>JAWZYU010000017.1:55888726-56501226 GCA_038380435.1 Ryuthela nishihirai
TCAATTGTACAATCTATAATAAAATATGGGTTACTGAAATTATAAAATAAGTAAAATAAAATACAGAGATGGATAGATATACAAAATGTTTGCGATATTTTAAGGAATATTGCAAATTGATAATGGCCAAAACGTATTTAATCACTGAGAAAAAAAACAATTATGAAGTACATTACCCAGCTCTCTAGCCTCTAAAAATATAACCCTTTTTTCAAGTATATTTCAAGTAATTTTCAAACATTGTTTAAAAATATAAAATTATTTTAAAAATATAAAATTATTTAAAAAGGTTTACAATAATATGAAAAATTCAGATCTCTCAAAAATGCTACTCTATAGAAACTATACCTATCACTTCATGAGCACTGCAAAACAAAAACTCTTTCTGCATTTGTGGATTTTTCCGTCCTTAATTTCAGTGCCATTTTTTTCATTTTTAATATTAATTAGATTTTCTTGGTCAAAATCCTTAGTAACCTTTGAGAAAATTCAGTTTTCATTGCATGATTTAGAAACAATAAGGCAACAAATTAAACAATTTGGTGCAACAATTTTTTTTATTGAAAAACACTATTCATGTAGCTTTAAACTTGAACAAAACTTAAACTACGGCATATAAACAAAGTCAATCTTGTGTCACACTCCATTTTTTACTATTACTTTCTGGAATTTTTAGCGTATTGTAAAAATCTGCTAGTGAGTTGACAAGAAACAATAAATGTACAAAAAGTAGCTTTATGCAGTGCTAAAACTACTAACAATTTGATTTTTGCATGAAGTATGTGCGTACCTTGCAAAAATTAACTAATCACAGAAAAAAAAATTATGAAGTACATTACTCAACTCTCTAGCCTCTAAAAATATAATCCTTTTTTCAAGTATCTTGAAATATATATATAGAATTTAAATACTACTTTTTAATACTATTAAAGAATACCAATGGTTGAAAATTGCTTTAACATATCCATGCTTATTATTTCACTATAATCATGTAATGGACTAAAAATTTATACACCATCACAGTTGACTGTTACAGAAAGCTGTCATCTTGATTAAGACATCCTTCAACATGATTCTGCAAGGCTTGCAATTCTCGGAATCCTAATGCACAGCGTGGGCAAGATAACAGTTTCATTGCTGAAGGTAGTGATGAAGATACAGACTGAAACAATATTATTCTGATTAAATATATATTACTGTGATATCATTTAATTAATTGTATCATGTTATATAGTATTGAATATGAAATTAAAAACTTAAACTTTTAATTTTAAGTGTAAATACCAACAACCTTATGAAATTAAGTAATTTCTCAGAATGTTTTTTTTTCATAGTGCATAAATATAATACAAAAGTTAAAAATCATTTTGACTTTTTACTGCATTTGATTATGAATGTATACACAATAGAATGACATTAAACCTAAATGTAAGAGATATTTTCAATGCTCACATAGTCTGTTGTATGATGGAGATGTTATACACACATATCGTACTTCAAGTCCATCTTCTAGCAGTTCGTATAGAGAAAGTTCGCAGTTCTTGCAGTTCGTATAAAGAAAGAGTAACTAAAAGAATAATATATGACCTTTGGTGAGTATAGAATGCTTGTTTTCGGAGAAATAATGTTTCATTTTCCGAATTTTGCACCCTTTAACAATAGTAATTTGTACAAATGTGTAATTGGAAAATGTAAATAATAATATATTATTAGCCCCATAAAATGCAAAACGCATATCTCATTTATCCCTTAAAATGAAAAAGTTCAATTTTCTTGTCCCCCAGAGCTAAGGAGCAAATCATTCAGTGTTTATAAAAATAAAATTACTTATTATTACTCTAGTGAAATGTTATTGAAAATTTTAAAAGTACTAATTTTTATAAAAATAAGGAATAACTGGTCGAAATTTAACCAAATGCAATTAAATTCAAACACACGAGTATCAATTATTCTATTCTTCATCAACACATTCTATTACCAGAATTTCAAATTTCTAGAATAAATATATCGTTAGCAATATTACTACGTTTTACAATTTACACATTTAGCACCCTCTAACAATGGTAAATTAAGACCTTTGGAGGATTTGTAAAATATGTTAGTACCTATTCAACTCAAAAAGAATTTTTCATTAATCTCTCAAAACAAATAGTTGCGTTTTCCCACCCACACAGGGGATGAAGGGGCAAATTGTTGCTACCAAAATAAACCTCTTGATCATCACAATCCACCACTTAAATATCAATTTTCTAGCCCAAATAGATTGTTTGCAACATTCTTTAAAATTTTTGAAAATTCAAAATTTCTACTGTCAAACAGTGCAATTAAAGCTTTTGGGAGATTCTAAAATTGTGAATCACAATAGTTATCAATAAATAATACACAATCCAAAAATAATTTTCAATTTATCTCTAAAAACAAACAATTATCTCTTAATACAAAAAAATACATTTTCCCACTCCCTTTGCCAGCAGCATAGAATGCAGTGAGCCCCTCTAAAATTTAAAACTGTTTCCAAAAAATAAATTTTTCTTTTTAAATTGCAATTTAGGTTATGTGAATTGTGATAATATTGAAGATGCATCTGATGCACCTGTATTTAATGACTTGTTACACAAATATGAAAATCAACAGTAAGTGAAATGTTCCTATAGACCATAGATTCCCAACGGCGGCGATACCGCCCCCCCCAGTGGGCACTGGAGCCTTCCATGGGGGCGGTAGCGGATCCAGAGGCAAATGGGGGGCGTTGAGGCGGTCAAATAAATAAATAAATTTAATGGAATTTTCTGTGACAACCTTTTTATCTCTTCTATTCTGTGGTGTCTTCCTGGTGATTCTGGTCATCCACTACCTCATCCGTCATGTACAGCTTTTCAACTGCAACTTGGACAATAAGTTCCCTGCTACCGCCTACTAGCGTACTGGTACGTCTGAAGTCGACTGAGATGCTCTCAAAAGTTCTCTTCAAGATCACAGATTGGATATAAGCTTCAATATGTTTTCCCACTCCAAGTCGCTTTGAGTATGCTTTATGGCCATCCCACGTCAGAACATAAGGTATAATATTAACATTACACTTGTGAATCAGGCTCAACTCATTAGCCAGCAGATCATACTTCCTCTTCTTTTCAACCTCTACTGTCTGCAGGTTATCCTGAGATGTTATTCCTACTTCAATAATTGTAATCTCATTCAATACCTTATAATGCACTACTATATCAGGCTTATGCTTATCCTATTTTTGAAACAAGCAATAAATTTATTATATTTAATATTTTTTTTATAATTATTTTTTTAATATAATATACTTTGAAAATACCTGTTTTCACGAATAAATATTTTATCTAGCTATGTAAATTATCTTATTGTTATCGCGTTAATAAGCATTTTTAAATTAGCATTAGGTATACCTATACCTAATTTGTTTTAGTTTAGAATAGATTGACGGTGACAAGTCCTTGCAAGTTGGTAGGCAAACACGCGGTTCATGCAATTTAACATGTTTCGACAAGAATATGGGAGCTTGAAAAGACTTGTTTACGGAGCAAGTGCGCCGGCATCGCAAACATACAAGTTAATGCGTGCACAAAATCAAATCTATAAAAGCGATAGCTCTAGGAATGTTTTATTATTTTTATGTGCTTCGCCGTGATAAATAGTCGTGAGTGATAAGTGTTAGAAGTCATTATAAACATTATTTTTATAACTATCTATAAATCTGTTGAGAAGTTAATTTGTATTTGAAAATGTCTGAATCTACATCTAAAAAGAAATGCCGGTAGTACAGTATTGAGTATTTGAAATATGGATTTACGTACTCTCCTACAAACCAATCATTACCTATGTGTTTAATTTGCCGAAAAGTTTTTTCAAATGAAGCTATGAAACCTTCTAGGCTACAAGAGCATTTAAATAAAATGCATGCTGATAAGAAGAACAAAGATTTATCCTATTTTCAAGAACTGGAAAAGCAATATTTAAAACAGAGAACTATGTCAAACCTTTTTGCGTCGTCTTCTAAACAAGATGATGATGGACTACGAGCCTCATATAACGTTTCATTGTTAATCGCAAAAGCAGGAAAACCACCCACAATTGGAGAGGAATTAATTTTGCCGGCAGTCAAAGAGATATTAAAAACTGTTCTTCATCATAAGACACCGTCAGATATCATCAAAAAAAATCCTCTCAGTAATAATTCAGTGCAAAGAAGAAATAGATGAAATGGCAAAAGACGTTGAAATATCATTATGTGATTACTTAAAGACTTGCAAATTTTCCATTCAACTCGATGAATCAACTCTACCAAATAACGAAGCTCTACTCTTATCATACGTACGATTTATAAAAGAAGAAAAAATTCATGAAGAGTTATTATTTGCTAAAAATTTGGAATCTGATACAAAGGGAGAATCTATATTTAATACCATGCAAAAGTTTTTTCAAGAGAAAGAAATTCCTATTTGCAATATTTTGTCTGCTGCTACTGATGGTGCTCCAGCAATGACAGGGCGTCATAAGGGTTTCATAGCGCATTTGAAACAAGCAGTACCAATTGTATTATTCATCGTCAGCATTTGGTTGCAAAAATTTTGAATGAACGTCTGCATACGTCGCTCCATTACGTTATTAAAGCAATCAATAAGATTAGAAGCAATTCATTGAATGACCGATTATTTGGTAAGCTTTGTAATGAAAATGATAAAGATTACAATCGCTTGCTGCTGCACACAGAAGTACGTTGGCTCTCTAAAGGTGTTTGTCTGAATCGTTTTTTCAATCTATTTGACTCAGTACTGGACTTTCTTGAAGACAGAGACGAAAAATTGCGCAAAAACCTGATTACGTCAAAAAACAACATCGCTTATTTGACAGACCTGTTTAAAATATTTAATCAAGTTAATTTAGAATTGCAAGGTGATGAGTTGAATTTAATTAAAACAAAAAACGCCATAGCTGCTTTTGCGGGAAAACTTCTTCTATTCAAACGAAATCTAGGTAGAGGTGAATACAACCACTTTCCCACATTATCAGCAGTCTCTGCAAAACCGGAAGATTTACTTACTTACTCTTACAAAACCGGAAGATTTACTAACTTGGAAGTTCTTCATGTTGATTTTACGGAGTGTTTCCAAGATATTTTAAACATGAATATATCGAGTTGGGTTTTAGATCCTTTCGCAAACACAGATACTGAAGAATCATCAAATTTGGAAGAGGAACTCTTAGAACTCACGACTAACGAAGCACTCAAAGTAAAATTCAAACATGGATACCAAGAGTTCTGGCTTCAAAAATCAATACCAGTTCTCTACCCTGGATTGTGGGCAATAGTACAGAAGTTTTTAATCACATTTCCTTCGTCCTATATGGCTGAGCGTGGATTCAGTGCAGTAGCTAATTTACTGTCAAAGAAGAGGAACAGACTACACATCACTGAACGTGGCGATCTGCGATTGATGTTAACGAAATTGGAACCCGACATTAACAAATTGTTAACACTCCACCAGCCTCAACCATCTCATTAAGTTTATTTATTTATTATTAATTTTGTGTTTATCTCATTATTTTTTATTTATTATTGATTCTGTGTTTATCTCATTATTTTTTTATTTATTATTGATTCTGTGTTTATCTCATTATTTTTTATTTCTTATTGATTCTGTGTTTATTTTTAAAATTTTAATAAACAATTTTATTGTACATTTGGTTGTCATTTTATTAATTTATGCTTTATGATTTTTAATAGATAAATAAACAGATAAATTAGGTACAGATAATATGCAACAATATTTTAATATTTCGTATAAAATTAACTATTATGGACTAGGGGGGCGTTGAAATTTTTTTCTCTTCTAAAGGGGGCGATGGTCCAGAAAAGGTTGGGAATCACTGCTATAGACTAATGCAGTGGTAGAAGGAATAAGCATTGAGTTAAGAGATATTGTTAATGAATTTGTGATCAATGGGAAACATGAAGAAGACGGTTGAAGGGCAATGTTAATCCAAATTACAAAAACATGTTGATACATTAAATCACCTAATAACTTGAAAAGACATCTATGCAAGCTAATACAATAAGTTTGGATTGTAATTAAAATGTGATTCAATTACATACAGATAAGTGAAATTATCAAAATGAAATCTTATAACAGAGCAGTTTATTGTTTTTTTTAAAGCAAAAATTATTATATAATTGCATTTATGTACTGAATTTTAATTTATTAATCCATTTTTGTTGCATACATTTTAATTGTATGCCTTTAATTTGTCTGCTTGATCAAATTGGCCACACTTCTCCTAACAAGGACATCTCTGTATAGCAGACACTTTATTTTTTGTCTTACTGGTGTCCACTTTAGGGAAATTTCACTGTACTATTACATGGCCATTATTACACTGTTGAAGTATGATTATGTCAATTGGTTATAGAGGAAATATTGTCTTGAACAGGGTGGGATCTGAACCTATGACCTCCTGATGACATATTGGTGCTCTGAGATACTGGCCGCTGATCAATCTCTGTTGTAGATGTTAAGCCATGCTGTAGGTTGGTCGCACACAGCTATCTTAATTGCTGTTGAAGACTCCATTCACAGAACACTCTAATGCAGGTATGTAAGACCAGCTACACCACCCTGAGACTTTGACTTTTTTTTCTTTAACTTTTGAGCAGATCTCACTTACAGGCATATAGGCTCTGTCAGTATATAAATTATTAGTAACTTCAGACACATTTTTAATCCATAGCACTATTCAATTACAAGGTATTTAGCCACTATTAGGCTGTTGAAGTATGATGCCAAATTGGCTACAGATGAAAATTTGTCTTGAGACAGGTGGGATCTGAACCCATGACATCCTGATGACATGTCAGGTGCTCTGTCCACTGAGCTACCAGCTGCATATCAATCTCTCCTCTGTTCTCTGGTGTAGCTAGTCTTACACACTTGCATGGGAATGCTCTGTGAATGGAGTCTTCAACAGCAGTTAAGACAGCTGTGTGCAACCAACCTACAACATGGGCTTAATATCTACAACAGAGGAGGGATGATCAGCAGCTGGTATCTCAGTGGACAGAGCAAGCGACATATCATCAGAAGGTTGTGGATTCAGTTCACCTGGCTCAAAACAATTTTTCCTCTGTACGTAATTGACATCATCATACTTCAACAGTGTAATAGTGGTTAACTTGCAATTGAACAGTGCTGTGGAATAAAAATATTTCACTGTATTAAATACTCAACCCCTCCTAAATTCCAAACAATATCTTAAATTCTCTGAGAAATGAGACTCATTTAGGAGATTTCAATAAGAAGATACATATGATTGAAAAAGTACTTTTTAACTGAAGCATTACCAAGTGATAAAATCATGACATAGTTTAGTTACAATCCACAGTTTGTAAAACTTTTCATTTTTGTGATGGAAATGAAAAATTTATTAAATCCAACTGAATGTAGTGACTGAAAATTCAGAGAACTAAGCCTTCAAAGAAGTGTCCTCAACACACAATGCAGCATACTGTTTTTAGCCATTTCAGTTAGTGTCAGAGATTCTGTTCACATTTTTAATGTTACAAGCATAATCTGAACTCTTTTTATTTGTCCTATACTTGACTGCTGAACTATGTATGATAATAAGCTCAAAACAATACAAAATATAAATTATACAACATGTCAAAAAGCTTTTTTGTCATGCTAACAATAAATTTTTGAAATTTAAATTCTTTCTCCCCAACACCTGGACTTTTTTTACACAACTTCTTAGTACAGAAACTAATTTTCTACTGCAAGATCTGCACAGTCTGAAACACTGAGTAGGGAAGTACAGAGGGCTCATTTGACTACTTTTTGGCAACTGATAACAGTACTAGACCATGAAACTATAATTTCACTCATCATACATCTGTGATCATGGTCAACTATGTGGTCATTCTTCATTTATTAACTTCCCTTATATAGTGTCACTTCACTAAAAATAGAGTGCTGTCCTTCAAGTTTTTGAGCAGATCTATTTGACCTAGAATGGTGACTGCCAATTTTGTATTGTTTATAAGAAACTTAATAGTATTACAGTGTCTGGTAAATATTCACTTCTGATAATTCAAAATTTAATGATGCAACTAGCTGTAAAGCCATATCTAAGTATACTGATTTGATCCACTGGATATTGGTAAATCACCGTTTTCCTCAGAACTGTCTGAAAACTTCATTCATAATGGATAAGGACTACTCCAATTTATTAGACTTTCTTACAGCGTGATTAATACACCAGCTATATTTCAGAAACTAAGTTCCAATATTCTGCAAAAAGATGAAAATGGGAGATGTGTGATATTTACCTTGATGACATAATTTATTCAGAGATATTTGAAGACAATTTAAAATATCTGTAGACTGTATTTGAAAGGCTACAGCATGCAACATTTAAGTCAAACTAGCAAAATGGTCCTTCATAAAAAAAGATGTCCAATATCTGGGATTTACCATCAATATAGAGGGTATATACATTTGTATTACAAAGGTCATTGTTCTGTGCATAGAGTAAGCCTTTTGTAGTTATTAAAGTAAAACTGATTTAATATTATAAAGATAATAGTCATGAAAGTACTGATAATGACAAAATGTTATATAGTAAGTAAGCTTTATTAAAATGGAAGATTTGTTGTAAGATTTACTTTCAATATTTTTTTAGCTTTCACCTTTAGTATTAATAGTTACTAATAGTGAAAAAATTAAAATAACTGTGGAAAAGAAATATTACTAGAAAAGATCCAAAGGAATTTTTCTTCAGTAAAGCTTATTTTTACATAAAAAAATGTTAGGTAGCATCCCTGTAGCTGAAAGAATTATTATACTTGGCTATGGAATGAAGTGGATCTGTGTTTGAGTTTTGGTTAAGGCATGGATTTCATTTAACATTCTCTTTTTGCTGTAATCTCACCTCCTGCACAGATATGTTTAAGGTTTTTAGGAGCAAGCTCAGAAGCTCTTTAGAGCAAGGACAGCACTCTGTCTTCAGTGAAGTGATACTATGTTTTTACTTAGTTTCTACATGATTAAACTGTGAACTTCTCCCTACATCCTAGGTGGAGGAGACAATTCCCTTCAAATCCCCTCTACATGATTTTCATTATGGAGTAATAGGTTGGGGGAAATGTAGAATTTAGTGTTGGGACTCCACATTTCTCCAGCATTTAGAGCTGTTAAAATTTTTTTTCACATGTTGTGAAGGTTTCATAACGGAATTTAAATCAAGATGAAATAGCATACCATTATAAATTAAATCCTTGCAAATGTACACAAAATGTAATTATTGTGTTGCAATAGAATAATTAGGGCTGTAAGTTTTTCACTGTGCAAATTTCTGTGAATTACAATGTTTTCGAAAGGTTTCCACAAATTCTGATATTTTTCACGATTCCACAAACTTTGATGGCTGCTTTTTTTCTCTCCTAAAATTCTGACTTATCAGAATTTGAACAATTTGAAAATTGGAAAAATTCTGATAAGTCACAGAAAGTAATAGTCAGTTTGGGTAAATTTCTGATTTTTCACGTATTCCTTATGCTATTTTTTCTGAAATGTATGAAAATGCATTTGTTGAAAAACTGATGTGGATGTATGACTCTTGCTTTAATGATCTTAACTTTTCCTCAATACCTAGTTTCTACATGATTAAATGTGAACTTCTCTCTACATCCCTAGGTGGGGGAGACAAAGCCCTTCAAATCCCCTTTACACGATTTTCATTATGGAGTAATAGGTTGGGGGAAATGTAGAATTCAGTGTTGGGACTCCACATCTCTCCAGCTACTGCTGTTTAAACATAGCAATTATTTGATGTAGAAACAAATTTAAATTATCGCATTCTGTTGGCACAGCTTCTGTTACCAAAAATACTTCGTGCAACATTCAAAACATGACAATAAATGTTTTAAAGTTGTTTTACTAAATGCAGTTCATGTCACATGTAATGCTCATCTTCTAAATCTTGTTGATGAGATATGTTGAGAATTTAAAACTATTAATACTTGGATTGCAGTGGTCAAGTGCAAATTCATCATCCCTGTTGTGCATGTAAAGCTCACCTTAAGGTGTTTGTTTCTTCAAGAAAAAGGAGACAAACATAAAGTACCAATTCTCTTTCAAACAAGGTAGAACATTTGGTTCCAAGTTGTACTCTATCACTGCGATATATAAAAGATTAAAGTTAATTTTCGAGAAGAAAACGGGAAACAACTGCAGCAGTATATTAAAAGATATCTTTGAAATGTGTAAATATGATTTTTAGAGGTGATTTGAATGAAATCAAAAAGATGTGCACCAAATATTTCCAATCTGCTACATTAGTTTGAAGTCTTCATTTTTTTTTTGGAATTTCACCTTTTTCCTCCCCTGCAAAAAATTTACAGTCCTACTAATGATCATTGGAGGAGGCATTTCATCATTCATTTAGCCATAAAGTCCATAATGAAATGTACAATATGTCAGTAAAATTACTCAGAAGAAGCCAAGAATGTGATTGAACACTCACAAGAAACACACTCTGTGTTTGGAAAAAAAATGGGCAATATTTCAGTGATGCAAAAAATTGCAGATTTTTATCAATCTGCAACACCTTTTTTTTAAAGCATGCCGAATTTTTGATCCCAATTAACTAAAGTGCTTAAATATTTCTGCGAATGATAATTGATAATATAATTTTGAACAGTATGTTCATGCTCAAAGATGACAACAGCTTAAAAGCTGCACAGTGATGCCGTGAAAAAAACTGTAATGTGTAAAACTGTGTAACGTGAAAGAATTAAATAGCACTAAGAATTTAATTTTTTTCTAGTTGTTTTAAAAAAATAATGATTTTCTAGTCTGTCTCATATTTATCAGTCTGAACAAACATTGTTAATTCAGAGCAATCTCATTCCACATAGAGAGGAGTTGTGTGAGATGATTGTCAGTATATAAAACAGAGCAATTTTAACTATTATAATTAATTAAACTTATATAATATACTATATCAGAATTCATTATTGAATAATTCTACACATTTCAATATGCAACATGTGAGTTGAACCTAAATAAAGCTAATCATTTAATATTTATTTTTTTCTTCTTTTTAAGCATCTGCATGTTATCTTATTTATGTGGATGCCACTGATGTGCAAATTTTATTCTTTTTGAATCTAATTAATGCATGAATTTTTCAATCGTGCCTCACAAAATTCCTGCAAATTTTGGGGCTTTTAAGTGCAATTGCTCCTTGAATTCACCCTTTATTTCATGCAAAAATTTACAGCCTTAGTAATAATTATGGTATGAATTAGAGATGAGTTCATGCTCAAAATTACTGAATTGGCCCAAATCATTTTGATAACTACAACACTTGTCTTGGAGGGGCGGGGAGATTTCTTTCACACATTATAAACAGTTAGGAGAAGAAATGCATGGGCTAAAACGCTTCTTAACTTTTTCATATTATAGGCTATTACATTAAAATATTGTTTCAATAATTATTTTATGACATAATTAAAACTTTAATATTATTTAAAATGAAGAATACTAAAAATAATTCATTAATGAGAGAGAATTATTAAAAAACAATTAAAGACTGAAGGGGCTTGTTTTTAATTACAATATTGAAAAAAGATTCAAGTCATAAATCAAAATAAATTATTTTTCCCTTATTCTTATTTTTTGCTCACAATTACAAGACAATTACAAATTCAAATTGTGACTAAGCCCAAACCCAAAGTTGTCTATCCTATTTTGAGCTGGCATAGCCTGTGCCAAAACTCCTCTCTAGTGTGGATATTTTCTGCACAAAGAAAAAACAAGTGCATTATTAAAACTATAGCTGTGATAATTTTCAAATTCCCATTGACCAATGCCTCTGGTAAGATAAGCTGCGAGTCCTCTATCCTTCCCTACTATGTAGTCTGTAGATTTTGAGTTTATATTCAGTATTTATGTGTCTTCCTTCACATCACTTTACCAGATTTAATAGATTTGGGAAAAACGTACTGTTCTAGAATCTCCTCAAAAAGGACTCATCTGAAGCAACAATTTTTAAAGCAGCCAGCTTGGATTTTAACAGTGGACTTTAAATGGACTCTATAAGAGATTTTAAATTGCTTGTTGTATTGGAAGGGATAACTTCTGAATGTATTTCTTCATGTGACCATACAACAACAGTGCCCACCTGAAGCAATCAACAATTCCAAGCCATTTAACGGTAAAATCTTCAGAGTAAATGTTTTAATGGCAGTAATAACTGAGTAATTTGCATGGTATGTTGGATTGCCTTCAAACAGAAAAATACATGGATCCTAAAATCTGATATGAATTCTGACTTGAAGCTCAAAGATCCATCTTCCTGGATCCATTTACTGTATGAGGACCACATATTCCAATATCAATCACCATTTACCATCTAAACTATCATTTTTCAGTTTATGTCTTTGTTTCTTTAAGGTCAAATTAATATTTCATTCATCTACCAACACTTGCAACTACCCCAGAAAAGGATATTCCTTCAACAAATTTCTCCAAAAAGTTCACAATAGTTACTTTTCCTAAGAAAACACTATTCAGGTACCAAAACGGAAATTTTGTGCTGAATTTTTTCCCAATATCATCATATCCATCTGCATGATCTCACTAAGAATGATTTATAAAAGCAGATCCCAAAAATTGGTACTATGTTTCACCTCATCCATTAAACATTTCTTGAAATAAGGAACCAATTATGATTTATGAAAAAAAAAAAACCCCTCAAGCAGCTGCTTGCCACAGAGGTCTGACAGGAGCCAGTCAGTTTATATGCCACAGTAGAAGGTCTGAGAGGATGACAGGACCTCAGCAGAAAAACGACACAAACAGCCATGCCTACCCGGGGCTCGAACCCAGGTCCCGTAGATCAGTAGCCAAGCGCGCTAACCACTCGGCCACGGGACGGCTGATTTATGAAGCCTTGCTTAAATTAAATGTGAATTTAGATGCAATGGTACTATCAGCAAATATCCTTTGAAAAGTTTTATTAATTTAAGAACAAGAAAGTTTACTGACATTTTCCAGGTCACCACTTCTATTGCCCAAATTGTTCTGGTTTTGTGACATTATCTTTTACAGAAAAATAACACGTCTTTCAACTTTGTTATCTTCAGCAGTTATTCCTGATGCTGTTGGGCCTGATGTTGCTGAATTAATCAAGACTGAGTTTGCAGATTCTGTATTCATTGACGACAATGTAATAGTTTTTTCATGTGTATTTTTCCTCCCACAAGAAGCAAAGTAGTCAAAACTTTGAAACACTAGTTTAGTACCACCTTAATATCAATGGAGAGTTTAGTATGAATGTTTTTGAAATACTTTGGCCCTTTTGCATGAGAGACAAACTACCTGTCAACACATATTGTTCCGCTTATAGGCTTTCAAGAACATTTTAAAAAGAGCTGCTGTACTTTTCCCAGGCATAGAAGATAATCCAGCAGGAAAATTCTAAATTCAACTTTTCATTAAATAAACAATGATTAGCCATACTTTCGAAGTCTAATGGAAATTGTTCACTAAATAAATAAACTTTACTAGCATACTATTAATTCTGTCTCCTAACTTGTGAATGGTTCACATGCTTGGCTACTGATGAAAGAAACCTGGGTTCAAGTTCCTGATAAGGCCTGTACATTTTCTTTTTTGAGTTTTGTTCTGCTGAGATCTCACCTTACAGATCTTCTCTATGGTACAGGCAGGTTCCTGCCAGACCTCTGAGACAAACAGCCACTTGAGGAACAATTTATTTTTATTGTTAACTTCCTAAATCTGAAAAAAATGGAAACGTGATGTTGTTAAATTTAGAGATAATATTTTGAAACACTTTTATAGCTGCTGCTGCTATTTGAAAGACAAAAATGTAAATATTGTAACATCCCTGCTTCTTGAAAACAATTAAAATACAAATAATTGTACATTAGGCAAAAAATGCAGAGACTGAACTAGAATTTATATCAAATTCAATTTGTAATTTTATACACTGTGAAACAAAAGGCAAAAATTAGCAAGGGAATTTACATGACAGCTCTAGTATGGCAAAAGTTGCTTAACTGTTAGGTAGATTTTGAAAATATTATATTTCATTTTAATTTCTTGAAAAGAGCAAACATGGTTAAAGAATGATAATATGAATAGAAATAGAGCTCTCTGTTGATAGTAAGGTGGTACTATTATAAATTTGTCTTGTACCATTAGGGTATAAATTTATGTAGAAGCAATATAAGAAATCTAAATGAGTGCTACTTCTAAGTACTTTTGATATATAAAGAATTAATTTCCCTTCGATCTTTAACACAGTACACTGAAACTTCTCTTTAACAGTTAAAACCAATGCACATGGTCTGATAAAAGCTGCTGGTAGCCTGCACCTGTCACACAACAGCCCATATGCACCAGAGGTCATAATTCAGACCAGCAAAACATGCCCCATATCATATCATCAGACTGGACACGCTGCACAAAGGGTTCATTAACTCATGTTGTTTGCACCATACACAAAGGCATCCATCTGTGTGGTGCAGCAAAAAATTTGATTATCAGAGTAGAGCACCTTTTTTCCATTTCTCAACTGTCCAACCAGCATGCTGCTAGAACCACTGTTGATGATGACTTCTAAGTCAGAAGTGGGCGTCTTGTGGGCCTTCAGCTTTGGAATCCGAAATGTGTGAGAGTGTGGCATATAGTTATCTGGGATATTCTGCTTTTGTTCCCCACATTCTACTGAAATGTCAACTGGCCACTGTGATCTGTTGTGAAATGCTTGTGAAGCATCGCACCCTTTGCTTCCCAAGAGCATTAACCTTGTGTACTCCTTGACAGTTTCAATGGTGAGAGGTGACTTCACCTATTAGGTACCATTTTGCAAACACCTTAACTAATGTGGGTTGTGAACAATCAACAAGGCATGCCTTTTCTGAGATTGAGGAATCCAACTATCAGTTCTTTTGGAATTCCATGATAGCCACAGCTTTTCCCATAACTGCAACATTCACACTCTGGCTTGCATGACATCTCCAACTACACTGAGCTTGTGTAGTCAGAGATACTGAAGGCTTTATACTGAGGTCTACAGAGCTTGTTCCATTCTGGATGGGTGTGGCATAATTCAACGATCATTCAATCAATATCAGCTTAATTGATAAAATTATATCTGGTGAGCTATATTAAAACAATTGAAAACAAAAAATAAAAAGTACTGATGTGCAAAATCATATCTGTCATTTTATATGAAATATTATTTGCACATCCAACAGTGAAATATTAAACAAATAACAGCAAAATACAGTTGCACAGATAAATACAAAATATCTTACTTGAAAGAGACTGGTAACAAAATAATAATAGTAAAAAAATATTGACTTTTACCTCTTGACTTGTGGAATGTGCATTTTTAGATTTACTTTTCTTCATAGATGCTTCAAATTTATAATGCCTGGAAATAATATTTTAATTCGGATTCAAAATTTGATTAAAAATCAACAGTTATATTTATGCAAAAATAATAATTCACCAAATTAGCCAATATCTCATCTGGTAAACATTTTTGATCCTATTGTATAATCTTTTTACGATTGTTGAATATATGTATAGGAATATATATAATACTGGTCTGCATGAAAATCCTTCATAAAAAAAAATGGGTGTAATAGAGTTGAAGGTGCCGAATATGAATCTGGCATCCAAATGTTTATATCAGGCACTATTTTCATGGGAGGGCATTTTTTGAGAAAATGACTTTTTTGTGAATATATATAATT
Organism: Ryuthela nishihirai; assembly: GCA_038380435.1. Classification (NCBI taxonomy): domain Eukaryota; kingdom Metazoa; phylum Arthropoda; class Arachnida; order Araneae; family Heptathelidae; genus Ryuthela; species Ryuthela nishihirai. The sequence continues at coordinate 55,904,538 of JAWZYU010000017.1, forward strand.
TTATTCGTTTTCTAACTACTGGAAGGAAAGCAATGAACAGAGAGAATTTTCATTGGTTCTCAGATCAGATAGTTGTTTCAAGATCCAAAGTTCCAAAATTAATTAAACTACAATTAAAAGAGCCTGGGAAGCATTCAGAAATGTTTGCCACAACTAAGCAATGGCAATGTAAGGGCAGATAACTATGAAGAAATTGTCAAAGAACTACTTTATTCATATAGAGTATTAGGAGGTAATATGTCACTGACCTGCATTTCTTGCATTCACACTTGTTTTTTCCTCATAATTAATAGGAGTGGTCTTGGATGAGCATGGAGAAAGATTCCATCAAGACATATCCGAAATGGAAAAACAATATAGCAGCAAATAGAACAAAAGTATATTGGCAGACCACTGTTGGGCCATGCAGCAAGAGGCTCCAGAGATAAAATATGTGACATAAGACAATAAAATAATTTTTTGTGTAAATATTAAAATGTATCAGGATTTATTAGTGTCAGCTTTAACTTTTTATAATGTAAATAAAGATTTGGTAAAATATATTTATCTTCTCCGAGTAAAATAGTGTTTTTTTTTAATTAAACAATATCTCTAGAAAACTAGGTGATAGAACAAATCAGTTGTCAGATTCAGATTCATCACCCTCAAAAACATAAAAATCTGACAAATTTTGGAAGGGAGGTAAAAAAGGTGTTTTTTTTGCAGACCAGTGTAATTAGTAATCATTTCATCACTAATTTTTTTGAATCCACTCTGAATACCATTGTCTTGGGTTCGTCTCTTTCCTATAAGATTTAGATAAAATATTTTGTAACAGCATTTTTCATAGATATTTAGGAAGGGCAGAATGATGGAGATTGGAACATTAGGGGAATGAAAAGAGGCATTAGAGGTAGAAATTATGTGGTTTATTCTTAACAAGTTATGCTTACATCACAAGTTTAGGTACACAGAATGAATTTTAGCTATCAAGTTGTTGATTAAATATGAGAAGGATTGGGTTGTTTTAACTCTGAATAGCACTTTACACACAATGGGCTCAATACCAGGTCACAAGGACCCAAAGACTCAGAGAAGGTTGGGGAAGGGAACCCACTGGACAGCTATTAGAAGGGAGATGGTAGCCTCTTGTCAAGGCCATTCAGTGCGTTCTTAACGTGCACAGGGTACGGCTCTCACACATAGGGCCATGGCTTAATATCCCAACCAGTGGATAGTGGACTTTCCAAGCTTATTGATGTCCTCTTTCTGACTGAGGGCAGAGTAGTGGTTAGTGTAGATAAACCTCAATTCTGGCACAGTTGGGATTCAAAAACCTGGGAACAGCAGATTACAAGCCTGGTGTGTTACTGACTATGCTACCTCCAACCCAAATAATATGAGAAGGATAGAGGTGAAGAACAACATTAACTGATATTGCTTCCATACATTTGTATGGTTAATTTTAATTAAATAACCAACTTTTATGTAAATGGAAGAATAAATATCTTTTTTTTAAGGTTGGCAAATGGATATTTGTTTGCATTACAGATGGTTAGAATGTGCTCTCCCCAACACACCAATCTTGTTCTTTAGTGTTACTGTGTGACAGCACTCAGAGAACCACTGCCTACAATTTCTTGAGTTGATTAAAAATTGAGAAAGAGTGAAAGCAGTGTAACATTCAGAGGGGTAGAGTTTTATCTCCCAACTCATCATGTACTGTTTTTCTAAACTAAGAATAATTTAATGACTATCTTGTTCAGTCTAAGACTGCTTGACTCTGGTGAAGCAAAGTTACTTTGGTTTGAATTTCAGATAAACCAGATATATTTGTCTTATATTTTTTTAAACATCTTAAATATTATGCTTGTTACTGTTCTGATGCCTCTGCTTCCTCAATGATTTTCCCAATATAATTAACAGAATTCTGATACATTTCTGTGACAAATGATTAAGGAATTCTCAATCCAAATTTAATTTTGCTCTGCAACTGCTGATGAGTTTACTCTTATCATTTCATATAATACTATTTCAGAATTAAGTTTTAACTATAAAGTTTAAATGTGTTAAATTAATAGTGCTAAAATTACCATCTGTTAATTTCTTGGATATAATAGATATTAAATTAGAACTAAAATCAAGTTTTTAATACACTAGATTCACATTTATAAAGTGCTCAGTACAATTCATACAATAAAAAAATATACTCACTTGGGAGATCTTCTGTGTCCTGAATATGTTGATGATGTCCCAAATTTGTCCACTCCTGACAACTGTTCACGAAGGTATTTAACTTCACTCGACAATTTTTCAAGTTCCCTTTGAGCACTTTCACGAGCAGCTTTTTCACTCTCAAAATCATGTTTATAAACTTCAACCTTTGCACAAAGAATATTCATTATCATTCAAACTATGATGACAGTATCAAATTTTACATTTTTTAAATTACAAGTATTTCTCATTTAGCACAATACATATTCCCAGAAAAGGGCACATTACATAAAAATGCCCTAATTGAAAATAAATTTCCATAAAAAAACGCAAACAAAATAGATGCATTTCTTTTTTTTAAAAAAAAATATATACACCGATCAGCCAAATATTAAAACTACCGACCTAATATGATGTAGGCCCTTCTCTCACCATCAAAAGAGCTCTCACCTGAGGAGGCATAGATTCAACGAGATGCTGGTAGGTGTCGCTTGATATTTGGTACCATGCAGCCCAGGTACCATGACTGTAACAGAAGAGCCCACAGTTCCCATAAATTACGTGGTTGAGGTGATGCTGCTCATACCCGTTTCTCCAACTCAAACCCAAATGCTTGATAGGATTCATGTCTGGTGAATTTGGGGGCCATGGCAATATATGGAATTCCTCACCATGTTCCAGGAACCATTCCTGAACCTTCTTCGCATTGTGACATGGCCATAAAGGGTATACTTAGTCAGACATGATGTTCAGGTAGGTGACAGCTGTCAGAGTTTGCTCTACAGGGATAATTGGTCCAAGTGTTCCCCAATAAAATATTGCCCAGACCATCACACTCCCTCCAGCTGCCTGGATCCATCACACAGTGCATCCAGGCTTCCGTGGGTAAATGTTGTACACAAGCACGTCCACCCACATGGTGTAACAGAAAATGGGATTTGTTTGACCATGCAACCCTCTTCCAGTCTTCTACGGTCCAATGTTGATGATTACGTGTCCACTGCAAGCGTTGACAATGGTGAATGGCTGTGAGCGTAGGCACATGAATGGGTCTGTGACTGCGGAGACCCATATCCAAGAGTTTACAATGAACTGTGTGTTCAGACACATTGGGACCTTTACCACAATTGAAATTATAGGTAATGTCAGCCACAGTAGCCCGCCTGTTGCTGTGGACAAGGCAAGATAGCCTGCTCTGACCTCTGGTATCAATGAGGCATGGCCAGCCCATGCCTTGTCGACAGCTCAAAGTGTCACCTGTTTCGGATCATCTTTGATAGGTACTAACTACTGTATAGTGTGAGCAGCCTACCAGTATCGCTGTTTCAGAGATGCTCTTACCAAGGCATCTTGCCATAATGATCTGGCCTTTGTCAAAATCATATAAATCCTTTTCTTTTCGTACATTGAGATGAAATGAAATATTGCCAGTGAGAGCTCCAGTCCAGGTATTATATATATATATCATTCATGACCTTGGCACCTGACACTGATTGGCTGCACGTACGCTTCTTTGCATAATGCAGAGGTGGTTTTAATGTATTGGCTGATCGGTGTATATAAGATGTTCTAAACACATTTTTATGTATGAATTAGAACTTGAAACATTATAGAACTACTTTATGGTATATAATACTATATTAAAATGTAATACTATATTAAAATATAGTATTACACACAAAAGTATTATAAATAACATTTTGACTAATATCCAAGAGATAAATTTTGGCTTGAAGTTTTGATGAATGTCTGAACCTGTTTTGAGAACCAAAACTCTGATTTGTAAAATTTTTTGCCACAATCTTTCACCACCACTATCTACTAATAAAAGTATTTTAAACCTTGAATCACCCTTTAAACTTAAACTCTAAATCCTCCAAAAGTTCCTAAAAACACCAAAACTCTGATTTGTAATGGGGTTCATATTTTGAATAACTGATTAAACCTAATCACTCCAACTGAAGAATTATCATGGCTGATTGATTCAACTGAAAAAATTCGTAATATAAAACCCATGTTAAAACAAAATTGTGCTATTTGAAAGCATGTTAAGTGGGATATACTTTTAAAATGTTAACATTATTAAGAAAGCATAAGAGCACAATTCACACAGTCAAATATTTTCTCAATAGAGAAATTTACAGAAAATAATAAATAAGCTAAAAAGTACTGAATAATAATAATAAGGAATATAGTAATACTCTTAAGAATTTCAAGCAACTGAGCATGATAAATTCATGTGAATAAAAAAATAAATATATTAGCAAAAATTCCTTTTCAAATATATTAACAAGAATTCCTTTTCAGTGTGGATGCCTTATTTACTTATTATTATTTTACTTTATTTCTAAATTCTGCAAAGAATAAATGTTCTTTTGAGGCCAAAATTACATACACATACAGTGGAGGTTGGATAATCTGAAGCTTATAGAAGACATCAAAATTATTTTAAAAATGAATTATCGACATTTTTTAACTAGAGAAAGAGTAAGGTCAATATAAGCAGTAGAGTATTTATAAAGCGAAATATGCTACATTTTATACAAATTACATACTATTGAAAGTAAACTTATAAAAACTATTAAGCAGTGGCAGATTCAGATATCATACAGTGAAACTAACTCACAAGGACAAAGGAAGATATGGGTGCTAGTAATGCCCCAGACCCATAATCTGCAGTGGCTTAACTAGTGGTGGGGTGGGGGGCTTTCATCTTGGGTGCCAAAATAGCCTTTAAGAAGCAAAATTTTAGAATTTTACATTTTGTCTATTTTGGAGATTTAGCAATTTTTTCCCAGTTTATTACCCTCGTTCAGTTGGCAGCAAGGCTGCTGGAATGCATTGCACTGGACTATGGGAGTGACAGTAATGGTCACTCGCCCCAGTCAGCAAATTACCTAGTTACACCACTGATAACCTGATATTATCTGGTTCCAGTCCCAACTGTGTGTAGGCTGGGATTTTCTTTGCTAATCCCCACTCAGACCTTGGTAAGAGAGAGAACATTGATGGGCTTGGTAAAGTTTGTATATCATATAAAATGTTTATGAATGAAATTATGATTCAAGAATTTCTACTGTCTCTGATTGGATTATTCTGATATCGCAATGCAATTCTGTTTCACACTTAAAATTCACTGAAACTAAATAATTTAATCATCAGAGTCAATTGGCCAAAAAATGCAAATATGGGCTTGGTAAGGTTTGTATATCATATAAAATGTTTATGAATGAAATTATGATTCAAGAATTTCTACTGTCTCTGATTGGATTATTCTGATATCGCAATGCAATTCTGTTTCACACTTAAAATTCACTGAAACTAAATAATTTAATCATCAGAGTCAATTGGCCAAAAAATGCAAATATTTGAAGAAGGCACTTTCATTCCACACTCAAAATAACACAAAGACTGAATAATCCAATCAACAAGCCTTATAAATTTTGTTGAATAAATTGTTGCAAAGAATAAATGTTCTTGTGAATCATTACAAGTATCAATTTACAGAATCAGTGTCAACCGAGGCAAAAATTGCTCGAGTTGCCTCATCCATATTACTGAGTTGTATTGCCATTAGTAATGCCTACCTGTATCACTACACAATATGTGAGAATCATATCCATGTGCACATACCAATTCACTTCCTAGCAACATGCACATTAATAGACTTCACATTAGATTAAAGGTATCTGTTGCAAGGTCTATAAATGGTAGCTAAGTAGTCACTGGAAGGATAGCTATGCACCAATCCCCTGTGATAATGCACAGAATTGGTCATGCCTAGCACCTAAAGTCTGACCTTGCCTTCTCGTGGTGCACATCGTTAGTACTTTTCAAAAGAGATACTCTCTTGTGGAAGGGAACAGAAGGGAAGGGTTGCCAGATCAGTGACACCTACTGATTTGGATTACTACAGCCATTTTTCTTTTTTTTTTCTACCCAGATGAGGGTCCTAGTCAACCATACAGGGTCCTAGTATTGACCATATACACCAACTGGAATGGAATAAGGCTCTGAGCTGATTATGGATCCTGAATTTGCTGCACCGGTAGGCTACTGTTGAGGAAAAAACTTCTGCTGTTTTCTGTTTGTTGTGGGTTGACAGACAGAAGTGAATAGATTCACAGGATATGTCTGCAATTAGGGGACTATTTGATACTATTGGCATTTTCTCTCTCAATAACATAGTTTCTTTAAATATCCCACTAACATTTTCTCTCTATAGATAGTTGGAATGTGAGGCCTCTGCACAGAGATTATTCTCTTGATGTTTTCACACATGAATTCCACGATTACATAGATATTTTTGGCTTACAAGACTGGGAAGATGTACAGACAAAAATAATCTTAATTTTTTTTAAAGATTTCTCTTTTCAGGGAGGGAAAATAAGAAGCGTTTCAATGCAGAGGTTTGCTTCTTAGCAGCCATGCTTATGATACTTTTCTAGATTATGAGTGCATTAATGAAAGGTTTCTTACAGCTAAATTTCAGACAAGCATTAACCTTTCTAGTGTCCACGTCATCTGTATATGTTCGCAGAATCCGAATGAGGGGCTAAGGACCTATGTATACATTTTTAGTATCACAACAACAAAAATTGATGGTTAATATTTTGTGTGGGGGAAAAACAGACAGGCAAACAGGGATTGAAAGATAAAGGTTACTGAAAATGAGGATTCTGCCATGGCTAGGTGGGCTGAGCATTTCAGAGATGTTCTAAACAATGTGGTTAGTTCTACTCCCATTGTTTGTAATGAGGATAGATGCATTATTGGCTTTAATCTTGGCCCTATATCACAATCTGAAGTTATTACGGCTATTCTTGAACTTAAACTACTTAAATCCCCAAGGGTAGAAGAAATTACTACTGAAATGCTTAGAGCTGGGAATGTTTTTGCTATCACATGGCTGACTTAAATTTTGAATATCTTTTATGATAAAGGCATAGTTCCTAAGGATTTTACCAGAGCTATTATTATCCCTATTTTTAAAAAAAGTGATCATAATTCTTATGATAACTATAGAGGTATCAGCCTACTTTCTGTTCCAGGTAAAGTTCTTTGCACGATTGTGCTAAATAAAATTAAGAATCTGATTGATAGACAATTGCGTGATGAGCAGTGTGCATTCAAAAGTGATAGGGGATATGTAGATCAGATTTTTTTCACTTAGATAGAGTCTTGAGAAATGTTTAGAGTTTCAGAAAGCTGTGGTTACTAGTTTTGTAGATTTCAAAAAGAATTTTTGGAAGCAAAATAGACTTTCTTGCTATGGAAATCAGCTCTCATGTGGGAGGGCAATTTCAAGTAGGCTTCCCTTCTGCTAAACTCACTGTGAATGTTTCACCCCTTTCCCTGTAGAAGAATATAATTTTTTTTTAAATTATGAATTTATATGCTTACATTGAATGATTTTAAAGATAACCCCTCCCCCCTCTCAATACCTTGGCTGTGTCACACATCTGATATAACACTTTTTTTTTTTGCTTCGGTGCACAAATCTTTCTGCACTTAGCCAATTTATAATATTTAGTAAAAAACAGTCAAGAAAGTTTTTTTTATTTCATAGCCAGTTCAGAAAATCTCATGAATATGAGAAGTCCAAATCACTTTGTATAATACTGGACATTAACACTGACAGTGTTTAAAATATACAATACTGAAAATAATCATTAAAAGAAATAAATATCATATTTCAGGTTGAATATTATATTATTTGGGAAGAAATTTCCTTTCGTTTAATATAAATTTAACTATTTTTATTCATCAGGTTTTCCAAAATGAAGCCTTAATTGTATAGTGCGATCTTTTTTTCACCATATCATATTGAAAAAGGTTTATTAAAATCAATATGCTTGCAAATTTGTTTATATTATTTATTTTCATAAAATTTATAATTAAATTCTGTTTAATTTGGTATATACCATGACCAATTTCCATTGATTGGTTATTTTTTTTTAAACTTCCAAAGTTGACTTGTTTATCTGACTCAGCACAATTGGCTAAAAGCCTGGAATTTTCTCAAAAGTATGGTACCGAGAAAAAAATTACAAAACCAGAGAACTATTTACTTGAAACCAAAAAAATTTTTTTTTTCATTATTCAGAAATAAATAGCCTTTCTATTAATGTGCATTATAATCATTTTTGTCTATTAGTTTTTTTTAAATAAATTTTTATTTGAGTTGCCAGATGCATTTTTTTACTACATGACTCTAAAAAAGTGCTATTAAAATAAAACATATTGTCTTTTTTGTTAAATACTCGATTTTCAGAAAATCCAAAATTAAATGCTGATTAATTTGGCATATAACATGCCATAATTCCTTTTATTAGTTATTTGGCAAAAAAGTTTTAAAGTTAATTTTTTTGGCTGAGCATAGGGAGAAAATAGCTTGGCATCTGGATAGAAATCAGTTTTTCAGGCTGGACACTGGAAGAATTAAGAATCTATGGAGAGTGTGGAGAAATAGGCATATACACCTAAAGACTAAAATTAGACTGTATTAATGGTTTGGTTCTTTCTAGAGTTAGTTATGGTAGTGAAACTTGGACCCTTCGTAAACAAGATAACAGGAAACGTGATGCTTTTGACTCTAGATGTTTATCTTGGGCATTAGTTGGTTCAACTTTGTAAGTAATTATGAAGTTATGCAAAGGAGTCAGCAACCTCCTTTGAACAGCATACTGTGCAGAAAGAGAGACTCCGTTGGTTTGACCATGTTGCCCATATGCATAACTATAGATTAGCAAATAGTGTTATGAACAATCTGTCTAAAGACCTGAAAGAGGAGGAGACCAAGAATGAGGTGGGCAGACAATGTTAAACAGGACCTTGTTAAAATTAGTCTACAGTGGTGAGATACAGCAGATGTAGCTCAGGACATATGTGTTTGGGGAACCATGCATAATCTGGTCGGACCTCTGTAGCCCATGGCTGCTTGAGGATGATGATGATCTGTTGCGATAGAGTCCATTACAAATTCTCTACTTCATTCACATTTACTTCTTTGAAATATATCTATTTATGACAATAATTTCCAAACCACTTGAAAATACCAGTAAACTACTCTAAAGAATCAACTAATTACTAGATGTAAAATCAAAATAATTTCTATTTGAGAGGTAAATCTACTTTTATATTAAAACTTAACAATTGCTTGAATTCTTTTAAGAGGAAGTTTTTCACACAAACCATGTAATGTAACAAAAAACATGCCCATTGTAATCTGATAATTTTAATCGTATTTGTAAATTTCCACAGTAATTCACTTGCTCATTGTTCAGAAAATGGTTGGGTTGTTTTACCTCTGAGCGGCACTTTTTTTGCACACAATGGGCTAAATGGCCAGGTCACAAGGACCCCGAAGGCTTAGAGAAGGTTGGGGGAGGGGGTCCACTGGAACAGCTGATAGGAGACAGATGGTAGCCTCCTGTCAAGGCCATCCAGTGTGTTCTTTAATGTGCACAGGGTATGGGTTAGGGTTATTTTACCTCTAAGCGGCACTTTTTTGCACACCATGGGCTAAATGGCCAGGTCACATGGACCCCGAAGGCTCAGAGAAGGTTGGGGGAGGGGACCCACTGGAACAGCTGTTGGGAGACAGATGGTAGCCTCCCGTCAAGGCCATCCAGCGTGTTCTTTAACGTGCACAGGGTATGGCTCTCCCGCACACGGGGCCACGGCTTAACGTCCATCCGACGGACTGCGGCCTTTCCAAGCTCATCGGCGTCCCCTACTGACCGTGGGCAGGGCGGAGAATTTTGCGGAGAGAAATCTCAACGCTGACCCAGCTGGGACTCGAACCTGGGAACTACAGATTACGAGCCTGGCGCGCTACCGACTGAGCCACCCCCGCCCCGCACAGGGTATGGCTCTCCCGCACACGGGGACACGGCTTAACATCCCTATCGATGGATGGTGGCCTTTCCAAGCCATTGGTGTCCCCTACTGACTGTGGGCAGGGCGGGGAGTTTTGCGGAGATAAATCTCAATGCTGACCCAGCTGGGACTTGAACCTGGGAACTGCAGATTACGAGCCTGGTGTGCTACCGACTGAGCCACCCCTGCCCCCTCAGAAAATGGTAATATTATCATTTAATGCATTACATGAATATTAAAGTATACATTGGACATTAAGTGTTCATTGGAAACAAATGTAATTCAAACAATATCACTGAAATACATTAATTTATAATTTACTTATAGTGCTATTCTGATTCGTATTTCAAATTCTGAAAATGCTCCCAAGGTCATACTGAATTGAAATCATGATTCATTGCAAAATATTAATGTGTTAGGTTAGCATTATCAGAAATATTATCAGCAAAATAGTATTTATAGGTGACAAAGTATTAAAAAACCCATCCAAATATTGGAGAATAAATAACTACCTATATTTTATAATGCTAAAGTATATTGTACAAAACTTACTTTGGTTTCAGTAACAGAAAAACATGCAGTGAATGGTGAGATGAACAATAAAAATAATTCTAGGAACACTGAAATAGGTTTAAAGCAGAAAAGAAAGTAAAATAAGAAAAAAAAATAGATGCACATCAATTTTTTTTCTTGTTTTACTTTCTTTTCTGCTTTAAACCTATTTCAGTATTCCTAGAATTCTTTTTATTGTTCATCTCAATATTCACTGTATGTTTTTCTGTTACTGAAACCAAAACCACATGTTTACACAATTCTTCTGCTTAAACTAGATCATGGCCCAGCAAGATGCAGATGCCACTAACTGGTAAGCAAGTGTGGCACATGTGCGGTATGCTGCAAAGAGTAACAGTCAACATTGGATATTTTTTCAATTAGTATTTTAATTTACACTTTTATAATTAAACATTCCTTTTATTTATATAGGTTTATGTGTCATTATTTACCTTTTAGAGGTATGCTACATTGGTTTATTAGTTATGACGATCTTTTGTAGGTATGCTAACATTGATTTACTGGTTATGATGCTATCTTGGCTTATAACTTGTCGCTATGAAAAATTTTTAATGTCTAATTAGATAACATTTTGCTTTTAATTACACTACTCAACATTGAAAATGCCCCACCCAGAAGGACATCGTACAAACATGCAAAAAGAAGGTTGGGTGTGCGTGGTTGAGATATGCATGATGATAATCCGGAGCCAATGATGTGTGTGGCTCAAGAGATAAAAGATGCAAGAAGGAACAGGGATGGTATTGTGTTTATGCAGGTGGAAGTCATGCGAACAGTTGAGATTAGGTGGTTCCACTTGGAAATTGTTCAGCAAAGGCTGAAAATACCTGGTACACGCTGCAGGCAGGTTTATCGCCATTTGGATGCTTTTGAAAGAGGAAGAATTATAGGTCTATGTGAAGCTGGATGGACTACATGTTGTGTCGCTGCCGATGTTCATCGGGATGCACAAACTGTTGGATGCTGTCGGCAACAGTGGTGAAATGCAGGTTCTAGCATGTGTTGCAGAGGGAGTGGAGCTGTCCGACAGATGTCAGCATGGCTTGATAGGCGCATTGTTTGACATGCTCGTTCGTGAGCACTGCAGGAAATATTCGATGGGCTGTGTCAGCAGCCATGGAAGTCCCCATAACGACCTGAATGGTAAATCAAAGGTTGCATGAGGCACATCTGCACTCTAGGCAACTGTTACGTCAACTGCCATTGACTGCAAACCAATGCAGCATTCTTCTGGTTTGGTGCTGAAGTCATGCAAACTGGTGTTATGAATGGAACACTTGTGTGTTTAGTGATGAATCCCATTTCTGTCTGGGTGCTGACAATCGACAGATCCATGTATGGCAACAACCTGGTGAGAGGACAGATCCAGCTTTTGTTTGTGACCAGCACACCACCCATCAGCCAGGCATAATGGTATAGGGTGCTATTGGATATGACAGCAGATCACCTCTTGTCTGCATCACAGGAATACTGACAGCTGCACGATACATTAGCACAGTTCTGCAGCCGGTTTTGTTACCGTTCCTGGGAGGCATGCAGCAGCCCATTTTCCAGCATGACAACATCCGTGTATGCACTGCTAGGGTCTCCAGACAATGTTTGCAGCATGTTCAAGTATTGCCATAGCCAGCACGATCTCCAGATTTATCTCCAATAGAAAATATGTGGGACCATATTGGATGATGTGTGCAATCCTCTCACTGGCTGGTGCGGAATCTCAATGAATTATGGAACAAGTCAACGCTCCTTGGTGTGCAATTCCTCAGAACCATATCTATCGACTGTACGATTCCATGCCATGCCATATTACTGCCTATACTGCCGTTTACGGCAGTGCAATCACCTACTGAGTACTACTACTAGTGAGGCAGCCACATTGTGCTGCATTATCTCATCTTCTAACCACTGTAAGTGGCTGCAAATTAAATCATGGTATGCCAATATGCATTGCTATGTGTGTGCTACATTTCACCCCTATCCTCTCACTCCTTCTGGGTGGGGCAATTTCAATGTTGTGCAGTGTATTACCCGCAGATTTGCCTGGATTGCTTGGGCCTTGACATAATAACTCAGAGTAGTAAGATTATTTAATAATGGGTGTGTGGACAATCAATTAGGTCCATAGTAACATCACCAGTGGTAGAAATTTTTGCCTCTGTGTGTGTTTTGCCATAATATATGTGTTTGCCCATAATTCTGCACGTGCTGGGCTGATAAGTCCCAAATTTTATGTAGCCCACTTAGTTCTGGCAATGTAAGGTTTGGAGATCTGGTTCCCAACTGTGGTAGGTTGGGTTTCAACCTGCCAAATTTGGTGGGGTTGAATCCCTGACAAAGCTGTAGACAAAGTCTGGTGGTTCCAGCTCTCTGTGTTTAGGAGATGTACAAACAGACAGACAAACTCTTATTATATATATATTTTTTGTTTTTCAGTAAAAAACTGAGAATGAACAAGGTGTTGGATATGGGAGCAAAAAAGATTTCTTTGCATGGAAATCAGTCTTGCTTTGGTCTATAAATAAATGGTAGCTAGACACACACTGAAAGGAAAACTGTATCAGTCCCCTGTGATGAGGTACAGAACTGCTCAGGCTTAGCACCAAAGTCTGACCCCACTTTCTTGTGGTGCAGGATGTTAGCAACTTTCAAAAGAGATATTCTCTCTTGGAAGGAAATGGAAAGGGAGGGTTGCCAGATCAGTGTAGCCTACTGATCTGGTCATCCATGGCATTTCCATTTTTCCTTGCCCTGATGAGGAGTGGTCTACTTTACAGGGTTGTAGTGCTGACCATTTAAAACCCACTGGACTGGCTTATGGCTTTGAGTTGATTATGGATCTCATTTTGTTGACCTGGTGGGCCTGTATTGAGGGGAAAATCTACTGCTGCATTTCCTATGGGTTGCCAGCCCTAAGTGAACAGATGCACAGGGTTAAATCAACTGGTGGATAATCCTGATCAGAGGCCATCACAGGTACTTGAACCCTTATTTCTGGAAAGGAGCATCACCAATACACTCTGGAAAAATGTCTCAGTCAGGCCAGTTTCTGTTTTGATTCTGGTTCTTGAAAAGATCTAATTCTACAGATGGTGCCTGAAGTTCCTATCAGCATTCTTGACTTAAGCCTTTAGCAGTTGTAGAATGGGTCTTTGTCTCATGATTGTGATTAGGGGGCTGTTTGGTACTGTTGGCTTTCAATAAACCTAGTTTCTTTAAAAATCCTACTAATCATTTTCTTTCCACAGATACATGGAATGTGAGGATGTTGTATAGAGAGAGATTATTCTTTTGATGTCCTCATACAGGAATTTAAGCATTATAACCTAGATATGCTGGGCTTGCAAAAGACCAGATAAACAGGTAAAGGTTGTGTACTTAAAAATAATCTTAAATTTCTTTTTTCATGGGAGGGAGGATGGAAAACATCTCCAAGGTGTAGGTTTGCTTCTCAGCAAATGCCAGTGCTGCTCTTCTAGGATATGACTACATTAATGAAACATTTCTTACAGATAAATTAAAAACTACGAGTAAATGGAATGTTATCTGTTGTTAAGCCATCCCAGTGGCAAAGTGTTTAGTGAGAAAGGAGAGAGCACTTGGAAAGGTGATGATTGGATAGAAATATTTAGCTAAGCCATTAATTAATGAGTGCAGTTGCAATTACAACAATCATGCCTATATCATACTATATACAATATACCAAATAATGCTCAAATTCAAAACAGAATAAAGGAAAACTTACACTGAAAATATATGTAAAAAAAGTTTTTTCATATTAATAAATAAAAATAAATGATATGTTTAAAAAATATAAATTCAAGATTACATTTTGTTAAGGAAAAACTGACATTAATTTTCGGAACACCTATATTATTCAATACAAATAAAATGTTTCAAATTTTCCAAGGGGGGGGGGGGGGAGATTTAGAGAAGAAAAAAATAGGGGCTACTGTTCCTATTGCCCTCCCCCTTCTACTGACACCCATATTCCATGTGTGCAAGAAAGCCATACTCTGTACACATTAAAGAATATGCTGGATGGCCATGGTGGGAGGCTTCTATCTGTTCCCTAACAGCTGTCCAGCAGGTTGCTTTCTCTAACCTACTGAGCCCCTGGGATCAAAGATGTTTTAAAAACTCTCTGGGTCCCCAATGTATTTCGAAAAGTGACCCCTGTTCCTGTCATTGTTTCATGTTGTAATAATATGCAGTAATAATAAAATGTAATAATATTATCAGAATCAAAATTTAATTACAAATAATATTGCAATGTATTATGATGGATATATTTTGAAATACAACTGTAGAGGATTTATTAAGATTAGACATAAGTCACTTAGCCTTGTTATTTGTACTACAGGCCAGATGAAGATTATACATGTTCCACTATTGATGTCAATTATCCCTGACTACTATTTGCATTCATCATCAACAATCTAACATGTGCAAGCTTCGTCATCACCTACATGAACAACATACCGAGTGATCCAAAAGTAACAGAAAAAGTAAAAATGCAATAATTCGAAAAGTATAGACAGTAGCACGATGCGGTTTTCACAGAATTGCACAGAAAGACATGGGATTTTTTTAATAACGAAAAATTTTATTACCACAATAGTTACATTTGTCACCAACAGGTGGCGCTGTAGTGGTCCCAGAGCTGCTGTCTGTCGTTATTTAAACAGTCTGCCAGCTGCAGCACCTCAAACGGTGCAAGACTGTGAACATTGAGGCTTTTTTAGTTAAGAACATTGAGGCATGTTATCATTATGAGATAAAGCACTTTTAGTTAAGCTGTATTATCAGAACTCCGAATGTGCAAGAGCTGTTTGCGCACCTATCGTTCGATGCAGAGTATTAGAAGTGGAAAGGGACTGATGTCTTGTTTCTCACTGATAGTTATGATGAAAAGGTTTGAGGACACTGGCAGTTTGGAAGCATGTGCAAGAAGCGGGAGACCCAAAAAAACTATTGCAGTTGTGCACGAGGTCGAACACGAGGCCGACACACAATCGGCAGCTTCCAGACATGGGGAATGCAGTGCGCATGAAATTTCAAGACGAACTGGCATTTCGTACTGGACTGTGTGGAAATCACTCAGGATCATCCTCAATAGGTATCCTTACAAAATCCAACACGTACAGGAACTGAAACCAACTGATTTCGAGAGACGTCATGAATTTGCAAATTGGGTTTTTCAACAGATGGAAAACAATGCGGACTGGCTGTCAAACGTCCTGTGGACTGACGAGGTGCACTTTTCGCTTAATGGAAGTGTAAATGCACTCAACTGCCACATCTGGGCGAGAGAGAACCCACACGCGATTGTGGAAACCCCTTTGCATCAGCCAAAGGTGACAGCATGGTGCAGGTTCACTGTGCACCATGCTGTCACCTTTGGAACAATACTTCAAAAACTCAAAAACTTCAATACTTCAAAAACTTTTTACAATACTTCAAAAGTCATTCATTATAGGCCCCCTTTTCTTTGAGGAAGTCCACAACGTTACATTTCGAACTGTTAGTGTCACAGGCGAGCATTATGCAGCGCTTTTAAGAGACAGCATCATCCTCTCCTTGCAAGAGAGGCAAGTGCTCCATAGTGTAACATTCATGAAGGATGGAGCGCCTCTGCACATCACAGGTCCTGTCCAGCACCTGCTGCGATCGACATTTGGCGATGACCATGTCCTCAGTCACTCTTTCCTGCACGAATGGCCACCAAGGTCTCCAGACCTTACACCTTGTGACTTTTGGTTATGGGACTACTTGAAGTCACAGGTGTACAGAGGTCAGCCGATGTAATTGGCCATGTTGAAAGAAGCTATCGCCATCATGTGACAGGAATTACAGCCAAAACCCTCTTGGATGTTGTGCAGAGTGTCGTGCCACTCTGACGGACATTCTCATAAATGACCGCTGTCAAATTGAACATTTGTAATCCTAGCTGCGTTGTGAACTGTGCTGCATCACTGTACAAACTACCGACATAACTGAAGCGCCACCTGTCGGTGGCAAATGTAACTATTCTGACAATAAAATTTTTCTTTATTAAAAAAAATCCCATGTCTTTCTGTGCATTTCTGTGAAAACCACATCGTGCTACTGTCTATACTTTTCGAATTATTGCATTTTCACTTTTTCTGTTACTTTTGGATCACCAGGTATGTGAGCTGCAGCTAATCTGAAATCTCAACACAGTGAAAATGTTAAGCTAAAGATGAAAATCTGATAAAGTCAAGTAGAATTTAAGGATTTTGATAACACCAGAAAATGGTGGGGGAAAAAATGGTGTTTGCAAATACTGATTTTGCATGAGATGCTAGTAGGCCTTTGGAGGCTGTTACATATCAGCACTGCCTGGGGTTCTTGTGACCTGGACCCATTGTGCACACAAAAGTGATACTAAGAAGTAAATCAACATACAAGGTGCGATCCAAAAGTTCTCAGACTGGTGTTATAATTCAGAAACATGTTGAGACACGACCTTAGCTTTTGTTTTATAGTCAGGAGAACAGTTGGCAGATGCTAATGGTCGACAGATGCTACGATTCTGATCTGACTGCAACCATACTTTACCACTCACTCTTATATAAACAGCAGTTGTTTTTTTGGTGCACTTTGTTTTACAATACTTCAATCAAAAGCACTCAATCAAGAGGTTTTTATGTGCTTTTGATTGAAGTGCTACTAGAGTGAAAAGTAAATCATTACTCAACTAGTGATGGTTCATGATTTATTACACTGTTTTATAATAGATAATTTTTCATCCACATAAGTGAAAATCAAGGACTTGTCCTATAAAATAAGATGTTTATTAAAGCAAATTTTTTCACAGTGCCTTCAATCTCATTTTGCCTCCCTTCAATTCTTCACTGTATTTACTACACTTAAAATTAAGAAAAAAAAACACCTTTTTTTAATATGATGGCAAGCTAAATGGCAAAAATTGCTAATAACCACAATTTTGAATTACATGCCCAATTATCCAAGCACCACCACATATTTTTAATAAATTGCTGAAGCTTTATTACAATTTCATCTTTAATAAATGTATTGCTATAAAATGGTATTCAGCATGCAGTATTTGGGGTTAAAGGCTTAAAATACAATTTATGTCAATGATCAAAAATGTAAAAATTACACTTAAATGCATACATTGGTCCTTTTGGTGTAAGGAATGAAACATGATTATTTGGAACTTTCTTGCATTATTCATTTGATATTATAGATTTTAGTATTTCATTAACTACGGTTAAAACTCGAAGGGTAACAGCAGTCATTTTGACTGTTGATGAATTTAAAGCGAGTACTAAGCTATATAATTTCTGATGTTCAAAGTTCAGGCCTTTGATTTTTCATCATTTAGGATTTTATGCTTACACACAAAAAATGCCTTGTAGCTGAGATATGAATGTCTGTACTAGAACTCATACCTAGAAAGGATGATACAGTCATTTTGATCACTGCTGGTTTTTGTCCTAGTCAAAAGTATGCCATTCGCTACTGACATGTTCTTGTGTGATGCTGCTATAGTGTGTGATGTTATAACAATGCAGTATACTGCTCTCTGTTGATGTGGCTGGACATGTATGGGCAAGTTTGTGCTCTCTAACAGTGCAGCTCTCATTGCTGACTTCATTGAACATGTTGTACACACTCGTATAGCACAGTCTGTGACAATGCCAGAACCTCTCTGACTCAGGCATTGATAGACCTTCAAGACCAGTTAAACATCAATGACTTAGGCTCAGATGTAAAGCTAAATGGTAATAGCAGTTTTATATCTCAGCATATTCGAAATTTGTCAGTAATTCTGCTGATAAAGCTGAACACTGCACTTACATTAGATGCAGGTACCACTGTTCACAGCAGTGCTAATCATGGAGAAAGTGAAGGCAGTGTCAGACAATATTTTGTGTTAGTTTACTCCACCTGCAGTGGGTGATCAAATCAAGCACTTGGAATGGATGAGGCAACTGTTTGGACAATTGTGAACACTGCTGTAAAAAATGCTGGAAGTGTGGCTTAACAGAATGTGCTGAAAGAAACAGCATGACCTTAATTTCAGACTATATACACAATGTTGAAAATTAAAGAATGACTAGCTCTACTTTTGTTCATTGATTGGTCTGAGACCAAAATTCATACACGAAGGAAAATTTCCATTGAATGCAATGCTTTCATTCCTTTAGTGCTGGCAGTATTATATGCCCATTTATATAGGCATATAACACTGCTTGCATCAAAGTTTTGGTAAATATGAGTCCACCCATCTTTACTGAAACTTTGTAAAAATTGGGAAAGATAGGTCCACCCATTTTTACCAAGTTCAATTCTGAAGTTTCCTATAGTCAGGAAACTTCATATCATAGTTTTCCTTGTCAGTGGCTAAAGGCCAACAGACAAGTGTTTGAATAATAAATTGTAAGAAAGAGTAATTCCAGAGACCTTGAAGACATTGTAGGTATAACTTTAGGACACCACCATACAATCTCCTCTGGTACTAAACACCCTGCATCCAAACTCCAATATTTGAAAACAGAAAATAGCTTCCTAACATTGCAGAATTCTGTACCACTAAATTTGGAGTAGATACAGTGGATCAAATGGTCATAAATATTCTGTGAGGGCTGCACTAGAAGTTATACTGTACACATTTCTTACAATATGACCGATTTGGTAGTAATCAATGCCTGGATCATCTACAAGGTTTGTCCAAAATGAAATGAGACTGTATTTATTACAAACCAATTGGTCTTGTCACCTTTGAAGTAGTCCCCCTTGTATCAATGCACTGCTGCCAACATCACTAAAGGCTTTGAAAGTATTATAGGAAGTTGCTTTCGTGGATGGTCAAAAGGTACTTAATCACATCTTTTTGAATATCCCAAGTTATCCATATGCATCTGTCATTATAAATGTCCTTTCGAGATGTGGGAAGAGGAAAACATCTGATGGTGACAAGTCAGGGGAATACAGAGAGTGGGATAGCACAGTGACCTTTCATTTAGCAAGAAACTCTTTGATGGCAATAAATGAAATCAGGAAGGCCTTGTCATACTTTGCAGTCTCCAGAAGATCAGCATAAAACAAAGAAACAATTCACCTTCTGTTCCAGTGTCAGATTGTAAGGAGCAAATTTCTGGCACAATTTCCTTTTTCTTAAAACTTCTTTTAAAATCCAGAAGCATGTGCTTTTACTCTGTTTCAGCTTTGCTTATAGCATTGAAGTGTTATTCAGCACTCTTCTTGCAAAATTGCAGAAACTTGTTCAATGTGTTCATCCAACCTCACAATTGAAGAGTGCCCAACTTAGGGATCATTTATAACACTTTCCCATCCACTTCATGTTGAATGTCTCTATGGCAATTTTTCCCCTGCTTTATATAAAACTTTATGCAAAGATACTCTTCCTCCATCTATACATGACAGCTAACTTTGTCTAAAAGAAAGCAGTGTGTACTGACTGTCACATCAGATAGAAGCTAATGTGCATTTGATAAAGAAAAACAAATCACTGAACATATGTAGGAAGAGGTCATTGAACTGGATATCCATTAAGAATATAAATACAGTCTCATTTCTTTTGAGACACACCTTGTAAAAGGAGATTGCTGGAAACAGAATCTCCCATGATGAGCTCATTCTTCAAATGGTTGAAAAGCTAAGGGCAGATTACACAAATAAAAATCTCCAATATTACAGCCCCAGTTTTGTGGCAAATGTTCAAACATTACAACTAGCACTGATTGTCAAAATTTTGAATGTTTGGTGTATATTTTCTTTTTTACAGATTACATGTATTTTGTATTGTATAATGCATGATTTTTGCAAAGCATTTGCAATCTGTGATAATGTAATATGATTTCTTTACAACTTACCTATTATATCTAATGTACAATTTTTTCTAAATGTAAAATAAACTAAAAGTTTAACTCTTGTTTTGCATCCCTACAAAGGAATAATATATATAGAAAAGGTTTGCATTTGACATTCACCTCCAAGAAGTAATGCTAGTTTTTTAACAGTAGTAATCAAAATAACCACTTGCAACTCTCCTAGGTATGTGGGTAAGTCTGCACCTTCTAGTGTTAACCATCAAACTAAAACACTTTTTTTTTTATCTTGGTCACCAACCTGAGCTTTAAGTATTGGAATATTTTCTGCATCTTCCTTCAGTGTAGAAAATTCTTTTTTTATATTATTGTACTTTTGAGTATTTGCTTCAAGCTCTTGTTCAGCATTAAAGAGCTTTGCTGTAAGAATGTCCAATTGCTCTATATGTTGACGCTGTTCAATTTCTTGCATAGTAGCCATCTGTTCACTCTGTTAATACCAAAATATTTCATAAATACTACAAATATATTTTAAAAAACTAATAAGATGTGAAACTGACAGTTTGACAAGTAATACTGTTTAAGTCTCACATTTAATTCTTTGTGTGAAAGTATTTATACTTATCTTACACAACATATTATATCAATACTACAAAAAAATTTTATTTCACAAATAATCAATCTTCTTAATATTTTTAATTTGAAAACTTACACTAAGTTTAAAATAATTCTATATTAGTTGACATCTAAATGAAAATTTACACAACCTGAAAGAACTATTATTTATGCATCTGCCAATCAGTTGTTTTTACATATTCATTTGGTGGTGATGCATTATGCTAGTATTTACTTGTTTAATCAAATGTTTTGTAAATCAATTATTGAATTAAGTTGATTTTGAATCAGCCATTTTCTTTTCTCAAAAGTTTCTACAATGCTTTTGAAAAATTTAACACAACAGGCTTTTCCATTGTTTATTAGTATAAATATACAATAAAAAAGCACAAAGTCATAACCATATCTAAAATAACATGTTAGGAATTGCTACGATTAAACAGTATCCACATAATCGGATATTTACAATATGAAGGTTTATTTTCAAATGGTAGGACTAAATTTAGTGAAAGCTTTAATCAAAAATGGTTTCGGAAAAAAAAAAGTGTGTTCAGTAATTTTGAAATAAAGTATTTCTATAATAGTCTATAATAGAATACTTGATCCAAAACGTGTTTTGACTTCATCTCTAAGCTTCAGTTAAGCTTTGTGGAATATTCATTTATATATTTTTTTGCAATTCTTCAGCTTTTTCTAGATTTAGATAATTGTTAAGAGTTATAAGATCAGATTATAGATTTATAACTCTTAACAATTAACTTGTCTTAAAAGCAAATTTTTCACATCATATTGAAACTATTTTTGTGTTAACTAGCACAAATCTGATACATCCTACCCCAAATGCATATGCAAAACAACAAAAATTTAAAGTTTTAAGTAATAAAAGAAATAAAAAATATTTTAACGTTAAAGTATTTTTTTTAAAATGACAAAATTAAAATTTTTTACTGGTTAAAATTAAAAAAATAACCCCTAAAAATCTGCCTTTTATGAAAAGGAATTTCTGCTGTTATTAATTTCCTTTGAATTCTATAGCTTTATTACTCAAAATTAAATGCCTTTTCTTCTGCCACATAACAATCTATTTATATTTGTCAATTACTTCAGAATAAATTTCTAAATGTTTTCCTTCCTGATGAAAATATTTCAAAATTAATTCTGCCACAACAGGATGTCCCATTTCAGAAACCTGACACTTTTAGGCATTCGGCTGTTAACAATATCACAACAGGTTTCTTGAAGGCCTCTGGGTTTTCAGGAGTGATCTTTTTTATTTCTATATAAAAGAATATCATATTACTGCTTTGGAATGACACTGTAGGTTACTTTTTTGAATTTTGTATAGCTAAAGAGTAGAGGGATTTCTTCAGTTTTGGGATTCATGAGTTTAAATTATCTAGGAAATGTGGTTGTTTTTGTAAGTTTTAAGATCAAATAGCTTTATTCTTATTGTTTTCACTTGTTCTTTTCCATTATTGTTTCAATGTTTTCCATAATGTTTTATAGTAAGTGCAAGTTCAATGCTTGATATGGTAGTTTATTACTGTTAGTGTCACAGATGTGTTGATCCTTTGATCAGCTGTGAAATCTAAAAAAAAGTGACCCTATAGAGTAAAATCTCCCTTAATAGCCACTTCTTAATAATGGACACTTTTGAAATTCCTCAGCAGAATTGGGTACATTGTTATGATACATTTTTCATCTGAATAATGAACCTTCCCAATAATGGACACTGTAAAAGTGGGTATTTTTGGAGAAATTCCATGCATATTACAGACAATTTGTCAGTAATACAGATTCTGCTGACACAAATGATCCAGTCCTTGCCCTGACCTTAACCCTTCTTCAAGGCCCATTCTTCCCATTAGGCATTTTTTTTTTTCGAACCAATGACAGCTTGTTTCACCCAACATAGAGACTTTCTTAGTTAATCCTTAAGGAAGTTTTTGGGCTGTGAGAAATGATTTGAGACCCTCTCACTTAGATGAAACCTTTCTTTGTGCTGTGATATTTGTGGAGTCATTGGGCAATATGTGCTTAGGAAAACAAATGGTGTAATAACAAAATATTTATTTGCTAAGGTGAAAATAAAATTTATACAGTGTTCTGAAAATTAAAAACTGAAGTTTGTGAAACTGTAAGAAATAAGAATGAAATTTTCAAATTCCAGGCTGCAAATAGAAATGTTAATGTCAAAAGAGCATTTCTAAAAACTGAAGGACTGGCTGTTGATAATGCTACCTATAAATGGTTCTACCAAGCTAGAGCCAACAATATCTAAAATTTTAATTTGGGGATAAAACTCAAGAAAATGCGAATGAATGTGGTTTTCTGACTTCAAAGCTTTTTGCCAGAACCCTTAACAGTAGGAAATAAGAAATCAGAATTGTAAGCTTCCTTCAGTTGGTGCCACAAATGCACTTGTATTTGTCAGAAACAAATTGTAAGATGATTCGTCAGACCATATTACACTGCACTACTGCTTGTGCTCTTTGCACCACTGGATATGGCAACATGCGTTGACAGGTGTGATGAGTGGTTTGTGAAGGGCAACTCAACTGTGATATCCACATTTATGGAGTTCTTGATGTACTGTTTTTAACAAAACTGGCCTCACATATTCTATGTTGAAATCCATGCACAACCAATGAGCCATAGCTCCCTGGTTTCACTTTGCACATCATATTAATGCTAGAACATCCGAACACAGATGTTTTTCCTTTAGATTCCCATGCACACAACTTTGGAAACTGCTCCTCTTCAAAGATTAGCAAGTTCAGTTGTCTTAATGACTGAAACTCCTCCCAAATGCACTCCAATAATCATATCCCTTTTGAAATCACTAAGGTCTTCTCTCGATGACATGGTACTAATAATTGCATGCAGTTATGCTGGATTTGCCATTATAAATGATGCTAAGCTTGCTGGGATGCCATTTGCATATTTCGTGCCTTCGTCAGTGGCACATAGAAGCCACTGTTTAACATAAACCACAGGCTTTCCAGCCACCTTGATGTTTCCATTTTTCCGTCCATTACCTATATACCTATCTTCCTCTATGCAAAATATAAAAAAGTAGAAAAATAAAACAGAAGTATATTGATGGCATAATCAGTCACTGAATTCATATTCACTTAAAAAATAGGGATCTGACAATCTTGTTGAATAGGTAAATTGGTAACTTATCTTCCTTTGAAGTGAATAGAATTCAGTGACTGATTGCACTATTGATACGTTTCAGTTTTATTTTCTAATTTTTAGGGCACATAGAGAAAGACTTTTTTTTCACTTTTCAACCTATTTATATTTTTTTCTTTGTCACTAAAAACACCTTTCATGAACTTTAATTTTATATATGACTCATAAAACATTGACCACATTTCTCCTTTCCCCTTTCATATTTGAGGAGCCCATGATATTAGATATGTTGCAAGCTTTAATTTGAGATATAACTCGTTCTAGTAATAGTTTCCAAGTTGAAGGGGGTGACAGAAGAATCGGATAAACTCCTTATTTAACTACATTCCGCACATCACGTGAACCCGGATCCTGCCGATGTGTAGACCAGGGCTCACACCCTGGCACTGCCACTGGAAACCAACGGAATAACATCACAACCAGAGAAAAAAAGGGGAGGGACATAAACGACAGGAAAACCAAACCGCTGTACTACCCAAGATAGTGCAACAAAATATCTGAGAAATACAATCTTTTCAAATTTAGTTTCATCATCATCATCCTCAAGGAGCCAAGGCTACAGAGGTCCAACCAGACTGTACAATTTAGTTCTCCAAGCATATCTGTCCTGAGCTACATCTGCTGCATCTGCCCATTACACACCAATTCTAACAAGGTCTCGTTTGACATTGTCTGCCCACCACATCCTAGGTCTCCTCCTCTTTCTGAGGCCTTTAAAGCACACTGTTCATAATCCTATTTGCTAATCTGTAATTATCCATATGGAGAACATGGCCAAACCAACAGCATCTCTCTCTGCACAATATGCTGCTTAAAGGAGGTTGCCATTTCCTTTGCCTAACCTCATCATTACTTAGAAAGTTGAACCACCTAATGCCCAAAACACTGTGTAAGCATCTAGAATCAAAAGCATCAAGTTTTCTGTTATCTTGTTTACAAAGCATCCAAGTTTCACTACCATAACTAACCCTAGAAAGAACCAAACTATTTACAGTCTACTTTATATACAGTCTAATTTTAGTCTTTAGGTGTATACGCCTATTTCTCCACACTCTCCATAGATTCTTAAAAGTCCTGGTAACAATCATTATTCTTCTGTAATCTCTTGCTGCACATTACCAGTATCTGTTACATAGCTCCTAAGATAATTAAACTGTGATACCTGCAATCATTCAGATTAACTGAATCACAGCCTGCCTGACCAATTTTCATAACTTTAGTTTTCTCTCTGTTTATAACCAAACCTACTCTACTACCAGTCTCATCAATAGCTCGAATGAAAGAGTTTATCTCATCAACATCATTTGCCAAAAGGGATAAATCATCAGCATAATCTAAGTCAGAAATTTTCATACCTCCAGCCCATTTAAGGCCAAAATCTTTCGCTTAAAGTGAATTTCGCATAACATAATCAATAACCAAAGAGAAAAGGAGACAAAATGCACCCTTGTCAAACATCAGAAGCAGGGCCAGGATGAGGTGGGTTCAGCACATTCCCCAGACCTGGCCCTATGCTTTAAAAAACCCTGTGATCCATGAAAAGCTCATTGTAAAAAATGACGCCATTTTCCTATCTTCATCTGCCCACGGAATGAGGATACATTGTATCAGCTGTGTGTACATTGTGTCAGCTGCTGTGTTAAAACACAGCAACTGACACAATGTATCCTCATTCCTCTAGCTCCACATCCCACCACCAGAGCACATGTCAGTTATTTTCCTAGCCAAATAGTAAATCCAATCAAAGAATCCGCTAATCGATGACTAACTATTCTTTCAATAGAAAGTAAAATAGTGAAATCGGTCAATTTTGATGACGTAATTAAAGAATTTGCGGTGAAAAAGGAGAAAAAAAAATTATGTAATATTTATAATATACTTGGTGTTCCTATAAGTTGTATGTAAATATGTACCACACTTTGTACTTATAATTTATTATTATAAAATTTAGAAGTACATATAAATGCATTTTTTTTGGCCCTGCACACTTTTGGAACCCGCCCCCACAAAAATTCATGTCAGCCCTGAATGCTAAATCGATTGCTACAAGCCTTACCAAACCAACTCTCACACATAACTCAGTGTTATTATAGAGAGCTTTCATTATGTTACCTAACTTGTCTGGTATGCCATACAATCTCACAATCAACCACAAATTATGATGATTAACAGAATTGAAAGCCTTTTCAAACCAACAAAGCTTGTAACTATAGGTTTCTGAAACTCTAAAAATTTCTCAAGAATCTGCTTGAGTGAAAATATCTGATGTACACATCCCCTACCACTTCTGAATCCACATTGCTCATCAAGCAATTGCCTGTAAACCAGATTCTTAATTCTATTAAGCACAATCATGCAAAGAATTTTACCTGGAATAGAAGTAGGCTGATACCCCTATAGTTATCACAAGAACTGCGATCAGCATTTCAGTAGTAATTTCATCTACCCTTGGGGATTTATGTAGTTCAAGTTTAGGAATAGCCATAATAACTTCAGACTGTTCATGGACATATAAAAAACCATTAACATTATGACTCAAATGTATATTTAAATGATATAATCATGCAAGTCATAATCACTATAATAGATTTTCTACATTTTGCCCGAGTCCCCATTTCAAAATTATTTTTAAACAGATAAAGATTTATTTCAATCTTTATGTTATTAGGCAAATTGTTTAATATTTTGGGAGCCAGGTACACATAATGCTTAGAAAAAACTTTTTTGGGAGAAACCATATTTAAATGCTCCACTGTTGAAACTCTGGTGTTTTTATTAAAAACATTTACACTTGAATCATCCCAATTTTTGACAATATATGTGCATAAGTAATAAATATATAATTTTCGGACTTGTGAAATATGTAATGAACTATAATAATTTTGAATACTATCAAACTTTTGTTTTTTGAGTAGGCACCTCACCACATAATTTCAAAGATTTAGAATAGGTTTCAAATTCGATTCATGAAGGCCACCCCATGAAATAACACCATATTCCAAGTAAGACATTTCCAAGAATTGTATATTACTTTTAACATGGACAAATTCAAAAAGCTTCAAATAAAATATATTCTTGAAATCATGATATTCAATTTTTTTTACTATATCTTTTACATGCAATTTCCATGTGAGGTTTCTATCTATAAACATTCTTTAGCAACATCTAAATTAACTATACAATTAATTTACAAAAAACTCCCATTAAGTCAAAGCTTATCATTGAGAACCTATCTGGTTTTGAAAGTAGGATTCACTTTTGATAGATGAAATTCACTTGATAGTTCATTAATTTAAATTCTGGAACTGAAGCAACTTATCTATAATGTTCTACTATATAGTACCGAAATTCTGGACTGCTCTTTTAAACACCTGAAGAATGCACATGCCCAGTGCATCTCTGAGAGCACTTCCGAATCATCTTGAGTACCTTTCATGGTACTTCAGGGGCACGCCAAGTCATGCTTGACCTTGGCGACCCCATGCAGGTCACATGTGAATCCACAGATCAAGCGCTCCCATCTCATCCTGCTGTCAGGACAGTCCCTGCCTACCGAAGCAGACAGCACGAAATGCGTCGCAATCCTAGTCACCAACGTCTCATATAGGTAACCGGCTCAGCACACTGAAAGGAGAGCGAAGTTTAGAATGACACCCAGTGACTCATACCACAGAGGCAGCAAATGTAGATTAGGAACACCACCGCAAGTAAGAACTCTATCACGAATTGAGAGGAAACAATACCGGACCTATAAAAACATTAGCTACCGAGAACAGCATGCAACCTGGAATTGTCCTCCTTGTACAACTGACAAAGCTACCTCTAGAAGATAATGTAAGTATGACTATTTAACCTAAACTGCACTGCACCAATCTATGACTATCAATTACCCCATTAGTGTCAATGAGCATATTGTTTGTCGCGATACCACGTTACTAGTCCAGCACCTACAGTGTTCATTAAAGTTAACTTAATCTATATTCAAGTTGCATGTATTGATAATCATGCACTGACTATGATTCATACCATAAAAACAGAAGCTAAAGTGAAACCAACTTGCTCTGATATGCTAGCATTAGAGAATATTTTCGAAATTCCCTATAGCTGGTATATCACATATAAAAAAATGTTTGAATGACTCTAACTTGTCAATGAAAAATGTCATAATAAAATTTTCACCAATGGTAAATTTTAATTTTTTTTTCACAGATAGATTAAATGCCATTAAAAATTAAGGAGCAAATCAAAGATGCACCAACAAGAGCAAACATTATTGCATTTTCAGTAAATTCAACAGGATTAGTAATATGTAGCAAGCCTTGGACCATCAATATGGAGACAAAAGTTACTGTCCTAAAGGCACTTCAGCTCACTCAAAAGTCAACTTGGATATTAGAAAGAGTTAGGAGTATCCAGGGGTTGAAATGCTTTAAATGCTTTGAATAAGACTCAGTACTGCAAGGTAGTATTGTGTTTCACCTATAATATGAATCATATCTTGTTTGCCTAAGTCTCATCTGAGTTATTGTAATTCAAAAATGCTCCAATTTTTGCACACCACCATATAGGCTGAAGACCCAAAACATTATGACCACCTGCCTAATATGATGTTGGTCCTCCACATGCTGCCAAAACAGCTCTTACTTGGCGAGGCATGGAAACTACAAGATTTCTAAAGGTGTCTTGTGATATCTGGTACCAACACATTATCAACAGATTCCTTAACTCTTGTAAGTTATGTGATTGAGCTGCTGCAGATTGGATATGCTGCTTCACACAAACCACAGATGCTTGATTGGATTGATGTCTGGGGAATTTGGAGGCCAGAGCAATACCTTAAAGTCTTCCTCATGTTCCACAAACCATTCTTAAACAATCCAGTCAAGAGTGGCATGGTGCATTATCCTGCTGAAAGAAGCACTACTAGAGGGATATACCATTGCCATAAAAGAATGTACCTGATCTGCAATGATGTTTAGGTAGGTGGTAGAGGTCATAGTCTCCTGTACATGAATGACTGGACCCAGGATTTCCCAGCAGAACATTGCCCATTACACTTCCACCATCAGCTTGTTTTTGTTCCATGGTGCATCCTGGTGCCAACACTTCCCCAGATAAATGATGCACACATACCAGGCTGTCCACATGGTGCAATAGGAAATGAGATTCAATGGACCAGATGACCTTCTTCCAATCATTCAAGGTCCAGTTTTGATGCTCACATGCCCATTGTAGGCACTTTTGACAGTAAACCGAGGTTAGCATGGGCACTCGGAGTAACCTGTAGCTATGCAACCCTATTTTCAGCAGGGTTTGATGTACTGTTTGTTGTGACACATTACTCCCATCACCAACATTCAAATTATGGGTGAATTGTGCCACAGTATCCTTTTTCGTTGGCTCGTACCATACGGGATAGCCTTTGCTCACCTCTAGCATCGATGAACCGTGATCGGCGCACACTTTGCCAGCAGTTTATAATTTTTCCCTCCTTGGACCACTTTTTGAAGGTACTAATCACAGCTGACCATGCAGCCTTGGGAGTGGTGGAGGGGCCTACAGTGCCTCTGTGAAGTAGGATCACCTCGTGGTCCTCTGGAGTGCATGCTACGTGCACTCCAGAGGACTGCGAGGAAACTGGCAACCTGGCTGGAGGTGTCCTGGCATCTGGGAAGGGTTCGTTGCAGCCTCAAAGTGGGTGGGGTCTGTATGCTGGGGGGCCATGAGGTCCTCTTGGCGTGCACGCTACCGGCAACCTGGCTGGAGATTTCGTGAAGGGGAGAGTCTGCTGAAAGGGATTGAGAACCCCGATTAGGCAGACTTATCCTGGCACCTAAGAAAGGTTCGTTGCAAGCCCCGAAGTGGGTGGGGCGGCGAGTTGGTTCTATGGAGAGGACGAAGTTGAGGGCTCGCGACTGGGAGTGTAATCTCCGGTCGACGGGCTTATCGATGGAAAAGCCAATGGGTGTCTCCACCACAGTAGCTCCCACCAGATCAAAAAGTTAGGATAGATTATCTTGATAAGCACTCAAAATTCTAAATTAACTATCAATGTAAGGTCTTGTATATGTTTGGCAGTTATATTAGATGGTTTTAATGACGTATTTGGCTTATATGTTTAGTATGTTTACCTACATCTAAAACTAGCCACTCGGTTTGGTATTACATATTTAAGGTATTTACGTGTTTTACATATTTCAAGAACTACTTTAGTTTTTGCTTTACTGTCATTTTGTTTCTAAAATTATTTGAAATGTTTAATATTCATTAGAAATATACATTGAAGAGCCAAAACATTATGACCAATGAGTCTTTATGCAAATCGAAGCAACTACAGGAAATGGTTTTAATGACGTATTTGCCTTATATGTTTAGGCATTGCGCAAAATTCAGAAATCTCATGCTACACCTCAATGATTAGAAAACCAGACAATTCTGATTAATCAGCTTATAAGTCTTCCTCATTATAACAGGTCCTTTCTCTGCAGTTATGTAAGTTTAAAAGTGAAGGCATGCTGGAAATAGATGGGTCAAAAGTGGCACCCTCTGTATAATGTAGTACTATCTTGAATAGTGGAACGTTTGGGGGGTGTCATGGAATTATACTCCTGACCCAGTTGTCTGGCCATTACAATTTGACCTTTGGCAAACTCACTTAAGTCTGCTGCCTTTCCCATCTGAAGAACAAGAATAACACTGATTAACAGAGCTCAGCATCAGGTGTTATTCATACCATTTCATGACCTTCATATGCACTATTGTTTTCCTGTATTTGCTTCGATTTGCATAAAGACGCATTGGTCACAATGTTTTGGCTCTTCAATGTATATTTCTAATGAATGTTAAACATTTCAAATAATTTTAGAACAAAATGACAGTAAAGCAAAAACTAAAGTTCTTGAAATATGTAAAACATGTAAATACCTTAAATAGTATTTGACTTTTGTTTGGAAGAAATATTAGAAAATATATCTTTATATTCTTTTTGTATTGTTTAGTGCATCATAATCTCAATTGCTGCTGTGCTATAAAACTACAAACAACCAATTCAAAAGTAACCATTTTTCTCATTTAAATTTTAGAAAACTGGTAGCATAATACTAGCAGTTGTTTTTCACTTCTAGTATTGTGTACTGATATCAATGTGAACAGAAATATGGCTTCCTGAACATTAAGAGTTGATATTTAATGTCAAGATATTATTTAATCAAAAACAGACTTCACAACAAGAGTGGAAGGATAGAGAACTTTTTATTTTTCTTCTTAAAAAGGGAAGAAGGTACTTCCCTATAAAAAGGATGGAGATAACCTAAAGGCTGCCAGGCTTGTTCTGGTTTCTGGTACAACATACAAACACATACCTGAACACACAATCATGTCATCCTGGGACTCAAACCCAAACCCCTGCAGCTAGTGTCATCATAAGCCAAAGCAATACCATTACACCACCAAGGAACTTTAAAATGGACCCAATTAAAAAATTTCTTCTTATAATGCATTTTGATTGCATTTAGAACATTTAAGTATTAATAAGTAGCACAAATCAATGTTTCTCAACTTTTTTTTGTGTCCTATCTTCCTAGTCTTGATTGATAAACACCAACCTACATTATTTAACATTTAAGTGCATGTGATTTTTATAAATAGTTTATGACCTTTCTTGAGGTATGATAGAGAAAGAACATTACGACATTTTTTAACTCTGCACAAAAAAAAAATATCACAGTAAAAATATACCTTAGCCTTTTCCTCATTTTCCTGCTTTTCTAAGGTTTTAAGTACTTTGTCATAATCTTTCATTAGCTGCTCAAGATGCTGCTTTGCTTCCAAAAGGCTATTTCTGAAATAGAAAATGTTTTTACAGTACTGAAACAGACATAAATTTATGAAAGGGGAAATATCTATGCAAAGTTAGAGTCATTCAAACACATTTTTTTTTTGTGTGTGAAATACAATATATTATTGCATTTTCAGCAAGTTCAACAGGATTAGTAATGTGCAGCAAACCCTGGACAATCAGTGTGGAGGCAAAAGCTACTGAAAGAGAAAACACCTATCTGAAAAGATTTAATTTCTTGTTTTGGTTTGAATATAAATATAATTTTGGTTATTATTTCCAGAAATATGACCTTCAAGTGGCAAGTTTTAGATGTAGGTAAACATACTATTCAAAGATATTTTAAGAAAGAAGTACACAGACTACTTTAACCTTGTGACCCAACTCTTACTACCACTGGCAAGATAACCATCAGTTAGTCAGCTATATGAAGAAGTGTTTGATGCTTTAGATGTCTTACTGAAAGTATTGTTCACAGCTCCAAGAAATGTTGTATTCAATAAGTAAAAACTACTCTGAGGTCATTATACAGTACACATCACAGGAAAGAATATAAACAGGCTTAAATTAAGACTGATAATAATGCAGCTACTCAAGAAATGTTAAGCTAGTAAGTAGTTACAGTCTAAATAATATCTGCATAAATCAAAGTGTTGTTTATACTTTGCATAAACATAAGAAAGTTATCGTAATGTGAAATTTTTAAAATATAAAAAAAAGGAGTTTCTGAAATTAGAGGTCATCTTCTAATCATCTATCATCCTACTTTGTTATTATAATCATCTATCAGCCTACTTTCTGTTCCAGGTAAACTTCTTTGCATGATTGTGCTTAATAGAATTTAGAATCTGATTGACAGTCAATTGTGTGATGAGCAATGTGGATTCCAAAGTGGTAGGGGATGTGTAGATCAGATATTTTCACCTAGGCAGATTCTTAAGAAATGTTTCGAGTTTCAGAGACCTTTGGTTGCTAGCTTTGTTGATTTTAAAAAGGCTTTCGACTCTGTTGATCATCATAATTTGTGGTTGATTGTGAGATTGTATGGCATATCAGACAAGTTAGTTAACATAATGAAAGCTCTCTATAATAACACTGAGTTGTGTGTAAGAGTTGGTACATCTTTCAGCGACTAGTTTAGCATTGCTAGTGGAGTTAGACAAGGGTGCATTTTGTCTTCTTTTCCGTTTAGTTTGGTTATTGCTTATGTAATGCAAAATTCTTTGCAAGGGAGTGGTCTAGAGATTTAATAATTTCTGATTTAGGTTATGCAGATGTTTAGCCCTTTTGGCAAATGATGTTGATGAGATGAACTCTTTCATTCGAGCTGTTGATGAAACTGGTAGTAGAATAGGTTTGGTTATAAACAGAGAGAAAACTAAAGTGATGAAAATTGGTCAGGCATGCTGTGATTCAGTTAATCTAAATGGTTGCAGTCTTGAGCAGGTGTCACAGTTTAATTATCTTGGGAGCTATGTAACAGATAATGGTGATGTGCGGCATGAGATTAACAGACGAATAGGGATTGCTGCCGGGACTTTTAAGAATCTATGGAGAGTGTGGAGAAATAGGCATATATACTTACAAGACTAAAATTAGACTATATAATAGTTTGGTTCTTTCTAGGGCTAGTTATGATAGTGAAACTTGAACACTTTGTAAACAAGATAACAGGAAACTTGATGCTTTTGATTCTAGATGCTTACGCAGTATCTTGGGTATTAGGTGGTTTAACTTTGTAACTAATGATGAGGTTAGGCAAAGGAGTCTGCAACCTCCTTTAAGCAGCATATTGTGCAGAGAGAGACTCCGCTGGTTTGGCCATGTTGCCCGTATGGATAATTATAGATTGGCGAATAGGGTTATGAACAGTGTGCCTAGAGGCTTCAGAAGGAGGGGGAAACCTAGGATGCGGTGGGCAGACAATGTCAAACAGGAACTTTAAAATTGGTGTGCAATGGCAAAATGCAGCAGATATAGCTCAGGATAGATATGCTTGGAGAACTAAATTGTGCAGTCTGGTTGGACCTCTGTAGCCCATGGCTGCTGGAGTATGATGATGATGATGAAGTAAAAGTAAATGCAATGCAAGGTGAGTTGTTATGCATTTGATGTTTTTTACAGTTCAATGGTTAATTTCAGGTGCACAGATATTTGCTAACCAAAAAGGTCAGTAGCGTTAATGTTATAAAATGTGACTGCACAGAACTGTTCTAAGTTGAGGCCATGCAAGACTAGTTGTTATGTGTCGGATGTTCTTTACAGTTCAATGTTAATTTTTAGGTGCACAGATAGCACTAACCTAAAAAGGTCAGCAACTGTGCTATTATAAAGTGTGAATGCAGGGAACTGTTCTAAGATGTGGTTTGTTTTACCTGGCCAAATTACCTTACCGAGGTCTGTTTACCTAACCTATTTATTACCTTATCCAGTTCCTAACTTGTGCTACCAATTTCTACAAGACTACACCAGTGGTTAGTTATGGAGCTTAAGCAGATATCAGATAATGTATTAGATTATATATTTTCTTTTTTAATCAAGTTATTGCTTACTGTAATATTTTAAAGTTGTTTTGTTGGGTTGGGTTGTTTTACCTCTGAGCACCACTTTTTTGCACACCATGGGCTAAATGGCCAGGTCACAAGGACTCCGAAGGCTCAGAGAAGGTTGGGGGAGGGGACCCACTGGAACAGCTGTTGGGAGACATGGTAGCCTCCTGTCAAGGCCATCCAGCGTGTTCTTTAACATGCACAGAGTATGGCTCTTCTGCACACGGGGCCATGGCTTAATGTCCCATCCTACAGACAACGGCCTTTCCAAGCCCATCGGTGTCCCCTACGGGGAATTTTGCAGAGAATAAATCACAACGCTGACCCAGCTGGGACTCGAACCTGGGAACTACAGATTATGAGTCTGGCACGCTACTGACTGAGCCATCCCCGCCCCGATTTTAAAGTATTTAGCTACAAAATATATTATGCATATTTAGACAAGTTTACTAATAATACATTATTAAATCTGCAGGTCAGTTGAAAGGTAAACAGCTGCATTGGCTAAATACATTGTTATAAATACCTTTAGACACTTGAAATATTGCCAAAATCCAGTTCTTTAGAGCAGAGTTGTTCCCCGATGTGGAGTTGGAAGTTTCTAGTTTTGAAGTTTATCGCAGCACTTTTTAGTTCTTTGATTCAGGTGTAGTATAAGTTCATTGTTCCACAGATAGTCTGGTTGTGTGGTTGAAACTTCCTTCTGTTTTTGCTATTTGCTATTTTAAATGTCCATGGACTATGATGTTCTGTTATGCCCATGCAGTTTTCTTGAAAGTACAGAGCAGTTTTTTATTTTTACTATTATTTAAAAGTTTTAGATAGCTTAAAGTTTACTGTTGAAGTTTGCAGTAGCTCATCTTAATTGGTTTTTTTATTCACAATATTCCTTAGTGTGCTGATCAGTTTCGACCAACATTACCATTTTGTTGCTGGATGCATCTGCTCTGCTACGGTCCAAGCGGATGCATCTGCTCTGCTACAGTCCAAGCAGATGCATCCAAGAGCAAAATGGTAATGCATATCTTTTGTAACTAAATGCTTTAAAATATTACCATAAGCAATAACTTCACTAAAATGGAAAATACGTAATCTAATACCTTATCTGATATCTGCTTAAGCTCCAATAACTAGCCACTAGTCTAGTCTTGTAGAAATTTGTAGCATAAATTAGGAAATGGGTAAGGTAATAAATAGGTCAGGTAAGCAGACCTTGCTATAGATAATTTGGCCAGGTAAAATAGACCACAACTTACAACAGTTCTCTGACTTTATAATAGCATACCTACTGACCTTTTTATTTTAGCATTATCTGTACACAAAAAAAATTGACATTGAACTGTAAAGAATATTCAACATGTAACAACTCGCCTTGCATGGTGTTAAGACCATTAACTTAGAACAGTTCTGTCCAATCAGATTTTATAGCATCAAAGCTACTGACCTTTTTGGTTAACACTATCTGTTCACCTGAAATTAACCATTGAACTGTAAAAAACATCAAATACGTAACAACTCGTCTTGCACCGCATTTACTTTTACTTACAAACCTTATACCATGTTATTATTTCTCATAAGGAATTGCATTCTATACAGATATAGAAATGTTTATTTGATGTTAAGATGATATATCTGTACCTGAAATATGCCATTTTAGAATTCATCTCCTAAACTCATTACCACAGATCCTAATATTGATTTGCTGCCAGTAATGTTGGATCATACTGCTATATTCCTGCTATGTTTTATTTATATATTATATACAGTGTTATAGAGTTTTATTAAATTTAGGATATATACATTATGATTTCATTATATTACTTAAATAATAACAAACATAATATTGGCTTTCAGAATAATAGGTAGGTGACATATTTTTCTTATTTTGTGCACTAGACTGTTTTAATAATTTTGTTTATTGCAATTGCTTAAAATGCATTTTTGTATTATTTATATGAAGTTGTTTTGAATAATAAATAAAACTATGATGCTTTATTTTACATAAGCTCTTACTTGTCTTCTTGATTTGTAGCTTGTTCTTGACTAAGAATTTGCTGCAGATTTTTTATTTCCACTTGAAGCTGCTCTATAAATACTGTATCAGAAACTCTTAAATTTTCTAGTTTGGCCTGATAATCTTCCATGTGATGCTGCAAACTTTCACACCTAAAAACATATGTTAATATGCATATTGATCACACATGGACTTATGCAACAGAGAACATTATTTGTGCCACTATGCTATTTTACAATAAACAATATTCTTTTATCAGCAAAAATAAAAAACTCAGCAATAATTTTTGATTTGGATAATACTGAAATGTAAATAAAAGCACACTGGACAAAAATTAGTCACCCCCCCCCCCCATAGACAGTAGGTCTGATACACCAGTAGATATCTAAATGGTGATGCAACACTATATAGAGGCATGTGACCTTTCAGATACTCTATAGTGTTGCCAGTCCCAGTGGAGTGTTGGTTGCTTGTTGTTCCTGCCATGAATCATGGGTCAGAAGAAAGACATGACTGAGTGGCAAATAGTGTTTTTGAATTTGGTAGGGATAAAAAATATGCTGTAAAGGAAGTAACCGAACTTACTGGTGTTTCAAAATGAACAGTTCGACAAGTGTATAAATACGGTGTACATCCAATTCACTAACCACTAACTGTTCACCACAAACTGTAGATGTTACTGTGGCTGCAAGTCAGTGTTCACAGAGAGGGACCACTGATGAGTATCATGCCAAGTGACTGCAAACTAATTTCAAACCAGGCAGGAATTACTACAGACAGTCAATGAAGGACTACATTAGCTTATTTCAGAAAGAACAATGTGAAGAGAACTACATTCCTTGGACACTTGGAGCAGTCCCCAGAAGAGGGGGCGAGGTGCTCAGTCGGTAGCATACCAGGCTCATAATCTGCAGTTCCCAGGTTCGAGTCCCAGCTGGGTCAGCATTAAGATTTATCTCCACAAATTCCCCGCCCTACCCATGGTCAGTAGGGGACACTGATGGGCTTGGAAAGGCTGCTGTCTGTCAGATGGGATGTTAAGTCGCGGCCCTACATGTGAGAGAGCAATACCATGTGTATGTTAAAGAACACGTTGGATGGCCTTGACAGGAGACTACCATCTATCTCCCAACAGCTGTTTCAGTGGGTCCCCTCCCCCAACCTTCTCTGAGCCTTCGGGGTCCATGTGACCTGGCCATTTAGCCCATGGTGTGCAAAAAAGTGCTGCTCAGAGGTAAACAACCCAACCCCAGAAGAGACCCATGTTAATAACTGCACATAAAGCAGTCTGGTTGCATGGGCTAGGCATTATAGACATTGGACTGCATCATTATCATCATCCTAAAGCAGCCGTGGGCTACAGAGATCCAGCCAGATTGTGCAATTTAGTTCTCCAAACACATCTTTCCTGAGCACATCTCCTGAGCTACATCTCACCAATGTACACCATTTTTAACAAGGTCCTGTCTGCCCACTGCATCGTAGATCTCCCCCTCTTTCTGAGACCTTTAGGCATATTGTTCATAATCCTATTCACTAATCTACAGTTATGCAGACGGACAACATGGCCAAACCAACGGAGTCTCTCTCTGTACAATATGCTGCTCAAAGGAGGTTGCTGACTCCTTTGCCTAACCTCATCATTACTTGCAAAGTTGAACCACCTAATGCCCAAAATACTGTATAAGCATCTAGAATCAAAAGTGAATGTAAAAACTGTTTATCTGGTCAAAGAGTCGTGCTTCTGTCTATATTCACACAAGTAATGAAGCCTCACATCTGAACTGTGTCCAAGGTGTTATTGAAGTTGGAGGTGATTCTGTGATGTTCTGGGGATGCTTTACCTACACTAGTGCCCAAAAGTTAAAACAATGTTGACAAAATGGATAAAATGATATGGGCAATGTATTGCAGATAGAACATGGAAGGAAGAAACAAATGCACAATATAACTGACATACAATACAGAATAAATTGGAGCTTGGGTTATTTTATTTCTTAGCAGCACTTTTTTTCACACCATAGGCTGCACCACAGTATTAAGTGGCCAGTCACAAGGACCCTGAAGGCTCAGAGAATGTTGGGGAGGGAACCCACTGTAACAGTTGTTGGGAGACAGATGGTAGCCTCCCATCAAGGCCATCCAGCATATTCTTTAATGTGCATAGGGTATGGCTTTCCCACACATGGGGCCATGGCTTAATGTCCCATCCAATGGACAGCAGCCTTTCCAAGCCCAATGGTGTCTCCTACTGACCGTGGGCAGGACGGGGAGTTTTGCGAAGAAATAAACTGGAGCACTGTAGTTCAGTAGTATTAGGGTGGCAACTGGAGAAGTTATATGGAGATGCATTCATGTGTGCATGAGAGTTCACTAAGATGTCTGATGACTCCTAACAGCGATACAAGTGTCACAATGATGTTGCATGCTGTAGATGTGGGCAGTAAGATTGTTCTGAAGTATTACATCTCACTCATGTACAAGAGCAGATCAGAGCTCCAAGAGAGTTTTGGGAAGAGGTTGACAAGCTGAAATCCATCTTCCCAATGCATCCCACACATGCTCTGTAGGGTTGAGGGCCAGGAAGTATACTGGATACCTTCATTTTCAAGCAAATCATCCACCAGAGCAGTTCTAAGTGGACATGCATTATTGTCCATAAACAGGAATTGTGGGACAACAGCACCCCAAAAAAGCCTCATGTATGGTTTGAGGATTTTGTCCTTATACCTGAGGCCTGTAAAAGTTCCTCCAGAAAAGACATGGAGCAGCATGCAACCATGTCACATAATGCTGCCCCAGACACCTCTGTAATGATGCATTTCTCTGTTGTTTGAGTGGTGATAACAGGTGCTAGGTATCTCCATAAGGCGAGACTATAACTATCACTCTGTAAACTGAATCTGGATTCGTCACAGAAAAGAATACTGGCCCACTGGTTTGTGGTCCAGTTCTAGTGTTCCAGTTCCACAATAACTTGCCTCTTCTCCCTGATAGAGTGAATGAATGCAAACTGTAGGATGTCTCACATACAGTCCTTGTTCATGAAACCTTCTGTAAATCATTTGCCTTGAAGCTGTTCACCTACAAGCTGTAGATAGCTCTTTAACAAACTCTCTCACTGACATGTGGTTGTTACCTCTCGCTATTAGTGATATATAGTGGTCATTCTGAATCTTTCTAAGTCATGATCGACCCTGCACATGTGAATGACTAACATTTCCTGTCCCTTGGTGCCTTCACAGCCTTGACACCATGAATTAGTGTACATCTATTGCTCTGGCAACATCACTCTGTTTGACCTGATTCCATATCTTATGGCCCAACCACTGTAAGGACATCCATATGCTGTCTGTGTGACGTATTGTTACAGCAACAATAAAATGGTTTGGTTTTTGGTTCAAACCTAAATAGAATATATACTGGCAACAAGAAATGAGGTTTTCCATATTTATCCCATTATTTATATCATTACAGTTTGCCAATTCTTGTCTCTTATACAAGTTATATATGTTACACACTATTGCATCTTTACTCTAACATTTGCATGTGCCCACCGTTATCTGCATGTACTTTTCGTTGCTGTCATCACCAAGTGTTACTGTTTGTTCAATATAGTGCATTTTGTCAACTATGCTTAACTTTTGGACACCAGTGTACCATGAGGTAGGACCATTAAAATCAGGAAGGCTATATACAGATTCTGGATGACCAGATGTTCTTTTTTGTGCTTCATATGAAGGACAAATACACAAAGACACTCCAGTGTTTCCAAGATAACAACTGTATCACGCACAAGGCAAAATTATTTGTGAGTGGCACAAGAAGCACGAGGTAACATTGAGACAATTCAACTGGACCACAAAGTCACTGGATGTAAATCCCATTTAAAATCTTTGGGACTATCTGGAACAGAGGGTGGAACACAGAAATAGGCATACATTTAATCTAGCTGAACTAACAGTGCTATTGTTGGAGAAATGGACTAGAATTAATGCAAACTATATTCACGACTGGTGGAATCCATACCTAAAATGATTGCTGCAATAATTCATGTGAAGGGAGGTGTTACACAATATTAAGTGAGAAATTACAGAAGTGGCTAATTATTTTGTCCAGTGAGCTTATTATAGTTATATATTTACTTTTTATAATATGGATGAGCCATAAATCTAAAAGAACAATCATTAATATTTATTTCGCAGTTATTTAATGGTAGAGGTTATTCTACATCTTAAAATGGTTCTTGAGTTTTCTTATCACTAAATTATCGTACAAACAACTTTCCGAGAACCTTTGTTTACCTCAGAGC
This sequence comes from Ryuthela nishihirai, assembly GCA_038380435.1. Taxonomy (NCBI): domain Eukaryota; kingdom Metazoa; phylum Arthropoda; class Arachnida; order Araneae; family Heptathelidae; genus Ryuthela; species Ryuthela nishihirai. The sequence goes on from JAWZYU010000017.1 coordinate 55,945,549, forward strand.
CGCACTTTTGTTCACACAATGGGCAAAATGGCCAGGTCACAAAGACTCCAAAAGCTCAGAGAAGATTGACGGAAGGGGGCCCACTGGATAGCTGTTAGGAGACAGGTGGAAGCTTCCATGATCAACATACAATCTAATAAATAGTGTATGAAATACATGAAAACCCTATTAACCTCTGCTAATCCCCACCCTAACCTTGTGCTTCCTATTCAATTGCTTTAGTGAAGATTCATATTCAGCTGATGATGACCTGAATGCAAGGGATTTTCCATTTTCTTCAATGGAATATTAGAATGACAGAATGCACTTTAAAGATTCCATCAGTTCTCAAGATGCCATGGTCATTGGTATTTAACTCTTCCATTGGCCAGTATGGAATAATGAAACTAAAGTGATGGCAATAATGATATCAATCTGATAGCTTGAATACATTCTTTTTTTTTTACAGCTTAATAAAATGTGATTCAAATGGAAAAGATATCACCTTATAAGCATGAAACATATATTTCTATATAGGTCAAAATATTTCAAATGGGAGTTTCTATTTCTTAAAAACTGAGCTGTGCTATTTTCCACTTTAGACTATATATACCAACTTTAGACTGTATACAACTTTAGACTGTATATGTATATACTGTTGAACATTCTGGTTGTTCTGTGACAAGAATATATGTGCCAACATTTTAAGTGAATAGTATATATGACTAGTCACATTTCAGTTAAAATTGAAATGCAGAAATATTCTATATAACACAAGCATTGCTGCATGTTACTAGACAAGGATTGACCAACATACAGCATGTGGGCTGTAATGCAACTGGCTAAAGACTTCAATCTGGAACAACTGGTGGATATTTTGTTCTTTTTGAGCCATCTGTTTCTACCATCATCTCTAACCAGAAACCGAGAGTGCATAACAGTATATTATATTTATATAATATACTGTTATGCACTCTCGGTTTCTGGTTAGAGATGATAGATGATACATATCATCTATCATCTCTAACCCTCAGTATGGTCTAATAATTCACATGTGGCACACTGTGAAAATATATATTTAAAAATCTAAAAAATACCTATCTTTCTATATACACCCAAAAAAGTAGAAAATAAATCTAAAGCATATACTGATGGTGCAAGCAATCGCTGAATTCATATTCACTTCAAAGAAAAATAGGATGCCTGATATCTTGTTGAGTAGGTAAATTGGTGCCCTATCTTCCTTTGAAGTGAATATGAATTCAGTAATTGATTGCACTATCAATATGCTTCAAGTTTATTTTCTACTTTTCAGGGCATATATAAGCTGTCATTAAAAATATGTATATTCAGAAACTTTCATTTGCTATATGACTCATAAATACCAGCCACATTTCTTCTCCCCCTTTCCTTTTGGGGAAGGGTTGTGTTTGAGGTAGCCCATAATGCTGGAGACACAAGCTTTAATTTGATACATAACTTGTTTAAGTCCACCCCGAAGGTTCCACCTACTACCTTTTTAAAGGAAGGGAAGATGGGAGAGGGAGCATAATTTGAGGTAATCTATTAAAGTTTTCATGTGAGCTTTCATTTGACTTCTAACTGTATGGCCATCATGTTCGAAAGATATAGAGAACAACAACTTTCATATTAACTTTTTTCAGGGGGAAGAAAGCAAGAGAGTTACTTTTATTTCCCACAATACTCCTCATGTCACAATCTTTCATTTGATACACAACTTGTTACATCTGGCCTTCAAGTTTGAAAGATATAGTAGAATTGCATATTTTTCACTTTTTTTGGAGGGGAAAGCAGGAAAATTTTTATGGCCTGTGACACTCCCCATGTCACAAGCTTTCATTTGACACACACCCTTGCATTCTGAAGATATAGGTGGAATAATTATTTTCATACTTCCCTTTTTTTAGGAAGGAAGCATGGGGGGTGGGTAATTTTTTTATAGCCTATGACACTATTTGCATCACAAGCTTTTGTTTGACACATAAATATTAAGCTTGTGCCTCACATTCAAAAGATATGGTGGAACAACTGTTCTGACAATCCAACAAATGATGAGAAAAAAGCAATAGGAAGATAGGTAAAAAAAGTTGGACAACCATGTACTAAACCAATGACATGTAGAATGGATAAAAAAAAAATGAAGAAAACTGTACAGAAAGTGATGGCATTTATATTAAAATGCTAAATAGATATATAAGGTTACCTGGACATATATTGGTTCTATCCATGGAATTAAAGAACTCTGAGACAGGAAACCTCAGGATTCAGGTAAATTCATAAGGGATAATCACCACTCTAACCATGACAGTTTCTGCTTCCATCAGTTGTCAATATCAATGGGCTTTGAAATGAAAATAGCCAATCTTTACTAATTTCGAGGTGCTGAATACGAAAATGATAATAAAATTTGTCGATTGGCTCTTGTTTAGGAGAGACAGAGATGGTCATGCATAAATGACTCAGTGAGTACATAGGTAAACATTTTGCACCATATTGCATTGTATTGGATCAGCCCACCATACACACAACCCCCATCATTGTTTGATGCAACGTAGTTGAGTCAACATCGTGGCTTTACAATCGCAGAAAAAAGATGATGCAAATAAAGATGATTACAACAAGATAGTTGTAAGCGATGTCTCATAGGGTGAGCAAGTCTTTTGAGTGACTCCCATTTACCCCCGAGTCATAAGTACAATACAAGTGATCCTTGCAGTTTTAATCCAGCAGTAGTGATGCCTCGTAACTGTGTTAATAGTGCAGATACATTTTGTTATATTTGTGGGGGAAGTGATGTTTGCAAGCCAGAAAAGGGCTATCACTCCAATAGTGAAAGTGGCATATGAGTTTTATTTTGGATGCAAGATCAGGGACTAGGACAAGGCCTGGGTCCCACACATATGCTGCACTACATGTGCAAGAAATCTTCCAAAGTGGCTGAAAGGCAAAAAAGTGGGGATGCCATTTGCTGTTCCTATGGTTTGGAGAGAGCCAAACAATCACAAGTGCAAGAAATCTTCCGAAGTGGCTGAAAGGAGAAAAAGTGGTGATGCCATTTGCTGTTCCTATGGTTTGGAGAGAGCCAAACAATCACATGAATGACTGCTACTTCCCCATGGTTCCACCTGTTTCTGGAGGCATCACAAGGAAAAAGAAGTGGACAATAGCGTACCCAAATATACAATCTGCTCTCTGACCAGTTCTGCATGGCGAAGACCTTCCTGTTTTGGAACCTCCCAAAGAATTTTCCATCGATTCAGACGATGAGGAGAGAGGCGAATTGATGTCAGGTCCTCCTAAGCTTTCAGTGTCTAATGATGATCCATGCTTCGTTCTGCTCTGATGCAGATGGCCTGATGAATGCCCTCAGAAGATTTCTTGAGGGTCATGTCAAACATGACCCTCAAGAATGGTGACTATTCATAGACTCCTCGAAATTGAGTCTCAAGGCGGTGTTCCTGAATAATGGAACTTACATCCATTCTGGTTGGATATGCTGTCTACATGAAAGAAACCTACAACAACCTAAAGCAGCTGTTGTTGAACTGTCTTCAATACAGTAAGTATGGCTGGCAGCTCTGTTGTGACTTGAAGGTAGTGGCTCTGTTGATGGGTCTACAGCTGGGATATACAAAGTACTGCTGTTTCTTTTGTGAATGGGACAGCTGAGCAAAGACTTTGCACTACATGAAGAGAAACTGGTCTCAGAGGAAATCTCTGAAGGTTGGAGAGAAGAATGTGGAACACCTAGCACTGGCAGAAGTGCACAAAATCCTGCTACCATCCCTACACATCAAAATCAGTGTGATGAAAAACTTCGTAAAAGCCATGGACCGAAATGCATCAGCTTTCAAGTACTTGACTGACAACTTCCCTCGACTCAGCGAAGCAAAGCAAAAATTAAAGAGGGAATTTTTGTGGCTTCTCAAATCTGTGAGCTGTTCAGAGACCAGACTGCTTCAGGATGATGAGGTAAAGGCTTGGGATGCGTTTTGTCTGTTGTCAACTAAATTCCTTGGGAATGTCAGGGCAGACAACTACAAGAAACGGTAAGGACATGTCTCTGTATCACAAACTTGGCTGTAATAAGTCCTTAAAGATCCACTTTCTCCATTCCCACCTAGATTTCTTCCCCGACAACTGTGGCATGATTAGTGACGAGCACGGTGAACATTTATAAATAAATCTAACACAGCTACAATAGATATTAACTAAATAATGATCAACAAAGAATATTACAACAAGGGGCTAAATTTGCATATGAAAAAAGATAAAATAAATATAAATCAATTAATCCCACAAATTGAACAATAATTAAATAAGATCCTAATAAATACAAGGATATGGAGAGATTTAAATTATATCGAGTAATAAAATATACACAGAGTAACATAAATATTAATAACACTAGAGACATAAAAATACTGAATGATTTAAAACATAACCAAGAGATAAAAATTATATTAGCCGACAAAACAAATCAAATAGTATTAATTGATAAAACCGAATATGAGCAAAAAATAGATGAAACTCTACAACAGTTAAAATGTGAATTAGTTGAAAAAAGATCCACTAACAATATTGAACAAATTAAGTGAACTTAAAAATGATCTATTATTACTTGAAGAAATAGCTAAAAAATGTACACCCCCAATTTATCCAGATATACCACAACTGTTTGTTAAAATCAAACTGCATAAAGAAAATAAACACTTTAGATCTCTAGTTAGCAAATATAAGTCCCCAACTTATAATTTAGAATTAACCGTACATAATTTTTTAAGCCATACTTCCCACCTACACAATACACATTAACATCCTGCCATCAAGCAATAATACAAATGCACAACTATGAACTTTCTAGAAGTCATATCGCTGTATCCCAGCACACCTGTGCTGGATGCAGCGATGTGGCTAAAAGCTGAGTGGCTCCGGGTGGACAGACCCACAGCCCCAAAGTACTTCTGCATACATGAGGCTCTGGATCTGGCTACCTCCTCTAACTATTTAATGTCAACCATTGGACATGGCTCCAGATCGACAGGGTCCTAATGTGATACCCTATATCTAGACTCACGGCTGAAGTTGTCATGCGACATGTTGAAAGTGTTGCTTTTTCAACAGCAACATACAAACCATCACTATATATGCATTATGTTGAAGATATATTGATTTTTTGGGCATATCCTTTAGATTTACTGCAAGAGCTAATTAATATATTTAATAGCGTAATGCCTTCCATTAACTTTACATACGAATCCGAGCAAAATTATAAATTACCATATTTAGACATTTTAATCACTAGAAAAAATAAATGCTGTGAAACCATGGTATATAGAAAACCCATTATATTCCCAATTTTATACCTGCTGATTCAGTGCACCCCAGGAAATATAAATGATCAAGTATATATTCACATTTCATTTGAGCATACCACTATTTCTCAGAAATGGCATCAATACAAAATGAGTTAACATATATAAAAATCAAAGTTAAAGAAGCAGGCTATCCACAAAACATGTTAAATAAATGGGGGGGGGGGGAATGCAAAATATAACGTAATAAAAAGTTTACAACCACCTCCAAATCAAGAAATCGACAAAAAATATATGCTAGAAGTTTTCCATATATGAAAAATATTACCAAATCAATGCAAAACATCCTTAAAAAATACAATATTACATTACCCGCTAATATAACACATACAATTAAAGATTTAACAATAAATGATAGAATCAAGAGACCATCAACAGGTGGCATTTATGAAATAATTATTCCAGATACACTGCAGGTTTTATAGGGAAAAGATAAATACATCGGTAAAACTTATAGACAATTCAATTCAAGAATGCAAGAACACTACAACAACATCAGAAAAGGAATTCAAAACACTGCCTTTGCTCAGACTGTAATACATAATAAATTAGAAATAAATAAAATTGACTTTAAGCCAATAGCAGCACCAAAAAACAAAATTTCAATTATTATATGCCGAAAAACTTTTAATCTACAAAAACCGTAATCAAATATGCAACTTGGACATTCCACTCCTACCTGCAGCATGGAATCTCCTGATGTAGCATGTGGTGTGCGCACACACTACCACATCAAAACATATGACACATGATGTTATAGCGAGATGAATATAGAGGCACATAACACAGACACTTAAAAGCCGAGCTTTGAAGATGCCAAGTAACTGAGTATTGGTGAAACACATTGCTCCTTTGAGATACTATGAATACTATGAAGCCTGCACAGTTTTTAATGTTTTGATGTTAAAACGCATACTGAATTAATGTTTTTAAGAGTTTTAGAATAGTTCACATAAGTCTGAGTGTGGTACAACGTGGTGATAGTATGTGCCAGTGTAAGCACAGAGAAGCAATAATTCAGACAAGCAGAGGAAGGACTGTAAAATTTATCAACAATATACAAAATTAGCCAAAATATCTGCTAATACCATCTACTGCCAGATAGCAAGAAAGATCTCCTCTACAAATCAAACCTCCTTGTGTGTACTTTACATCAATTACTTCTACCTTCAAACATCATGTTGCGCTTTCTAAATGGACTAGTAAGCATGGAAAATGGAATCATCGTTGTATAAGCCATGTAAGAAAAGATGAAATGCAATAATTCTGGCCATAGGGCTTATCAGCATATAGCATAATCACCAACTCTTGTCAAAGCACACCTCATTCTTATGAATGTTTTAATGAACTTTTAAATATGTAACAGCTTAAATTGTGAATTAAATCAATACAGTGAACATTTTAATCAGGACATTGCAATGATGGAGAAATGATACCAGGGAAACTGGTCCACTTCAATGCTGATTGACTACTGTTGGATGCTCACCAGAGATGATCCTGAGCAGCTGTACAAGTGACGGGCAAAGTGACATCGGAAGTAGAAGTGGAGTTTTATCAATACATGTCATATGTACATATTACTCTATTATATAAGAAACTATTGCGGATTTCTCAAAAATTGTAGCCAATTTTGCATTTTCATTGTCATATTTGTGTTCAGCACCTTGAAATCTTTAAGAAATTGCTCCTTTTATCTCAGAGGCATGACTTTTATGAAAATTTGTTGCCCAGTGTATTTAGTCCAGCATATACTAGACATCCCCACCCCCCAACAGGGAACCTTGACGTGGTGTGTGTGTGTGTGTGTGTGGGGGGGGGGGGGGGCGCTTGAGGGCCCATCGAAGTCGAAGACTCTGCTGACCGGTTTGGGCCCCGGTTGGACAGGCTAAGACCTCAAACTTAGGGTAGTTGTTAGGGGCCCTGCTGACTGACTTGGTCTGTTATGCCAGACAGGGCCCCGAAAATTGGGCCCGACTAAGAGTTCCCATCATGGGTGCCAAGGCAACTTGGATCTATATATCCTTGTTTGTGGCTAACTGGGGTGCAGATTAAATTTAGGTTTTGACCAATGGATGAACTTTACTCCTATAGTACTGCTCGCCATTAGACAGTGGTGAATATGGCATTTTCCTATACTGGGAGTGCTTTAGGTGGAACTAGTGGGATTTGATTCATAAGTATATATCCTTGTATCATGCTGTGTTCAGTTTACCTCCTTTTCTTTCCACTCATAGCAAGTGACTTCAAGAACTATTCCAGACCTTCAGACTATGAGATACTCTGCTACATTATCACAGTGATCAATGTCTGTAAGTGAATCAAGAATTGCAGCATTGTTCATGCTTCATCCACTCATTATTGAAGTTGTTTATTAGCCATCTGCCTGAATAACAGAAGAAACAGGCAAACAAGGAGTTAACTCCCTTGGTACCAAGTACTAAAAAACACAAAATACTCTTTTCACAGTCCCACAACTTGAGCTTATTCAAGTTTTAAAAGCCAGTGTGGAAGAGGGATGTAATAGATAGCATTAAAAAGACTCCATTATTCAGGAGATAGACACTATTCATGCCTCCAACACTCTTCAATCATGGATACCATATAAGCCATTTGGCTAAGATTTTATGGTGCACTAACAACTAGATTAAAATGTAAAAAAAATAGTTAAGAAAAATATAAAAGAAGAATTTCCAGAACAAAAGTAAAGTAATAAAAGAGTAAATAGTACAAAACATAAAAAGTAAAAAGACTGTCAAGAGTTGGGTTGTTTTACTTCTGAGCAGCACTTTGCATATGAGTTAAATGACCAAGTTACAAGGACCACAAAGGAAGGAGTTGAAAGTATATTGTATAATTAATCACATTACTGATGTTTTAACCCATACAACAGTTAGGAACAATGCCTTATATATATGGTGTTGGAAGTTTGTTTTTTACACTGAAGGTATTTCAGCATTTTCTCATTAAGTCCCCCTTATTGGAGGCATGACAAACTCATTAGTGCCTCAGGATCACATTGTTATAATAAATTATTGTTTTATTACCAACAGTTAGGAACAATGCCTTGTATATGTTTTTTTTTGTAAAACTTTAGACATATCTAGATTTTGTGCTATTTACAGATCTATTAGAGTTGTACTGCTTTCTAAACTATTAAACCTAAGGATATTAATTTATTTTACTGTGGAAATTGTGTCATCCTGGAACTACACACAACGGCTTTTGATCAATACTTTAGCAGACTTTCGATGATGATGATGATGATGATGATGATGATGATAGATAGATAGATAGATAGATAGATAGATAGATAGATAGATAGATAGATAGATAGATAGATAGATAGATAGATAGATAGATAGATAGATAGATAGATAGATAGATAGATAGATAGATAGATAGATAGATAGATAGATAGATAGATAGATAGATAGATAGATAGATAGATAGATAGATAGATAGATAGATAGATAGATAGATAGATAGATAGATAGATAGATAGATAGATAGATAGATAGATAGATAGATAGATAGATAGATAGATAGATAGATAGATAGATAGATAGATAGATAGATAGATAGATAGATAGATAGATAGATAGATAGATAGATAGATAGATAGATAGATAGATAGATAGATAGATAGATAGATAGATAGATAGATAGATAGATAGATAGATAGATAGATAGATAGATAGATAGATAGATAGATAGATAGATAGATAGATAGATAGATAGATAGATAGATAGATAGATAGATAGATAGATAGATAGATAGATAGATAGATAGATAGATAGATAGATAGATAGATAGATAGATAGATAGATAGATAGATAGATAGATAGATAGATAGATAGATAGATAGATAGATAGATAGATAGATAAATAAATAAATAAATAAATAAATAAATAAATAAATAAATAAATAAATAAATAAATAAATAAATAAATAAATAAATAAATAAATAAATAAATAAATAAATAAATAAATACCCCATCAAGTAGCTGCTTGTTACAGAGGTCTGATAGGAACCTGTCAGTTTATATGCCATAGTAAAAGGTTTGTGAGGATGGCAGGACCTCAGCAGAAAGACAACACAAATATCCATGCCTTACCTGGGGCTCGAACCCAGTTCCCTTAGATCAGTAGCCAAGCACATTAACCACTTTAATGCTTCTACAATTATTTTTTATTGCTTCTCAAATGGATACTGTGATTATAAACAGTAATTAATTAGAAACGATCAGAACAAGCATTAGGATTATTAAAAAAGGGTTGGGTTGGTATTACTTGATTTACTCAGAGCAATGATTTTTAAATGGCAGGGCTTTATTTGTCAATATTTTTAATCACATTTAAAGCATGAAACAAATTAAGGTAAGGAAATTGCAATTTTTAACGAAAATTTCTGCAGAATTTTAGGATTAAACTTTTCCATAGCAGTTGGGTTGTTTTGGGTTGTTTTACCTCTGAGCGGCACTTTTTTGCACACCATGGGCTAAATGGCCAGGTCACAGGGATCCCAAAGGCTCATAGAAGGTTGGGGGAGGGGATCCACTGGAACAGCTGTTGGGAGACAGATGGTAGCCTCCCGTCAAGGCCATCCAGTGTGTTCTTTAACGTGCACAGGGTATGGCTCTCCTGCACACGGGACTACGGCTTAACGTCCCATACAATGGACGACGGCCTTTCTAAGCCCATCAGTGTCCCCTACTGACCCTGGGCAGGGCGGGGAATTTTGCGGAGATAAATCTCAACGCTGACGCAGCTGGGACTTGAACCTGGGAACTGCAGATTATGAGCCTGGCGCGCTACCGACTGAGCCACCCCCCACCCCAGCAGTTATGCAGCTTCATAATAAAAACACTTGTTCTCAAATTCAGTGCATCAATTAAACTTAAATGCTCTGAAACATTTTTTTTAAAATTTTTTTAGAGCTCTTTATCATTTTTCTGATATATTTTCCATTTCTTATTTAAATTATTCAGTTTTAAATGAAGAATTTTGAAGCAAAATTATTTTTTATGACAGCTTTACTTAGGCTTAGAGTTTGCTGATTGTCAAAAGTTTAAGAATATGCATTATGCGTAAATGATTAAATAATTTAGAAAAAACGAAATAAATGAAAGATTTAAGCAATAATTGAAATATTATGAACTGTTTACAGTAGAATAATATAGAAAAAATGGGAAATATATATATATATTTGAAATTTTACTGGAGATAAAGTGAAAAAAAAATAGTAAAATTTTGCAATATTTAAAAAAAAATGCTTAAAAAATTTAACCTATAATTCTTTTTTCTTGAATTTTTGCCATTTTATTAAGCACAATTAAATGTTTCTCCTTTTGGTATATAATATGACATATTTCCATTCCTTAGCTACTTCAGGATGAAGTTCTAAAATTGTTTATTTTCTGAAAACACTTTAAAATAAATCCAGCCACCACAGTTAGTTCAATTTCAGAAACCCAACACTGTAAGGATTAATGTAACATCTCACTCAAATGAACATCCTTCCTGTTTTTACTTCTACTGCTGCATAGTCACAGATCAGTTTTCCATTTGCAATTTCTAGACATTTGATGTAATTGAATTAACCCCAACTACAGTACTTTACTGCATATAGATATTATAGTAGATGCACTGAACACCTTATTTGCAGATCAATGTGTCACTATGACTTATTCAAAATAATTATTATACCACAAGTTGGTATTTTCCAAAAAGGATGGTGGCATTTGGTCTAAACCTTGCCTTCTATTCTATAATCCTAAGTTCTATGGTTAAGAATATGTAAGTCTGTTCTTAATAATAAAATAAATAAATAAATAATGCATATTTCATTTTAATAATAAAAAAATGTCTAATTAATCCATTAGTTGAAATATTACTATATAAATTGGCTTCTGAATTCATGCTTTTAAAGCTGACACACACTTCTTCAAAGTTGAAAGTGATACTTATTCATGAACCTTTAAATTTCATATAATAAGGACATTATTTTACTATTATCATGTCTATAAAATGTAGAATGAAGTAGCTGCTTATTCTAGAAATGGAGCTCAAACTCACAATCATGCACATATACTCATGTTTAATAAAAAAAAATACAGGAAAAACAGAATTTTTTTTAGATTAATGAAACTTGAAAGTTTTTGAACTGTTAACTTCATATTACCAATGCTTTGCATTATTACATTTAATATGTGGTAATACCAGAAAGATGGGAATTTTGCACAATACCAACATAGCAAATCTGATGTTGCTATTCCAATAATTATTATTTACCTATCCCTGTACTTTTGCACATAAGATGCTGTAAGCTGAAGTCGCTGCTGGGAAATCTCCAATTCATGATGAAGAGCTTCACTTTCTATTATATGGGGAGGATATTGTAGGGAACCATTCCCTAATTCTACACCCTGTACAGGGGCCATGGACAAATGCTTTTGTTCTTTCAAAATGCAAATCTGCTTATTCTTTTCATCCAAAAGCTTCTTGAAACATGCTACCTGAAATGAAATAAGATGAAGGAAAATTCAGTGATCCATTCTTAAAGCTTAGTAGCTATCTTTAATATATAGCATTTATAGGCAGATAAAATTACATGAATGCCTTTATGCAATCTTCAAAAATAAAAATTAAAAGAAAATGAACTGCAAATGGGAAATCTACATTGCATTACCAAAGTTTTTGGATACATCCATTATCATTTGTATGCAAAACCATATCCAAAGCTACTTAACTTTAAATATAAGTTTCTACAGAAAAATCTCATGAGACAAACAGAAATTGTGAAGATCTTGTTTCATGACAAGATCTTCTCAAATTCTCTAAATCTTGATTTTGAACACTATTCATTTAATATTTAGAGCAGTGGTTCCCAAACATTTTTCTTTTGTGAACTACCATATGCCTAGCTATTTTTTTGTACCAGTATTAGGTAAATGTGAACTTACAAAACTTCAATTTTGCTAATGAAAAAAAACAAACATTTTTTTTAACAGGGTATATGAATAAAATTCGTAGCATAGAAAAATTATTTATTTTCTTGTATTTATCCTGCTACAACTTTCAGCAAATCCATGTGTGAATGAATGCTGGCATTAAACTCATGTACCACTAGTGGTATCAGTGAATTATTGACACTGAAATGCTTACTAGCTGACACTTGTAATGGCAAGAAAAAGTGCAAATAATAATTGTTAAACCAAATAATTTAAAAATAAACTAAAATAAATGCAGTTTTAGAAGTTGGTGTAATTAATCTTTTGTTGGTTTTTATTAATTTTGAAAAAAATATATATATTTCCAGTGTAGTTTAAGATGAATATAAACATTATTTTTTTTTGGGTCTCAACAGCATTTTTCCACACAATGGGCTAAATGGCCAGGTCACAAGACCACCAAGGGCTCAGAGAAGATTGGGAATGGGAATGCACTGTACAACTGTTAAGGTTGGGTTGTTTTACCTCTGAGCGGCACTTTTTTGCACACCATGGGCTAAATGGCCAGGTCACATGGACCCCGAAAGCTCAGAGAAGGTTGGGGGAGAGGACCTACTGGAACAGCTGTTGGGAGACAGATGGTAGCCTCCCGTCAAGGTCATCCAGCGTGTTCTTTAACGTGCACAGGGTATGGCTCTCTTGCACACGGGACCACAGCTTAACATCCCATCCAACGGACGGTGGCCTTTCCAACCCCATCGGTGTCCCCTACAGACCATGGGCAGGGCAGTGAGTTTTGCGGAGATAAATCTCAATGCTGACCCAGCTGGGACTTGAACCTGGGAACTGCAGATTACGAGCCTAGTGCACTACCAACTGAGCCACCCCCACCCCTACAACTGTCAAGAGACAGATGGAAGCCTCCCATCAAAGCCTAGTTCTTTCTTAAACATGCATAGGGTATGGTTCTCCTGCACATGACTACTTTAGGGCCTATCTGATGGACAGTGACCATTCCAAGCCCAATGGTGTCACCTTTCTGACTGAGAGCATGTTATAATTAGCAAAAGATAAATCTCAGTACTGGAATAATTGGAACTAGAAACTGGGAAAAGCAGATTTCAAGTCTGGTGCACTGTTGACTGAACCAACTCCCAAGTATAAATAGCAATATACATAATATTTAGGATGTTTATAACAACAGGGCAATTAAATATCTACTGTAAAATATTTCCAATGTGAATAATTCTTTAAATATTACATGGATATTGTTTGAAATCAAGATTTTGAGAAAATCAAGTGATATCTTCAGTTTATCTGCAATATTTTTCTGTAAAAAGTTTAATTCCAAAGTTCAAGAGATTTGATTGCGGCTTTTCATTCAAATACCATAGCATCTGAACACTTTGGAAATATAGAGTATAGTAATTAGTAATCTTAGCAACATTACAAGGTATTTAGCCACTATTACACTGTTGAAGTATGATGATGTTAGTTGAGATCAGAGGAAAAATTATCTTGAGTCGGGTGGGATCTGAACCACCTCTTGATAACATGTCAGGTGCTCTTGTCCATTGAACTACTGGCCGCTGATCAATCTCTCCTCTGTTGTAGATGTTAAGCCCAAGTCATGGGTTGGTCACACATAACTGTCGTAACTGCTGTTGCAGATTCCATTCACAGAGCACTCATGTGAAGGTGTGCAAGACCAGTCACACCACTGCTCTGCGACTGTTTTTTTTTTGTTTGAGTAGAACTCACTTACAGGCACACAAGCCCTGTTGGTATGAATTATTGGTAACCTTCTGATACATTTTAATCCACAGCACTTAGTAATTACAAGGTATTTAACCACTATTATGCTGTTGAAGTATGATGATGTTAATTGGCATTACTACTGCATGTGAGTGCTCTGTGAATGGAATCTGCAACATCAGTTAAAGCAGCTATGTGTGACTGACCTATGGCTTGGGTTTAAAATCTACAACAGAGGAGAGACTGATCAGTAGACAAGAGCACCTGATGTGTTATCAGGTCATAGGCTCAGATCCCACTTGGCTCAAGGTAATTTTTCTTTTGTACCCAATTGACATCATCAATATTTCAATGGCATTATAGTGGCTAAATGCAAGGTGCTGTGGATTAAAATGTATTAGCAACATTACAAGTTCTATTTTATTGGTATTAACTAAAAGTTTCTATAGTGTACCAGGTTCCTGACAAAATATTCCATCACTAATGGGTCAGGGACCAATAGTTCTCACACAATTCATTTATGTACTTAAATTAAGATGCTGGATGGCTTTAACAAAAGGCTACAATCTGTTTCTCAACAGCTGTTACAGTGGTTCCTTGTGATCTGGCCATTTAGCCTATTGCGTGCAAAAAAGTGCTGCTCAGAGGTGCTTCCAACCCAACCAGTAAAGTTTTATAACATATAAAACACTTAAAAAAAAAAAAATAAAATAAAAACTGATGGAATGTTATGGAAATAACCAAACGTATATCAAATTTGAGCATGGAATTTCTCCAATTTCACTTACATTCATATTTGTTAAAAGTCAAATACTATAAGCAGATTAAGTAATAATGAAAGCATATAGGAGAATGATACTGTAAATCAGTGCTTCTCAAACTGTGATGTGGCATACCAGGAAACTGCTTCTGAGATTCATTGGTCATGCATGCATTTCGAGCTTCTGGTCCATGTTACCTCAAGAAACAAGGTATGTCTATGTGCATACTTTCCTCACCTGGCATGACATGTCCTCTGGAGTGTTCGAACATATGACCTGTGGCACTATAACATATCAATGTTATTCTTCTTAAAACATTTTTCTCCTGGCAGCTTGCTGTGGACTGGAGACTGATGCTCATGAAATGGCACTGGTCAGTGGACAACCACTTTAAGAAACACTGCAGTAAATTATTTCCAAATATTTCTGCTGCTTTATGACTTACACTAACATATTTTAATATGAATGCTGTATGTTTTGCAGATTTCAAAAAGGCTTTTGACTCTGCTGCTGTCATAATTTGTGGTTGATCATGAGATTTAATGGTATACAGTCAGGTCTGTGCTAAGCGGGTGACAAAATGATGGGGTGGCCGGAATGGTCGAATAAACAAATTCCTTTGATGTCTAAA
This sequence comes from Ryuthela nishihirai, assembly GCA_038380435.1. NCBI lineage: Eukaryota > Metazoa > Arthropoda > Arachnida > Araneae > Heptathelidae > Ryuthela > Ryuthela nishihirai. The sequence continues at coordinate 55,961,023 of JAWZYU010000017.1, forward strand.
AAACGTTTGAGTAAAAACCTCAGAATTTAAATAATGCATTTAATATTAAAATGTGTATGAAATTGAAACTTCTTAAGAACTTCTAACTTTAAACTTATCACTGGTTCCAATAGGTTTTTTATCATCCACTATATTAACATAAAAGAGGGGAAGTCCCCGACGGCAGCTTTACAAACTGCAGATAGTGCGGCACATAAGGGAAAAGTGGAAGTGAAATTAGGAAAATGTGGCACCAAAGTTAGCAACCCTAGTTTGCGAACCATTGCCTGAATGCTTTTCCATGTGTTAAGTTGTTTGGAATGGAGGTGGGATGTCGGGGTGACTTTGTTTGCTATTGTTTTGATTTTGGGTTTCTACTTTTACTAACTATTTCATGCAAAAGGTAACTCTACTCAGGCCTGGTGCTACCTAATTTTGCCACCCAGAGATAACTTGAACTCTGCTGCCTCTTCTCCAAGTCTGATTTTTGATATTAACGACTAATTTATTTAAATTTAATAATAATAAATTTAAATGTCATTTTTAAAAATATTTGTAGATAATCTTTGAAAAATTTGTCATACTTATTCCAGTCAACTTTATTGCAGCTATGTTTGTTAATTGCTTTTCAAATTTGCTGCCCCTAAAAAATGTAGCCCGGTGGTGTAGCACTGGTCGCACGTGCAGTAGCACTACCCCTGGCTCTACTTTCCATTGCTAATTTTAGCAACTCAGGCACCTCAGAGATTCATGATACTCAAAATGCTATCCATCCTGATTCACAGTAGCTAGGGATCTGAAACTGTATTCCAACATGGGTGGACACAGGCTGGGCAGGATCTACGAGGGAGTAGCAAGGGGGCACACCCACCTGCCTTTGAGAATTCTAATAAGATTAATAAAGACAAAAATTATAAAACATTTACACATTTTATGCATTGTTCAATAAATCTTTTAAAGACTTCTAAAACAGGAGTGGAAAACCCTATACTATTTGCAGATTCAATCTCTTGTTTCGTCCCTTGTGTTTATTTCTGACTTGATTGCATTACTTAACTTTCTCCCCATTATTTTTTCCCAGATTCGGCTCTGGAGGGAAGTAAAATGATCAAGTTTTTTTTGCTAAGTCTCTTATGCTGGAATCTCAGGCCTTTTGAGCCCTCAATCCCATAGGAAATAAAATAATGTTTAAGTAAAAATTCACAATCATTGGTTTATATTCTTCTGGCTTCTAAGTTTATTTGGTCATTTTTGGGCTTGGTAATAGGAATAGATGCAGCAGCTGATTATTTTTGCCTTAGCATGTGTTGAGATTCCCTGGGGCAGGGAGTGACTAACCATCACAACATGGTAGGGTAAGATTGCCAGGAATGTCAACGCAGCTTACATGGCATGAAAGTGTTTGCCTCAAGTTATTGAAGAAATCAACTTCTGGTTAGGTGGGACAAAGTTGACTCTTGCAAAGCAGATTCATGCACCTGTGGCATGAAATGCCAATCATCGAATGCTTGGTGATAAGCTATGTAGGAATGTGGGTGCAGTTGGTGTGCCTCAATGTCAAGATCCACAGTCAATAGGTTCTGGTTGGGTGGAACAAAGTTGTCTCTTGCAGGGAGATTCATGCACCTGTGGCATAAAATGTTAGTCATTTAGTGCTTTGGAGATATGCAGGAATATGTGCAGCCAGTGTTGCCTCAAAGTTGAGATCCACAATGAATAGGTTCTGATTAGCTGGCAGCTTGAAAGGAATTGCACTGAATGAAGAGTGAGATTCAGTGTTGAGAAGTAAACAAACTAAAATATATATTTTAATGTTCGAAAAGAATTTCAGAGTGATTTTTTTTTCTAGATTTTGGCACTGAGATAATTTTCTAATTTCAATTGCTGCACTCAAAGTTATACCAGGGAGTGTGGAATTCTGAGGTGACGAAATCTGCCGCCACCACTGATGTCACCATGGATGTAAAAGAAGCACTTGGTTTTGTCACCTGCTCGTTGAGCCATCCGACAGTTCAGTTTATTGTTCACATACATTTATTGTATATTATGAACATATAATATTTGCCCATAGCTATGTCAGAAAGAAAAACAAAACATTTATCGGGAGCTAAATACAGACAACAGCGATTAGTAAAAGGAAAGGAAGTGGAAAGAATGATTCACTTTCTAAATATTTGCCAGATGTTAATGAAGTTAAAATATCAGTTCCAGCAAAAGATCAACAAAGTTCATTATTGCACGCTAGTAAAATTGATGGTTTTAATAATATGAAAGACATGGATGTATATGAACATATGTTGTCAAATGAAGAAATTTATGAGAAAGGAGAAAACAAGGATGGTAAAGCTGGGAGAGGTATGGATAAGGCAAAACATTTACCTACAGATGAAAAGGAAAGTGTAAACAATTCAGAAGAATTGCCAGTGTGGCTAGTGTGGAAGAAGATATGAAAAATAAAGTTTCTGAAATAAATTTAATATGTGGCTTACTAATATATCTAATCATATTGTGCAAATATTAATTGAAAAGCCGCCATGTCAAGTTAAGAATTTTGATTTTTCTACCTTTGAATCAGGAAGAAAATTTTCAAAAAAATTATTATTTTCGCCAATTACTAAACGACGAAGAATTACTTCGCGACTGGCTTGTTTATTCAGTGTCTAATAACTTAATGTATTGCTTTTGTTATAAAATTTTTGGTGATAACAGAAGCAGCTTGTCAGATCACACCGGTTTTTCAGACTCGCAACATTTATCCTTAACTTTAACATGACACGGAAAAAGTGTAACTTACAATGAACATGTGAAAAACTGGATTCTTTTAAGTAAATCATTAAACACCAAAACTACCATGGATACCATGCAACAATGTATATTAGAGGCGAAACAAAAACACTGGTATGCAGTAATTGAACGTATAATATCAACCATACAATATTTATCTTGCCAATGTCTAGCTTTAACAGGTTCATCTAACAAACTATACAAGCATGACAATGGAAATTTTCTTAAGGTGGTAGAAATGGTAGTGAGATTTTATTCCATTGTGTTTGAACATATTCACTGTATTGAAAAATCACAAGATAAACAACAATGAATGGCTCATTATTTGGGAGACAAAATACAGAATGAAATCATTAACATTATTGGAACAAAAATAAAAGAAACTATATTAAATTTGATTAGAAAATCTAAATATTTTTCTATTATATTACACAGCACGCCAGATGTCAGCCATATAGAACAACTAACTATTATCATACACTTTGTCTCATTAAATGCAAAAAAGGTTGAAGTTCGGGAGCTTTTCTTGGATTCTATCCAGTAATAAATACTACTGGTGAAGGTTTAAGCGAATTCATTTTAGAAGAATTATCAAAACTAAAATTAAATGTTTTTGATATGCAAGGACAAGGGTATGACAATGCCACAAATATGAAAGGAAAGCATAATGGCTTGCAAAAGAAAATTTTGAATGCTAATCCATTACATTCTTTGTACCATGTTCGCACACTTTTGGTGGTTGGTTGTTTTACCTCTGAGCAGCACTTTTTTGCACACCATGGGCTAAATGGCTAGGTCACAAGGACACCAAAGGCTCAGAGAAGGTTGGGGGAGGGGACCCACTGAAACAGCTGTTGGGAGAGATGATGGCCTCTTGTCAAGGCCATCCAGCATGTTCTTTAACGTGCACAGGATGTAGCTCTCCCGAACATGGGGCCACGGCTTAATGTCCCATCCGATGGATGGCAGCCTTTCCAAGCCCATCGGTGTCCCCTAGTGATTGTGGGCAGGGCGGGGAGTTTTGTGGAGATAAATCTCAATGCTGACCCAGCTGGGACTGAATATATTTGTCCATAGCTATGTGAGAAAGGTCTGTAAATGGTAGCTAGGTAGTCACTGGAAGGAGAGCTATGCACCAATCCCCTGTGATGATGCATAGAACCGGCCAGGCCTAGCACCTAATGTCCGACCCCACCTTCTTGTGGTGCGGACCGTTAGTAACTTTCAAAAGAGATACTCTCTTTGGAAGTGAACGGAAGGGGAGGGCTGCCAGATTAGTGTGGCCTACTGATCTGGACAACTATGGCTACTTTTCTTTTTTTTCTACACTGCTGAGGAGTGGTCAACCACACAGGGTCCTGGTGCTGACCATATACACCTACTGGACTGGACAGATATATGGCTCTGAGCTTGATTATGGATCCTGATTTTGCTGCACTGGTGGGCTTCTGTGGAGGGAAAATCTTCCGCTGTGTTTTCTGTTTGTTTGTGGGTTGACAGCCTCAAGTGAATAGATTCACAGGATATGTTTATCAGCTGGTGGATAATCCTGAGCAGAAGTCATCGCAGGCACCTGAACTCTTTGCTTCTATTGGCATCGTCAAATTCTACATTGGAGGAAGTCTTCCAGTGTAGATGGCTTCAGCCTTTAGTAGTGGGGGAACGGGTCTTTGCCCCATGTCTGCGATTAGGGAGCTGTTTGATATTGTCGGCATTCCCTCTCTCAATAAACATAGTTTCTTTAAACATCCCACTAACCATTTTCTCTCCATAGGTAGTTGGAATGTGAGGACTCTGCACAGAGCTTTTTCTCTTGATGTCCTCACACAAGAATTCTACCATTATAATTTAGATATTCTCAGCTTGCAAGAGACCAGATGGACAGATAAAGGTCAGATTCTTAAAAATAATCTTAAATTTCTCTTTTCAGGGAGGGACGACAATAAGCATCACCAAGGTGTGGGTCTGCTTCTCAGCAGACACGCTAGCGATGCTCTTTTAGGATATGAGTGCAGTAATGAAAGGTTTCTTACAGCAAAATTTCAGACAAGCGTTAAAGACTTGAATGTTATCTGCTGTTATGCCCCCACTGAGGATGCCGATGAGGATGAGAAGGATAGGTTTTATGAACAACTTCAGGATATTTTGAATTCTGTCAAGAAAGGAGATATTACCCTTGTTCTTGGTGACTTCAATGCCAAAGTTGGTACTGACTCTGACCTTTGGGGAGGAGTAATAGGCCCTTTTGGTATTGGTAGCTGCAATGGCAATGGGCAACGTCTCCTACAGGTAAGTAAACTCAATGGATTCAGAATAACTAACACTTATTACAAACACCGCGACATACGTAAGTACACACGGGTTTCACCTGATGGGCTGCATAAGAATATGATTGATTACATATTAATTAACAGCAAATGGGCTAGTTCTGTTAGGAATACCAGGGCATATAGGGGAGCTGAAATTGGATCTGACCATTACCTTGCTAAAAGTGTGTTGCAACTTAAACTTAAAAAGTGTTGTGCTAGGGTTAAAAAATTTACTTTTAATACTGAGGCTCTGAAAGATCCAGTTATAGCCAAAGCTTACCATGATAAGTTACTTAGTCATTATGACAGTCATGGTTTGCTTACTACTGAAGTTGAGGAAGAATGGGATCATTTTAAACAGGCTTTTTTGGACACTAACAGTACTCTTTTAGGAAAAAAAGAGCAGAGGAGGCAGAATTATCTGAGTGATAAGGCACTTGAGCTTATTTTGGAAAGAAAGAACTGCAGGAATGCCCTTATTCAATACCCTACTAGTCCTAATAGAAAGCATTACAGAGACCTTAATAAACTTGTAAAGGATCAGTTAGCTGCTGATAAGAATCTTTGGCTTGATGGTTCGGCTGACAAAGCCGAGGAAGCAGTTAGACAACACAACAGCAGAGAGCTGTACCAGATAGTTAATGTTTTGTGTGGTAGAAAACGGACAGGCATACAAGAATTGAAGGATAAACAAGGTAAGTTTACAGAAGGGGAGGATTCTGTCATGGCTAGGTGGGCTGAGCATTTCAGTGATGTTCTAAACAATGTAGTTAGTTCTACTCCCATTGTTTGCAATGATGATAGATGCATTGGTGGCTTTAATGTTGGCCCTAAAACACAATCTGAAGTTATTTTGGCTGTTTCTAAACTTAAACTTCATAAATCCCCAGGGGTAGATGAAATTACTACGGAAATGCTTAGAGCTGGGAATGTTTCGGTTACCACTTGGATGACTGAAATTCAGAATATCTTTTATGATAAAGGCATGGTTCCTAAGGATTTTACCAGAGCTATTGTTATCCCTATTTTCAAAAAAGGTGATCGCAGTTCTTGTGATAACTATAGGGGTATCAGCCTACTCTCTGTTCCAGGTAAAGTTCTTTCCATGATTGTGCTTAATAGAATTAAGAATCTGGTTGACAGTCAATTGCGTGATGAGCAATGTGGATTCAGAAGTGGTAGGGGATGTGTGGATCAGATATTTTCACTTAGGCAGATTATTGAGAAATGTTTAGAGTTTCAGAAACCTTTGGTTGCTAGCTTTGTTGATTTCAAAAAGGCTTTCGACTCTGTTGATCATCATAATTTGTGGTTGATTGTGAGATCATATGGTATACCAGACAAGTTAGTTAACATTATGAAAGCTCTCTATAATAACACTGAGTCGTGTGTGAGAGTTGGTAAGGCTTGTAGCAATTGGTTTAGCATTACTTCTGGTGTTCGACAAGGGTGCATTTTGTCTCCTTTTCTCTTTAGCTTGGTTATTGATTATGTTATGCGAAATTCACTTCAAGGGAAAGATTTTGGCCTTAAATGGACTGGAGATACGAAAATTTCTGATTTAGATTATGCTGATGATTTAGCCCTTTTGGCAAATGATGTTGATGAGATGAACTCTTTCATTCGAGCTGTTGATGAGACTGGTAGTAGAGTAGGTTTGGTTATAAACAGAGAGAAAACTAAAGTGATGAAAATTGGTCAGGCAGGCTGTGATTCAGTTAATCTGAATGGTTGCAGTCTTGAGCACGTGTCACAGTTTAATTATCTTGGGAGCTATGTAACAGATAATGGTGATGTGCGGCATGAGATTAACAGACGAATAGGGATTGCTGCTGGGACTTTTAAGAACCTATGGAGAGTGTGGAGAAATAGGCGTATACACCTAAAGACTAAAATTAGACTGTATAATAATTTGGTTCTTTCTAGGGTTAGTTATGGTAGTGAAACTTGGACACTTTGTAAACAAGATAACAGGAAACTAGATGCTTTTGATTAAACATGGTTATGCAGTATCTTGGGCATTAGGTGGTTCAACTTTGCAACTAATGATGAGATTAGGCAAAGGAGTTTGCAACCTCTTTTAAGCAGCATATTGTGCAGAGAGAGACTCCGTTGGTTTGGCCATGTTGCCCGTATGAATAATTATAGATTGGCGAATAGGGTTATGAACAGTGTGCCTAAAGGCCTCAGAAAGAAGGGGAGACCTAGGATGCAGTGGGCAGACAATGTCAAACAGGACCTTGTTAGAATTGGTGTGCAGTGGCCAGATGCAGTAGATGTAGCTGAGGATAGACTTGCTTGGAGAACTAAATTGCATGGTCTGGTTGGACCTCCGTAGCCCATGGCTGCTTGAGGATGATGATTACGATGTGAGAAAGAGTTGTGTTGTGTTGTTGTTTTACCTCTGAGTGGCACTTTTTTGCACACCATAGGCTAAATGGCCAGGTCACATGGACCCCGAAGGCTCAGAGAAGGTTGGGGGAGGGGACCCACTGGAACAGCTGTTGGGAGACAGATGGTAGCCTCCCATCAAGGCCATCCAGTGTGTTCTTTATCGTGCACAGGGTATGGCTCTCCCGCACACGGGGCCACAGCTTAACGTTCCATCCGACGGACGTTGGCCTTTCCAAGCCCATCGGTGTCCCCTACTGACCGTGGGCAGGGCGGGGAATTTTGCGGAGATAAATCTCAACGCTCAGCATCTGGGACTCGAACCTGGGAACTACAGATTACGAGCCTGGCGTGCTACCGACTGAGCCACCCCCGCCTGTGAGAAAGAAAAACAAAATGTTTATCATGAGCTAAATGCAGGCAACAGCGATTAGTATAAGGAAAGATAGTGGAGAAAATGAAAGATGCACTTTCTAAACATTTGCAAGATGTTAATGACCTGGGAACTGCAGATTAGGAGCCTGGCACGCTACTGAATGAGCCACACCTGCCCTGTTCAGCATATAGTTTGAATCTTGTTGTTAATGATTTTGCAAGTATTTCGCATGTAACAGTAAATTTTTTAGGCTTAGTTCATGAATTATATGTATTTTTTTCTGCTTCAACTAAAAGATGGACTATAATTGAAAAATATTTATTAGGATTAAATTAAAAACCTCTCAGTGATACAAGGTGATCAAACCGAATAGATGCTCTAAAACTGTTACGATATCATATTGTAGAAATTTATGATGCTCTCCTAGAAATAGCAAATGATAAATCATAATATTTCAAAACTTGCCATGTAGTGCATTTGCTGACATTAAAAATATCAAGTTACAAATTTTTATGCTCTGTTGTAATTTGGAACAATGTTTTATTTCAGTTCAATATTGTAAGTAAAATGTTGCAAAATCCAAAAATAAATATGAAGATTTACCTTAATTCCTTGAATGATTTAACCCATTTTTTAGCCAATAATCGGACTGATAAAAGTTTTGAAGTGTCGAATGCTCCCGAACTTCACTCACTTTTGCTAATGATCTAGCTAAGGAAGTAGAGATGAAATCTAATTTTCCTTCAATTGAAAATGCAAGAGTTAGAAGGAAGCCAAAACTGTTTGATTATGAAAGCACAGATGACACCATATTAGATCCAAAAATATATTTTAAAATAAATTTTATTATTGTATTCTAGACCAAGCATTATCATCCATTGAAGAGATTCCAAATGCTTAGAGAATACAATGATATTATTGGATTTATGTACACTTCATCGATGCATCTAATGAATCATTGTTAAAATGTTGTAAAGATTTACAATTAAAGCTTTCTGATGAACAGCAAAATGAATCAGATATCGATGGAATTGATTTATTTCAAGAAATTAAATCTTTAAAGTTATATTTGAAATTAGAAGAGGAAGTAGAACCTCAACATATTCTTCAGTATATAATGGAAAATGATCTTCAGGCAACATTCCCGAACATATTTATAGTTATAAGAATATTATTAACACTATCAGTGCCCATTGCATCTGGTGAGTGATCCTTTTCCAAACTGAAAGTCATCAAAAATAATCTAAGATTGACAACAATGCTACAAGAATGACTTGGTAATTTATCATAATTTTTATTTAACACAAAATCTTGGATAACCTTAATGTGCATGATGTAATATCAGAATTTGCATTGCACAATGCCAGAAAAACAAGTTTTTTGCAATTTTAAATTATTTATGCTCCTACTTGAAATCATTCACTAAAATCATATATGCTCATGGAATAAATGTTTAATGAATCTATTTATTGATAGAATTAAAATTATTTTGTAAACTCTGGAAAATGCCAGAATTTTTTCCATTGCAACATTTCCCAGCTTATAAATTTTTTTTGTAAGGCTTTTGAGAATACGATATAAATATCTATTTATTTTCTCATTTTTATCTAAAAAAAACAACATATGTACATTTTTTAAGTTTTCTTTCAACAAGCAATGCAGTCCAGAGTTTGCCTCCAAGAAGCATTCAGTAGAAGTCACTTGCTTAGTAATTAAAGTTCAGAGATATGGAGACGTCATGGCCATAAAGGAACTGCAAAGGGGAAAACAAAAATAATCTGAGGGATGAGTTAAACTCCGCAGAAGAACAAATATAGCAATCTCGATAGGCTGAAAATGTGGGAACAGAGTGCTCACCTTTCACGGATTTAAAATAATAATAAATTCCAAATGTATTACAATTATTCCTCGGAAATGATTTAAACATGCAAAGAACTGTTGGCAATGTGGAAAACTGATTTACTGTATCATTTTATGACATGACGCCACAATATTGTTTGAGGAATACTGTCTGTAGTCTGAAGGTGTCCACAGCAAATTTTCTCACTTGCTGTCAATAGCGGCTCCTTTTAATCTTGAATGACAAAGTGATTTTACTACATGGTAGACTTCCAGTTTCCAGAAAGTGGTTTTTTCGGTGGGGGACGTTTTCTCAACAGCTAGGGTAAATACACTGCTGGTCATTAAAAGTGCAACACCATGAAAGACAAGAGATATCAAAGCCACATTTAGTGAATACATAGCTTATGTTACAATAATGATGACAAATACAACTCAGTTACTTTTGTGGAATACAAAGAAATCAGTATCTTGTGTAGCCACCATGAATGGCAATAACCGCTGCTACACGGTTCAGCATTGAGAGGATGAGACATCGGATGTGTGTTTGGGGAATGTCAGTCCATGCAGTTTTGGTACGTAGCCAAAGTTCATCTATTGTAGCAGCTGCTGGTGTCTGGTGTGCTAGTAGACGTGAGATCACGGATCAAACATGTTCAATTGAGGACAGATCTGGTGAATGCACAGGCCAAGGCAGAAGTGTCATCATCATCATCATCATCCTCAAGCAGCCATGGGCTACGGAGGTCCAACCAGACCGTGCAATTTAGTTCTCCAAGCAAGTCTATCCTGAGCTACATCTACTGCATCTGGCCACTGCACACCAATTCTAACAAGGTCCTGTTTGACATTGTCTGCCCACCGCATCCTAGGTCTCCCCTTCTTTCTGAGGCCTTTAGGCACACTGTTCATAACCCTATTCGCCAATCTATAATTATTCATACGGGCAACATGGCCAAACCAACGGAGTCTCTCTCTGCACAATATGCTGCTTAAAGGAGGTTGCAAACTCCTTTTCCTAATCTCATCATTAGTTACAAAGTTGAACCACCTAATGCCCAAGATACTGCGTAAGCATCTGGAATCAAAAGCATCTAGTTTCCTGTTATCTTGTTTACAAAGTGTCCAAGTTTCACTACCATAACTAACCCTAGAAAGAACCAAACTATTATACAGCCTAATTTTAGTCTTTAGGTGTATACGCCTATTTCTCCACACTCTCCATAGATTCTTAAAAGTCCCAGCAGCAATCCCTATTCGTCTGTTAATCTCATGCCGCACATCACCATTATCTGTTACATAGCTCCCAAGATAATTAAACTGTGACACCTGCTCAAGACTGCAACCATTCAGATTAACTGAATCACAGCCTGCCTGACCAATTTTCATCACTTTAGTTTTCTCTCTGTTTATAACCAAACCTACTCTACTACCAGTCTCATCAACGGCTCGAATGAAAGAGTTCATCTCATCAACATCATTTGCCAGAAGGGCTAAATCATCAGCATAATCTAAATCAGAAATTTTCCTATCTCCAGCCCATTTAAGGCCAAAATCTTTCCCTTGAAGTGAATTTCGCATAACATAATCAATAACCAAGCTAAAGAGAAAAGGAGACAAAATGCACCCTTGTCGAACACCAGAAGTAATGCTAAACCAATTGCTACAAGCCTTACCAACTCTCACACACGACTCAGTGTTATTATAGAGAGCTTTCATAATGTTAACTAACTTGTCTGGTATACCATATGATCTCACAATCAACCACAAATTATGACGATCAACAGAGTCGAAAGCCTTTTTGAAATCAACAAAGCTAGCAACCAAAGGTTTCTGAAACTCTAAACATTTCTCAAGAATCTGCCTAAGTGAAAATATCTGATCTACACATCCCCTACCACTTCTGAATCCACATTGCTCATCACGCAATTGACTGTCAACCAGATTCTTAATTCTATTAAGCACAATCATGGAAAGAACTTTACCTGGAACAGAGAGTAGGCTGATACCCCTATAGTTATCACAAGAACTGCGATCACCTTTTTTGAAAATAGGGATAACAATAGCTCTGGTAAAATCCTTAGGAACCATGCCTTTATCATAAAAGAGATTCAGAATTTCAGTCATCCAAGTGGTAACCGAAACATTCCCAGCTCTAAGCATTTCCGTAGTAATTTCATCTACCCCTGGGGATTTATGAAGTTTAAGTTTAGAAACAGCCAAACTAACTTCAGATTGTGTTATAGGGCCAACATTAAAGCCACCAATGCATCTATCATCATTGCGAACAATGGGAGTAGAACTAACTACATTGTTTAGAACATCACTGAAATGCTCAGCCCACCTAGCCATGACAGAATCCTCCCCTTCTATAACCTTACCTTGTTTATCCTTCAATCCTTGTATGCCTGTCCGTTTTCTACCACACAAAACATTAACTATCTGGTACAGCTCTCTGCTGTTGTGCTGTCTAACTGCTTCCTCGGCTTTGTCAGCCAAACCATCAAGCCAAAAATTTTTATCAGCAGCTAACTGATCCTTTACAAGTTTATTAAGGTCTCTGTAATGCTTTCTATTAGGACTAGTAGGGTATTGATTAAGGGCATTCCTGCAGTTCTTTCTTTCCGAAATAAGCTCAAGTGCCTCATCACTCAGATAATTCTGCCTCTTCTGCTCCTTTCTTCCTAAAAGAGTACTGTTAGTGTCCAAAAAAGCCTGTTTAAAATGATCCCATTCTTCCTCAACTTCAGTAGTAAGCAAACCATGACTGTCATAATGACTAAGTAACCTATCATGGTAAGCTTTGGCTATAACTGGATCTTTCAGAGCTTCAGTATTAAAAGTAAATTTTTTAACCCTAGCACAACACTTTTTAAGTTTAAGTTGCAACATACTTTTAACAAGGTAATGGTCAGATCCAATTTCAGCTCCCCTATATGCCCTGGTATTCCTAACAGAACTAGTCCATTTGCTGTTAATTAATATGTAATCAATCATATTCTTATGCAGCCCATCAGGTGAAACCCATGTGTACTTATGTATGTCGTGGTGTTTGTAATAAGTGTTAGTTATTCTGAATCCATTGAGTTTACTTACCTGTAGGAGACGTTGCCCATTGCTATTGCAGCTACCAATACCAAAAGGGCCTATTACTCCTCCCCAAAGGTCAGAGTCAGTACCAACTTTGGCATTGAAGTCACCAAGAACAAGGGTAATATCTCCTTTCTTGACAGAATTCAAAATATCCTGAAGTTGTTCATAAAACCTATCCTTCTCATCCTCATCGGCATCCTCAGTGGGGGCATAACAGCAGATAACATTCAAGTCTTTAACGCTTGTCTGAAATTTTGCTGTAAGAAACCTTTCATTAATGCACTCATATCCTAGAAGAGCATCACTAGCGTGTCTGCTGAGAAGCAGACCCACGCCTTGGTGATGCTTTTTGTCGTCCCTCCCTGAAAAGAGAAATTTAAGATTATTTTTAAGAATCTGACCTTTATCTGTCCATCTGGTCTCTTGCAAGCCGAGAATATCTAAATTATAACGGTGGAATTCTTGTGTGAGGACATCAAGAGAAAAAGCTCTGTGCAGAGTCCTCACATTCCAACTACCTATGGAGAGAAAATGGTTAGTGGGATGTTTAAAGAAACTATGTTTATTGAGAGAGGGAATGCCGACAATATCAAACAGCCCCCTAATCGCAGACATGGGGCAAAGACCCGTTCCCCCACTACTAAAGGCTGAAGCCATCTACACTGGAAGACTTCCTCCAATGTAGAATTTGACGATGCCAATAGAAGCAAAGAGTTCAGGTGCCTGCGATGACTTCTGCTCAGGATTATCCACCAGCTGATAAACATATCCTGTGGATCTATTCACTTGGGGCTGTCAACCCACAAACAAAAAGAAAACACAGCGGAAGATTTTCCCTCCACAGAAGCCCACCAGTGCAGCAAAATCAGGATCCATAATCAAGCTCAGAGCCATATATCTGTCCAGTCCAGTAGGTTTATATGGTCAGCACCAGGACCCTGTGTGGTTGACCACTCCTCAGCAGGGTAGAAAAAAAAGAAAAGTAGCCATAGTTGTCCAGATCAGTAGGCCACACTAATCTGGCAGCCCTCCCCTTCGGTTCACTTCCACAAGAGAGTATCTCTTTTGAAAGTTACTAACGGTCCGCACCACGAGAAGGCGGGGTTGGACATTAGGTGCTAGGCCTGGCCGGTTCTATGCATCATCACAGGGGATTGGTGCATAGCTCTCCTTCCAGTGACTACCTAGTCACATGGTGGCAATCCAGAAATTGTTGGACGATGCATGCCACATGTGGTCGGGCATTGTCCTTTGGTAAATGGCACCAGAGAGTCCCTGAAGATAAGGTACGACCACAGGCTCCAACATCTTAGTGATGTAATGCTGGCTGTTCAAAATACCGGTAATGCATACGAGGTGCGTGCATGAGTGGAGTCCAATGGCACCCCATACCATAACACCAGGGGCTGGACCTATATGGTGCTGCATTGTGCATGTCTCACTGAGCTTGTTGCAGCGGTACCACCAGATACAGATTCGTCCATCATGGTGCTGCATGCTGAAGTGGGATTCGTCTGAAAAGACGATGCAATGCCGTTCGCACATCCACGTGCAACGTTCTTTGCACCATTGCAGTCGCATATGCCTGTGTTGTAGAGTCAGTGATAGTTGAAGCAGCTGCCTAGCAAAGATGCCCCAATGCTTCAGATGATGTTGAACCATATGTGCGGACACTGGTTAATATGCAACACACCCTAACTGTTCAGCTAAGGTGTTTGATGTGGCTGTACAATCATTCATAGCCATGCGCAAGAGATGCCTGTCCTCTCATTCATTTGTGTTACAGGCCGTTGAGATCCCTCACATCAGTGAATTCGTTCCTCTTCTACCCACTGTGCCATATTCTCATCACTGTGGCAACATTCTGTCAAACACAAGCACTGATGTCTCAGTACGAACAATAATCTGCCTTCCAAAATCCCACAATTCTCCCTTGATCAAAGTCGGAAACCTGGTCATATGGATTCCGTGTTCTTTGATGGGGTACACTCGATCCTTTAGTGCGCAAGAACTGTGAGCAAACACAATTCCAGTACTTTACACTGGCTCTTTGTAATCTCCTCTTATACCACTTCCAGAGGGCGTTACTATCACACATGATGTGCGTATGTGCTGCACTTTGAATCATTTACATGTTCTCCCATGGGCTACGCATCTTGCATATTTCGGGACAATCTGATGAGTTCTTCCTGGTGTTGAACTTTTAATGGTGAGACTTTCAGTGGCCTCATGGGAGGCTGTGGGGAGAATTCGGAGTACTGCGTGGGGTTGGGGGGAGGTTATCATTAACCTATAAAACACATGTGAATTATCCATATATTTCTCACTTCCCTTGCCATTTATTTTGTCCTGTCTTCCCTTAAAATGGTTCTTGCTGTAAGCCTGTAATGATTTTTACCCTTTGATGTGCCATGCACGGAATAAACATAAAGCACCAGTTTTTTTTTTATTTTTTACTTCTTACGACCTTGGTTCATCCCACTATATCTATGGTTCATCCACTGTGTTGATCTTGTTTTATTTCTTTCTGGATAAAATATCATCCCAAAGTTGAAAAAAAAATTTGAAAAAGCTATATTTCATACTCCAAAGTAAGAGGAAATAAGTGTAAAATTTTTGAAATTTCTTTGCAAAATTGTATGTTGTATTCTAGATAAAATAAGTCTAATCATTTACATTTTAGCCTGTTTTAGAATTTTGAATTGCATAAAAAAACTAAGTATGCATATATAAATTTTGTTCAGCAAAAAAACCTGTTTAGGGGATTTTGCATAAATAGAAAATTCCTTAAACAGGTTTGAATTCACAAGATTTCTTTGCATAACCTACCTTCATTCTATTTCATCTGATATGTTTGCTTCATATGGAAATGTTTTACTCTGCATTAAAACAGATTGCAAAATCAGAATATGTTGGATGCCTTATATTGCTTAAGTCTGAAACAAGCTAAAACATAAAACTATATATGTAATAAGTACAGCAAAGCAAACAAAAATTAAAGTTTTATTAATTTAACCAATTTCACTGAAACTGGAGTCTAAAAACTTTTTTTCTACATTTCCCACCAGAGTATTTCACGTATTTGTTTTTTATTTTTATATTTGAAAACTAGACATATTGCCTGGATTCCTTCAATTACTAGTGATGCGCACTAGACATTGAACCATTGGGATGAAAATAAGTTTTGGCTCCAAATGTGAGGTTTAACAGTGATATTTTATTGTTTTTAAATTTAATCATTAAAGTGAAACTGGGGTCTGAAAAAGTGATTTTTCAGTTTTTTTTTTTCTTAATTTAAAACTAAAAGGGTAGAAACATTTAAACTAGGCCTGTCAAATCTGCAGCTCATGAAACAAATAATCAATATACTGAATTTGGATCTTTTTTCCACTTTTCTAAGGAATAATTTTAGGTGCAAGTTAAACTCTTTTGCCAAATCATGGTCATCATCATCATCATCATCCTCAAGCAGCCATGGGCTACGGAGGTCCAACCAGACCACGCAGTTTAATTCTCCAAGCATATCTGTCCTGAGCTACATCTGCTGCATCCGGCCACTGCACACCAATTCTAACAAGGTCCTGTTTGACATTGTCTGCCCACCGCATCCTAGGCCTCCCCCTCCTTCTGAGGCCTCTAGGCACACTGTTCAATACCCTATTCGCCAATCTATAATTATTCATACGAGCAACATGGCCAAACCAGCGGAGTCTCTCTCTGCACAATATGCTGCTTAAAGGAGGTTGCAGACTCCTTTGCCTAATCTCATCATTAGTTACAAAGTTGAACCACCTAATGCCCAAGATACTGCATAACCATGTTTAATCAAAAGCATCTAGTTTCCTGTTATCTTGTTTACAAAGTGTCCAAGTTTCACTACCATAACTAACCCTAGAAAGAACCAAACTATTATACAGTCTAATTTTAGTCTTTAGGTGTATACGCCTATTTCTCCACAATCTCCACAGATTCTTAAAAGTCCCAGCAGCAATACCTATTCGTCTGTTAATCTCATGCCGCACATCACCAGTATCAGTTACATAGCTCCCAAGATAATTAAACTGTGACACCTACTCAAGACTGCAACCATTCAGATTAACTGAATCACAACCTGCCTGACCAATTTTCATCACTTTAGTTTTCTCTCTGTTTATAACCAAACCTACTCTACTACCAGTCTCATTAACAGCTCAAATGAAAGAGTTCATCTCATCAACATCATTTGCCAAAAGGGCTAAATCATCAGCATAATCTAAATCAGAAATTTTCGTATCTCCAACCCATTTAAGGCCAAAATCTTTCCCTCGAAGTGAATTTCGCATAACATAATCAACAACCAAACTAAAGAGAAAAGGAGACAAAATGCACCCTTGTCGAACACCAGACGTAATGCTAAACCAATTGCTACAAGACTTACCAACTCTCACACATGACTCAGTGTTATTATAGAGAGCTTTCATTATGTTAACTAACTTGTCTGGTATACCATATGATCTCACAATCAACCACAAATTATGACGATCAACAGAGTCGAAAGCCTTTTTGAAATCAACAAAGCTAGCAACCAAAGGTTTCTGAAACTAAACATTTCTCAAGAATCTGCCTAAGTGAAAATATCTGATCCACACATCCACTACCACTTCTGAATCCACATTGCTCATCACGCAATTGACTGTCAACCAGATTCTTAATTCTATTAAGCACAATCATGGAAAGAACTTTACCTGGAACAGAGAGTAGGCTGATACCCCTATAGTTATCACAAGAACTGCGATCACCTTTTTTGAAAATAGGGATAACAATAGCTCTGGTAAAATCCTTAGGAACCATGCCTTTATCATAAAAGATATTCAAAATTTCAGTCATCCAAGTGGTAACCGAACATTCCCAGCTCTAAGCATTTCCGTAGTAATTTCATTTACCCCTAGGGATTTATGAAGTTTAAGTTTAGAAATAGCCAAAATAACTTCAGATTGTGTTATAGGGCCAACATTGATGCCACCAATACATCTATCGTCATTGCAAACAATGGGAGCAGAACTAACCACATTGTTTAGAACGTCACTGAAGTGCTCAGCCCACCTAGCCATGACAGAATCCTCCCCTTCTATAACCTTACCTTGTTTATCCTTCAATCCTTGTATGCCTGTCCGTTTTCTACCACATAAAACATTAACTATCTGGTACAGCTCTCTGCTGTTGTGCTGCTTAACTGCTTCCTCAGCTTTGTCAGCCAAGCTATCAAGCCAAAGATTTTTATCAGTAGCTAACTGATCCTTCATGTTTATTAAGCTCTCTGTAATCTTTTCTATTAGGACTAGTAGGGTACTGATTAAGGACATTCCTGCAGTTCCTTCTTTCTGAAATAAGCTCAATTGCCTTATCACTTAAATAATTCTGCCTCCTCTGCTCCTTTTTTCCTAAAAGAGTACTGTTAGTTTCCAAAAAAGCCTGTTTAAAATGGCCCCATTCTTCCTCAACTTCAGTATTAAGCAAACCATGACCGTCATAATGACTAAGTAACCTATCATGGTAAGCTTTAGCTATAACTGGGTCATTCAGAGCTTCAGTATTAAAGGTAATTTTTTTAACTCTAGCACAACACTTTTTAAGTTTAAGTTGCAAGACACTTTTAACAAGGTAATGGTCAGATCCAATTTCAGCTCCCCTATATGCCCTGGTATTTCTAACAGAACTAGCCCATTTGCTGTTAATTAATATATAATCAATCATATTTCTATGCAGCCCATCAGGTGAAACCCATGTGTATTTATGTATGTCGCGGTGTTTGTAATATGTGTTAGTTATTCTGAAACCATTGAGTTTACTTACCTGTAGGAGACGTTGCCCATTGCCATTGCAGCTACCAATACCAAAAGGGCCTATCACCCCTCCCCAAAGATCAGAGTCAGTACCAACTTTGGCATTGAAGTCACCAAAAAAAAGGGTAATATCTCCTTTCTTGACAGAATTCAAAGTATCCTGAAGTTGTCCGTAAAACCTATCCTTCTCATCCTCATCCTCAGTGGGGGCATAACAGCAGATAACATTCAAGTTTTTAATGCTTGTCTGAAATTTTGCTGTAAGAAACCTTTCATTAATGCACTCATATCTTAGAAGAGCATCACTAGCATGTCTGCTGAGCAGCAGACCCACGCCTTGGTGTTGCTTTCCATCCTCCCTCCCTGCAAAGAGAAATTTAAAGTTATTTTTAAGTATCTCACCTTTACCTGTCCATCTGGTCTCTTGCAAGCCTAGAATATCTAGGTTATAGCGCTGGAATTCCTGCATGAGGACATCAAGAGAATAATCTCTATGTAATGTCCTCACGTTCCACGTTCCTGCAGAGAGAAAATGATTAGTAGGATTTTTAAAGAAATTAGGTTTATTGAGATTGGTAGGGCCAACAATATCAAACAGCCCCCTGATCGCAGGCATGGGGCAAAGACCCGTTCCTCCTCCGCTAAAGGCTGAAGTTACCGATGCTGGTAGGAACTTCAGGCACCACCTTTTCAAGTGGACTTTTTCAAGAGCCACATGGTCTGCCTGAGACGCATTACTCCAGTTTAGGCTTGACGATGCCCAACTAGCTAAGTAAGGTTCAGGTACCTGCGATGGCCTCTGATTAGGATTATCCACCAGCTGATATAAGGTATCCCATGCCTCTGTTCACTTAGAGCTGGCAACCCAGAAGCAAACAGAAAACACAGCGGCAGACTCTCCCTCAACAGAGGCCCACCAGTGCAGCAAGTCCAGGATCAATAATCAAGCTCAAATCCATAAACAATTCCAGTCTAGTAGGTATAAATGGTCAGCACCAGGACCTGTGAAGTTGACCACTCCTCAGCAGGGTTGATAAAAAAGAAAAAAGTGGCCGTAGATGACCAGATCAGCAGGCCATACTGAACTGGCAGCCCTCCCCTTCCGTTCCCTTCCAAAAGAGATATCTCTTTTGAAAGGTACTAACGGCCTGCACCACGAGAAGGCGGGGTCGGACATTAGGTGCTAGACCTGGCCGGTTCTGTGCATCATCACTAGAGATTGGTACACAGCTCTCCTTCCAGTTTACGCCTAGCTACCATTTACAGGCTAAATCATGGTACTGATTAAAAATGCATATTTTTGTTTTTAATTAAAACAGTTTCTTGATTCCTTTAAGAATATAGCTTTTTTCCCCCCACACTTCATTACATCACTCATTAGAAATGCATATTTCACTTTTAAGAAGATACATTTTCCTGCGGCTCTTATGAATATCTTATTTTTCTTAGTGGCTCTTCAATAAGTTTGGTTTCGACGGGCATGATCTAAGCAATACTTACTCTTATTAAAGTAGGGCAAAGGGATATTAAGCAAATAAGTTTTTGTATTTGAAATGTAACTCTTTTACTGAAATAAGATGTGAAAATGACTTTTTTATGTATTTTTTAACAAGTTCTAAATGAGATTTTCATGCAGAAGTTAAACAACCCAAATTAAATAATACTGAAGTTTCCTAAAAACAAGATTTAGTGGTTATAAACATTGAAAAATAAAAACCTTTTAGTCAATATAAACTATGATATAGATGATTTGGTCCCTTTGGCAAATGACTCCTACTATTTGGAAAAGTTTTTTTCTAAGCAGTGTGCCTCATCATAAATGATAGAAAACATTTTGAAGTTTGTAATGGCTTTTTGAATGCTCTCATTATCTGGAAAAAATTTTTCGATGCTTATGTTCAACTATCAAGGAAAACATTACTCTTAGTTTAATGTCAATATCAAATATTAGACCCCCCCCCCCCCGAAAAAAAATTACATTTCTTTAAAGAGAAAAAAAAATTTTTTTTGATACACCAGATATCATTTAACATAATTTAATTTTTCGATCAGTTTTTTCATGGGGGAGGGGGGATTTACCTCTTCCCCCCAAATGGATCCTAAGACTATAATAATGACTTATAAGTAGGGTGGGCAAAATATTTTTGCACGCGGGTGGCCAACTTCCTAGGTGTGGCCCTGTATACAGTTAACATAATGAAAATTCTCTAATAACATCAAGTTATATGTGAGAGTTGGTAAAGCTTGTATCAATTGGTTTAGCATTGCTTCTGGTGTTCAACAAGGGTGCATTTTGTCCCCTTTCCTCTTTAGTTTGGCTATTGATTATGTTATGCAAATTTCCCTGCAAGGGAAAGATTTTGGCCTTAAATGGTCTGGAGATACAAATATTTCTGATTTAGATTATGTTGATGACTTGGTCCCTTTGGCAAATGATATTGATGAGATGAACTCTTTCATTAGAACTGTTAATGAGATGATAACAGAATAGGTTTGGTTCATAAACAGAGATAAAACCAAAGTTATGAAAATTGGTGAAGTAGATGGTGTTTTAGTTACTTTGAGTGGCTGCACTCTTGAACAAGTGTATTAGTTTAATTATCTCAGGAGTTATGTAACAGATACTGGTGATGTGCGGCATGAGATTAACAGACGAGTAGGGATTGCTGCTGGGACTTTTTTGAATCTATGTAGAGTGTGGAGAAATAGGCGTATACACCTAAACACTAAAATTAGACAGTATAATAGTTTGGTTCTTTCTAGAGTTAGTTATGGTAGCGAAATATGGACCCTTTGTAAACAAGATAACAAGAAACTCGATGCTTATACAGTATCTTGGGCATACTTGATGGGTGGTTCAACTTTGTAAGTAATGATAAGGTTAGGCAAAGGAGTTGGCAACCTCCTTTGAACAGCATATTGTGCAGAGAGAGAGTTGGATTGACCATGTTGCCAATATGCATAACATAAATTAGTGAATAGGGTATGAACAGCATGCCTATAGGCTTCAGAAAGAGGGAGAGACCTAGGATGTGGTGGTCAGACAACATCATACAGGACCTTGTTAGAATTGATCCATAGTGGTGAGATGTAGCTCAGGAGAGACATTTTTAGAGAACTAAATTGTGCAATCTGGTTGGACCTCCATATCTCATGGCTACTTGAAGATGATGTTTTATATATATATTGGCCATTAAAATTAATGCACAGATCATAAAAACATCTAGAACACGAAATTGACCAGAAAGAAAAAGGGACCACACACATAAATACTGATGCTAATGAACATCAGAATGAAAATTTGATTTGAATATCTCACTATGCAAATGAGACAGCCTAAAACTAGAGAAAAAAAACAGAACTGTGGAACTTGATTATTTCAAAGTGAACATCTAATCTGTCTTTCAGAATACAGACTGTTTCAGTATGCCTAATAGAAAATATCTAGAGTACTAAAACTGATGGAGGCCATTGAAAGGTTGGAGGTAAGACACTCGAATCATGTAAATGGCCAGATTTTTTGGTTTCAACCATTCCATCATCTCAGTTCTGAAAACAATTTCAGACAGACCAAATGACTTTCAGGAAATCAGGTCTGGAGCATCACAGCAAATACCACAAGATAACTATCAAACAGGCGAAGATATACAGAATTTTACTACCTACATTTCTGCATTCAAACCTTTTTGCAGCTATAAGGTTGCAGGTGTTTGCCTCAATTATGATTAGAAGACTTCACAATACTGGACTCTATTCCCATTGATCCATGATTTGCATTGCATTATCTCCATCATATGGACATGACTGAAATGGTGTTAAGAGCACATAAAGTGGATTCAAAATTGGTAGGGTTATGTTCTCTTCAAATATGAGTCAGTTTTTTCCTAGACACTGACACAGGAAGTTTATTCGAGAAAAGTAGGACTTGCATCCAGCCTCATAACATTTTGTTAGGAGGACCTCCATGTGTTACAGGAGGCTGTGTGTTTTACCTCTGAGAAGCACTTTTTTTCACAAAATGGGCTAAATGGCCAGGTCACAAGGACCCCAAGGACTCAGAGAAGGTTGGGGGAAGGGCTATTATGAGACAGATGGTAGCCTCTTATCAAAGCCACCTAAGGTGTTCTTTAACATGTACAGGGTATGATTCTCCCAAACTTAACACTTAATGGGCCACAGCTGGGTATATGGTTTTAATTTTTCCGATTCTGGAGGTGCTGAGTTGGTCTATCATTCCGTAATGCAAGATCATAAAAAAAATTTTAAATAGAAATCAACAATTTTTTTCAACTATTTGTAATTAAATCTTGAAAATAACATTTCATTCTATGATATATATTTTTTTCCTGTTGACTCTGCTTGAAAAATTATAAAAAGTTTTTAAAACAAATTTTATTTGAGCCTATAGTGATCATAAGCACATACTGAATCACTGCAAATAGCATCAAGTAGCAATCATTTAGTTTATGCCTTTATTCTGCCTTACCTAGTAGATTATCAATTGGTTTTAGTTTTGTGGTATGTTGACCTATTTATAGCTGTGACAGAGTAGTAATGTTTCCTAAACTTTTAATATAAGTTATTGATTTTATTACTACAGGAAGTTGTGTCCTCCTGTAACTTTGCTGAACACTTTTGGTCAATATTTTAGCAGACTTTCAATTTCAAAGACTTCTTTTACTTTGGTGCTTCTGGAATTATTTTTTACTGAGTTTACTGCAATTATAAGGAATAATTTGAAATGACTGAAAATGAAGCCACTAGTGATCTCTAATGGTCGATATCAGAAGAATTGCAGGATTATGCGATTAGCCTAAAAGTGTGATTTTTAATAGGTAGAACTTGTTTTAGTGATAATTTTAATGATATTTTAACCAAATGCAGCAATTAAACATTAAGATACTGCGATTTTTTTAACCAAAATTTTTGCTGAAATTTTAAAAATAAACTTTTTCGTAGCAGTTAGGCACCTTCATACAAAAATGGTTCACTATCAATTTCAGTGTTTTAATTAAAACTTTAGATGCTCTGAAATATTTTTATTCAACTTTTTTCACAGTCCTTTATCTTTTTCAAGATATATTTCTTAGTTTTCATTTAAATTACCTTATTTTTAAATCAAAATGAATTTCTTATAACACCACTTTACTTAGACTTTGAGTTTGTTATCGCCAAAAAATCTAATCACATGCATTATGTGTTATTTTCATAAATGACTAAATAAATGAAAAATTTAAGCATTAATGGAAATATTAGGAACTTATTTATATCAGAATAATAAAATAATCTGGAAAAAATGCTAAAATACTTTTATTTAATTTTTACTTAAGTAAAAACAATAAAGCAGTAAAATTTTGCAATATTTTAAAAACTTTAACTACTATTTTATTTTTCTTCGAATTTTTGCCATTTCATTAATCACAATTAAATGTTTCTTTTGTTATATAACATGAGTTACTTCAGGATGAGGTTCGTAAGTTGTACATTTTATTTTCTGAAAACAATTGAAAATTAACTGGACCACCAGAACGAGACCAGTTTTACAAACTTGACACTTTAAGAGATGGTTTAAAGTTCCATCCGACAGATGGTGGCCCTTCCAAGCCCTTTGGTGTTCCTTAATGACCAATTGCAGGGTGGTGAGTTTTGTGGAGATAAATCTCAATGCTGGCCCAGGAGGGACTCAAATTTGGGAACTACAAATTACAAGCCTAGTATGCTACCAACTGAGCCACCCCTGCCATGTTTATGGGAGGTACTGCTAATGCTCAGATAGAGGGATGAGGCCCTAAATACAATAGCATAACTAGGTGTGGAAGGGCCACTAGAAAAACTTATAAGCCCACTATCTCCACTACTTTTGTGGTTGATTTGAAAGCCTAACTATTTGTTATCAATTAACCCTTCTAGGGCCCAGCCTGAAAAACTGATTTACATCCAGAGGTCCAGCTATTTTTCACTGTGATCAGGCAAAAAAAAATTGACTTTTGAACTTTTTTGCCAAATAATTAATGAAACTAATAATCACATGTTATATGCTAAATTAATCAGCATTTAATTCTGGAGTTTCTAAATTAAATTAAATTAAATTTTCTGAATTTTCTAGTTTCATTTTAATAGGACTTTCTTGGTGTTATGTAGTGAAAATACATCTGACAACACAGATAAAAATTTATTTAAAAAAGAAAACCAATAAGCAGAAATGATTACAATGCATCATCATCATCCTCAAACAGCCATGGGCTATGGAGGTCCAACCAGACTATGCAGTTTAGTTCTCCAAGCATCTGTCCTGAGCAACATCCACTGCATCTGGCCACTGCACACTAATTCTAACAAGGTCCTGTTTGACATTATCTGCCCACTGCATCCTAGGTCTCCTCCTCTTTCTGAGGCCTTTAGGCTCATTGTTCATAACCCTATTCACCAATCTATAATTATCCATATGGGCAACATGGCCAAATCAACAGAGTCAATTGACATGCAAAATGCACCCTTGTCGAACACCAGAAGTAATGTTAAACCAATTACTACAAGACTTACCAACTCTCACACACGACTCAGTGTTATTATAGAGAGCTTTCATTATGTTAACTAACTTGTCTGGTATACCATATGATCTCACAATCAACCACAAATTACGACGATCAACAGACTCGAAAGCTTTTTTGAAATCAACAAAGCTAGCAACTAAAGGTTTCTGAAACTCTAAACATTTCTCAAGAATCTGCCTAAGTGAAAATATCTTATCTATACATCCCCTACCACTTCTGAATCCACATTGCTCATCACACAATTGCGTGACAACCAGATTCTTAATTCTATTAAGCACAATAATGCAAAGAACTTTCCCTGGAACAGAGAGTAGGCTGATACCCCTATAGTTATCACAAGAATTGCGATCACCTTTTTTGAAAATAGGGATAATAATAGCTCTGGTAAAATCCTTAGGAACCATGCCTTTATCATAAAAGATATTCAAAATTTCAGTCATCCAAGTGGTAACCGAACATTCCCAGCTCTAAGCATTTCCGTAGTAATTTCATTTACCCCTAGGGATTTATGAAGTTTAAGTTTAGAAATAGCCAAAATAACTTCAGATTGTGTTATAGGGCCAACATTGATGCCACCAATACATCTATCGTCATTGCAAACAATGGGAGCAGAACTAACCACATTGTTTAGAACGTCACTGAAGTGCTCAGCCCACCTAGCCATGACAGAATCCTCCCCTTCTATAACCTTACCTTGTTTATCCTTCAATCCTTGTATGCCTGTCCGTTTTCTACCACACAAAACATTAACTATCTGGTACAGCTCTCTGCTGTTGTGCTGTCTAACTGCTTCCTCGGCTTTTTCAGCCAAGCCATCAAGCCAAAGATTCTTATCAGCAGCTAACTGATCCTTTACACGTTTATTAAGCTCTCTGTAATGCTTTCTATTAGGACTAGTAGGGTATTGATTAAGGACATTCCTGCAGTTCTTTCTTTCTGAAATAAGCTCAAGTGCCTTATCACTCAAATAATTCTGCCTCCTCTGCTCCTTTTTCCCTAAAAGAGTACTGTTAGTTTCCAAAAAAGCCTGTTTAAAATGATCCCATTCTTCCTCAACTTCAGTAGTAAGCATACCATGACTGTCATAATGACTAAGTAACCTATCATGGTAAGCTTTAGCTATAACTGGGTCTTTCAGAGTATCAGTATTAAAGGTAAATTTTTTAACCTTAGCACAACACTTCTTAAGTTTAAGTTGCAAGACACTTTTAAAAAGGTAATGGTCAGATCCAATTTCTACTCCTCTATATGCTCTGGTATTTCTAACAGAACTAGCCCATTTGCTGTTAATTAATATATAATCAATCATATTCTTATGCAGCCCATCAGGTGAAACCTTTGTGTACTTATGTATGTTATTCTCAATCCATTAAATTTACTTATCTGTAGGAGACATGCCTATTGTTATTGTAGCTACCAATACCAAAAGGGTCTATTACCCCTTCCCAATGATTCACTTTGGCATTGAAGTCACCTAGAACAAGGGTAATATCTCCTTTCTTGACAGAATTCAAAATATCCTGAAGTTGTCCGTAAAACCTATCCTTTTCATCCTCATCAGCATCCTCAGTGGGAGCATAACAGCAGATAACATTCAAGAAGGTTGGGGGAGGGTACCCACTGGAACAGCTGTTGGGAGACAGATGGTAGCCTCCTGTCAAGGCCATCCAGCATGTTCTTTAACATGCACAGGATATAACTCTCCCGCACATGGGGTCACAGCTTAACATCCCATCTGATGGACAGCAGCCTTTCCAGGCCCATCGGTGTCTCCCTGCTGACTGTGAGACCCCTATCGACTGCGAGGGGAATTTTGAGGAGATAAATCTCAATACTGACCCAGCTGGGACTTGAACCTGCGAACTACGGATTACAAGTCTGGCACGCTACCGACTGAGCCACCCCCACTCCACCACTCTTAGATTGATCCAATTTTGTTTATAGGAAAATTGTCTTGACCCGAGTGGGATAGGAACCCACGACCTCCTGATAACATGTCAGGTGATCTGGACCACTGAGTTACTGACCACTGATCAAGATATCTTCTAATTGATTATATGAACATTTCTACATATAATGCACAATCACTGTGTAGTGTACTCTGAAAAATCGATAATTATTAATCGGTGGAAAGGTCAATAATTTACAGAAATAAAATATATCTACATAAATGAAAACTAAGGTTTAATTTTTAAAAAAGGAAATTAAAAATACTACCTTTATGTAGAAAGTTTAAAATCCAATTTGTTGGAAGGTGGTATTTGATTTAAATATCATGTAAACAACTTGCAGTGTCAAGGAAGTCCTTTTTTGCTTCCATATTCAATACCTCATTCATTTTCAGGAAAGATACAAGATCAAAGTTTTTTTTACAAGAAAAAAAAGAAATAATAATAGAGGTATTAACATATAACCTAATGCGATGTTAAATAATATCCACAACAACCATCTGATGTAGCATAACTCCAAAAGATCAATAGAATAGCTGACAGAAAAATCGATAATTTACAGAAATCAAATAAATCTACAGAACTGAAAATGAAGGTTAATACTGTCTAGATGCATGGTCACATTATATCTGAGAAGTCTTTCTGTAAACATCCATTATAGAGTCACTTTACTGCACATGTGAACAATTAACTAGGTCCCTGCACCATATGTTTCTGCTGCTGTGAGATACTTTACACTGCAACAACAGCTTGACTTGCTGGTTTCCTCTTTCTAAGAAGATTCATGTTACTTACAGTTTTGATTTTAAGAGTGTGAAAATGCATAGAATGCTAAGATAAATGACATAAATGCTAAAAAAATTATGGGAATACTGAAATAAGTTTATGGCAGAAAAAAAGCATAAAATGGGAGGAAAAAATGAAGGTACGTATTTTGTAATTATTTCCATTTAAAAATAGCAGTTTTTTTTGTTAATTTTCATGAGATTTTCAAAACTTTACAGAAAAATTTGTTGATAATAGTTCAAATAAAAACGTGTCAGCTTAAATCAGGTGATTGTTTCAATACGGAGTAACATTAACAAACAAATCGGCAATACCGTATAGCACTTCTAAAATATGGCAATCAGATTACTTTAACAAATTATTTATATTGTAGTTTAATAAAATATGCATCAAATGAAAAAAGAAAATATTATTTCTGAAGCTTGAATTATGTATTTTTTAAAGATATATGTAAGAAAATTTTCAAACGGCAATTAAAAAAAATCGAAGTTTCACGTTGTACAAAAAACATCTATTGATGTCTTCGAACAGTCATTTTGGATTCTGTCAATGTTATGTTCGACAGTGACCCAGGAAGGATTAATTGCATATATTTTCATTAAAAAGAAAAAAATTCATTATAGATGAAGCATAGTAATTTACCATATTTCTTCGATTCTAAGACGTCATCGATTGTAAGATGCACCTTAATTTCAGTACCACCAAGAGAAAAAAAAGTTTTGATTCTAAGAAAAAAAATGCTAAAATATATCTAACAAATATTTTTATTATAATAGAATTCAATTTACTAACAACAATAGTACCTATTTATCAGTAGATATATTATTCATCACTTCCTTCTGAATCAATATCAGAGTCTGATTCTTCCAAGCCGTCATATCTAAATCAATATCAGAGTCTACTTCAATTCAGAGTCTGATTCTTTTGAGCCATCTTTATTTCCATTATACCATAATATATCGTCTTCTGAGCCATCGAGAGTGTTGGTGATGCAACATTTTTTAAATGAGTGCTGCACTATTCTTTCTGAGATTAGCTTCCAAGCTGTTGATACCCATTCCGCCAATTTTGATGCCAGCACTTTCTTAATTTTTCCCGGAAGGTGTCAGCGGAAGGTTGTCAGTTAAAAACCATCTCAACTGTCAGCCACAACCAATTCCAAGCTCACTATAATTCACTCACAGAGCTCCACTATAACGAAATAACGGTGGCTTCACATTTGGAAAGCATGGGAAAATACCGCCACTTTATTCTCCAATGGAATTGAAGAATGCAATAACAGTGAAACTGGGAGGCGGGTCTTCCACATAAAAACGAAAGATGTATGTAGTGCCGTGAGTAATGCACAAGAAAATTTGGGGGGGAAAAAAAACAAAAAAACTACGATTCTAAGATGCACTTTGTTTTTAGAGATGTTTATATATTGGGGGGGGGGGGGAAGTGTGTCTTAAAATCGAAGAAATACGGTATTAAAATATACATACAAATCAGTATTACTAAATAATTGTGATAATTTCTGTCTTTTTAATTTTGATGGGGTTTGATTTTGAGTGGGACCCCCAGAAATCTAAGCAGGTGCTATTGAACGAATTTGTCCTTATGGATAATGATGTTCATCCATGATGAGACTCACCAACTAATATTTTTACAATCAAGGTATCTAACATACGAACTATAGCCCATTTCCTCAAATCTCAACCCCACTTAATATCTATGAGATGTCTTAGACAGATGGACAGCAAATTGTTCCAGTATGTCTAACAGAAAATAACTAGAGGACTTAGACAATTCGAAAGGCTGGAGGATTGCATTATGCAAGCAAAATGTACTTCTTGGCATGGATATCAGTCCTTATGTGGGAGGGCAATTTTGGCAAAGGTTCCCCCCACTAAACTCAAATAAAATGTTTTACTCCCCCATCTCTCTAGCAAAATTTCATTTTTTTTAACTAAAAGTTTTTATGTTCATATTGAATGACTTTCAAAGTATCTTCTCCACCTTTAGTACCTTGCCACTGATGATACAGATCATTCTTTTTGTTTTGGTGGACTGACTTTTCAGTACTTAGCAAAGATCAAAATTTAACAAGCAAAGAAAACATTGTAATGTTTGGTAAAAAAAAGAGTCAAGAATCTGTTCCTCCATTTCCTAAACTGGACAGAAAATCCCATTAATGCGAGCAATCCAAGTAATCCTGTATAATGTTGGCCAATGTTTCAAAATATAACACACTGAAAAGAAATCATTAAAAGAAATAAAAATCATGTTTCATGCAAATATTATATTATTCAGGAAGAAATTTACTTTCAATGATTATAAAAGTTAACTATTTTTATTCATCAGTTTTTCCAAAATTAAGCCTTAATCGCATAGGCTGATTTTTTTTACCTTAATACTGTAAAAAAAAGTCTTATTAAAATTATTATGCTTCAAAATTTGTTTAAAATTTTTATTTTCATAAAATTTGTAATTAAATTCTGTTTAATTTGGTTTATAACATGATATATTTCAGTTGATTTATTTAAAAAAAAAATCAAAATTTGACTTGTTGATATGACTCGGCACAGTTGGCAAAAAGCCTGGACCTTTCTCAAAGTATGATATCAAGAAAAGAATCACAAAACAGGAGTAATTTTCTTGCTTCAAGTGAATATTTTTTTTTGCTATTCAGAAATAAATAGCCTTTCTATTCATGTGCATCACAATCATTTCTATTATTTTTTTTAAATTGAATATTTATTTTTGTTGCAAGATGCATTTTTTTATTACATGCCTCTATAAAGCCCTATTAAAATAAAACTATTCGTCTTTTTTGTTAAATATTATATTTTCTGAAAATCCAAAATTAAACGCTGATTAATTTGGCATATAACATGCCATAATTCCTATCATTAGTTATTTGGCAAAAAGTTCTACAGTTAAATTATTTTTGGCTGATCATAGTTAAAAAATAGCTGGACCTCTGAATGTAAATCAGATTTTCAGTGGGCCCTGGAAAAGTTCAGCAATGTATGGGTTTGACCCCCCACACATAAAACAGAGAATTCCAATATACAACTTCCTCTTACTGCAACTTAAAGCAATGTGTTGGCTGTAAAATAAAAAAAAAGGGGAGGTTAGGAATATCAAAATTCAATATACAATTTCTTCTTAACAAGTACTTATCATTTCCAGCCACACATTTAACCATCTTGACATTTGCCCACAGACTATCTTGAGGTAGTTTAACATTGAGGAAATGAAAAGTTCGAAAAAATTTAACACCAAGTTAGTTAATAGGCTCCGAGTTATGTAGAATGTGCTGTTCTCTGATTGTCTGCTAACTGAAATTAATGCAAACACATGCCTTACTGGTTATGATAGTAATACTATATTAGCTTAGCATTTGGTAGAATTTCAAAGCCAGCAAGTAAATGACTGCTCTTGGAATATATAGCAGTATTTTTTAACTTGAAAAAAGTTTTTGCACAATGACTAAAGGACCCTTAACAATGACCCTTAACAGTTTAAAAAAAATAAAATCATTTGTTAATTCATCTGCATTTTAATTTTTTAAAGTAAAAAAAAAATATATATATATATGAACCCAGGCAATGTTTGCTGGGTAAATCTGTTAGTAGCTTAATAATTAAGATAGCCCATTATCTGTTAACTTGGAGTATGCAACCAATACACTTTGTACAAATCAGTAATAAAGTATATATATATAGAAAACATCCTGCAGACAAGAAACACTTGAAATAATTAGTTGAAAAAAAAATTGTTTGTCCTGAGTGGGATTTGAACCCATACCTCCCAGAAGCATGCTGGGCATCCTAACCACTAGAAGCTAACCATTTCTTTAAAAATGTGACATTTTCAATATAATGGCATGTTTTAATAATATTAATATATTGGGTTGGTGCACATGAAATGTCTGAAATGAGAGTGCCACCTGCAAACCCTCATAAAATTAGGAAGCAGTTACCTGTCTAGTTCAAGTAGTTTCCCCTGAATATCGACACATTTCTGCCAATTGGTTACAAGGCTGTGGATCCCATGTAGATAAAACTCTGGAGTCTGTAAGGCAAAGAAGGTAGCAATGACTTGACACAGAGCTCAATCATTTGGGAAGATCTTCTCTGCTAGGAAATGGTTCAGATGCCGTAAGAGGGGAATATGCAGGGTGTGGCAGTGTTTCATAGTCCAACTGGTGGATTTGTTGGACGGTCCTTTGTGAGGCACGTGGGTGGGCAATATCATAAAACAGGAGTTGCATGCCTGTTGACCAAAACTGGCTGTTTGGTACAGATTTTTGTGCATCTGCTTCATTTCAGCATAATAGTAATCCAAATTGATTGATTCACCAAAATAACCATCTCACCTGGTCAGAGAAAAGAACAATGGATCACGCCAAGCAGCAGACCACTAGAATTTTCCACAGGTGTAGGAGTCGATTTGGACAATATTTTGATGGCTCTGTGATATCCAACCACTGTGCTGATTGACGACAATTGTCGTAGAGGACCCACTTTTCATTGCAGGTTATGATCCGATGTAGGATTCTGGTCCCATTTGTTTTGGGCAATGAGAGAGATACACACCTCCAGACAGTGTGTCCTGTTGACTGCTGTCAATTTGTGTGGCACCCAGACATCCCTCTTTTTCACCTTTCCCAGGACCGCTAGGCACTGAACAACCATCGAATGATGCACATGGTCCTTTACTGCTATCTCACACACACTTTGTTGTGGGTCAGCTTCCACGATATTCTTCCCCTCATCTGTTACATCTACTGGTGAACGACCACAGGCTCATTTTCTAGGGACATGTCTCCTGCTTGAAATTTTCTGAACCATCGGTGCATGGTACATTCATTCACAGTAGCTTGCCAAAATGCCGCATTGTTTCAGGCCACTATACCAGCAGAATGTCGGAGTTTGAACACATAAGAAAAATTACGCAAAACTGGCCTCTCATCATGGTCCACTTTGACCGAGGCCTCTGCACTTCTGGTTGAACCTAGTCACAAAATGAGGCATATAACATGTACACCAGATATATATACCAGTCTTGTGACATATGCCATGTGATGTTGTAGGATGACACCAATCTGCTGGAGGTGTCGAACATGTCCACCCGCTGACATTTTATCTGCACCAACCTAATATTTAAAGTATCAAAAAGTGATAAGCAACTAAAGTAACACTGCTGTTATGTAGGAAAAGGAAGCCAGTTAAAACAATCTAAATGTTGTAGCAGACAGATGCTATACATATCACACCCCAGAAGTTATATAATGCTTTACTGCTGTACCAAACAGCAGTAATGATCCTTGGTACTATTGTATATTACAATAGTAACAGTAGACTGGAAGTCCTTACAGTGAGGAAAAAGGCCAGGTACTGTAGTAGTTGGATGTTGAAGATAAATGTCAGCAGCTACTGAATGATTTTGTTGGTATCTTTAAATGCATTAATATTGTCAATGAAAATTTGGACCATGATATGACTGCATTGCTGAATGTAGATAGTGATGATATTACACATTTCAATGTAGACTATACTTTGAAATGTTTGCACACACAAACCAAACATTTTATTTTCAGGGGTGGGGAAACCTATAAAGAAACCATATTTAAAGAAATATTTTAAATTTTAAGTTTTATAACAAAAACACTAAGAGTGAGAATTACCTGAACTTTTTCTTCCAAAAGTTCTTGAGTAAGCTCAGACACTTTAACTTGTTCTTCATGAAGCTGAAGTAAGGTTCCTTTTAATCCATGATCTTCATCAACCTTGTTTCAAAAAAAAAAAATGAAATAAATAATCAGTTGGCATTTTATTAGGAACAAACTCATATCCTTCTACATTTTCCTCTTTTTATCAAAAGAAAAACATAATTTAAGAATCCAAGCAATGCTGGGTAAATCAAAGGTAAATAAAAATCTAAGGAAACAAATCATTTTAAGAGTTTATGTAGCACAATTAAAAATGTTTAAACCCCAATCCCAAATCCTCCTCTACCCTGAGGACATTAAAAATATTATTAACTGTGAAAATTAGGAGTCAGATTCCAGGCAAAGTAATTTTTTAAACAAGTTTCTTATGGGGAAATGTGACTAAAGATAATTTGAAGGTCTTAGTCAAGCTATCAAAATCTTCATTTTCAACAATATTAAAAATAGTATATTATTTTGTAGCACTGATGCAAATTATTAGTTGCATCAGTGTTAAAACAGTAAAAAGTAAAAGAATATAATAAAAAAAAATCCTTCTTCTTGGGGAAAAAAAAACTGTTTTTCTCTGGAATTTTTTACAGTATCACAATCACAGATGTGTTACTTGTTAACCCATCCATGGTCCCCATCATCTGTATATGTTGATAGATTCTGAAAAGGCATTGTGGAAATGAATATAGTCATTCTTAGTGCAATAAGTGAAACTCTGATTTTTTAGAGATGTAAATTCCTGATTGAATTTTTAATACGTTTATTAGATAAAAGTATTAAATTTAGACTTAATAAATATTGTTCACATTTCCGATGCACTATAAAATATGGTCACTACTCTTGTGATTGCTATTTGTAAATACAGATTTGCAGCTTCACTGCTATTTTTATTTAATAAAATGTTCTATTAAGTCCTTGATTTCTGATGAATTTATTCTGAACTGTTGCCAATACATTTTTCTGTAAAGTTCTGAAAGACTTTCAAAAATCAGTGAAGAACCTTTCTTTTTCTAAATTAGAGGATTCAAAAGCAGTTACCAAGTACAGATTTTTTTCAATTTTATTAACTTTTCTCAATTAATTTTATTTCCTTATTTCTAGAATTAATTTTTGATCATTTATTGCATAAATTCCTGAAAGGGAAACAAACTGCTAAGAATCTTAGAAATTAATACAATGAAACTGTGATTCAGTTGACCTTTCAGTAATTGAAGACATGAACTTCCAATGCCATGCGGTGCTGAGCACTGACCTGTCTATTGTAAACAACCTAATTGATATCGAATACAGCTACAATTGCTTTGTTCGTAAGATTTTTAAGGAAAATATAACTTTTGTTTCTTTATATTTATATTTATTTGTCTTTTAGAGTTAGGTTACAACTTTGCCAGTTGTTTTCTTTTGAGGTAATCTTAGAACTTGTTGTAGTTATGTTTTTAAACTCAACTTAGGTTATTTCTTAATTTTATTAATATTTCCTTTCAGATTTGCTATAAAAAAACTCAAATCATTTATCATTTCTTAAAATTGAATACAGTCACAGAAATAGAAACAATGAAGATTCCCTTAGCTTGGAAATCAGCACCCTCCCAGCAATAGCAAAGGGTTGACAATGCAATTTTTTCAAGGGGAACTTCTATGTTAATACATTGAGGGGAGTTCACCTCCTCTCATTCCCTAGGTAAAATTTTATTTAAAAAATATTAGTCCATGAGTTTATATTGAATAATAAAAAAAAAGTTTAACCACTCTACCCTCAAAACATTTTGGCTATGCCACTCTGAGAATATTAGAAACTTCATAGCTTTGGTGTACACAACTTGTAAGTACTTGAGTGAATAATCCCCAAAGTGCAACAGCCAAACTGAAAATGTTTGGTGGTCAATGCAAAAAAACAAACAAAAAGCAATTGTGAAGTTGTCTTGTGCAATACCTCCTCTTATTTGAATTCTACACACCAAAAAATTACGAAAACATTGATCTTCTGATTCAGTTTTTTTTTATATTATTAAGAAATAAATTTTCTTTCCATTGCTATATAATTAATTTTCTACCTTGGGTTTCCAGAATTAAACCTTAATTGCCTTACCAAAGCCTTTTTTTCAGTATATTACTTTGAAGAAGTCTTATATAAATTAATATTTTTCCCCATTTTGGTTAAACTTTATTTTCATAAAATTCAGAAATGTTGTTTAACTTGGTACATAAAATGACTTATTTCTGTTGATTGGTTATTTGGCAAAACAATTCCTAAACTTCACTTTTTTTTTGACTGAGTATTGATGAAAAAAAGACAACCTTTTTCAAAGTATATACTGAGAAAAAAATTACAGAAAAGAATAATTTTTTAGTTTCAAGTAAAAATTTATTTTCCTCTTATTACAAAATTTCCTTTCTATCTATATGCATTATAATTTAGTTCTTTTTTTTAATAAATTTTATTTGCTTTGCCAGATTTTTTAAATATATAAATCTGGAAAAAGTCTTATTTAAAATTAATACTATCCTCATTTTTGTTAAATATATTTTTTTAATAATATCCAACATTAAATTGTTTAATTTGGAATATAATAAGCTTTATTTCCTTTCATTAGTAATTTGGTAAAAAAAGTTCTAAAGTTAATTTTTTTGATTGATTGTATAATAGTTTGGTTCATTCTAGGGTTAGTTATGGTAGTGAGACTTGGACGCTTTGTAAACAAGATAACAGGAAACTTAATGCTTTTGATTCTAGATGCTTACACAGTGTCTTGAGCATTAGGTGATTCAACTTTGCAACTAATGATGAGATTAAGCAAAGGAGTAAGCAACCTCCTTTAAGCAGCATATTGTGCAGAGACTCTGTTGGTTTGGCCATGTTGCTCATGTGAATAATTATAGATTGGCAAATAGGTGTGCCTAAAGGCCTCAAAAAGAGGGGGAGACCTAGGATGCGGTGGGCAGACAATGTTAAACAGGATCTTGTTAGAATTGGTGTGCAATGGCCAGATGCAGCAGGTGTAGCTCAAGACAGATTTGCTTGGAGAATAAATAGCATGGTCTGTGGTTGGACCTCCATAGCCCATGGCTGCTTGAGGATGATGATGATATATATATATAAACAAAATTCATGCATTTTTGAAATATAAATAAATTAAATCTTTGCTAATATATTTTCATTTTAGTGACCTTAATAATTTTGATTTTTTTATGTGGCTAATGAGGATTTTGTAGCCAATGTTTCTTAATTTTTGTTTTATCTGATTTGACTTCTAGGTAGGCTCCTACAAACTTGACCTATGGTTACTTGTGAGCAACCAACTTTTTTGGTACACTAGTAGACGCAGGCCCAATTTTGCGGGTCACATAATTTGTGGAGATTTTGCATTAGCTGAAACATCTTGTGTTTTTCTCCCATCAATATTTCTTTTAAGAGCATTTCTTGTTTGTGCATTTTCTATACAATTTATTCAACAGCTATGCTTGGAGTATTAGTTTAAACTCGAACTGAAATGCATTTATTTATAAAAGGAAAAGAAACCTACAGAAAGGTTTGCTTTAGAATGTAAAAGGAAAAAAACAACAACATTATATCCTAAAGAAAATTATTGATTCTGCACACTCATTCTACCTGAAGTAAGAGTTCATTTTTTTTCATTTTGCAAAAAATTAAAAAAATAAGATATTAAGTTATGTTGAAAATATGAATCAAAGTACTTTTATTAATTAACTGTAACTTTGGGAGCAGTGCAACCTGACAACAGCTGAAAAAAACTACCTAACTACCTGTTACAATTCAATTTTTCAGGCCTGGCATTGTAAAAGTTAAATAATCATTTATGCATATAGGATCTCTGGCATTATGCAGGAATTATACATTTATACTGAAGGCAAAAACTTGGCTCTCTTCCATATATATAATACAGGTACTGGACAGAAAAAT
Source organism: Ryuthela nishihirai (assembly GCA_038380435.1). Taxonomy (NCBI): domain Eukaryota; kingdom Metazoa; phylum Arthropoda; class Arachnida; order Araneae; family Heptathelidae; genus Ryuthela; species Ryuthela nishihirai. The sequence continues at coordinate 55,998,537 of JAWZYU010000017.1, forward strand.
GGAAACTTCCATGTTACCTCAATAGAAAATCATATTCAGAGCTCAATAACTTCTTCAATATGATTTTTAATGAAAACGTCTCATGATAAATTAAAGATCTCAATCAAATCTATCTATATCTCAATTTTGAACAACATTTGTTCAATATTCAAAGAGTTATAAATGCTGGAATATTTCACAAGCTACAAAAAATTGATCCCAAAATATAATTAAAAATTAAAACAGGTTAAGAGATCAGAGATCATAGTTGACTCTAGCAGAGTACCAGGTGCATTGCACCCCGTACTGATCTCTTAACCTGCTGTAATGTTTTACTTAAATTTTGGTATAAATTTTTTTGAGTCTATTAAATATTCCAGCATTCATAACTCTTTGAACACTGAACAAATACTGTTCAAATCTAGATAGATTTTATTGAGATCTTTAATTTATCTTTAGACATATTTTTTCATTAAAAATCATATTGAAGAAGATATTGAGCTCTGAATGTGATTTTCTATTGAGGTAACATAGATCTCTTTCCATTTCTCTCTCAAGTACTCAGGCTTGTAATCTATAGTTCCAGCTGGGCCAGCATTAGATTTATCTCCATAAAACTCCCCGCATTGCCCATGGTCAGTAGAGAATACCAATGGGCCTGGAAAGGCTGCCATCCATCGGATGGGACGTTGCAACAGTGTTAAATTTAGTGGCCCTGTGTGTGGGAGAGCCATACCTTGTGCATATTAAAGAACACACTGGGTGGCCTTGATGGGAGCTACCATCTGTCTCCCAACAGCTGTTACAGTGGGTCCCCTCTCCCAACCTTCTCTGGGCCCTTGTAACCTGGCCGTTTAGCCCATTGTGTGCAAAAAAAAGGGCCACTCACAGGTAAAACAACTCAACCCAACTCTCTAGTACCTGTATATACCACAAAAAAGAACAGTTATACAATTCTAAAATGAAATATTCTACGAAAATGCTACTAAAGTAACAAAAAAAAAAACTATTCAGATTACTTCACTTATTTCAATTAAGTAAAAGAAAAATTCCCACTTTGATACAACAAAGAATTCTCTAGAAAAAATACTCACTTTCTGACCTTTAGCATTCTCTGATTGAATTACAATAGCATAACCATTTTCATCTTCATCTGTAATAATATCAGCTTCTCCATCCTTTACTTCCTAAAAGAAGGAATATAAACCATTAAGAAAAAATAGCTAAAACATTATAACTGATCATTTGCAATTCTTACTGTAAAACCCTCAATGATTTCAGCCTTTTGCATTTAAATGATTGGATTTGTTCTATTCCTATATATGAGATATTGTCTTAATACAATATTTTATGTATATTACTGTAGTAACACTTTATGCATGAAAAATAATACTCATCTTTATTTCCTGCAGATAAGCTATTAGCTATGTATGTCAAATGTAATGATTCTCTCTGTATCTGTATTATGTGAGATGATTACGGTGATGAAAAAAAAAAGTTTTTTTCAGCTTCATTGATAAACTATTAGTTTATCATATTTATAGCACATTAAATTCTATATCTGTGAAGATGTACTGCCTCTCTTCCCAAAATGATTGCCCATCATTTATCACTGTGTCAAAAAAATGCTACTGAAAAATTGCATGATTGCCTTCATTCACTCACAGACAAATACTGTACACATTGGCACTGTTTATGTCTATCTGTATAAGGGCATGTTTGACTGTTAAGTGCTAATATTATACTACCTATATCAAAAACATTGACTATGTGGTATTATTACTGAAGTGAACATTAATTCCATAATTTTAAGGAAATATTTTCCAAGTATACATATTCAGGGGTTTATCAAAATAATGGGAACACCAACGGTGACTGGAGTACATGCAATGCACCATATGCATATCAGAGGGACAATGTCACCTGCAATGTGAGGTATATAAAGGGGAGAAGTACGATGCCAACTATCACATAGAAGTGCCACAGGCACAGGTGAAACAGTTGTTGTGGTGTAATTGTCGGCAATGTCAGATCTCAGTGACCTCTAAAGAAGCATTATCATTAGTGCATGTCTTCTGGGAGATTCAGTAACTAGAACGGTGAAAATAGTAGGTGTAACACAAGGAACTGTATCGAAGATTATGAGATTATGACTATCTATCGAAAAGGATAGGCCATTGCTCCAAACATGCAAATTGTGGACACCATACAAAGTTGTCAGATAGGGACAGAGGCAAATGTTGGCATGCATTGTACAATGGAAGTACAAGACCACAGCACCACAAATAGCAGCAGAGTTGAATACCAGTCAGAATGATCTAGTTTCCATCATAACAATTCATTGGGAACTTCATCATGCTGGTATTTATGGCAGTGCAATCACAAACCTCTGATTACCATCAATGCAGCAAAATGTGTAAGGTAGTGCAAAGCACATAAAAACTGGGATGCTAAAGACTGGCAACATGTCATCTGGTCTGATGAATTGTGCTATACATTGTTTCCCACCACTGGTAGAGTGTATGTCTGGCAAAAACCTGCAGAAGCATACCACCCTGACTATTTGGTTCCAACTGTGATGCATGGAGGTGAGATCCCTGATGCTGTGGGGTGCCATATCATAGCATTCCTTAGGGCCATTAGTTATTCTGTAGGGTCATGTCACATCTGCAATGTACGAATCTATTCTCAGGGACCACCTGCACCCAATGTTGTGGGCATTGTTCCCTAATGACCATTCCTGGTTTCAAGCGGATAATGCTCCATGCATTGTGCGAAATGTGTCAAGTTGTGATTTGAAGAGCATGAAGATGAGGTAGAGCAGCTAGCCTGGCCACCTCAATCTCCAGACCTCAGTATTATTGAACATTTGTGAGAATATCTGGAGCACAAGGTCAGATCACACTTTCCACCTCCAGCATCCTCCTCCATCAACTCCTAGCACAGTTGGCCATATTTTACAGGAAGATATCCTAGATCCTAGACAGTTGGCCATATTACACAGGGCCATATTTTACAGGAAGAATCGTACCACATTCCATTACCATATGTGCATGACTTGTATTAGTCTATTCCACATCAGATTGCATCTGTTTTGAATACCCAAGGTGTGTCCACAGCTTATTAATAAAATGCTCTCCACAAATAGCATGTGTTCCATATTATTTTGATAAACCCCTGTATAAGTCAATTTTTAGTTTTCCATACTAAGAAAAAAATTCATACTCAGATAAATATGGTATGTCCCTATATTCCTGAAGTTGATCAATAGCTATTTTCAATAATCAACTTTCCTTTAAAATTCAAGTTGCAACAATCAATTCTTCAAATGCTTGTTTCAAGTGCTTTGTTTTGACTTGTGAATTCTAAATTATTTGAATATCATGCACACCTAACTGAACAGAAACAACTGCATTAACTCCATTAGAGTAACAACTATTCAAACATTAGTCTCAAATCCTGTACATACTTAAAATAAATTACTCGTAAAGCAGCTGCTTGCCCAGAGGTCTTACAGGAGATTGTCAGTTTAATATGCTACAGAAAAGACCTAGGAGGAAGATGAAACCTCAGTAAAAAGGCAACACAGAAAAGAACTGTGGGTTTAAGAGGCTGTGGTTATAAGTGACTAGAGTCACTTATAACCACAGATTAAGTAGCAAGCACAGATAGACAACTTCCATATATGCATAGTGTATATAAAACCAATGCTAAGCACTCCTGCTGAGCAGTAGCTTAGCTACCTTTGTTCCAAATATTAATATATAGTTTTAAAATTACAGTAGGTATTTTTTTTTAAAGCCAACAGTTAATTAAAGATTATTCTATAATATTCTTATATAATCTTAAAAAATAAATTTTTGTTTCATATTTTTTGAAAAAGTAATAAAACACAAATAATCATCAGATACAGAACTGTAAAGCAAGATGTCCATATACTTTGAAAGTTAGCGGGAAAGGGAGAGGTACAGCTGGCACAATACCATCACTAAAGGTAGTGCTTGCAGTCATATCGAACTACTTTCTGCGATCACTGGCAATCTGTCGTTGTACTGGCCTGGGCAGTGTACTAATAGCAGAATTTTTAAACAAATTGGTGTTTCAAAGTTAGGTCTCCTAAAATTCAACTAGTAGCCATGCATTTTTTAAAACTTAGCAATTAATTTTAAAATATTCATAAATATTATAATAAAGCCGTAATAAATAAATCATTTTTTTCTACCTTTAAAACAGCTTGTTGTTAAACTTTAGACAAATGAAAGTACTTATATCTTTATGCATATTTTACTTCTCTCCTTTTTGCTCTCCAGACCTAGTGTATCTAGATGGCTCTGCTTGAACCATTGTCCTTTTGATCAATAAAGCACACTAACCACTCAACCACCATTGCTGCATCATAAAACATTTTTTAAACAACCATAGAATATCACTCAACAGCTATAGTAGACTTAAGAAGCTAAATCTCTATTTACATTATTATCAAAAAATCCTCCCCCCCCCCCCCCAAAAAAAAAAAAAAATTATACCACTGGGCAACAAATTTTCATAAAAGCCATGCCTCCGAGATAAAAGAGCCATTTCTTTCAAATATTTCAAGGTGCTGAACATGAATATGACAATGAAAATGCAACATAGGCTACGATTTCTGAGAAATCCGCAATAGTTTCTTATATAATAGAGTAATATGTACCTATGACATGTATCGGTAAAACTTCCCTTCTACTTCCGACACCACTTTGCCCGTTGCTTGTACAGCTGCTTAGGATGATCTCTGGTGAGTATCCAACAGTAATCAGCCAACATTGAAGTGGACCAGTTTCCTTGGTATCGTTTCTCCATCATTGCAATGTCCTGGTGGAAATGTTCACCATGCTCATTACTAACCATGCTACAGCTGTCGGGGGAAGAAATCAAAGTGGGAATGGAGAAAGTTGATCTTTAAGGACATATTGCAGCTAAGTTTGTGATACAGAGACAACATGTCCTTAACCAGTTTCTTGTAGTTGTCTGCCCTGACATTCCCGAGGAATTTAGTTGCCACCAGAAGAAACACATCCCTAGTCTTTTTCCCGTCACCCTGAATCAGGTTGCTGAACATCCAGTCTCTGAACAGCTCGCAGATCTGAGGACCCACAAAAATTCCGTTTAAATTTCGCTTTGCTGAGTCAAGGGAATTTTTCAGCCAAGTACTTGAAAGCTGATGCAGTCCGGTCCATGGCTTTTACGAAGTTTTTCATCACACCGAGTTTGATGTGTAGGGATGGTAGCAGGATTTTGTGTGTTTCTGCCAGTGTTGGATATTCCACATTATTCTCTCCGACCTTCAGAGATTTCTTCTGAGGCCAGTTTCTCTCATGTTGTGCAAAATCTTTGCTCGGCTGTCCCATTCACACAAGATATAGTAGCACTTTGTATATCCCAGCTGCAGACCCATCAACAAAGCCACTACCTTCAAGTCACAACAGAGATGCCAGCCATACTTGCTATATTGAAGACAGTTCAACAGCTGTTTTAGGTTGTGGATTTCTTCATGTAGACAGCGTGTCCGACCGGAATGGATGGATGTTGATTTCCATTATGCAGCAACACTGCCTTGAGACTCAATTTCTAGGAGTCTATGAATAGTTGCCATTTTTGAGGGTCATGTTTGATTCTGAGAGCATTCATCAGGCCATCTACATCAGAGCAGAACACAAGGTCCTTGAGAAGATTCCATTAAGTCTTGATCCAAGTAACTCTGCTTTGGCCTTGGACAGCTCCAGATTGCGAACAAGATCGTTCATTTCTTCTTCAGTGAGAATGTGTGGTGCAGATGACGAACTGTAGCAGAAGTAGGAATCATCATTAGATACTGAAGGCTGCAAGAACCCAACGTTAGTTTGCCTCCCTCCTCATTGTCTGAATCGATGGAAAATTCTTTTGGAGGTTCCAGAACAGGAAGGCCTTTGCCATGAGGAAATGGTCAGAGAGCAGATTGTATATTCGGGTATGCTATTGTCCACTTCTTTTTCCTTGTGATGCCTCCAGAAACAGGTGGGACCATGCAGAAGTAGCAGTCATTTGTGTGACTGCTTGGCTCTCTTCAAACCATAGGAACAGCAAATGGCATAGTTACTTTTTCACCTTTCAGCCACTTTGGAAGATTTCTTGCACACGTACTGCAGCATGCGTGGGCTCAGGCCTTGTCCTGGTCCCCAATCTTGCATCCAAAACAAAACTCATATACCGCTTTCACTATTGGAGTGATGGCCTTTTTCTGGTTTTCAAACATCACTTCCCCGCAAATGTAACAAAATGTATCTGTACTATTAAAACAGTTATGAGCCATCACTACTGCTGGATTAAAACTACAAGTATCACTTGAGTTGTACTTATGACATGGGGGTAAATGGGAGTCACTCAAAAGACTTGCTCACCCAATGAGACATTGCTTACAATTAATGACTGCATCATCTTTTGGCTGCAATGTCATGACTCAACTACATTGTATCAGACAATGATGAAGGTTGTGTGTGTAGCGGGCTGATGCAATACAATGCAATATGGTGCAATCTGCAGTTTAAAATACAGCGTTGCAAAATGGTTACCTATGTACTCAATCCGGGCTGAGTCATCTATACATGACCATCTCTGTCTTTCTTAAACAAGAGCCAATCGACAAATCTTATTGTGATTTTCATGTTCAGCACCTTTAAATTAGTAAATATTGGCTATTTTCATTTGAAAGCCTTTTTGTGTTTTGTCCAGTGTCTTAAGGGGATCATTAGAAATGAAAGGTTTAAGGTTAAACATTTTTCTTCTGAATTTATAGTTTATATATATGCAATATAGGTAAATATTTCAACTTTTGAAAATAGGGATAAGTATCTGTTCAGGGTAAAGGAAACATGTGCACTTCATTCCAGAAATTATGAAAACTACACATAGTGTGTCACTATGTTGCACTATAAAACAAGCAAGGTTTCACCTAAGACACATCATAGTGTTTTACTATAATACAAAATTGTATAAATATATTTAGTAATTATTGACTACATTGATCTATGAAACTGATTGATGTTTTTGTTATTTCAAATGGCTTTATCTATCTTAGTTTATAACTAAATTATGTAGCAAAAATTGACTAAGTCGGGTTCATTCATAAATTATGTAACCTGTTTTAACCAAATATTTTGATCCCCCTTCCTCCATGTTGTGCAACACTTTCTGTTTGTAAAAGTACTCACTTTTGGTATGGTAGTCAACATAACAAGTGAATGCTATGGCATAGTAGTAAATTATAAGTGACAAGACATATGTTTTTTTTTTAAACAGCAAAATGACAACTGTAGAAATAAGATGGTATTTTAGCATTACATACACCTTTAACTCTTGCTCCCTTCTCCCATATAGCAACAAAATGGCTTTTTTGCTTTATGTAATTTATGAATGACCCTGCTATTTAAATGAGAATTCTTTTGTTGTTAAAAAAGTTACTCACTCCTAATAAATTCATTTTTGACAATTGAATATGCAACTCATTGTTGAGAGCTGTCAGCTCCCTTTTTTCATTTTCTAATAATCTGCTACTTGACTGAAGATTGCACATATCTGTTGATATTCCTTCCAAATCTTTTTCTATCAGGTGCCGCATATTTTGTTGTTTAGACAGTTCATTACAAATGTCATTCTTTTCCTTTTCTACTTGACACAAAGCATTTTGCAGCTCTGCTAGTTTATTTTCTAAAATTTTACACTGCACAAACACAAAAAGAAAAAAAATGTAAAAGTTATTCATATCTTTAAAATATAAACTGAAAACAAAAGCAATTTAAAACTGAAATTTATATGTACTCATGCAGTGTGCAAACAGTTCATATGTTAAAATAAGTATTACTATCTATTCTGCTTAGCCTTAATTTTTCCCATTATTCTGAATTTAAAATTATTGACACTTAATACAAACTTAATCTAGAAAAAACAGACTTCTAGTTTCGGTGCTTATATGCTATAAAATATATTTTTTTCTGTCCCTGGCTTTTTATATATATAATACCGGTACTCCACAATAATGTTACTATATTGCGAAAATCGTTTTTGGTGTTGTAGACTACACTTTGGCACCAACAGCAGACATTGAAACATCTCCAATGAGAACAGTTTCACATTTCTGCACTACCATTTTTCTTTATTATACACTATGTTAATAAAAGGGTTTGAACACTTCCATATTAAGTGAATGGAAAGCCACTTTCAAAGCTCCCTAACATTGAAAATAAACCTTTTACAAAAAAAACTGTTATTGGCGATAAATTGTAGATGTCACTCAAATCTCTCTAAATATATTTCCCGCAATATACATTTAATATTTAAAGAATAAATGGAAGCTGAAGCATTTATCTTCAACTTTGACATTTGTGAAAAAATACTTCAATAGATAAAACACAACTCTTGTAACAGTTTGTTCACTAACATAAATTAAATATCTGAAGTTTGTATGATGATTTTTTAAAATTTCATCAATTTGGAGGCAATGTGACAGTGTCATCTGCTGTTAAATGGTCCTGCTTCAATGACACTTTAAATACTGATTGGAGATTGTTGAAAATTGACATTGTCACATTGCCTCCAAATTGATGATATCTTAAAAAAATCATCATATAAACTTCAGATATTTATGTTAGTGAACAAATTGTTACATGAGTTGTGCTTTATCTATTGAAGTATTTTTTCACGTGTCAAAAGTTGAAGATAATGCTTCAGCTTCCATTCATTCCTTAAATATTAAACGAATATTGCAGGAAATTTATTTAGAGAGATTTGAGTGACATCTACAATTTATTGCCAATAACAGTTTTTGTGTAAAAGGTTTATATTTTCAATATTAGGGAGCTTTGAAAGTGGCTTTCCATTCACATAACTTGGAAGTGTCCAAACACTTTTTTCAACATAGTGTTTATAGTTTTCTACTATTGGCATGCTAAAAGATGCAAGTGCATAAAAGTGGGAACATTATTCTAAGGCATCCTATATAGCTATCACTTTATCTTTCTTACAAACAAAATAAATTTTATATAGCACTACATTATGCTTACAGATTGTTGATAGCTAAAAATTTAATGCATGTATATCGTAACTAAATGTGCATAATGAAAACATAAAAAGAACAAAGAAATTAAAGATTATTTTCAGTTCCTATTGTGATTTCTTATTAATTTGTCTATAAATCCTTTCTGATACCACAAATTTTGTCACATTGTGATACAGATTACATATATTACTCAGTTCCACTCCAGTTGTACTCATCTGTGGGTCAAAATAATAGCTTTAAAAATATTTTAATAATGTCTATGAACTTTTAATAAAAATAATTAAAGTTCCACAATATATAGAGAGATAGCACAAAAAGTTCATAGAATACAAAATGTAGAAATCAATAAGATATATATTCTATATTCTATGTACCTTTTCACATAATTCATATTAGTAATAACCAGGCCCAGATCTAGAAAAAAAAGGGTGGGAGGAATGGGGGAGAGCAAGAGATTGGATTACCATTACAATGTAACATTTTCTCCCTTCACTTTATATGTTTTTACAAAAATATTCATAAAAAATGTGTGAAATATTGAATTATGCACAAGTTTAATAATTTTTGCCCTCCATTACTCTTACTAGCATTCTCAGGAAAGGAGGGGCATGTTCTCTCTCCCTAGATCCAGCCCTGGTAATAACCCATTCCAATTGTACTCATTTGTGGGTCAAAATAATAGCTTTAAAAATATTTTAATAATGTCTATGAACTTTTAATAAAAATAATTAAAGTTCCAACATATCCACATACAAAACATTTATACAGGGTGTTTCAAAAAGGACGTAATCCTAAATATAAGAGAGTAGAACTTACACGCATGTACATTTTATGCCATAATATTAGTCAGTTGGCATTACTGTACTCAAGGTTAACAGCCTTTAGCAGTTGAAATGCTCTTGTGATGTGCTAGTCTCACTCAAGCATTCATTCCTTCGTATTGTGTCAGCTATGTCGTTTTCCAAAAACGAACATGTATTTATTGTTGAGACTTATTGTGTGTACAAATCTTACAAATGTGTGAGGAGGAATTTGAGTTGAAGTTTCCTCAGTCTACAGTTCCCAACAAGTCGACAATACCTTGTTTGATTGATAAATTTCTTGACTCTGGGTCTGTACAGGATCAAAGGAGCCCAGGCCAGCCATCATTTTTATCTGCCGAAGTTCTTGATGATGTGTCTCAGCGTTTAACTTGCTCACCAAGAAAATCTCTTAGAAAGTTATCTTCACAGGTTGGACTGTCACCAGCTACTGTTTTCAGGGCTACAAAGAAGTTAAAATTTCATGCTTACTGCATTGATGTTGTTCATGAACTGAAAGAACCAGACATGAAAAACGTTTACAGTACTGTTGTTGGTTTCGTCCTTTTATTGATGAAAATAGAATTGAGGTGTTGAGCCATGTTTATTTCAGTGACGAGGCTTGGTTTCACTTGGATGGGTATGTGAACAGTCAAAATAGTCGAATATGGAGCAGTGAAAATTCTCACACTTTTCACAAACAACCATTACATGCACGGAAAATTGGTGTTTGGTGTGCAATTTACCGTTGTCGTGGGATAGGGCTTTTATTTTTTGACCCAACTGTATCATTTGATTTAAAAAAATTTGTGATCCCCAAGATCCCCAGATCTTACTCTTCCAGATTTTTTCCTTTGGAGATATTTCAAATGCGTAGTGTTGCAAAACAATCCTCATACACTTGAAGACTAACATTGAAAGAGAGATTTTAAACATAAGAAAACAAACATTATGAAAGGTGGCTGCAAATGTCATGAAATGGGTACGAACCTGCATCCAGGTTGCAGGAGATCACTTTCAACATCTTTTGTAAAGGTAGATATATATCTCTTTTGAAATGTGTGTCTTTTGTCAAGTTTAAATAGAAAAATACAATAGAGGGTTGCGTCCTTTTTGAAACACCCTAGCCATGGGCTACACAGGTCCTACCAGACTGTGTAATTTTCCTCTCCAGACATGTTTGTCCTGAGCTACAGATGCTGCATTTGGCCACTATAGTCAATTCTAGCAAGGTCCTGTTTGGCATTGTCTACCCATCACATCCTAGGATTCCCCTTTTTCTTTCATATACCAGATTATGAACAGTGTGCTTTTAATCACACTGTTCCTATAATCCTATTTGCCAATCGGCAACTATGCCAACCAATGTGGAGTCTCTCTGCACAAAATGCTGCCAATGGAGGTTGGAGACACCTTCTAACCTCATCATTACTTACAATGTCAAACCACCTAATGCCAAAGATACTGTGCAAGCATCTAGAATAAAAGGCATAGAGTTTCTTGTTATCCTGCTTACAAAGTCTAATTGGTCCATGTTCCACAACCACAACTAACCTTAGAAAGAACTAAACTATTATACAGCCTAATTTTAGTCTTAAGGTGTATACACCTATTTTTCCACACTCTCAATATATTCCTAAAAGTCCCAGCAGCAATCTCTATTCTTCTATTTATCTCATGCTGCATGTCATTAGTATCTGTTACATAACTCCCAAGATAATTAAACTGAAACACCTGCTCAAGAGTGCAGCCATTAAAAGTAACTGAAGCACCATCTGCTTCACTAATTTTCATTACTTCAGTTTTCTCTTCATTTATCACCATGCCTACTCTATTACTGGTCTCATCAACAACCTTAATGAAAGAATTAATCTCATCAATATCAGAAGCCAATAAGGACAAATCATCTGCATAATCTAAATTAGAAATTCTGAAATCTCTACATCATTTGAGTCCAAAATCTTCCTCTTGCATAGAATTCTGCATAACATAATCAAACTAAAGAGAAAAGGATACAAAATGCATCCTTGTCTTGCACTAACAATGCTAAACTAATTGCTACAAGCCTTACCAACTCTCACACATGACTTGGTTTCATTATGCTAACTTGTCAGGTATTCCATATGATCTAATGATCAATCACAAATTATGACAATAAACAGAGCTAAAAGCCTTTTTGAAATCTATAAAACTACTAATCATAGGTTTTTGAAACTCTAAAATTTTTTTAAGAATCTGCCTAAGTGAAAATATTTTAGCTGTACATCCCTTATCACTTCTGAAAATGCACTGTTCATCATACAGTTGTCCATCAACCAAATTCTTAATTACATTAAGTATAATCATGCAAAGAACTTTACCTTGAACAGAAAGTAAACTAATTCCCCTTAGAATTATCACAAGAAATAGATCACCTTTTTAAAAATAGCAATAATAACAGCTCTAGTAAAATCTTTAGGCACAACATGTAATCATAAAAAATAATCAAAATTTCAGTCAGCCATGAGACAACACAAATGTTTTCAGCTCTAAGCATTTTAGTGGTGATTTCATCAACCCCTGGAGATTGATGCAGTTTTAATTTAGAGATAGCCAAAGTGACTTCAGAATGTGATATAGGGCCAACATAAAGCCAATAATGGATCTATCCTCATTAAAAACAAAGGCAATAGAAATAATCTCACTGTTTAGAACCTTTCTGAAATGCTCAGCCCACCTAACCATGACAGAATCCTCACCTTCAATTCCCTTATCATGTTTATCCCTCAATCCCTGAGGTGGGGGTGGCTCAATTTGTAGTGTGCCAGGCTCGTAATCCATAGTTCCTAGATTCAAGTTCCTGTTGGGCCAGCATTGAGATTTATGTCTGCATCACTTCCTGTCCTAGTTCTATAGGGGACCAATGAGCTTGGAAATGTTGCCATCCATCATTAACATTAAGCTGTGGTCCCATGTGCAGGAGAGCCATATCCTGTGCACATTAAAGAACACACTGGATGGAACTCACAATAGGCTACAATCAGCTGTCCTGTGGGAAAACAACCAGGGAACCATTTCCCAACAGCTGTCCAGTGGGTCTCCTCCCCTCAACCTTCTCTATGGAGCCCTCCTGAATGGACTAAATGGTCAGGTCCTTGTGATCTGACCATTTAGTCCATTGTGTGCAAAAAAAAGGGAAAAAGTGCTACTCAGAGGTAAAAAAACCCCAACCCAACCCTCAATCCCTGACCCTGGCTGTTTCTTCCCACACAAGATATTAACTATCTGGTACAACCCCCTGCTGTTTAGTAGTCTAACTGCTTCCTCAGCCAACCTATCAAGCAAAAAATTCTTATCAGCTGTTAACTGATCCCTTACATGTTTATTAAGCTGAATGTCAATTGCAATATTATCTGTTAGATTAGTAGGGTGTTGATTCATATTAATCCTGCACTTCCTTCCTTCAGAAATATGTTCCATAGCCTTATCACTCAAATAAATTTGTTTCCTCTGTTCCCTTTTAACAAAAAGAGTACTATGTTTCAAGAAAAGCCTGCTTAAATGGATTCCATTCTTTCTCAGTTTCATCGGTAAGCAAACCACAATTGTCATAATGACTAAGTAGCCTATCATAGTATGCTTTGGCTATATCTGGATCTTTCAGACCTTCATTGTTAAAAATAATCATCTTAGTCTTAGAACATTCTTAAGCTTCAGTTGCAAGATACTTTTGACCAGGTAATAGTCAGACCCAATTTTGGCCCCCTATATGACCAGTATTCCTAACAGAAGCTAGCCCATTTGCTGTTAATGAATATATAATCAATCATATTCTTGTGAAACTCATGTGTTCTTATGTATGTCACAGTGTTTGAAATAAGTTAGTTATTCTCAAACCATTAAGTTTACTTACCTGTAGGAAGCTACTAATACAAAAATACTAATACCATTGCAGCTACTAATACCAAAAGGGCCTATCACCCCTCCCCAAAGGTCAGAATCAGTACCAACTTTGGCATTGAAGTCACCTAGAACAAGGGTAATATCTCCTTTCTTAACATGACCTATCCTTCTCATTGGCCTCCTCAGTGGGGGCATAACAACAGATAGCATTCAAGTCTTTAATGATTCTCTGAAATTAGCTCATCCCTGGGCGAAATTTTTATTAATGCACTCAAATCCTACAAGAGCACCACTAAGCATGTCTGCTGAGAAGAAAGCCTATGCCTTGGAGATGCTTTTCATTCTTCCTTCCTGAAAAGAGAAATTTAAAGTTATCTTTAAGTATCTCACCTTTACCTGTCCATCTGGTCTCTTGCAAAGCCTAGAATATCTAGGTTATAATGCTGGAATTCCTTCGTGAGGACATCAAGAGAATAATCTCTATGTAGCATCCTCATGTTCCATGTACCTGCAGAGAGAAAGCAATTTGTAGGATTTTTAAAGGAAACTAAATTTATTGAAAGAGTTAGGCCAATAATAATAAACAGTCCCCTAATTGCACTCATGAGGCAAAAAGCCATTCCCCCACCGCTAAAGGCTGAAGGAAACTGTTAACAGGAAATTCAGGCACCACCTTTTCGAGAATAGATTCTAAATAGAAACTGACCTGCCTGAGACACATTATTCCAATGTAGGACTGACAATGCCCAACTAGCTAAGTGAGGGTTCAGGTACTTATGATGGCCTCTGATCAGGATTATCCTCCAGCTGATATAAGGCATCATATGCCTTTTTTTACTTAGAGCTGGCAACCCATAGGCAAACAGAAAACACAGCAGGATATTTTCCCTCAACAGAGACCCATCAGTTTAGCAAGTCCAGTCTAGTCGGTATAAATAGTCAGCACCAGGACCCTGTGAAAACAGTACAAAAAAAAAAGCAATTTGCTAATACAGTAACAATGACGTGAACTCACTGAAAAAAATTGAAGCATATTAAACTCTTCTACAATCCATTTCCTAAGCCTGTTATTAAAATCATTTACAGTTCTTTTAATTCCAAACTGATTAGTAGCACATTAAAAATTTATTTGCAATATATACAGAGTTTAGTAAAAATGTTGTCTCAAGCAAAAATTTATCTGAAATATATATAGAGTTTAGTAAAAATGTTGTCTAAAGCAGTCTCATTTCTCCTTTTCAAAAATACATTGAATTACATATTTTTGCAATAATTTCCAAGGTTTCCATATATTTAACTATGAGTTACACCCCAAATCATCATGGAGGATGAAAATCCCTAAGCTGAAAAAATGGTTAGAATTTTCAATATATAATTTTATCAGTAGAATCCACAGATTTATCTAGGGTAGTAGGTCCTAAAGTGGTGCATGACTGGTTCCAGGAACATGACAGCGATGTCTCCGTTCTCCCTTGGCTGGCGAAATTGCCTGACCTCAATCCCATAGAGCACTTGTGGGACCATTTGGATCGACAGGTTCGGCATGCGGACCCACAACCACATCATCTCTGGAACCTTCGTGCTCTGCTGGAGTCCGAATGGGCACGTGTGCCTCTGGCAACCTTCCAGGGCCTCATTGCATTCATGCCACGCCGTCTCGTTGCTGTCGTCCGGGTCAAGGATGGTTATTCCCATTATTAGGTAGGTGGTCATATTATTCTGATATGACTGTGTATGTATATTTAATCCAAAATATATATATGTCCACTAAAATTTTATCTTACAAAAACCTGTTCCCCATGTTCTAGAATCCATCATGCTGGCAGGAATGGGTTGTTTTACCTTTGAGCAGCACTTTTTTGCATACAATGGGCTAATGGTCAGGTCACAAGGACCCCGAAGGCTGAGAAAACTGGGAGAGGGGATCCGCTGGACAGTTGTTGGCAGACAGATGGTAGCCTCCCATCAAGGCCATCCAGCATGTTCTTTAATGTGCACACGGTATGACTTTCACATCGAACAGACAGCAGCCTTTCCAAGTCCATCAGTATCTTCTACTGACTGTGGGCAGGGCAGGGAGTTTTGCAGAGATAAATCTCAACCCTGGGAACTGCAGACTATGAGCCTGGTGCTGCACCAACTAAATCATCCCCACCCCCCATAATGGCAAGAAATCAGATAACCAATGTAATTCTTTTTCATCAGATTCTTTGACCCTTTAATGCCCAAGAAATCTCAGAAAAAAGTTGGGGGTAGTAAAGTCTATTTCAAATTTTGGCTATTACGGGTGTTAAAGGGTTAAAGCACCAGAAAGCCAACCTCTGAGATACATTCCTTCAGTTTAGGCCTGGCAATGGTAGAACTAGTTTTGTGGGTTCAGGTTACTGTGATGTCTTCTGGTCAGTATCCTCTGTATTAGTTATTTGAGGATAACAACCCACAAGCAGAAAATACAGCAATATTTCTCTTTTAACTCTTCAAGTGTTCACATTGTCTGTATATGCTGAGAGAATTTGCATTGAGAGGCCAAGGATGTATGCATACATTTTCAGTGCAACAAAAAAAAATAGATTTTTTTTCAAAATAAAAATTGCCATTTGAAACTTTGGATCGACAGGCATATCTTATAAAAAATATATACATATCTTATAAAAATATATATAACCGAAGCTTGAAAAATAATATATATATTATTTGATGCATATTTCATTGAACAACAATATAAATAATTTGTTAAAGCCATCTGATTGATATTTCTTAGAAGTGCTATATGGTATTGCTGATTTGTTTGTTAACATTATTCAATGTTAAAGCGACCACCTGATTTAAGCTCACAGGTTTGATTTGAACTATAATCAACAAATTTTTCCTTAAAGTTTCAAAAATCTCCTGAAAATTAAGAAAAAACTGCTATTTTTTAAAAAAGATTTTGGAAGTAATTGCCAAGTACCTAGCACTGCTTGTTTCACCACCATTTTTACACTCTTTTCTGCCTTAAACCTATTTCATTATTCCTAGAATTATTTTTTCACTTATATAATTTACCCCAGCATTCTATGTCTTTTCTGCTTTTCAAATTGAAACTGCAAGTAAAAAAGTATTCATAGCTATAGCTTCAAGAATGAATGCCAGTGCACAGCATCATGGGACATTGGCCAGGAAGTAGCAGGTGTTCTAATTGCTTGCTCACATGTGAAGTGTGGGGAGAGCCATCAGCTAAGTGGCTGCATGTCTAATTGTTTATATAAGTGATTTGAGTCAGGTATACACTTCTTTCATAAAGTTAGTATTTTGCTTCCTTTTATAATTCAACCTTAGTTTTCATTTCTGTGAATTTATTTTATTTCCATAAATTATCAAACTTCCCGTCGATCGATAATTATTGATTTTTTGGAGTTGTGCCACATTGGATGGCTGGCTTACAACTTGTTGTTATGGATATTTTATTTAACATCACATTAGGTTATATGCTATTTTTTCTTTTTTTTTATTTGTTTTCCAGTAAAAAATCTCTGATCTTGTATTGTTTTCTGAAAATGAATGAGGTCTTGGATATGAAAGCAAAAAGGCCTTCCTTGGCATGGAAATGAGTCCTCATATGGAATGGCAATTTTAAGACAAGTTTCCCTCCCTCTTCCCCACTTAGTATTT
Source organism: Ryuthela nishihirai (assembly GCA_038380435.1). Classification (NCBI taxonomy): domain Eukaryota; kingdom Metazoa; phylum Arthropoda; class Arachnida; order Araneae; family Heptathelidae; genus Ryuthela; species Ryuthela nishihirai. The sequence continues at coordinate 56,015,919 of JAWZYU010000017.1, forward strand.
CGCTTCCTTTTATAATTAAACCTTAGTTTTCATTTCTGCATATTTACTTTATTTCCATAAATTATTAATCTTTCGGTCAATTGGTAATTATCGATTTTTCAGAGATATGCTACATTGGATGGCCAGTTTACAATTATCTTGCTTTGGATTAACATTATTAAGACTTTTTTTAACATTTTAATTCCTTTCATTAATTATTTGGCAAAAAAACGTTAACTTGTTGCTTTGGACAACTTATTTAACTAAATTAACTAAATTAACTAAATTAGGATATATGTTACTTTTTCTTTTATTATTTCCTTGTTTTCCAGTAAAAAGAAACTTCGATCTCATGTTTTCTAAAAATAAATGAGGTCTACAATATGAAAGCAAAAATGACTTTCTTGGCACAGAAATCAGTCCTCACATAGGAGGGCAATTTCAGGAAGGGTTCAACCCCCTCCATTGTTAAACTAACTGCAGATATTTTACTCCCCCTTTGTAAAATTTCATTAAAAAAATTACAAGATTTTTATGTTTATATTGAATGATTTTTAAAGCATCCCCCCCTCAGTATCTTCACCTTGTATAATTCTGGTCCATGCTTTAAATTATACAACACTGAAAAGAATCATTAAAGGAAATGAAAATAATTATAACAGATTTAACACAGCTGAGTTAAATAAAAAACTTAACACTATCGAAGTTGTTTTATTGTTTTAGTAGATTAAAATAGCATTCTGATCGGTGAATACAGGATAGTAAGGATGTTAGTTACTTCTTATAGACATATATCAAGTAAGTCCTTTCCTGTTGCGCAGATCGCACAATGGTATTTAGACCACCATAACTTGACATGTTTCGACTATTAATGCCATCTTCAGAAGTTGGGTAAACAGTTCTAATTCGGAGATTGTATGCATGTGAGTTGTTGTGCGGCTGCACTGTATGGTTTGCAGCAGGTGGTGCTGTTGCGGTTTCATGGTCCTGCTCATGTGCCTTAAGTAGGGGTGGGTTTGTGGATGTTTTAGCAGTGCTGCACTGATCCAGGAGCAGTTTCCATGAGTGGGTGGAAAATTTCTTTGCTGCAGCACGCTTTATATCACCAGTTGTTAAGCAAGATCCAACTGAAATTTAGTTGGGGGGGGGGGGGGCACAAATAATTTTCATGAGGTCAAATTGTGGGGTCATTCCGGTATTAGAGATCACTCTTGCCAAAGAAGTTTTTTTTTTAACCTTACATCCCTTTCGTGTTCTTTTATCCTAATTTGGCAGGTTCTTTTCGTTTTGCCACAGTAAGGTTTATTGTTACTGTCGGTGTTTTCATGTAACGGTATTTTATATACTCCTTCTGTTTTCTTGTTCTGGTACCAATCAGTTTTAATTGAATTAATTGCTGGTTTTAATTGGCACTACATAATTTAAGGTTGCATTGCAGTTTTCAATGAATTTGCCAACCATGGGATATTTGGAATCCCTGCGTTGAACTTATTTTTTTTGATTGTTGTGTTGTTGTCAGTTAGCATATTTTCGGCAAGTTTCAATATTTTTTGCCGGTAACCTGCATTTTGAGCATTGGAGTATATTTTTCCTTTTTCTTTTTCATAAAACTGTGGTGTGGAAGCATATCTCATATTTCTCAGGGATGCAGTTTTTAGTGCACTTTTTTCGTGGGCTAGTGGCTGTTGGGAGGCATATGGGATGATAACAGATGGTACTGTAGGCTTATGGCAGGAGCAAAAACTGGAAATTGAAGTCTACCATAAGTCTACAGAGCCACCCATTATCATTCCACACTCCTCCCAACAGCCACTAGCCCACAAAAAAAGTGCACTAAAAACTGCATTCCTAAGAAATATGAGATATGCTTCCACACCACAGTTTTATGAAAAAGAAAAAGGAAAAATATTCTTGGATGTTCAAAATGTGGGTTACTCATAAAAATATTGAAACTCGTCAAAAATATGGCAAGACAAACTTGGAGAAAAATGTCCCAACTGACACCAATGCAGCAAACCAAAAAAAGAATATTCACCACAGGGATTCCAAACATCCCATGACTGGCAAATTCATTGAAAAATGCAATGCAACCATACAATTACATAGTGCCAATTAAAACCAGCAACAGTATAATTAATTTAATTAAAACCGATCAGTACCAGAACAAGAAAACAGGAGTATGTAAAATACCATTACATGAAATAATACATTACATGAATTAATACAATAATAACAATAAACTTTACTATGGCAAAACAAAAAGAACCTGCCGAATTAGGATAAAGGAACACGAAAGGGATGTAAGGTTAAAAAAACAAACAAACCACTTCATTGGCAAGAGTGGTCTCTAATACTGGAATGACCCCACAATTTGACCTCATCAAAATTGTTTTTGTCCCCCTCCCCAACTAAATTTCAATTGGATCTCGCTGGTGATATACCAAAATAGAGAAGCGTACTGCAACAATGAAATAATTTACCACCCACCCCACCCATGGAAACTGCTCCTGGATCAGCGCAGCACTGGTAAAACATCACACCCCCACCCCTATCCAAGGCACATGGGCAGGACCATGAAACCGCAACAGCACCACCAACTGCAAACCATGTGGCACAGCCACATAACAATTCATATGCATACAATCTATGAAGTAGAACCATTTACTCAACTTCTGAAGATGACGTTAATAGTCGAAACATGATTAGTTACGGTGATCTAAATACCATTGTGCAATCTGTGCAACAGGAAAGGACTTACTTGATATATTTCTACAAGAAGTGACTAACATTCCTACTATCCTGTATTCATTGATCAAAATGCTATTTTGATCTACTAAAAGAATAATAAAACAGCTTGGATAGTGATTAAGTTTTTAATAAATGAAAATAATGTTTCATGCAAGTATTATAGTATTCAGGAAGAAATTTCCTTTCAATTAATATACAATTTAAATGTTTTTATTCAACATGTTTTCCAACATTAAGCCTTAAACTTATAATCTGATCAATTTTTTCACTATACACTGTAAAAATATCTTATTAAAATCAATAAGCTTGTAAATTTCTTCATTTTCTTTATTTCCATAAGATTTGGATTTAAATTATGTTTAATTTCATATATTACATTTCTATTGATTGGTTTTTATTTTTAATTCTAAAATTGACTTGTTTACCTGACTCAGCATAATTGGCGGAAAAGCCTGGTCTTTTCTCAAAATACAGGTATTGGAGAAAAAAATTAAAAAACAGGAGAAATATTTATTTGAAGCAAGAAAATTATTTTTTTGTTATTGTGAAATAAATAGCCTTTCTATCATGTGAATTATAATTATTTCTGTTAGTTTTTTCAGTGTTGGCAGATGAAATGAAAAACGTTCTGTTATGTTTTTCGTTACAGCCAAAAAAATTATTATAATTTTTTGTTACGTTTTTCGCTAGAACAAAATATAAATTTTGTTATAATGTTAAGTTAGTTATTTTGAAATATATATTGCAAAGTTACAAATATACATTGCATATTGTATGAAATATATATATATGCAAAATAATGAAATATATGTTATCACTTTTATTATATATGCATGCAAAGCGTCGTCCAGCAGTTTACATCAATTCAATCAATTCACTTGTTTAAAAACAAATAAAAAAAATGGAAAAAGGAAACATTGATATTAATAATAATTATTAATAATGGACTAAATACATATCTGTAAATGGAATTGTTGCAGCTACTTTTTCTGCTATTGATTCTTAAAAAATTGTGGTTTAAGAATAACAATGAAGTAAAAATTGCAATTAGGAGAAGCAGTTACGAATAAATAGGATGATGCCACTGTATGTATTCTAATAATGCATGTAAGCTATACAATCGAAACTACTGAAGAATGACAAGTACCATGATTTAGCTTCAAGGGAAGGGAATCCATGAATTTAGCATCGAGGAGGATTTGAGAATTTAGTTTTGAGGGGGGTCTGAAAATGTCAAACAGGACCTTGTTAGAATTGGTGTGCAGTGGCCGGATGCAGCAGATGTAGCTCAGGACAGATATGCTTGGGGAATTAAACTGCGCGGTCTGGTTGGACCTCTGTAGCCCGTGGCTGCTTGAGGATGATGATGATGATGATGAAAATTTAGTTTGGGGGAGTGAATATGAGAATAAGACTTGAGTAAGGTGTCCTAATTACTAAAAAAATATTCCACTGGACAGGAAAGATTAACATGATATTCTCTGATATATGGAATAAAAATTTATAGTTATTTTCTTTATATCTAATTTTAGTGTTGGGCATAAATAAAAATTAAAGCTATTGCATGCATATTAATTTATAGTTATTTTCTTTATATCTAATTTTAGTGTTGGGTAAAATAAAAATTATACAAAAACACCTTTTTTGGATTTCACATAAAATGACTGAATTTTTGGGAGGGTGACCCTCCAACCCCCTGGATATGTTCCTGAAAGAAATTACACCACATTTCTAGGAATTGTTCAGAATAAAATTATATATTAATAAAAATTTCTAAGCATAAGTATGCAATTGTAATTCTGAATACTATAATGATTTTTGTGCACATGTTAATATTTTTAAAACTAGTTGCTAAAATGACTTGAGATAATTAAAAAAGAGTGAAATCCCCTTCAGAAATATTAACATTATAACACATAGCTGACAAAAATTAAAAAACAAAATTCATTCAAAAACATTAATATTATAACATAATCAATGTCATTCTACTGTTTATTCATCATTATAAGCAAAATGGCTTCTAATCATTTTGAATTCGTTATTTCTTTTGAAAATTTCATAAAAAAAAAAACTCTTCCTATAGATACCCTGAGTACTACTAGAATAATTCTTTGCAATGCTTGGTCTTGATTTTTTCAATAGTGAAAATTAATTTTCTTTATAGAAATTCTGTTTGCTCTCTAATTCATTTTATGAAATTGAAATTTTATTTTGCCAATGAAGGGCTTTGTTCATTGAGCATAAAAGTAAATTGCATCTGTCTGTTTCACACAAGTTCCTAAATATATCTTATAAAGGAAAAATCTGAAATGTTGCAAAGGAAAATATATGTTGAACTTATAGGCCGATCTATTCATGAATCTTTTATATATGATTTTACATAATGATATTATCAAATGTATCAAAACACAAAAACACTGAAAATAACGAAATAAATTTTTCTATTATTTGTTACATTTTAATGTTATAAACATTTTGAAATTCTGCTAAAGCTATTCATAACATTATTCAAAAATCATTTCATTGTTCTGTTTTTACAGTATGTTAACATAATTTTAAATAAATTTTGTGTTCCCAGATGCACTTTTTTACCAAAAATATCCTATTAAAATAAAACTTTTTGTTAGACTTTTTTCTTCCAGAAAATCAAGAATTAAATGCTGATTAATTTGACATGTGACATGTCATCATTCCTTTCATTAGTTATTTGGCAAAAAGTTCTAAAGTTAATTTTTTTTTGCTGATCATAGGGAGAAAATAGCTTGGCTTCTGGATGTAAACCAGTTTTTCAGGTTGGACACTGGAAGGATTAAAAGACACTCACTAGTGCAAAATCTCCATAATCTACAATCAAAATCATAGCCACTCCACAGTCAAATAGGTAGAAGTGGTCAGTACCCACATCCTGTGAAGTTGACCATTCTTCAACAGGAGTAAAAATAAAATGACCACATAAGTCCAAATCAGTAGGCAAGCTGATATGGAAGCCCTCCCTCCCTTTCATTTCTTTTCAGGGGTAACACTATCTCCCTGAAAGGTATTAACAGTGTGCACCAAGAGAAGGTGGGTCAGACTTCAGGTGCTATGCTTGGCTGGTTCTATGCATCATAAAATAACAAATTAAAAATAAAACAGAGGATTCCTAATCCAAAAAAATCTGGTTCTGAAACTTAAAAATTTCAGCTTTATTATGAATAAAAAAATTATAATTCTTTGAAAACAAATTATTAATATAATGAATGACAGAAATAATTCTAGAAATAACAAAAAGCAATTTAGAAACCTAAAAGGTAGCAAATATTGAAGTACTCAATGAATGATTAAATTCCTAACAACTATAAAAAGCATCTATTTTGGTCAATTTAACATGTTTAGCATTTGTATATCATTAATAGCACTTCTATAAATATAAACACAAATATACATAGTCATATCAGAATAATATGACCACCCCCAGAATCACAGTGTACCCGCTCAGGTGCATCACAGAGTGCACATGACAAGGTTGACCACATGGAGATAAGCGGCTGGCCAGGACAGATGAGCCATAGTGCGTAACTTGAGCACAATGGGCAGAGGTAATGATATGAGGGACATTAAAAAAGGAATGATCATCGGCTACTGCGCCAAGGGTGAAAGCATCTCAGCAACAGCAGACTTCGTGGGCTGTTTGCGAGGTGCTGTAGTAAGGGTGTACCAAGAATGGACCATTGGCACACCAAGTACCTCCAGACGTCATAACTGTGGATCCCCAAAGCCATCGACACCAGAGGAGATTGTCGCCTCCATCGACTGGTAAAGGGCAATCAACGTGCAACAGTGCATCAATTGACTACTCATATGAGCGCTGGGGCACCCAGGTATGTGCCCCCAATAACAGTAGAGAGAACCCTGTTACACATGGGTCTCTGGAGTCGACACTGTGTAAAGGTACCCATGTTAACCAAGGTCCATCGGCAACGATGCCTGCAGTTCATACAGGACTACCGTCAATGGACAGTGGAAGATTGGAAAAAGGTTGCCTTCTCCAATGAATTGAGGTTTCTACTCCACAGAAGTGATGGGAGGTGGCAGACATGGCGTCAGACACATGAGAACCAACACCTGGACACCCTTGTCGGTCAAGTACAGGCTGGCAGTGTGCATATCTGGGGGATGTTTTCCTGGTATGACCTGGGACTGCTGATACTACTGGATGGGTCCCTGAATGCCAATGGCAACCTGTCCATCCTCGCTCCCCACCAATAGGGGACCACCTTGACGTGATGGTGGGGCACACTGGTGCCTCTGAGAAGTAGGGTCATGGCTCGTGGTTCTTGGTTTGCATGAGATCTTGTAACCTCTGGTGGAGGGGCCTATTGAGGGCCTGTGGACTGGTAAGAGAGACTCCAGACTTGTGGACTTATTGACTTGTCCCCTGAGAAACTCCGGGTTGCAGCTCCAATGGAGGGGCCATGGCTGGGGGTTCACTGGCCGGTGTTGAAGAGGTGCCTCTGTTAAGTAGGGTCGCGGCTCGTTGGTTCTAGGGAGGGCCACGGGTCCATGGCTCTGATGGAGAGGACGAAAAAGATTGGGAGTGGGATCCCCGGTCGATGGGCTCATCAATGGAAAAGCCACTGAGGCGTCAGTCATGTGGGCTTTTATGTGCGGCCTCGGTGAAGTTGTGGGTCGGAAGACTGTGGCTGGGGGCCGCGGGTGCATGGCACCGATGGAGAGGACAAAGTTGAAGGCTCGGCGACTGGGAGTGGGATCCCCGGTCGATGGGCTTATCAATGGAAAAGACAAACTAAGTCTCCACCCCGGGAGCTGAGTCAACTTAATCTACATATCTTTGTTTGTGGCTAACCGGGGAACAGATTAAATTTAGGTTTTGACCGATGGATGAACCTTCCTTCTATAGGATTGTTCACCATAAGTAGTCGTGGGGTGAGCTGCATCTATATGGTGTTGTCTTGCCCTCGACATAGGTAATGGAGAATAGCATTATCCCAATAGATGCAGTGTTATGATCATTTAGCGGAGCATCTGGGTTTTGTCTTCACTTATTATTCTCTGTCCATCCTCGCTGACCACATGCAGCCCTTCATGTTAGACATTACCCTGGTGGTGATGCTGTCTACCAACAGGACAATGCGCCCTGCCATGTCGCTAAGGTGGTGTGTGACTGGTTCCAGGAACACAACAGCGATGTCTCCATACTCCCTTGGCTGATGAAATTGCCTGACCTCAGTTCTGTAGAGCATTTGTGGGACCATTTGGAATGACAGGTTCAGTGTGTGGACCTACAACCATGTCATCTCTGGAACCTGCGTGTTCTGCTGGAGTCCAAATGGGCATGTGTGCCTCTGGCAGCCTTCCAGGGCCTCACTGTGTCCATGCCATGCCGTCTCGCCACTGTCATCTGGACCTAGGGTGGTTATTCCCATATTAGGTAGGTGGTCATATTATTCTGATACGACTGTGTATATATGTGTAGACTATAACTTGAAAATTATATCTTGATCATAAAGTGTCTAGGGGTTGGCTAAGCCTATAGCACACCAGGTTTGTAATCTGCACTTTGCAGGTTCAATTCCCATCTGGGCCAGCATTCAGACATCTCTGTTAAACCTCCATCCTCCTCTTGATTGCAAAGGGAACACTGATGGGCTTGGAAAGGTTACCATCTATCAGATGGGATATAAAGTGTGGCCCTGTGTGCAGGAGAGCCATACTCTATGCGTATTAAAGAACCCACTGAATGGCCTTGATGGGAGACTACCATCTGTCTTAACAAATATCCAGTGGGTCCCTTTCCACCATACTGAGCCTTTGGGTCCTTATGACCTGGCCATTTAGCCCATTGTGTACAAAAATGTGTCACTTAGAGAAAACTAAATGAGAAAACAGAAAAAACTAAATCAGAAATTTCCAAATCTCCAGACCACTTAAGGCCAAAATCTTTCCCTTGCAGTGAATTTCACATAACACAATCAATAACCAAACTAAAGAAAAAAGGAGACAAAATGCATGCTTGTTAAACACCAAAAGCAATGCTAAACCAATTGCTACAGGTCTTAGCAGCTCTCATACACAACTCAGAAAAATTGTCCCTAATCCACCTGTTTCCCCCACTACTAAAAGCTGAAGCCATCTACACTGGAAGACTTCCTCCAATGTAGGTTTAATGATGCCCATAGAAGCAAGAATTCAAGTACCTGTGAATGACCTCAGATCAGGATTATCCACCAATTGATAAAACATATCATGTGAATCTATTCACTTAGGACTGTCAACCCACAAACAGAAAACATAGCAGAAAAATTTCTTTCAAACAGAAGTCCACCAGTGCAGCAAATTCAGGATCGATAACCAAGCTCAGAGCCATTATACCATTCAGTTTGGCATATATGGTCAGCACTAGGATCCTGTGTGGTTGACCACTCCTCAGCAGGATAGAAAAAAAAAGTAGCCATAGTAGTCCAGATCAGTAAGCAACACTGATCTGGCAGTATACACTTGGCATCACAACGTTCGTTTTCAAGAGCATAGGAGTTGCGCATGTGCAACTCTGAACTTTAGATTGTCACCCGCTAAAGCGCGTGCGTACAAGGACACTCCCCCTCTTGTGTCATAGCTTGCACACTCATCATTTTATGCAAATGTCTTTACCGGTGCAACAGCCACGTGTTGCCAAGCCTGTACGCTTGTTAAAACCATGACATGTTAGTCACAGGAGTCAGTTTTTTTTGAGAAGTTAATAGAGAAGTAAGTCAGTCAGTTTTTTTAGAAGTTAGTAGTTGTCAGTAGTAAGAGTCAATTTTGAGGAGTCAGTTGATAGAGTAGTTGTCAGTAGTAAGAGTTAGTAGTGAGTTAGTAGAGTTGTGAGACAGTAGTTGTCAGTTTGTAGTGAGATAGAAATGATGTAGTATCTTCTTCATTGAAGTTGGTGAGTGTTTAAAATAATTTTGGAAATAAACTTGTTTGTTATAGAAACTTTTTTGAATCTTTGATATTTTTTTCTCTTGCGCAACGTTAGTTGATAAGTGTTGATTAGAATTTAAATTAGAATTTTGACAATCATTTAATTTTTGAATTCTTACTCGCTAAGTAACGCTTGCTGGTATTTGAACCCTAATTGAACTTTATTTTGGCAATTTGTTAATTATTGCCTGGCGCCCAACTTTAGCTATCCGGAGCTTGAATAAATATTGGATCAGACAAATGGTCCAAAACTTTAATAGTATTTAAATCTTTGGAGCGTTACAAGGCAGGAAGACCGAAGGAAGATGTGAACGAGAGAACCATCACTGCAGTTCATGAACTCATCAAGGAAAACCCACTCATCACCATTCAAGTAATAAGTTTAGATGTCAGTGTATCAATTGGCAGTGTGGAAACAATTATTCATCAGCATTAAAAGTTCTGAAAGATTTGTGCCAAATGGCTACCCCACAAACTGACAGAACAGCAAAAAGGGCTACAGTCAATTCATGCAAGGAGATGCTGGCAATGTTTGAACCTAGTGACCCCAAAAGATTAACAGACATTGTCACAGGTGATAGACATGCTTTATTACTATACAATTCCAAGAAAGATTGACAATTATGTTTGGGTTGTGGAAAATGAATAACATTCCCAAATCCTCCAATAAGACTTTTGCTCAAAGAAATGGATGATCAAAATATTTTTTTCAATTCCCAAGGAGCAGTAGCCATGGACATCTTAGCTGAAAAAGTGACTATAAATGGCCAATACTACACCATTGTTCTTTCATCCCCATAATCATTTTGGACAAACAGTGTCCAACAACGGGCATGTCAAGAGTTCCCCTTCTTCACGAAAATGCCAGTGCTCACAAAACCCAGTAAGTTATGGCCTATCTAGAATAATAATAATAAAAAAAAAATCAAATAGCTACCCCATCTGGCCTATTCCCTCTATCTCGAACCATTAAATTTTTATTTGTTTCCAAAAATTAAAAAGGAACTTTCAAAATGCGTTCTTGAGTTGGGGAGTATCCCAACTGAAATTCCAGTACCACGAAGCATTCCAGAACTGGCATAGACGTCTGAAACTTTGCATACATGCTGGAGGGGAGTACTTTGAAGGACAGTTAAAGTTCTGTTGAGGTAAGTGCAATGGTTTTTGCTCTGCAGATGCATATCAAGAACTTTTTTGAATACCCCTCATAAATAAATTATTGGTATAGAAGACAAAATTTCTGATTTATGCAAAAAACTTCTAATAAGTCTTAGTTTCAGCAGGCAGCTGCCTCTGTATTTGGTATATTATTATATATTAATATAATAAGTATTGTATTATTATTATAACAATGCAATTAATTAGGTGATTACATTCTTAATCTCAGATATTTTTGATGACACTTCATCAAATAATATTAAAAATTACTTATAAAAGTCTATTGTAAAATATAACAATATAGAAAAAAACCTATGTATTTACCACGAGAAATTTTACTAGCTTTTTGATACATAAATAGAAGTTAACAGATGTTTTAGGTGATATCTATTAAACCCTTGGAGATTTCTGGCAGAGTCATTGGCGGTACTTAGAAAATGCTACTAGCAACATTCTCCGTAACTCTCTAAATACTGAATGCATAATATTAGAAAATGAGATTTAAATAAATTTGACTAAGGGTCTTTAAATTATCTTCAGTACCATTTTTAAAACAAAGCTATTTAATACGTTACCGAGTTCTGCATTTATATACATACTGTTGCGACAGATGAACATGCTACAATGAATTTATGATAAATGTGTTCATGAACGCTTGCGTATACTACAGCATGAGAATTACATCACCAATGACATCGAACAACTTGACAAAAAGAATAAGGAATAAAGTTTTGTTATGAAGCACAGTTGGAGTGCAAAAAGGAAACATAATTAGTCTAAGGTTTTACGTGACAAAATAATCTAAAGAAGAAGTATTTTATGTGGAGAGTGCATGGGAGGTTACAAGAGTTAATTAGTGTAGAATTTTGTTTGTAAAATTAATAAGAAAAGACAAAGGATTGTTTAGGCTGAAGTGAAGGTTATACAAGAGACATGGCAATCAAAATGAAGAGGTAATATGTTAGTCGAGTACATAGAGCTGGTATTAATTTTTCTGTAAGAAAAGTTCATCACTTGGTGTATAATTACATTTAGTTTTTTGTAAGATTTGGTAAGGTTATAAACATAGGTGACAATCACAGCACTACCTGGTTGACATTTTAATGTCAATATATACTCTAAAGATTGTAGATTTGTTCACATATATGAAAAGCACTGTTTGAATTTAGTTTGTATAAATGATTTCATCCATACTGTTGTAATAAATTACATTGTTTCAGAATTATCATTGTTATACACTATTAAATTGAACTCACACTCAGTTTCATCCATTTAATTTGTAACATTTGGCGTCAGGAGTGAGATTATTATTTTGAATGCCTTTAACTAGAAGTATGGATGAGTGATGGTCAATAATCTTTGACTGTATTTAATACACAATTTGAGGTTATTGCTAGAGCTAATGAATTTCAGAAGACCAGTTTTCTTGCAGCTTCCTTAACCCTTCCAGTGTCCACATTGTCTGTATACGTTCACAGAATCTGAATTGAGAGGCCAAGGACATATGCATACGTTTTAAGTACAACATAAAAATATCGATTTAAAAAAAATAAAAATTGCTGTTGTAATTTTTTTAACATATAATTTATAAAAATATATAATTCAGGCTTCAAAAATAATATTTTGTTTTTAATTTGATGCATATTTTATTAAATTACAATATAAATAATTTTATAAAGCCATCTGATTGCCATTTCTTAGAAGCACTAAACGGTATTGCCGATTTGCTTGTTAATGTTCCTATTTGCTGAAGCAATCTTCTGATTTAAGTTCACAAGTTTGATTTGAACTATTATCAACAAGTTTTTCCTTAAATTTTCAAAAATCTCCTAAAAATTAACAAAAGTTTCACCCATTTAATTTGTAATAATACTATTGATATAACATGGAACCTGTACCTAATAAAGTGACCTCTGAGTACATGTTAAAAATTATTTCAGATCAGATAATTACTCAAAAAAAATAACTAATTCTAGTTATTTTCCTACTGATAAAAATAAAAAAAAATGTCTTGGCCTCACTGAGAATTACAATCAGCTTGACATTTCAGGGGTGAATTACATTTCATTCTAGTATTAAGTTTCACAATACTAGGTATGTCACATTTAGATGGAGTTTCAGTTGGATTGGGCTGTTTTACCTCTGAATGGCATTTTTTTGCACACAATGGGCTAAATGGCTAGGTCACAAGGATCTCAAAGGTTCAGAGAAGGTTGGGGGACAGAACCCACTGAAACAGCTGTTGGGAGACATATGGTAGCCTCCTATCAATACCATCCAGCATATTCTTTAAAGTGCACAGGGTACAGCTCTCCCATACACAGGGACGTGGCTTAATGTCCCATCGGATGGACGGTGGCCTTTTCAAGCCCATTTGTGTTCCCTAGTGACCATGGGCATGGTGGGTTGTTTTGCGGAGAAAAATCTCAAAGCTCACCCAGCTGGGACTCGAACATGGGAACTGCAGATTACGAGCCTAACGCACTACCGACTGAGCTACTCCCCCATGGAGTTTCAGTTATATGTCTAATGAAGTATATTAATATGTGAGACCTGAAAAACTGATTTGCACCATGTGGCGAGATTTTGCTTTTCAACTGTGTTCAGTCCAAAACAAAAAAGTGAATTTTAGAATTTTCTTGCAAAATAACTAATGAATGAAAATAGGACATGTTACATACCAAATTAAATAGCATTTAATTCTCGATTTAATGAAAATATTTAACAACTAGAAGAATAAATATCACTTTTGGCAAATATAAGAATCTCAGTTTGAACGACAGTGAAGTTTTCATTTACCAACTTTTGTAATCTTTAAAAGTTTTAATTTGAACTAATAAATGATTGGGAAAATGAAAATAGCAATATTTCATTAGTACTTATATAATATAAAAAGCATTTTTCTTTTATTCCTTAAAATGAAAAAGTTGCTTTTCTCACATCTCTCTAAGGGTTGCTGTCTGAACCACTGAAATTTCAGATTTCTACCATAAACAGACACCTTGCAATATTCATTAAAAGTTTTGCATTTTTCATATTTAATTCTCTCTAATAATGTAAATTACAACTGCCTAGAGATTTAAAAAAAATGCAATTTAATAGTATTTCATTTGTACCTATTCAACTAAAAAAAAATGATCAAGAATAAATAATTACCTGGATGTTTTGGCCAAAAAATACAGGGACTTCAAATTCTTTGAAACCAACCAAATTGTTATTCACTACAAATTGCATGCTCTCTGGGCTACTGAGATAAAAGCATGCAATTTGCAGTAAATAACAATCACAACCAACACCACACTTAAAAATCTTTTTTTGCCCCAGATAAAAAAAAAATCTTGACAAAAATGCTATGATTTTAAAAACCTCAAGAGATACTAGTAAAAAAAAATACTGCACACAGCACTAGCACAATTACAATATTTGATCTAGAGCAGTCTACTCAGATTTTTTTACAGGATTTCAAGAATTCACTAAATCAGATTTTTAATTTTCTATCACAGTAGAAGGCTGTAGACTCATTATAATTAACATTACCAAATAATTACCTGTGAGCACAAATGACTATCAACTGAATTTCTTGGTGTACGCTCAAGCTGTTCGACCTTTTGGTACAGATATTCTTTCTCCTGTTGCAGTTTATGAGCTGCTTTGGTAGCTTCCTCAAGCATCATTCTTTGGTTGTTGTTAGTATGAACCATTTGTTCATGCCAAGCTGCAACTGTACTCAGTTGTTCTTGCATCAAAGTATTATTTCTCTGTAAAGCATCTAGAAAATAGATTAATTAAATTTGATATAAATATATAAAATTTCCAAATATCAATTATGGGCATTAGCTTTTTACTGATATCATTATTTTTTTGGACAATAACAAGAATTACAATGCTAATAAAATACTGCATAACATAAAATAAATACCCCCTACAAACATTTTGAAGAGCGGGAAATTTTTAAAAATTATTTCTTGTTTTTTTAATAAAATAACTTTGAGCTTGTACCGTTTTCTGAAATTAAATGTCTTGGATACGGAAGCAAATCGACTTCCTTGCTATGAAAATCGGCCATCATTTGGGAGGGCAATTTCGGGAAGGGATGGTCCTTGATGCACAAACCTTTCTGCACTTAGCCAAGATCACCAAACTTCAACACCCAAAGAAAAAATTCATTATGTTTAGTAAAAAAGAAGCAGACAAGAGAGTTTTTTTTTTCTATTTCATAACCAGTTGAGAAAATCCTGTGAATGTGAGAAGGCCAAGTCACGTTGTATAACACTGGCTGTGTTTAAAATATACGATACCAAAAAGAATCATTAAAAGAAATAAAAATCATATTTCAGGTTGAATATTATATTATTTGGGAGGAAATTTCTTTTCGATAAATATATAATTTAACTATTTTTATTCAGCAGGTTTTCCAAAATGGAGCCTTAATTGTATAGTGTGCTTTTTTTTTCATCATATCACATTGAAAAAGGCTTATTAAAATCAATATGCTTGCAAATTTATTTATATTATTTATTTTCATAAAATTCGTAATTAAATTCTGTTTAATTTGTTATATAACATGACCTATTTCCGTTGATTGGTTCTAAAGTTGACTTGTTTATCTGACTCAGCACAGTTGGCTCAAAATTTGGAATTTTCTCAAAGTATGGTACCGAGAAAAAAATTACAAAACAAGAAAAAAATATTTACTTAAAACCCAAAAATTTTTTTTTGCTATTCAGAAATATATAGTCATTCCATTCATGTGCATTGTAATCATTTCTGTCTTTAGTTTTTTTTAAATAAATTTTTATTTGTGTTGCCAGATGCATTTTTTTACTACATGACTCTAAAAAAGTCCTATTAAAATAAAACATATCGTCTGTTTTGTTAAATACTTGATTTTCAGAAAATACAGAATTAAATGCTGATTAATTTGGCATACAACATGCCATAATCCCTTTCATTAGTTGTTTGGCAAGAAAGTTCTAAAGTTAAAGTTTTTTTTGGCTGAGCATAGGCAGAAAATAGTTTGGCCTCTGGATAGAAACCTGTTTTTCAGCCTGGGCCCTGAAAGGGTTAGTAGCCAAGCACACTAACCACTCGGCCATGGGACGGCATAAGCATAACATGCATGCAGCAATTATTTATAGGTTATTTAAAAATTTCCAGGTTTCCCCAAACAATATTCCAAGACACATTTTACTCAAATTAAGCATTTTCTATTTTCTTTCATTGCTATTTGTTAATCAACTAAAATATATTAGTATATACATATTCAGCAAATTACCCAGCTGTGGGAATCTATTACTTGTTTTCTGGTTAAAGATAAATAAGCACATTCGTATATATACTTGTAACTAGCAATCAGTCAGCACCTCTTGATTTCTAGACCTAAACTCACAACCTTATTTGACCTCGAATGAGACACTGGATAAGAAATTTCATAACATTTCTGAGATCTAAGATCCAAAATACTCCCAGGCACCAACTTTTAGCTTTCTAGCTAAAGGGTATATCAAAATCTAACCTTGACCTAAAAGGACCTGGAATTTCTTAACATATATGAGATCTACAACCTGAAACACTCCCAAACACCGATTTTTCATGTTTTTAGCACTTGTAGATCAAGATTTCATTTCTAGGTGATCTGGAAAGACAAGTCGAAGGTCCAATTTCAGATTTACAACTCATATCAGCCCTAGGCACTAGTTTTCAGAACTTTACTATTTCTGCATCATAGTTAGTATTAGAGTGATCCCCTGTCACTAACTCGTCACTCAATTACTGGCAACTGTCTATCCATATACATACATACATACAAAATCCTCATGCAGCCAGCCATGGGATACGGAGGTCCAACCAAACCGTGTAATTTTCCTCTCCAGACGTGCCTCTTCTGAGCTACAGCTGCTGCATTTGGCCACTCTAGGCCAATTCTAGCTATGTGTTATGAATAATTTTATCCTACAAGGTGCTTCATTTTAGATTATTTCCTTCCAAAGAAGCATAAAAGAATAAATTGGCATAATAACTTTACATTTTATTTTCGGTGTAAGACTTTATAAGAACATTTGATACAATTTTATCACTGAATTATATTGTATCTTTTTAATATGTTATAATGCAATCAACAGTAACTGGTTACTGTTTACAAATATAATGGAGTTAAAAAATAGCTCTATTGCAAAACCAACAATTTTTCCTGCCTCTTTCACTCATATACAAAATTTGCTATATTTAGGAGTGATTAAATTATGCCACTTCAGTAGCCTAGCTGTCCCATGGCCAAGTAGTTAGCATGCTTGGCTATTGATCAAAAGGACCTGGATTCGATCCCTGGGTAAGGCATGGATGTTTGTGTTGTCTTTCTGCTGAAGTCTTACCTTCCTCACAGACCTTCTCTATGGTATATAAACTGATAGGCTCTTGTCAGACCTCTGTGGCAAGCAGCTGCTTGAGGGTTTGTTTTTATTTTATAGTAGCATAGATAACAGCAAGAACATATATTTAGTTTTTAACAATATGGTGTTAAAATATGTTCAGAACATGGTACAAAATTAAACACATCATACATAAAGTTAATTTTAGTTTCATTTATGCAATATGAAATTAACATTTTACTACATATAAATTACCTTTCAGTTCTATATTTTCTCTAAGAAGCTCTTTCAACCACTGATGAACTTCATCCAAACTGAGATCAGGTGTAGCAGACATTATTGCCATGTGAATGCTATTCATAGGATTTAAACTATCACTCATGTTTCCAACTGAAGATGGTGGGCAAGACAGAACAGTAAAATCTGATGACTCAGTTCCTTCTGGTGAGTCTGCATGAGACTGTGATATTGGGGGTTCAAAAGATGTCATTTTGACCATTTCAGGATTGCAGGTTTAAGAAACAAACATATTCTGATGAAAATTAATTCCTGAAATATGAGGAAAAAGTTTATTCAGACACTTTTCCTAAGTTTAACAATAATGTATATATAAATATACTATATAGAAAATAATTCAAGTAAACTAAACAATTCAAATTTATCAATCATCAGTTTTTAAAAAACCAAAAATTACTTTATTCAAATGAATTCTTAGGGGGGGGGGTATTATAGCAATTATTAAATTATTATGTAAAACTGTGAGTATGTTTCATTAATACAAGGTGATTAAAAAAAAGTACCTGATTTCTAAATGAAATTAAAAGATAACTATACAAGATAAAACTGAATAATAAAATGCATTAATCAGAAAAATTAATTTTTCTTTTACTAAATAACCTTTTTTTCATTACAGGTTCAAATGTCTCGACTATGTTTAGAACAAAACATTAAAATAACATTAAAATTCTCTGTCATTGAGCAATAAAATTTTTAAGTTTATCCCTCAAACTATTTGCATGTTAAAAGTTTTTAGGAGAAAACTCAGAAGCTTTTTGGAACAAGAATAGAACTCTGTCTTCAGTGAAATGACACTATATGGTAACCTTAGGGCTGTTGAGAAGTTCTTTCCACAAGTCGTGAAGAGTGATTCATTTCTCAGTTTGCAGGTGGAGAAGGCTATGAAAAAATGATATCCATTCATATTTCAATGACCTCATGAACTGGTTCCATAACAAGTGGATACATGGCAAGCAGTGTGGCATGCTCCAGTTTAATGCATGTCTCCGGGTTGCTGCATGTTGTATAACAAGCTCAACAGCAGCAGTTATTAGTTTGCTTTGGCTGATATCTGCTGGATGCTCTGCAAACCTCTCACATAGAGAACACTGGTTTTTCTGATATAGTGGACAACATAATTATCTGGTAAATGGAGGGAAAATCTGTATACACCCGATTTTTGAAGGAGGTTTAATTTGACTCTGTCCCTTTTGATAATTTTCTTCAGATTTGCAGCTGGTCTGAACACAATTTTGATTTTTTGGGCTCTGACTAATTTGCAGACTGATTCACATAGGACAGGAATGCAAGACATAGATCCTGCAAATGTTGCCTGCAAAGAGTTGGTGATTGGGAAAGAGCTGATTCTCTTGTGTTGTCACTTTTATACTTATTAAATATAAAGGGTAAACAGTGTGCTGAATTAAAGATAAAGTTAACTCTATAAATGCTGTAGGTGCTGGACTAGTCACATGTTATCACAACAAACAATTGGCTCATTTAACTTAATCTATCTCTATACTTATTGTTTACCTTTTCAATTGTTGTTGGGTGGAAGCCAATGGGACACAGCAATGAATTGGATGTTTTAAATTTCCTTTTTAATCAAATAATCATTTGATGATATAGTGAAGACTCTCTGAATGAAAGACGAGAAGGCTGAAATTTTGTACACCCATGGAGTGATGAGTCCGCGCGTATGATGGAGGGGATGTAGGTGGGCTTTCAGTGATTTCAGTGATGTGTCATGTTTTTGGATGAAAACATCTCTATCCTACAATACGTTTTAAAAAGGAGAAGGAAAATAGTAGTGTCATCCCCTATTTAGATGTTTTTCCAAAAAGATGACACAGGAGTCTTGATAACATCAGTACACTGAAAGCCTATCTACGTCCAATCCATCATATGCATGGACTTACGAACCCCATGGGCATACAAAATTGCAGCCTTCCATTCTCTCATCTATAGGGCTTTTACCATACCATTAAATGCACATTTGCTTAAAAAAGAAATTCAAAACATCCAATCCATTGCTGCATTGTATGGCTTTCACCCAACAAGAATAGAAAAGCTAATCAATAAGTATAGGAACAACAACAGAAGAGATTCAGCTCTTTTCCCAATCGCAAATTCTGAGCAGGCAACATTTGCTGAATCTATGTCTTACATCTCTGTCTATACAAATCAGTCCACAAATTACTCAGAGTCCAAAAAATCAGAATTGTTTTCAACTCAGCTCTAAATCTGGAAAAAAAAAATTATGAAAAGGGACAGAGACAAATTTAGCCTCCTTCAAAAATTGGGCATATACAGATTTTTCCCTCCATTTGCCAGGTAAAATTTCATTGTCTACTATATTGTAAAAACCATACGTTCTCTACAGGAGAGGTTCGCAGAGCATCAAAACAGATGTCAGCCAAAACTAACTAATGACTGCCAAGCTGGTAATGCAATACACAGCAAACCATAGACTGGGAGCATGCGACACTGCTTGCAAATGCATTCATTTACATGGAACCAAAGTCTATGAGGCCATTGAAATAATGACCTCACCCATCCCCACCTGCAACCAAAATATTGGAAACACTCTTCACAACTTGTGGAAAGAAGCTGGAAATGCAGATTTGTGTTTGTTTTCATGTTTGTTTTATGTGAAAGGGTTACCAGAGGCCAAGCTATTTTCTCACTATGCTCAGCCAAAAAAACATTAACTTTAAAACTTTTGTGCCAAATAACCAATGAAAGGAATTATGGAACGTTATATGCCAAATTAATCAGTATTTAATTCTGGATTTTCTGAAAATAAAGTATTTAACAAAAAAGATGATAAGTTTTATTTTAATAGGACTTTTTTAGAGTCATGTAGTAAAAAAAATACATCTGGCAATACAAATAAAAATTTATTAAAAAAAAAAGTAATAGACAGAAATGATTATAATGCACATGAATAGAAAGGTTTCTGAATAATGAAAAAAAAATTTTTTTTTTTATTTGAAGTAAACATTTCTCTCATTTTGTAATTTTTTTTCTCAGTACAATATTAATCTAGTCTAATAACTTCTCTACCACAGATTTATTTTAAGCTTCTTCAAGTGAGAGCTAACAAACCCATAAAAAATTTATGTTTTCACACAGAGTTTATGAGAAAAATTTCAGAGGCCTCTGACTCTCTCATTTTGTCAATTGTGCTGAGTTGATAAACAAGTCAACTTTAGAATTTAAAAAAAAAACAATCAACAGAAATAGGTCATGTTCTATACCAAATTAAACAGAATTTAATTACGAATTTTATGAAAATAAATAATATAAAAAAATTTACAAGCAAATTGATTTTAATAAGCCTTTTCAATGTGATATGGTGAAAAAAAAGCTTGCACTATACAATTAAGGCTTCATTTTGGAAAACCTGATGAATAAAA
The DNA here is from genome assembly GCA_038380435.1 of Ryuthela nishihirai. Classification (NCBI taxonomy): domain Eukaryota; kingdom Metazoa; phylum Arthropoda; class Arachnida; order Araneae; family Heptathelidae; genus Ryuthela; species Ryuthela nishihirai. The sequence goes on from JAWZYU010000017.1 coordinate 56,036,830, forward strand.
ATAGTTAAATTATATATTTATCAAAAGGAAATTTCCTCCTGAATAATATAATATTCAACATGAAATATGATTTGTGAATATTAATGAATATTTTCAGTATCGTATATTTTAAACACGGTCAGTGTTATACAAAGTGACTTGGATTTCTCACATTCACGGAGTTTTCTGAACTGGCTATGAAATAGAAAAACACTTCCTTGGCTGTTTTTTTTGCTAAACATGATTAATTTTTTGTTGAGTGTTGAAGTTTGGAAATCTTGGCTAAGTGCAGAAAGGTTTGTGCACCAAAGCAAAAAAAAAACAGCATTATATCGTCTGTGTGCATAACCAAGGTATTAAGAGTGGGGAGGGGGTTGCCTTTTAAATCATTCAATATAAACATAAAAATTATATTTTTCTAGAGGGGGGGGGGGAGCGGTGAAACTTTCATCGTGAGTTTAGTGGAGGGGACACCTTCCCGAAATTGCCATCCCACATGACAGCTCATTTCCGTAGCAAGGAAGTCTATTTTGCTTTCGTATCCCCCTTTGGTACCCCCTTTTGGTATTGGTAGCTGCAATGGCAATGGGCAATGTCTTCTAGAGGTAAGCAAACTCAATGGTTTCAGAATAACTAACACTTATTACAAACACCGCGACATACATAAGTACACATGGGTTTCACCTGATGGGCTGCATAAGAATATGATCAATTATATATTAATTAACAGCAAATGGGCTAGTTCTGTTAGGAATACCAGGTCATATAGGGGAGCTGAAATTGGATCTGACTATTACCTTGTTAAAAGTGTCTTGCAACTTAAACTTAAAAAGTGTTGTGCTAGGGTTAAAATTTTTACCTTTCATAATGAAACTCTGAAAGACCAAGTTATAGCTAAAGCTTACCATGATAGGTTACTTAGTCATCATATGCCAGTCATGGTTGGCTTACTATTGAAGTTGAGCAAGAATGGGACCATTTTAAACAGGCTTTTTTGGAAACTAACAGTACTCTTTTAGGAAAAAGGGGCAGAGGAGGCAGAATTATTTGAGTGATAAGGCACTTGAGCTTATTTAGGAAAGAAAGAACTGCAGGAATGTCCTTAATCAATACCCTACTAGCCCCAATAGAGAGCATTAAAGAGAGCTTAATAAACGTGTAAAGGATCAGTTAGCTGCTGATAAGAATCTTTGGCTTGATGGCTTGGCTGACAAAGCAGTTAGACAGCTATACCAGATAGTTAATGTTTTGTGTGGTAGAAAATGGACAGGTATACAGGGATTGAAGGATAAACAAGTTAAGGTTATAGAAGGTGAGGATTCTGTCATGGCTAGGTGGGCTGACCATTTCAGTGATGTTCTAAATAATGTGGTTAGTTCTATTCCCATTGTTTGCAATGATGATAGATGCATTGGTGGCTTTAATGTTGGCCCTATAACACAATCTGAAGTTATTTTGGTATTTCTAAACTGAAATTTCATAAATCCCTAGGGGTAGATGAAATTACTACGGAAATGCTTGGAGCTGGGAATGTTTGGATACCACTTGGATGACTGAAATTTTGAATTTCTTTTATGATAAAGGCATGGTCCCTAAGGATTTTAACAAAGCTATTGTTATCCCTATTTTCAAAAAAAAGTGATCACAGTTCTTCTGATAATTATAGGGGTATCAGCCTACTCTCTGTTCCAGGGAAAGTTCTTTGCATGATTGTGCTTAATAGAATTAAGAATCTGGTTGACAGGCATTTGCGTGATGAGCAATGTGGATTCAGAAGTGGTAGGGGATGTGTAGATCAGATATTTTCACTTAGGCAGATTCTTGAGAAATGTTTAGAGTTTCAGAAAAATTTGCTTGCTAGCTTTGTTGATTTCAAAAAGGCTTTCGACTCTGTTGAACGTCATAATTTGTGGTTGATTGTGAGATCATATGGTATACCAGACAAGTTAGTTAACACAATGAAAGCTCTCTATAATAACACTGAGTCGTGTGTGAGAGTTGGTAAGGCTTGTAGCAATTGGTTTAGCATTATTTCCAGTGTTTGACAAGGGTGCATTTTGTCTCCTTTTCTCTTTAGTTTGGTTATTGATTATGTTATGCGAAATTCACTTTAAGCAAAAGATTTTGGCCTTAAATGGGCTGGAGATATGAAAATTTCTGACTTAGATTATGCTGATGATTTAGCCCTTTTGGCAAATGATATTGATGAGATGAACTTTCATTAGGGCTGTTGATGAAACTGGTAGACTGAAAGTAGGTTTGGTTATATACAGAGAGAAAACTAAAGTTATGAAAATTGGTCAGGCAGGCTGTGATTCAGTTAATCTGAATATTTGCAGTCTTGAATAGGTATCACAGTTTAATTATCTTGGGAGCTATGTAACAGATACTAATGATGTGCAACAAGAGATTATTACAGAAGAATAGTGATTGCTGCCAGGACTTTTAAGAATCTATGGAGATTGTGGAGAAACAGGCTTATACACCTAAAGACTAAAATTAGACTGTATAATAGTTTGGTTCTTTCTAGGGTTAGTTATGGTAGAGAAACTTGGACACTTTGTAAACATGATAATAGGAAACTATATGCTTTTGATTACAGATGCTTACCAAGTATCTTGGGCATTAGGTGGTTTGATTTTCTAAATAATGACGAGGTTAGGCAAAGGAATTGCAACCTCCTTTAAGCAGCTTTTGGTGCAGAGAGAGACTCCATTGGTTTCGCCATGTTGCCCATATGAATAATTACAGATTGGCAAACAGGGTTATGAACAGTGTGCCTAAAGGTCTCAGAAAGAGGGGAAGACCTAGGATGCAGTGGGCAGACAATGTCAAACAGGACCTTGTTAGAATTGGTGTGCAGTGGCTGGATGCAGCAGATGTTGTTCAGGAGAGAATTGCTTGGAGAACTAAATTGCATAAATGGTCTGGTTGGACCTCCATAGCCCTTGGCTGCTTGAGGATGATGAAGAAAATAGTTTTTAATCACAAAATGTATTAAAATGGAGCAAAAACATGTATGCTGTATTTATTTTTTTCAAATTAATGATATCCTCCAATAAAAATATATTCCCTTGGAATCTGACTTTGTTTTATTGAGAACACAGATGGTCAGATGTTTAGAACACCTGAACTCACTAGAACTCTCTGTCAGCTAGTGTGGGTGTGTCAGGAGACTAAACTTAGCCTGCAACAATCCAGTCTCCTGCACTGTGCAATAGCAGTTTGAGCAAGAGAAAAGGCTTATTTTCTGACACATAAAGGTCATGAATAAATTGAAAAAACTGGCATTATTTAGGAACTCTGAAATGTATATTTTAAATATATATATATAAAAGTTAACTCAAATTTTAATATTTTAAAACTATTTAAATTTGTTTCAATATTTGTTAAAATTTTTTTATTTAAATTTGTTATTTTAAATTTGTTTATGATATTAACAATGGAATTTATCATTCATGACCATATATGCAGGCTTCATGAACCAGATTTTGAAGGTTGTGGGAGTGTAAAGTTTAAAAGGAACCCCTCTAAACTTCTTCACCCAAAGACAAGGGAGAATTATCTAAATGACTATAGGGCCTAATGAGTTATATCTGAAATGAAAGCTACTTATTTGGAAAATATTCTTATCTAACTAAATTATTCCTCTTACTTTGCCTCAGAAAAGTGGTAGGGAAAAATCTCTCATAAGAGTTTGTTATTGAAGTTTATGTAAAATGAAAAGCTTGCTACTTTGAGTGTGTCATTTACTGTACATTAAGACTCAAACAATTCCAGCCACTTCTAGTAACATAATAAAATCAATAATAAATCTACATTAATATATTACAAAAAAATGAAATATTACTAAAAAAAGTGACAGAAAATGCATATATTTTAAATTAAAATCTTAAACAAATATTTTATAAATAAAACATACACTAAGATGCCAGTTTTATTAGGTACACCACCCCTCGTCACATATATGGTTCATTCCAATATGTGATATGTCATGTGACAACAGTGAGTGGTATAAATCAGGTAGACCAGCTCTTCGAGCATCAATTAAAGTTAAACTAGAAGGCAAAATGAGTGACCTGGGCGACTTTGAACATGGCATGATAGTTGGTGCTAGGCATGCCGATTCTGGCATCTCCCAAATAGCAACTTCCTGGGCTTTTCACACATAACCATTTCAAGAGTTTATAGAGAATGGTGCGAAAAGCAAAAAAAATTACCAGTGATTGGCGATCCTATGGATGAAAACAGCTTGTGGATCAGATGGGTCAAACGAAACTGGTGAGAATTGTGCAAGTAAACATATGGGTCACAACCAAGCAAATCACAGCACAATTAAACATTGGTAGGCAGAAAGTAATCTCCAAACATACGACATATCAGACCTTGTCACAAATGGGCTACAACAGACACCCATTATCTTGAATACAATGCTGTCAGCAAAGAACATGAAAGCACATCACCGGTGGGAACAGGAGCATCGACACTGGACCATTGAAGACTGGAAAAAGGTTGCCTGGTTAGCAGGGCTGTTGAGTTGGCACACAAAAACTTTGACTCCAACTCCAACTCCTCAATTTTTTTTCCTATCTGACTCCAACTCCAACTCTGGGTTGCTCTGTTCTATTTGTGCTGTTTGAGAATCAGTTTCAGCCTCAGGAATGTAATCTTCATGGACCTCTTTTTCTTCATCAACTTTATTCAGCTTTTCTATTGTGCTTAGCATGTTTAAAGCATTATCTGTGACAATACATAGAATCTGCTCTTTCTTAATTTCAAAATCTTGTAAAACTTCTTCCACTAACTTCTGAAGATAGCTGCTTTCATGATGTACTTTAGTGTCCTTTACTTACAATGTCTGAGTTACCTTTTTATTGTTTTCATCAACAAATCTAGCACTGATGGCAAAATGGTTAACTCTATGATGCATGGTTGCATCCATTTTAATAAACATGAAGCATCCCTTAAGAGTTCTTTGAAGTTCTTCCTTTTTATTTGTGGCTTCTGAACTATAATTTTTCTGATACTTTGTTTTTCCAGAGAAACTCAAAGTTTCTTGGCCATTTCTCCATTTAAGCCTAGAAAGGCTGGTTGTGAAAATAAAGATAAGGCTATACCATTTCTTATTACCAGTTCGATGATGTGCTTCTTGAACTTTTCAGTGGTCATTGTTATGGTAACTTTGTCTGTAGTAAAGAATCTTGGAAGTGGTGCTTGTCGTTCAGTAGATTCCCGACCTTTCGTTAACTTTGAAGTAGTTGGAAGGTTTTTATTACTATTGTTCTCAATGACAACTTTTAAAATTTTGGGTGAAAACACTGCAAATGTCTTTTTAAATTTGATGCCCTGGTTGGTCATTTTTACCAGAGCCACTAAAACCACTTATTTGTGCTGACATAATTTTTCACCATCATCATCATCTTCCATAATACACTGAAACATAAAATGTTTTCCATCTGTGGTTATTGTAAAATATTTAAAAACTGTAGACTTCGTTAGAACTCTCTTTACCATTGTGAAAGGATTTTAGACTTGAAAGTTTAAAACTTATGAAATTTAGAAAGAACTCAAAATTAAATAAGCATTAAAAATCAAAAATATTTTCTGAAAAGAAAAAAATAATTAATGACATTAGTGTCTGAAATGGAAAACATTGTGTTTATTATTTAAGTGGTTTAACCACCATAGCTGCCAGTGATGTCACACACAAAAACATATTTTATTAAAATTTCTATTGAAGTCGGTAAAAGTTGTAGTCGGTAAATTTTTACCGACTCCAACTTCAGCACCAAAATTGCCTTTGACTCTGACTCCACTGCTAGGTAGATGAATCTAGGTTCCTTTTGTATCATGTTGATGGATCAGAATTTGGTGCAAGCAACATGAAGCCATGCAGCCATCTTGTCTGGTGTCAACAGTACAGGCTACTGGTGGGGTGTGAGGAATGTTTTCCTGGAATACATTAGGCCCCTGATACCCATCAAAGGACATATGAATGTCATGGCATATTTGAACATTGCTGTTGACCAAGTGCATCCCTTCATGGCTACAGTTTATCCTCACTCAGATGGACAGGTTCAGCATAATAATGAACCTGCTCAGAAGGCACATATCGTCAACGAATGGTTCCAAGAATATGCTGACAAGTTTTCCTTGATTCATTGGCCTGCACATTCCCCAGATCTAAACTCTATTGAGCATCTTTGGGATATGGTGTTCATCAAATTTGCAGCAACTGAGCAACACAATCATTTCCATATTCCTGCACAATGCATCCAGCATCTTGTATAAGTTCCATGCTCCAACAAATTCAGGCTGTTCTGAACCCCAAAGGATGCAAAACACACTACTAGGTAGGTGTACCTAATAAACTCAGAGTTGGATTTATAATAAGGCACAATAGGTGATAGCTAGGGGGGACATCAAAAGGGGTCCTCATAAGTCATCATTTACTTATTCATAAAGTTAATACTTTTTTATTGCATTTAATTACTAAAACTAAATTTACCATCACTGATAATGATAAATAAAAATTGCTACCATTACTACATATAGTACTTTCACTGGAAACTACTTATCAAACAACCCTTCTCATAATAGCACTGAATGAGGGATAGGTTAGGATGACTGAGGAATAGGTTTGTGTGATAGTCAGATATCAGTAGCCATAGGAAAGGGATCTCAACCACAGGACATTTAACAATGAGAGTTGCCTAAAAGCCCTCAACATAGTTTTCTTTAGGTGCTGAATGGCTGTCTTTATTCTTGAATAGTATGGTGATTTTATTAAGAATGGCCTCCTTTCAAATTATTAGAAATCAGTTTGATGACAATTGATAGCTATAGCCAGCCTCACTTAGCAGTTACTAGAGCAGAGATTAGGGATGACTTTAAGCGAAATTACTCATGGTTGATTTGAGAGGCGGTTGGAATAGAGGGAGGATGGGCCATTGACCTTAAAGATAGTGAGATTTTCGGTTCCTACCTTTACACTTTCTTTTCTTAAACATCTTTTCCCACCAAACCCTTCAACCTGTGTCTATGTCCCCCTTCCCTCCATAAATGTTTTCATTGGGTTTATTAGCCAATTGGGATCATTGTGCTACTCTAAGACTGCTTTTGAGCTCATAAATTTGTGCTTCAGACCAAAAGCATCATATCTCAAGATTCCCTCTGTTTTCAATGTTGGTTACAGACTGATTCCAAGTAACCTTCGGCTGACTGTAACAAGAAAAGAGAGTTTAACAGGACTGGCAAGACAGCAATGCAATATTTTTTCTTCTGCTGATCTGTGGTTTCCTTCAACTGGTTTTTAAATTGGTAAGTCCTTTGTGCTTTATTAGACTCCAGAAATTTGTTAATTTCAATTTTCTTTCAAACTGTGTTTTGAATTGTTTGTTGACCCTTTTTTAATAGACTCTCCTCCCCCTGAATTTCTTAACCTTTACTACGGTTATTGAAAATATTGAAAATGATAGTAATACAACAGTGACTTTTATTTCCTCAAAGGAAAACAAAAATATTGTTAAGTATTAATGATTCAATCATTTTACTTTATTTAATCAATTCTTTGTGAAGAATATAGAAATGAGAGTAACTGTAAATAAATAAAAATGATTTTTGCTTATATTTGACAGTGTTTCTTGGGAGTAATTGAAAGTGGAATAAGCAGAAATCAGAATATAGATTAGTGATAAGATCTACATATTTCTATTCATTTAAATGAAAATAACTTAAAATTTAAAGTTTTAAAGAATACTTATATTAAGGTTAGGCTTATTCTAAGATGAAATTTGTTATATGCACTGTGTTGAATATATAAAGTACATAATTTAATAAAGCTAAATACAAAACAAATAGAGTTGCATAAATCAAATTTCCGATTTGTGTCGACTGCATCTGGTGAAAGATATGGGCAGTATCATAGTTAACAAGGATTTTAATGTTAGACAAATACACTTTTTTTAACATTAATTTTCCTATTTTAAAGTTAAACATGGATAGAAATTGAAATTTGTAATAAGCAATAAGACAGCACCGATATTTATTTTATTATTTTTTTTTTGAGTTCCAAAAGTGAATAAGGGTATTATATTAGGCAGCATTACTTTTTATTTTTGGTTATAGTTAAAGCTTACCATGATAGGTTACTTAGTCATTTTGACAGTCATGGTTTACTTATTAGTGAAACTGAGGAAGAATGGGACCATTTTAACCCTTAAAGTGTCCAGGATTTCTGTATGCATTCACAGAATTTGAAATGAGGGGCGAAGGACGTATATATCTGTTTCTGGTACCAACAACAAAATATTGATTTTTTAAAAACAAAAATTACCGTTTTAATTTTTTAATACATATCTTATAAAAATATATAATTCAGGCTTGATAAATAATATATTATTTTTTTTCATTTGATGCATATTTTATTAAACTATGACATAAAAATAATTTGTTAAAGCTATCTGATTGCCATTTCTTAGAAGCGACATAAGGTATTGCCAATTTGTTTGTTAACATTACTGTGTGCTGAATCAATCCCCTAATTTAAGATCAGAAGTTTGATATGAACTAGTATCAACAAATATTTCCTTAAAGTTTCCAAAATCTTCTGATAATTAACAAAATACTGCTAAAAAAATGGAAGATTTTGGAATTATGAAATATGTACCTATTTTTTGGGTATACCACTGTAAAAAGTCTAATTAAAATTTATCTGTTTCTACAATGTTAAAAATTTTTACTTTAATAAAATTCCTAATTAAATTCTCTTTAATTTGGTATATAACATGACCTATTTCTGTTGATTAGTTATTTATTAAAAATATTCTAAAGTTGACTTTTTTATTGGACTCTGCAACAAGCCTGGACTTTTCTCAAAGTATGGTACAGAGGAAACAATTACAAAACAGAAGAAATGTTTACTTTAAACAAGAGAAAAATTTTTTTTATTCAGAAATAAATAGCTCATCTATTCATGTGCATTATAATCATTTCTACTTATGAGTGTTTTTTTATGTGGTGGAAACAGCTCTTTAAGCTGATGGTTATGTTAGTTTTGTGCTCGGTGATTTCTACCATTTATTCCAGTTTGTTGTGATGGTTTTGTTAGGGGAATTGAGGATTGATTCATTAATGTGCAGGTGTGCTTTGAGTAAGTTTTGAGCTCTTGTTTTATAATCACTGCAAGGTAGTTTGTTGCCAATGTTTCTCAAAAGAACTGTAAAATTGATTTAAGAATGTTGCTGTTTTATGTTTTAAACTGACTTCCAAATGTAATATACATGATATTCTTATTTCCCCATGCTCATATGTCATCACATGTCAGTAGCTCAAGGCTCATTATTTTGTCAATCTGTTCAATTGTTGTGAACTAATGATATTCTGACTTTGTGGATAATATAAAACCTCAATGATAATATTTTATGTGTACATCTCACTTGAATAATACTTTAAACTTTTATGATAACTGCTTTGCTTAAAAAGAATCTATAAAATGTATTACTCAAGCAAACATTCTCCCTGGCATTACTCTGAAATAGATACAAAATGTGTAGAAACTAATGATGATAATGTCAATCTAACAAGTAATGAAATCGAAATTCAAAACAGATTAAAACCACATACAATTGTTTCTGGTAACAGTTTTGTACTGACAAAAGACATTACTGATTGTATATGTGAAGAATTTATTAACAATAATAAATATATAAAGAAAGAATTTTAACAAATTAAAAAATCCTTAGAATTCAATTTTGATTATATAATATATATAATAGCATTAAACTAAACTATCAATGATTTAAAATCAAAAATTAATGAAATGAAGAAAGAAAATTTAATCCTAAAAAATGAAAAAAAATGCAATTAAAAGCCGAAATGAATGTGATGGAAACACAATTAAATGATCTGGAACAATATTCTAAAAACTTTAATATTGAAAAATTGGGTGTTCCAGAAGAGAGAAATGAAAATATAAATGATATTTTTACATCAGTAAAAAATCAAACATTAAGGAAGAAGTTGTTATTGAAAGAATACACAGAGTTCAAACAAAAATAAAATCAAGCCCATTATAGTTAAGTGTAAGGACCAAAGAAACAGATTTCTCCAAGCTGATAAAAAGAAAAAAAGTATCAATGCTAATGAGATCTCTTCCAGATTTATGAAAACAAAAATCTTCATTAATGAACATTTAACCCAGCTGAATAAGACTCTATTCTATGAAGTTAAATAGTTTGGATATGAGCATAATTTCAAATATGTAGGCACTAAAGAATGTAAAGTATATATAAGAAAAGAATTCTCGAATGTTATGTATAACAAATATTAATGATTTAATTAATATTCCTTAAATTATGAATGACTCACATCATATAAATTATAACATTTTTCCATTCTATGATAATAATAAGTGTTCAAAATTTGAAAATATAGTGGACTTTGATAATTTCATTACACATAATTTATACAATTACATTAATATAATTCACCTAATTATTCATAGTTTAAGAGCACATTTTGATGAATTATTAATTTTATTGTCCACTGTTAATTACAACTTAGATGCAATAATATTAAGTGAAATATGGGTGAAGGATGATAAAATCTGTTTATTTAATATAATAGGATATCAAATGATTTTTAAATGTAGTACAATAAATCTGGTGGTAAAATCTTTTATTTCAAGAAAGAATTGTTTGATTTTCAAAATATTAACATTGAAATGAATACTGCTGATAATATAAATGTATATGATAAAGTAAATGATATTTATATTACAGCATTATATAGAGATCATAGTTATTCAATTCATGAGTATCTGGAAGAACTAAATTCAATTTTAAATATTATTAAATATAAAAATATTATATTTATTGGAGATATCAATATTGATACAAGTAATGATAACAATAATACTAATAACTACTTCAATATATTATCTGCAAATGGATTTGAATCTTTCACAAACAATACAAGAATTTATAATCAATCTAAAAGTTGCATTGATCATATTTTTATTAGAGAACATAAGATATATGATTATAAATGTGCAATATTTCTAAATAATATAACAGATCACTACACATTGATTTTAAAAATTCTTAAGCCTAATAAAAAATAAAAAATAAACAAAATATCTGAAAGAACTAGAATCAATCTAAGATAAAATATTTAAATTTAAAATTAGATGAAATTGAAAATTCAAATATAAATGATATAAACATAGGTGACAATCACAGCATTACCTGGGTGACTTTTAACATCAATATATCATAAATATTTTGTGGAAAAAATTTCACTGACATACAGGACTTGAACCCACATCTTTCCAGAAACATGCCAGAGTAAAAAGATGAGCCGGCATTAATTCAATCGGTAAGAATACTCTGGCATGTTTCTAGAGAGATGCGGGTTCAAGTCCCGTATGTCGACAAAATTTTTTCCACAAAACATTTATTGATAAATGATATATATCAAACTTTTATAAAGTTAGTTAATCATGAAATATTAAGCATCACACAAACACATGATACTGATGAAAAAAACTTAAAAATTAATTGTAATTTATTAAATTTATTGATAATTTAATATAATTAATTAATTAAAATATAAAAAAATAATTTGTAATCCTTGAATAACTGACAAAATAATTAATTTGATTAAAAAAGGAGAAAAAGTATTTTTAAGTCACAAAAAATACTATATATATTGTAATATAATGATGAATATAAAACAATTAGAAATAGCATAGTTTCAAAAATAAGATATTTGAAAAATAAATATGAAACTGAATTTAAAAAGTGTAAAAATGATGTAAGGAAACAATGGAAATGTGTAAAGAAAATTTTACATGAAAAAACTTCTGATTCAATAATACCAGTGTATACTGATGCATTAAAATTAACTAATGACTTTAATTATGATTTTATTAAATTAATGTTAATAATTATAGTAATGAGACAAATATTAACTTTTATAACTATCCTTCTATCTTAAAAAAAAAACAACAAAAATTCCATACTTTTGAAAGAGACAGATGAAACTGAATTAAATGATATTATAAACAACTTAGATGAAAATAAAGCTTATCGATATGATAATATAAGTCCAAAAATATTAAAAATCATTAATAAGTACCATGCACCATTTAAAACACAAATCATAAATAAATCGTTGAATTTTAATATTTTTATAAACCAACTAAAAACTGCTATTGTAAAGCCCATATACAAAAAAGGAGATAAAAATGCTTTAAATATTTATAAACCAATCTCTATATTACCTGTTTTTTCAAAAAATATTGAAACAATAATGAAAAGTATAATTATGAAATATTTAAATAATTCATCATTTTTATAAATTGCAATTTGGGTTTAGAGAACATAAGAATACATATCATGCAGTGCTAGAAATGACCACTACTGTTTTACATGGAAGTAAAATTATTATTGTAAAAAAACTATGGTAATTTTTTTAGACATTGCAAAAGCATTTGATACTGTAAATCATGAAATTTTATTGCAGAAGCTAAATTACATTGGTCTTAGAGGAAATATGCTAAAATGGTTTAAATCATATATTACAGATAGAAAGCAAATTGTAGATATATGAAATACAAAATTTCGCCCTTATTACTTACTAAAGGAGTGCCTCAGAGCTCAGTTTTGGGACCTATTTTGTTTCTAATATATTTCAATGTTTTCTTTTTTAATAACTTAAAAGAATATCCTATATCCTATGCTGATAACACTGCTATAGTGTATAGAAGCAATAATTTTGAAAAATTAAAATCCAATATATCTCATGATTTAAAAAAAAATTCAATTATGGTTTTATCAAAATCATCTTACACTAAATATTGAAAAATTGTATTCAATGTATTTCAATCTCATTAACAAGAGTTATTTCAAAGAAAAAAAAATCATATATCATAGATTTACTTTTAATAATAATAATGTTTGTACATGTGCAGAAATTAAACAAATTAAAACATACAAATATTTGGGGATTAACATTGATAGTAATTTGAAGTGGAATAGTCATACAAACATGATTGCAAAACATTTAAGATATTTTCCTAATTAGAAATATTGTCTAAAGAAAATTGTACTTTCTTTCTTATAACTCTTTACTATTCATCAATTCAGTCTACTTTACAATATTGTTTAATGAGTTGGGGAAGAACATATTTCAACTCTTTAAATAAATTAATAACATTACAAAACAAAATTCTGAAGGTTATTATGAATAACAATAATACAAAATGAAAAAATATGATTATTTACAATAAAATTTTGGATTTAAGACAATTATATATTTATAAAATCCTTCTGTTTGTATTTAAAAACCCAGATATATTAAAATTGCAATACACATAAATAAATCTGAGATAGAGAGAACTTTATTATATACCTTTTTCAAGAAAAGAAATTATCCATAGACATTTCATGATTTTAGCTCTACAAAATTTTAATAAATTACCGAGCAGTATAAGGGAAGAAAAAAAAAGAAGAATATATTAAAAATCAAAATTAGACAAAGATTATTAAATATAAACAATATTAAATCTTTATTTCACTGTTAAATGAATAATCTCATTTCATATGCCATTAATGAACATATATGAAATTACTGATTTTTGAAATTTTATTTCCACTCTTAAACCTTTGAATCGGTACTGTAAAAAATGCATATCAATAAAAATAATAATGTAATTTGACAACCTGTAAGAGCATAAAGCTCATTGGTTATTCTTATGTGGCTTCTACTTTAATGCATTTCATTTCACAGCAAACATTTTACATATATGGTTTTATTTATGTTCAATTGTATATATTTGTTCATACTGAATTGTGGATATATATTTTAGCTCATTATTTCTGTGTAAGCATTATTTGTCTTATATTTATTATGTTTTATTAAGTGCATTATATGTTATATATAGTTAAAAACATATTATTAGATAAATTTTTATTTGTATTGCCAGATGCATTTTTTGCATGACTAAAAAAGTCCTATTAACATAAAACTTGTTGTCTTTTTTGTTAACTATTTTAATAACAGAGAGCTAAATAAACATGTAAATGATCAATTAGCTGTTGATAAGAAAATTTTCAGAAAATCAAGAGTTAAATGCTGATTAATTTGGCATATAATATGCCATAATTCCTTTCATTAGTTATTTGGCAAAACAGTTCTAAATTGAATTTTTTAATTTTTTTGCTGAGCTTAGGGAGAAATAGCTTGGCCTCTGGATGGACACCAGTTTTTCAGGCTGGACACTGGAAGGGTTCAACTAGGCTTTCTTAGAAACTAGCAGTACTCTTTTAGGAAGAAAAGTGCAGAGGAGGCAAAATTATTTGAGTGATAAGGAACTTAAGCTTATTTCAGAAAAAAAGACCTGCAGGAATGTCTTTAATCAACACCTTACTAGTCCTAATAGAAAATATTACATAGAGCTCAATAAACATGCAAATGATCAATTAGCTGTTGATAAGAATCTTTAGCTTAGCTGAAAAAGCAGAGAAAGCAGTTAGACAGCACAACAGCAGAGAGCTGTACCAGATAATTAATGTTTTATGTGGTAGAAGGCAGACATATATACAGGGATTGAAGGATAAACAATGTAAGGTTATAGAAGGTGAGGATTCTGTAATGGCTAGGTGGGCTAAGCATTTCAGTGATGTTCTAAACAATGTGGTTAGTTCTACTCCCATTGTTTGTAATGATGATAGATGCATTAATGATTTTAATGTTGGCCCTATAACACAGTCTGTAATTATTTTGACTATTTCTAAACTTAAACTACATAAATTCACCAGGGTAGATGAAATTACTACTCTAATGCTTAAAGTTGTGAATGTTTCTGTTACCACATGGCTGACTGAAAATTTTAATATCTTTTATGATAAACCTTGTTAGAATTGGTGTGCAGTGGCCAGATATGCTTGCAGAACTAAATTGCATGGTCTGGTTGGACTTCCATAGCCTATGGCTACTTGAGGATGATGACGATTGTTCCTAAGGATTTTACCAGAGCAATTAGTATCCCTATTTTTTATAAAGGTGATCACAGTTCTTGTGATAATTATAGGGGTATCAGCCTACTTTCTGTTCCAGGAAAAGTTCTTTGCATGATTGTATGTAATAGAATTAAATGTGGTTGACAGATAGTTGCATGATGAGCAGAAGTGTGGATTCAGAAGTGATAGATGTGTAGATCAGATTTTCTCACTCAGGCAGATTCTTGAGAAATGCTTAGAGTTTCAGAAATCTTTGGTTACTAGCTTTGTTGATTTTAAAAAGGTTTTTGAATCTGTTGATTAACATAATTTGTGGTTGATTGTGAGACCATAAATCATACCAGACAAGTTAGTTAACATGATGAAAGCTCTTTATAACACTGAGTCAAGTGTTAAGAGTTGGTAAGGCTTGTAGCAAGCAATTGGTTTAGCATTGCTTCTGGTATTCAACAAGGGTGCATTTTGTCTCCTTTTCTCTTTAGTTTGGTTATTGATTATGTTATGCGAAATTCACATAAAAGAAAAGATTTTGACCTTAAATGGTATGGAAATATGAAAATTTGCTTATTAGATTATACTGATGATTTAGCCCTTTTGACAAATGATGTTGATAAGATGAACTCTTTCATTCAAGCTGTTGATGAGACTGATAGTAGAGTAGGTTGTGCTGAGAGACTCTGTAGGTTTGGTCATGTTGCCCTTATGGATAATTATAGATTAGCAAACAGAGTTATGAACAGTGTGCCTAAAGGCCTCTCAGAAAGAGGGGGAGACCTAGGATGCAGTGAGTAGGATAGATAATCTTGGAGAACTACAGTACACTGTCTGGTTGGACATCCATAGCATATGGCTATTTTAGGATGATGATGCCAACTTTATATTTGGATGTACATTTTCTACAATTGTTTTGAAAATTAGATATTTGGTAATATCCTTGGTTTTGAAGTAAGGTATTTTTATTGTGTTAAATTTTTATTTTACATGTGTTGTTAAATTTTTTTCAATTATTAAGTCATATCTATATAAATTACTGTAGGATAAAAGTTTTAAAAAATTCAATAATTTTTTTGTAAATATAAAGGAATAATATTTTTTAGCTATTATAGATTGCAGTTTTTCTATCTTATTTGTGTTAGTAACAAATATAATATATATATCAATAAAATATATTGTATATCATGGAATTTTTCAATTGAAAGACAATTTAGAGTTAAAACTGAAAATTAGGGAGTCTTACTGCTTGATTAAAATTATGAAGTATCAACATTTAATCTGGTGCAAATTTATAATAATGAAAGAAGATGTGTGTTAATGGTGGTCACTGTAACTCTTCCCATAATAGGCTCTAGGAACCTAAAATTTAGACTGGGGCTTAAGAGTATCATGAGGATGTAAAGTGCCAAATATTAACTCATTAAATTGAATAGGTAGTTTTAGTTAGAAATTAGTATTTTATGTAAATATTAAAAGATAAATTATTTTATCATTGATCTTTTCTGGCTGATTCTACTAACAATGCAAGATGATGTAACACTTATTATTACTCAAATACAACAGTGAAGTGCATTTTGATTCAAGTTTTTAAAATTAATGTCATTTTAAAATTGCTAACCATTAGAAAAATATAAGAATGTGGTTCTAAGAGGTTACACTGCATTACTTTAACATTCCTTCGACTAACACTATTCTTCAATGGCACAACCTATTATTTAAATACACTTCTGTTGTGTACTACATCGGCAAAACCATTTGCTCTTTGCAAGAAAGGTTCGCAGAGCACAAAACTGATGTCAGCCAAATGAAGCTAACGACGGCCGCCTCTGAGCTAGCAGTGCAACACACGGCAACAATAGACTGGGAGCACGCCACACTTCTTGCGCGCGCATCCACTTTCTACGGAACCATAGTCCGCGAGGCTATTGAAATAATGACCTCGTCCGTCCCCACCTGCAACCGAGACACTGGAATCACCCTACACGACATGTGGAAAGAAGCTCTTTGTCTAAACGGACCCAACGTCAGTACATAACATCACTTCACTGAAGACGGAGCGCTGTCTTTGCTCCGAAAAGCTTCTGAGAGTTTTCTCCTAAGAACTTTCAACATCCAAATAGTTTGAAGGATAAACTCTGAAATTTCATTGCTCAATGACAGAGAATTTTAAATTATTTTAAATTAATTTTTGAGCAAGAAGGTCTTTTAATTGTATACTTAATGTTCTTTAAGAAACTATTCTTAAATTTAATTGTGTTATCATTAAACTGTATATTGAGTCATTTACTAATACGTTTAGATCTAAGCAGTGCAGGAAATTCTCATATTACACAAATAATTCAATTAATATCATCTGTCAAACATATATATTAAAATTTATTTCCTGGCTTTGCTATTTTTTAACATCTATCCACTATGCCTAGATGAAGCAATGAATAGTACACAATAAAAAAACTGTAAAAAAGCATAAATTTTAGTAAAATATTTACTTCTAAATAAACTAAAAACTGAGAATAAAAAATAACACCATGAAATCTTTTAGGTTGGGTTGTTTTACCTTTGTCACTTTTTTGTACACTATGGGCTAAAATGGCCAGTCACAAAGGACCTCGAGGAAACAGAGAAGGTTGGGGGAAGGGGATGTTTGAACATCTATTAGGAAACAGGTAGTAATCCATCAAGGCCATCTAGCATGTTATTTAACATGCACAGGATATGGCTCTCCTGCATGTAAGGTCATGGCTTAACATCCCATTAGACAGATGGTGACCTTTCTAAGGCCATGGAGGTCTCGTACTGACTGAGGGTAAGCGGGTAGTTTTGTGGAGACAGATCTTAACACTGGCCCAGGTGGGCCTCGAACCTGGGAACTACAGATTACAAGCCTGGCACTCTACCAACTGAGCCACCTTGCCTCAAAAACTAAAGAGCGATGTCCTGCCAAAACTGGTTGGGAACCACTGACCTAACCAAGTGATAACTAAAGACATTGCTCTGGTTTCCTCATCAATTGCTAATCTTTTAAGAACATACACTTGAGTTGACCAAATGCAAAGTGATCACCTTACGGTCAGTATCCCAGAACTTCCATTAAAGAATTCTGCTAAAAACGACAAAATTAATTAACTGAAAAAACTTTCCCTGTTCTTATTTCCATTGCCTAATTTTAAATTATATTATAACATTTAGTTATATCAAAGAGCAAAATATATATCCAATGCAATAGACATGTATAAAATTATTAATGAAGATTTATGATCAGCATTTCCAAATGTCAAAAATATTGCAAGTGCTGATAGGTCATTTCCTATTCTAAGTGGATAAAAAATTTAAGGTATTCTTTAGCATAAAATGAAATGTCAAATTTACCTTTAATCTTTATGGAATTTTAATTTTTTATGAATGTGATTTGAAAACTTCTTTAAAATGTGATGATTTATTTGATGGTTTTTGGCAAAGTGCTCACAACAAAACTCTTTAACCTTTCCTGGGTAAAGACATCTACAGATGTTTTTTGTACAACACATGAAACTTTGATTTTTTTTTTTAAATTGCCATTTGAAAATTTTCTTACATCTTTTAAAAATATGCAATTCAAGCTAAAAAATAATATTTTCTTTTCTCATTTGAAGCATATTTTATTAAACCACAATATAAATAATTTGATATAAGGCCATCCAATTGGTATATTTTAGAAGCGCTATATGGTATTACCGATTTGTTTGTTAACACTCTACATTGAAATATCACCTGATTTAAGCTGACAAGTTTGGTTTGAACTATTATCAACACATTTTCCCTTAAATTTCGAAAATGTCCTAAAAATTAACAAAAGACTGCTATTTTAAAATCAGAAGATTTTGGAAGTAATTATGAAATATGTAACTTTTTTGGTATATCACTGTAAAAAGTGTTATTAAAATTAATATGTTACTACAGTGTTCTTATTTTTTACTTGAATAAAATTCAAATTTAAGTTCTCTTTAATTTGGTATATAACATGATCATTTCTGTTGATTATATATTTAATAAAAATATTCTAAAGTTGACTTGTTTATTGGACTCAGCAACAAGCCTGGACTTTTCTCAAAGTATGGTATGGAGAAAAAAATTGCAATATGGAAGAAATATTTACTTTAAACAAGAAAATTATTTTTTGTTATTCAGAAATAAATAGCCTTTCTTATTCATGTGAATCATAATCATTTCTGTCTATTAGTTTTTTTAAATAAATTTTTATTTGCATTGCCAGATGCATTTTGTTACTACATGACTCTAAAAAAAGTCTTATTAAACAAGTTGTTTTTTTGTTAAATATTTTATTTTCAGAAAATCAAGAATTAAATGCTGATTAATTTGGCATATAACATTCCATAATTCTTTTCATTAGTTATTTGGCAAAAAATGTTCCAAAATCAATTTTATTTTTGACTGAGCATAGGGAGAAAATAGCTGGACCTAAGGTTAATTTTAATTGAAAACCTATTTTGGAAAATTCTTGTGATTATCAATGCTGAATTTTATTTGATTATAAAATTCAATTCATGCCAAAAATAATTTAATATTTATAAAAGATATACTTTCTGTACTATGAATGTGTTATATATTTCCAAGGTTATTTTGGTGCATTTCTTGACATAGAAAGTATTAAATATTTTACTTGAACCAAAAACCAAAATATTAAAAAATATTCTTCTATGTATGAGGTTTCCAATAGTCTAAATCTGGCTCTGAATAAATTGGCATCTCAGTGTATACTCAAAATGATAAAAAAAAACCCAATCTAGTATGAGGTTTCCAATAGTCTAAATCTGGCTCTGAATAAATTGGCATCTCAGTGTATACTCAAAATGATAAAAAAAAACCCAACATAACTGATGTTTCCGTGTAAAAATATTAATAAAATAAAAACACCGATTCTATTAAAAAAAACTAACATAAACACACATTTTTGGTCCCCTTGACGATTGATACGCAGAAACTGAAGGATGATGCAATCCTAGAACCAAAGTTGATCAGCCGATAATGATGACATTTAGAGATGGTGTTCACAGGAAATCGTTATAATCAACAAAAGCAAGTTTATATCAACCTTACATTAACTTAAACTTGAGTTTCATTGTGATCTCTCAGATCACAGGTTTGAAAATTATAAAGTAGGTAGCTTTATACGAAAAATACTCGTTATCACGAATACGGCAAGACATGATCAAGAAAAATAGATATGTGTATAAAACGATTAGCTGTATTAATGAAAAACTTATCAAAATATGTACGAAAAGCGTTTTATCCAGAAAGATCACTTCCACTAACTTTAATGGACGTCAATCTACTAATGAATGCATTGTCACAAACTCAAGTTGACATACCAATCTATTTTAACAAATCATAATATAATAAAAAACTATCGAAATATAGTAACTTTTAACAAATTCTTTTAATTTCCAGTTAATATTTTATCTTATTACTAACGTTTGGATCACAAGATTTCTAAAATAATACACACCTCATCTTCGCTTCTTTAAACCAATTTTTCCTCATAGTATTTCCGATTGGTATTTCCGATTACGATTATAGATTTCATATCCCATGAGAATAATCATCGTCCTCAAGACAAACAGGAGATAACGTTGAGACTAGAGGCTCTATTTAGGTAGAGGTTGGCCATCTCAGGTCTGTAAATGGTAGCTAGTGCTCACTGGCAGGAGCGCTATGCACCAATCCCTGTGATGATGCATGGAACTGGCCAGGCCTAGCACCTAATGTCCAACCACGCATTCTCGTGGTGCAGACCATGGAGGTAGGAAGCATGCAGAGGTTAGTTAGAATAAATGCGAGACGCTCTAAGGGTGAAAGTGGCGCCCTCACTCGTGGTAGTATAACTGCCCATTTGAACCCAGCCGTTGTCGTAGCTGGAGTTCAGCCTGGGCTACGAGTGGATGCATTCAAGAAAGCACGTGTAGTGTGCTTTCTCGAATTGATGGAGACCCCGTTTGTTGCAGCAGGTTTTTTATTTTTTAAATTTCCGAAAAAAAAGTCAAAAGTAATGTGTAATTGTAAATTTATATTAAATCTTTAGTAAAATCTTAAGTCTTTAGTAAAATTTACATTACGCTTTTGGGTGTGAAGGTACCAATGTACATCATACAATGGATATCTGCTAGCTATTAGAATAGTTTTTGTGCCAGTTGTAACTTGGTTAATATTTTGCTGCTGTTAAAATAGTTTAAAGTTATATTTGTAATGAAATATTAAAATGAAGTATTAAAAGAAATGCAGATTATTATTATTTTTACAGTGATGTTGACTTCTTTGTAAACGGTAATTTTCTTTTAAGCTCTATTACAAAAGGTGGCTTAGGCAAAGAAATATTCTGCATAACTAATGTTTTAATATTCAATAGATATGTTTCAGTTGCCTATAAAGTTAACGAGATGTTTCTCTACATTGGTGCTTTTTCTTTCGTTACTGAATTGACCATGTTTAGTCTTTTTGACTGAATGCTGTTTCATAAAATGATTTGCATTAAACGCTGATTTTGAAATCGTTTTCCGTCGTATGTTTCATTCATTACCTTCCGTTCTTATTAAATATATTATTTTTTTTAATCAAAGTTACGTTTTCCATATACTTCTAAAAATAAAAATTGATCATTCTTTTTGCATTTTATGATGGTAATGAAAGAACAAAAATGTGTATAATATGTGGCATATAATGTGTTTATATATATATATATTGTCTCTCTCACAGTTTTGCTTTGCATATACTCCCCCCAAAAATTTAATCATTCTTTCTTTTACATTTTATAATGGTAATGAAAGAACAAAAATGTGTATCACACATATATATAATATGTGGCATGTAATGTGTTTATAAATAGTATTTTGTTTCTCTCACAGATCTATTTATGGCGTACAGACCGATAGGCTCGTGTCAGACCTCTGTGGCAAGCAGCTACTTGAGGATCCAGGATGCCTAAAAATTTCTCGTGTTGGAACTCCATCCAGTTTGGATTTTCCATCGATAAGCCTGTCGACCGTGGATCTCACTCCCAGTCGCAGAGCCCTCAACTTCGTCCTCTCCATCAAGACCGACTCGCGGCCCCCCAGCGTACAGACCCCACCCACTTTGGGGCTTGTAACGAACCTTTCTCAGATGCCATGATGAGTCCGCTTTATTGGGTGCACCAAGCCCTTCCAACGGACTCTCCGCAGTATCTCTAGCCAGGTTGCCGGTAGCGTGCACGCCAAGAGGACCGCCAGTCGGTCCTACTTCTTAGAGGCACCGTAGCCCCGCCCCCCCCCCATGACAAGGTGGTCCCCATCCAAAGCATTTCCGAAAAAGATTTGAAATAATCACTTCTAATTTCATTCTCAGTTGAGTAATGCCAACTATTAACAGTATATTCATCTATTTTTTTGAATCACGCTTCGATGTTTCATACAAGATGGAGCTTGTTTCGATTAGTATATATATAACTTTTACCCAAGCTAGGTTTATCATATTCATAATTTTAGTATATCATTCAATTAAAAAAAGGGTACTTTCTTTTGTTTTATTCTATTGCATTCATAGCGATTTTAAATCAATTTTTATGCAATATAACATAGATTGTTTTAACAAAAGAAACAACGTTTAAGTGTATCAGAATTACATTTGGTTGACCTTTGCGCTATTTAAATTTGCTTAAGGAACTGCATTATTTAAAATTAAGTATATTTATATTCCTTTATATTAAAATTAATTTTATATATTAAATTTTTTTGCTCTTTATACTATATATCTTTAGTATTAGCGTATCCGAGCATTAAGCAACTGTGTTTAAATAAGACACATATGGAACAAATATAATGTGTTTGCAAATGGCCTATTTCTTATGAATACTATTCTGATTTGCGTATATTGCTCTAGAATTTTTTTATCGGGAAAATAACAGATGTTTATTCACACACTAATATATTTAATAAGTCAGTAAACATTTTTAAACAAATCTAATTTTTTATTATATATCTATAGTATAATTATGCTATGGATGAGCATCAGGGGCGTAGCTATGGGGGGGAAGGGAGGAGGCTCCCCCCAAAGTAACACGGAGTTGGCAAATTCGAAGCGACTTCGTAAAATCTAGGTGAGTTATGAAAATTTGTAATCTTTTTTTTTTGTAAAATTAAGGGGAGTTGTCAAAATCGAGGCAACTTGGCAAATCTAGGGCAGTTTGTAAAATGGAGAGACGGCAAAATCTAGAACAGTTGTCAAAATTCGAAGCCATTTAGTAAAATACAGGTGACAACATGGCAAAATTCGGAGTGACTTGGTAAAATCTTGGGTAGTTGGCAAAATGCAGGTGAGATGTAAAAATTGGGATTTATTTCTGTAAAATTATGTCGAGTTGGCAAAACTTAGGGGCAGTTGGCAAAATCATGGAGAGTTGACAAAATTCAGGTGAGATGTAAAAATTGCAATCTTTTTTTCTGTAAAATTGTGGCGTGTTGGCAAAATCGAGGCAACTTCGCAATATCTAGGAGAGTTGGTAAATCTTGGGGGAGTTGGCAAAATTCAGGTGAGATATAAAAATTGGTATTTTTTTCCTGTAAAATTGTGGCGAGATCGAGAAAACTTTGCAAAATTCGACTCCACTTGGTAAAATACGGGCGATTTGTTAAAATTGGGATTGTTTTTGTGAAATTAAGGAGAATTGACAAAATCGAGAAAACTTGGCAAAATCTAGGGGAGTTGGTAAAATTTGAAGCCACTTGGTAAAACACAGGGGAGTTGTGAAAATTGTGCCTTTCTTGTGCAATTAAGGAGAGTTGATAAAATTTGAAGTGATTTGGCAAATTCCGGGAAGATTTAAAAATTGCGATTTTTTTCTGTAAAATTACGCGAGTTGGCAAAATCTAGGGTAGTTGGCAAAATACAGACGATTTGTGAAAATTGGAATTTGTTTTGTGAAATTAAGGATTGTTGGACAAATCGATGAAACTTAACAAAATATAAGGCAGTTGGCAAAATTCGAATCCACTTGGAAAATATGGATGAGTTGTAATAATTAGCATTGGGTTTGTAAAATTAAGGAGAGTTGACAAAATTGAGAAAACTTGGCAAAATCTTGGGGTTTGAAAATTCTGAATTGACTTGGTAAATTTAGGAGAGATGTAAAGATTGGGATTGGTTTTGTGAAATTAAGGAGAATTGGCCAAATCGAGGGAGTTGGAAAAATTCACACTGATTTGCTACAATTTAAGTGAGATGTAAATATTGGGATTATTTCCATGAAATTATGGCTAGTTGGCAAAGTTGGAAGTCAAATGGGAAAATGTAGGAGAGTTGTGAAAATTGCCTCAACCCCCCCCCCTCCCCCACAGAGCGAAAATCTAGGAACGAACCTGACAGAGGCAGTAGTTTAAGTTTCTCAATTGACAAAATTTGATTTTCGAGTCTTGTTTTAACAACGGCTTCTGCAGCAGGGCATTACACCTGGTTTCCTCCATTGTCTGCTTTCATCAATGAATTGCAATTCACAAGATATGATATTGTACATAAAAGTCTTCAGGAAAACACCTAGTGTCAGTATCAGCAGAGGTGTTATATGAATGTTTGGGCTGGCATCATTGACTATCTGATCGGTCCATTTTTCCTGCCACCAACCTAAATGGCCAGAAATACATGAATTTCTTGGAGGAGGGTCTATCTGCATTGCTGAAAGATATTCCATTATCATCACACAGTCACATGTGATTCATGCATGATGGAGCTTCAGCATATTTTAATCTCACTGCTCAAAAACATCTCTATCATACTTATCCTGCCCATTGGGTTGGTAGAGGTGGACAAACTACATGGCTTGCGCACTCTCTGCCGATTTGAATCCACCGGATTTCTTCTTATGGGGGAATGTTAAGATCGATGTTTACGCTACCCTCTTCCTAATACACAAGCTCTCCGTGCACAGATTGTGGGTGGTTGTCAAAGTATTCAGGACACTCTGGGGACTTTTCGAACGTGTTGAAAAGTGAATGAGAAGACGTTGTAAGTCGTGTATTACTGTTCAGGGAGGCCATTTCGAACACGTGCTCTGATGTAAAATTACATAACTGTTCTCATCGATTGCTTACAGTGTGCTGTAATACCTGGAGTTAAACTCCACATGCTTTCTTACTTCCATTCTTAAAATGTGCAATAACTCGGAAAAGAAGCATTTCTGGTTCAATATTCATACGAATTTTATTCGTCATTATGCACAATAGAACACATTCCCAAAGTTTGACTAGATCTTTTGGAAATACTCTGTATAATGTGAACTAAACAATGCAACATTAACAAATTTCAGCATTTTATTTAAATTTTTTAACATGAAACTTTAACAAAATGAACACCGGGTCATGAAAGACTTGACTATAAAAATACACACATACACTTATTGATTGCTATGGTATAAAGAGAAATATTGCCTTTAAAAATCGTATTTTGAGACAAGAACTTGGATGATAGCAAGATGTCGAGAAAAAGCTGCAGCCTGAGGTCTGTTACTATACCTCATCTGAATCGTCATGAGAATCTTTAGAGAGATTTCCAAGGGACCACTTATTGGTTTAGTCAGTCGCAAAGATCCTATGATATAGAACAAAACAGATTTCTAGTTTTGATAGAAATTAAAACTTGACAAGTTTAATAAGCAAAAATTTAAACGTAATGTTTTTTGTTTATAATATAGTACGATATCATGCTAATATTAAACAGTTACTACTAAGAAATGCGACAGTTTCAGCGCTGATTATATTTCAAAACAGATTTTATATTTAAACTTAAACCAACCTTGAAGGAGAGTATTTATGAAGTGTTCTACTAGGTCACGGATGAGCAGCCTAGACGTAGTGCAGCTAACGAGGCTTCATGGATGAATATACACTTCTTAATAGAATGTCGAAATTTATTTTCATTGCATTCTCCCTCAATATTGATTACCTAGTCTCATTTCTCCTAATATTCTTTGCACGTATAAAAATACTATGTAAACCATCACGTGACTGCACTGGCGGTGTTTCAACAAAGAAAATGAACTTTAAAAAAAAGATAGTTACATCTTGGACTCTGGTTGGTGAGGCTGTTGCTCTGATTTGCATCAACGATTTTCCTTGTTGCATAGGTGTTAGGAACACCTGAAAACTCAGTAATAACCTCATTAATAGAGTTGGTAACCCTGCTGTCCTGTGTTTAGTGACTTCCCAGACAACAGTCACTGTTTCCTGTATTTAGTGCACTGCATCATTGGTTAGCTAATAAATTGAAAATTTATGTGTGTACAAAGGTTAGCTTCGAGTCCACTAATTTGAGCTCCAAGCAGTGTCCTGGCATCGATAGTTGGTTGGTTGTGTGGGGTTTTATGGTGCAAAGGAAACTAAGACCATAATGCACCATACAAGGTGTAACGGATAAAAAAAAAGTTATAAAAGTCAAGTAAACCCACAACCAAAGTTAACAGTAAAAGACAATAGGAAAAATAATAGACATAAGCACTGAAACAATAAACAACAAAAAAACAATGTTAAATACAAAAACAACAACAAGAAATATATAAAAATAACAATGGGTGTGTAGGACCAATGCAAAAAACAATACTGAAATGAAAAATCAGAGACAGGTAAAATAACCAGTAAAGCATAAAAAAGCAAAAACATCAAAAACAGTAGTTAAAACAGAGCCATCGTATAAGAAATGTTTGAGTGTAAGCTGCTCGAACGTAAAATCATAAAAGGTAAAAAATAAAGGTCTGTCAAGGTTAAAAGCTGGACAATGGATTAAAATGTGTTTAATGGTGTCACTAAACTTGCACTTAGGTTCGCTGTCTTCCTGAAGAAGAAAAGAATGTGAGAAACAAATGACCCAAGAGAAGCCGAGCAATTACAACTTCTTCCCTGAGATTCCTGAAAAAACAAGACTGTTGCTTGACTCGAAAAAAAAAAATCTCAAAAAGCTTGTTGCCAAACTGTTCAGACCAAGATCACTGTCACTGTGCCCAGAGCTTGATGGTAAAATGCTGCCGGTAGTCCATGTAAGGAACTGGTAGCAGAGAGTTGGATAGGGGCATGGCTGACTTGGCAGCAGCATCTACCAAATCATTGCCCCTTATCCTGACTGGGTATCCAACAGAAGAAAATGGCGATTGTGGCTGCAAGATGATGGAGCTCTTGGCAGATCTTTGAGAGAACAGGGTGAGGCCAATGCCTAACAGTGATCAAAGCCGAGCTAAGGGAGTTGGTGTAGAGGACACACCGATGAGATGCTTTGGTACTTGGTCAAGCGAGGCTGAGAGAGTGCAACTCTGCAGTGAAGATAGAACACTACCGTGGGATCTGATCTGCAATGATGACATCACAGCAGACTATGGCTGACTCACTGATGTGCCAGACTTTGAGCCATCAGTGAAGACTGGCAAGAAATCCGGGTGCACAGAATGATGGCTAGCAAAGAGTTGTGAAACACACAGTCGGGTGTATAGACCTTCCCCATCCTACAAAGAGAAAAGTGTCAGGAAGGGGAAATAGCGAGCCACGGTGGGAGTGGATCAGCTGTCAACTGGGCAATGATATAGAGATTGATGTTTAGGTCTCTAAGGCAGCTCTGGACACGCAAACCGAAAGAACGAAGTGCAGTCGGCTGATTCTGATATAACATTTCTCAACGGGTTCAGCTGAAGATTATGCTTGCAGCAAAAGTGTATACAAGTGATCTTCTCTGGTGAGAAATGAAACCCTTTGTCAATCGCCCAAATAAAGAGTTTGTTGAGGGCAGTTTGCAGTTGCTGTTCAATAACCCTCATGCTGGACAACGAGCAAAATATGCTAAAGATATCAACATAGAGGGTATTGCCTACAGTTGGAGGACGTTATTGTGTAATGGAATTTACCTGGATAGTGAAAAGCATTACACCCAGGACGCAGCCTTGTGTCATCCCCTCTTCTTGGGGGAAATGCTGCGCAGAGTGTTGCCAACATAAACTTGAAAAGTACGAGAAGATAAAAATTTTGCAATGAAGTTCGGCATGTGACCTCTCAAGCTGAAGAAGTCATGAAGAATACCAAATCTCCACGCCGTGTCTTATGCCTTTTCGATGTCGAAGAAAATTGACACTAGATGATCTCTGCATAAAAACGAATTTCTGATCGCCGATTCGAGGTGGATCAGTTGGTCTAAAGTAGACCGTTGCCTGCGAAATCCACACTAGATGTTGGAAAGGGATGTGTTTCAATAATTACCATTCTTTCCAACACCTTACATACACAGCTAGTCAGTGCAATAGGACGATAATTGGAAGGAATCTTGGAATCCTCATCTGGCTTACGGAAGGCTAAGAAGATGGCCTCCTGCTGGGAGTCCAGAAACTGCTCCTCAATGAAAATGTGGTTGAAGAGTTGGAGCAGCTGATTCTTATTCAATTGTGACAGATGTTGGAGCATTGCATAATGGATATTATCTGGCCTGACAGCAGATGCACGGGAAGAGTGCAGAGCAAGAAACTCGGGGGAGTATGAAGTTAAAGGAGAGATGGCGGAGGAGGACTCCCCTAGAGTACTGACAATTGCTTGTGGATCAACAATTGCATGTCCATTCGATAATTGTCCAGTCCAGGATCGATAATGAGTGTGATGTATACTTCTTTGGCAATGCCATATGACCTTAGATCTCGACATCTTCTGGACTTTATCCCACACACGACATTAGAAATGATCGTGAGGGTGATAGAAGATGTATATTTGATTCAAGATTCCTTCTGGCTCTGGCACTGGACGAAATTTCACCCTGGCGTGTTTGAATGCTTCAAGGTTGGGGGATGTTGGATATCTCCGAAACATCCACCAACCTTGTTCTGAGCCTTACAAGCGGCAGTGTAGTCAGGATTCCACCACGGTTTTGGTAACTGAGTTGAGATCTAAGGAATAGTAGAGGCAGCTGCATAGACTATGCAGCCGTTCGTCTCTGCCACTGCAACATTGATTGGCTCCTGGCTGTCAGTGTAGTCATCGAGTTTAGAGAGGAGCTCGAAACCACTCCAGTCAGCCCAATCGAGCCTCCACCATGAGATGCGTGAAGGGCTGCAAGGCCCCCCACAGGAGATGGTGCACACCATGGGGAGGTGATCGCTACCATATGGATTGTCCTCGACCTCCCATGTAAAGAGTGGAAGGAGTGAGGAGGAGTAGATGGTCAGATCAATGGCAGTGAAAGTGCAATTTGGGAAGCGGAACTTTGCACTTACACTACTGCTCAACAGGGAGAGTGATGGATCCAGTACTGCTCCAAGATCCCACCCCTCCCGTACCCCAGAGTGGATTGTATAATGAGGAAGGAGGACGGCAGCTGTGAGACAAAGTCATCAAGGTCTTCCCGGAAGACGATACTCCAGGGTGGCAGGTAGACGGAGCAGACAGTCAACGAAAATCGCATAAATAGGCAGATGGCTACCACCTCTAAGTTGATGGTGAGAGGTACGACCTGGAATGGAGAATTGTTGCTCACAAGGATGGCGACACTCTCGCGAGCTCGACCATTTCCATCCTGGTCTCCGGTGAACAAGAGAGAAGTTCAGGAGGGTGAGATCATTGGCTGTCTACAAATACATCTCCTGCAGGCACAAGCAGATAGGTTTGTGTGCTTCAGTAGGACCATGATGTCATCAATATTACTCTGGAATCCGCGACAATTCTCTTGTAAGAGTGTGGCCATCTCAGGTCTTAGGAGTTTGGGCGAACGACTTACGGTTTATTTTGACTGTCACCAGTATGAGTTCAGAAAAATAGGGCAGTCTGTGTCCATTCCTTGGAATCGTCCGAAGGACATGGATCAGAGACTGCTGAACGAGGAGGGGTTAAAATTTTCTTTTTAGGACCTGGTGGGGCTCCTTGGATTTGGAAAGTCTTGCTATCTGTGGATGGGTGGGAAGGAAGGAGCCTTCGAGTGGTGAAAGTGGAAGGTGCCTCTGCAGGAATGGAAACCAGAGTTAATGTCACGATGGACACCGACTTTTCCTGTGTAAGGAGATACTTTGCAGCAGGTGAGAAATATTCAGCCAGTGGTATGCTTGATATCTGTCTGCACCAAGATGGATGTCATCTTGACGATCACGACGATCGGCTTTCCGATCACCGCCCTGGAATAGGAGATCTTGTCGAGTGGGACAGGCGGTGCAACGAGCTTCCTTGCCTCAGTATATGAGATGTTATTCAGTGTTTTGAGGCACTGTACCTCCTTCTCCTCCAGCCACTTTGGACAGTCATGGGAGTAGGCCAGATGTTCGCCACTGCTGTTCACACAGTTTGCCTTTTCTGCTGTGCAGTCAGGCTCAAGGTGATCCTGGCTGCTACAACGAGCACATGTGGGTTTGCCCCGGCAAGCTGTGCAGGCATAGTCATACCTCTGGCATTGAAAATAACACTGAATATTAGGAATATAAGGTCATACCTCACATTAAAGGTAACTCGCCTTGATGGAAGTCAGCAAGCATGGCTTATTGAAAATGACTATTAGTACCTGAATGGGTACTAACTTTCCATCATGGTGTTGGGAAACCCAGTGGACTGCATCACTCCCTGAGAAGAAAGTTGCGAGATGATTTCCTCCTCAGAAATCTTGAGGAGGCCCCATTTGGAGATCACACCCCGGGAGGAATTAAGCGTCTTGTGTGGAGTGAGAATGATTGCCACTCCACCAATCGCTGTTGCATTCAAGAGGAGCTTAAAATGTTTTGAGCAAGCAGTTTCCACCTGCACATCACCAGATCTCAGGCGCTTGACTGATAAGGTTCTCCTGCAAGACCTTTCAATCCCTCATTTATAAAAAAATGAGGATATGTCCCCAATCGCCCGATTACCCATAGACTGAATGATCAGGAACCTTGGGGACTGGTAAATATGAGACAAGACCCACTAGTTCCGCCTGAAGCACTACCAGTATAGGGAAATCCCATATTCACCACTAACTACGGTCAGGGGCAAGACAGAGAGACACACGAAGACAACAGCGATGATGACAATGAATACACAGAAGATGGGGGCTCATACCAA
Source organism: Ryuthela nishihirai (assembly GCA_038380435.1). Lineage (NCBI taxonomy): Eukaryota > Metazoa > Arthropoda > Arachnida > Araneae > Heptathelidae > Ryuthela > Ryuthela nishihirai. Next base: position 56,067,887 of record JAWZYU010000017.1, read on the forward strand.
GCTCTTTTTGCGTCATTCGCCGATAAAATTCCATTTTTGAAACTCATGGTTGTGTTTTGAGGTTCAGTGCTCATTGTCCCATCCACTAGGAAGTCCAATGAGGCATCAGTGCTGCCCGGGCACCATACCAGTGAGCCAAGTCCTCACAAATAAATAAAAGAAAAATAAAAGAGAGATGTGAGAAACTCATCTGAGGTCTCACAAAAGAAAAGAAGCGGAAAAATAAAAGAAACGTGAGAAACAATCCGTTCCAATGTGTGGGGAAACTCGCAAACCATTGCCCGAACGTGGGAAATGGTTTGCACCTACTGCATAATTGGCCCTAGCAGGTGCAGCCCGCCAGCTGATTGATCCTGAGGGGGCCACCCCAGGACCTCCTGATTTCCTGAAGCAGAGGCCAAAGCAGTGTATTGCAGTGGTCCTGCAATGGATAGTCTCCCCAATGGCAAGAAGGCCAAAAGAGACCTCATCAGTTATGAGATGAGGGGAAAAGATGGGGACTCCGAGCAACTGCCAGGATTCTCCTTTCCAGGGATATGGTTATCCACACATGGCAAACACGTAGGTTCAGGACCCTGTGAAAGTACCTGAGCCAGCAGAACCTTTACAGGGTGGTCCCCTCATTATGGACAAGAACTCGCACTGAGGGGTCGATAGTTGGTGAAAAGTATTCAGTATCATAAGAACTCTCATACACAAGGTGGAAGAAAGAGCTTGATCTGTCTATAGAATGCATATTAATAACATTTCGTGGTTTTGAAAGCAAGTATGGGTTAATGTTATGGTCTACACCTCTTGATTCAGCTCGTCTTTTTAAGTTACCTATATACAGTGTCATTATAATAGAATACCTATGTTGTAAAGGGCTATATTTTATTAAAAAATTGAGTAACCAAATTATGTGTACAGAATATCAAGAAACTCTCTAAGTTTTGTTTTGTGTTCAACAGACTTCACTTTGTGGTGCTAATTCATGCAGATATTCAACTTCTGTCCATACTCAGCTCAGCATGTTTACTGTACTACTTGAATATCTTCAGTGATTCTTTCCTATAAATCAGTGGTTCCCAACATTTGCGGTCGAATGTCCTCTTTATTTTCCTAAAGTTCCACTTCATAGAAGCCTACAGGTAAGGAGAGAAACATAAAATACAAGGTGTGTAGAAATCCCTTGCTTTATGTTAGACAATGGTTTTTGTGTGCCACTGATGAAGGCATGAAACATGCAAATGACATCCCAGCATGTTTAGCATCATGCCTATAAAGGCAAACCTGTCATAACTGAATGCAATTATTGATACCATGTTATCGAGGGAAGAACTTAGTGATTTTGAAAGGGCATGGTTGTTGGAGTGCGTTTGACAGGAGCTTGGTTACTAAGACAGCTAAACTCGCTAATGCCTCATGAGGAACAATTTCCCAGGCCGTTGGCATGGGAATCTAAAGGGAAGACATCATTTTCGAAAGGCAACAGTAAACGAAAACACATACTGTAGAATCGAGACATTTGAACGTTAGAGTGATGTGCAAAGCGAAACCAGGAAGTTACCCCCAGATCAGTTGTGCATCAACATAGGACACGAGGAGTCATTTTCGTCAAAAATACTGTCGAGAACCCCACAGAGCTGAATATCACAGTCGAGTTTCACTTCACAAGCCACTCATCAGACCTATCAGTGCACCTCAGGTCCAGTGATGCAAAGAGCACAAGCAGGGGAGGAATGTGATATGGTCTGATGAATCATTCTATACTTTGTTTCCGACACATGTGGTGCCAACCGAAGGAAACATAACTCTGATCGCTTGTTCCCTACTGTTAAGGATTCTGGCGGCTCTATAATGGTGTGGGGGTACTTTCACATGCCGTGATTTGGGTGTACATTCCGTTAGAAGGTAAGATTAATGCCAATCGCTATTTGATAGTCCTGAGTGATCATCTTCATCCAATGGCACAGCATTTCTTTCATGAAAAGCAGTCTTTCAAGATGACAATGCTCTCATCTACAGAGCATATGTGGTCACCCAGTGGTTTAAGAAGCATAAGACTGAACCTTTTCACATACCATGGCCACAACAGCCACCACATATCAATCTGCTGGATAATCTATGAGAATTTCTGAAATGACGTCTCAGGCAGCGTTTTCCAACTTCACTGAACAAGCAGAAATTAATCACGTTTGATTTTGGAGGAATGGTGTCATTGAAAGTCAGCACCTGCTGACTTTCAGACACTGGTAGACTCTTTTCCACGACATATACAGTGTGTACTGGACTCATGTGCTGGTCCAATACCATATTTGTGATTTTATGTTGCTGTTTCCATTTTTGTCTATTACCAGTATGTTAATCTATGAAGTATCCAATATCATATTTAATCTTTTTCTACAGAAAAAACTTTATAAAGCTCTCCCATTGGGAGACATTGCTTTAAATTGCGATTTATTTTGGAATAAACGATGTTTTAAATGCATCTCCCAAAAAAGAAATCCAATGGTGGGAAATTGGAATTTATTGGGGCCAAAAGATCGACCATCTCTAACAATCCAGTGATCTGGAAATTTGGCATTTAAGACATTACATGTGATATTAAATTACTGATTGAATAATAATTAACACTTAATGAAATCTGAGCCGAAGATATTCGTGATATTTCGCATACGAATTCATCTTTAGGTAGCACACATTGCTTATTGAGATAGTAATTTAATTAAATCCTTTTTTAAACATATAATTGAGAGTTAGATTGTGCATCCCCCTTTTTGTGTTTAAACATGGTTTCACTTATGCACAGTTTTTTATGGGAACTCATTGCTCAGCATAAGCAACCTCTTATTTTATTAAAATTTTAACTCTCTACCCAGGGTCAGATTTACATCTCATGTGCCCCTAGACACAAGAAGTGGTAGTGGGCACTTTACTATATGGCTTTTTAAAAATTATTCACAAGATTTTCTAAAAGTTTTACTTTCATTACCATGAAGTAAGGAACTATTGGAAAAGAGTAAGGAACTAATATAGTAATTTTAATGATAATAGAGGTTTGTTACCAAATAGTGTACGTTAATATATAAATTAACACTATACATAACATATAATTTATATTATCCGGTATGGAGTAACATTTGAAAATAAAATTATTCATTTTTAAATTCAAACTTGTTTTTTTACCTTTTTTCCACTCTGGGAATGAGCAAATTATTCTAAATTACAAAAGTATCGGACCCTGTGACACACATGTTGTGTGAATGGAAATCTATATTCAAAGCTCCCTCTAAACTAAAGTGACAACTCCCTCAAAACTAAGGTAACAAAATGCCACAGGAAATAAATTGAAACTATTAAAACTTTTCAACAAATCTCGTTTTTGAGCAATATTTGTATAATTTTTAGAATTCTGGAAGCTTAAAAATTTAACAGCATTGTTGCTAATTAAGATTTTTTCGCAAAGTTAAAATAAATTAATTACTAAAATACGTATAATTTTAGAAGTATTTGTAATGCTTATTTTTGGTTTCTAACAATTTTGAAAGAATGTTTAATTTTTTGTTTAGAACGAACTTAACAAAAGCACCTGCTATGAAATATTTCAACTTCAACAGAGCTTTAAATATTTAACAAATATTGTTCAAAATCGAAATTTAATATATTTTATTGAGATTATTATTTACTCCCTGTGACATTTCTCTTTACAACGCATGTTTTTAAAGTTATGGGGCATTCAATTGGGAAGCAACAACATGGAAATGTTAGAATACTTCCATGTTGTTGCTTCTGTTGTATTTTGCATGCAACAGAATACTGTGTACCATATATTTTAAAAGTTACTATGGATATAAATGTAATAAATAGATTTCGGTACAATTCCAGCCTATGCTGAAAATGTTCATCGTCTTGTAGACAAGAATCCACCCTTTTTACAGCGTTTCTTGAAACTTTTCGAATTGTTTGTTGTCCATTCCTCAAGGCTTCTAGGTTATTGCAGCTCTTTCTTCAAAAGTATTTTAGTTTTTCATTGGTATAACTATACCTTAGTGATTATTTAGTGTATAAGGCTTAATATAGTATCTAAATATTCGGCCTGCTGGCATGATGATTGGAAGCTAGATATTTTTCCATACCTTTATGTTTCTCCCTCTAAATTACACTAGGGATCAGAGACAATGATTTACAGTTTCAGCGAACATATCCTTATGTATGTAAACCTTCAGAGACTAGGAGAACTTTCCTACCTTTATATTCAACTCAAAATTCCTCTAGCTAGCAGTTATTCTAATCTAGAGAAATTCTAATGTTCCCTCTTCCCTAGAATCAGTGTTTAAATACTGATTGCAAATATTTGAAATTCGGGATTTAGATAGACTTATGTAGAGTTTTAATTTATCTTCAGTTCAGATGTTTTCGACAAAAGCTTATCTTAGTAATCTCGGAGCATCTAATTTGTTTTACCACTGTCGTAATAACAAGGAAATCTATAATTTTGTGTCCAGAAAATGCATAAAAAAGCAACGTACCTACTCCTTGTCCTCTGAGTATATCAAATAGTTCATTCGAGTTACCCTCCAGAATTTGATAATCCGTATAAAACCTTCTTTGCCGACCTTCAGTGGTAACTGCTCGCATAGTTGTAAGTATGAGAGGTGAAGGCAACACATAGAGCGTCGGAAGAGCTAAACCTTGGTAAGTGATAGTTTGTGTGTCATTCAGGATACAGTCTATATCATTGGATTGGCATCTCTTTCGACATAATACTGTATCATCACTGCCTGGAACGCTAAATTAAGCAAAGAAAACTAAGTACAAAGGAAGCAATTCTACACAATGTTAAAATACACTACATAAAGCAGGGCTTTGCAACTAAATACCATACATAGCTGTTTTATGTAACCTAAAAATAGAAGTATAAACAAATATTTCAAGTAATGGAACCACAGGCTGAAGCTAATCAGTTTTAATTATATTAATCGCCTTAATAGCTAATCAGTTTTAATTATATTAATCGTCTTAATAGCTAATCAGTTGAACAGCTCAACTTTTAACATGATATTCTGATGTAAAAAAATGCAAAATCGGACATTTTGCGTCTTTAAAGTTGTCTGTACTAGACAGGAGCCAAAAAAATTTTTAATTAGGAACAGATGGCAACCCCAGGTGGAAGCGACACACACTATGAAAAATTTCGCTTATAAAACAGAAGATGGGCATTTATAATGACAGTAACCTATACCAAGGAGGGGGGTATAGTGATTTAAAAGGACAGATGAAAATATATAGAAAAAATTTAAAATTTATGTTATGTATACGCTGGGATAGAGATACCTAACCCTAGAACAACTCTTAAAAGTTTTTCCAGGTGCATTCTTTTGATGTTCGCCAGCATATCATAGCGCTAAAAACTATTTTTTTTTCAAAAAAAGTTTTTTTACAGTCAGTGCAAAAACAGCAGATATATTATCTATTTATTAAAAAAGCGTAGTCTACATTTCATATTTCTCTAAAGATATTTAAAAATACTTAAAATATTTTAATTAAAATACCGCAGTATCCCAGTTCGTAATCAATGGCACAAACAGATAAGCTGCAAACTTTTTATTAGTCATTATACTACTTTTATTGCTATTAGGGATGGGGGGGGGGGGGTTTGTCTAAAGCATTTGGTACTCCTGAAGTCCTTCCCACATAATCTCCAGAAAATAACCAGAAGATATCTAAGCAATAAATAGCCATTAGTCATCTTAGATATCTTCTAGTTAGTTTGATTGTGCTCACCAAGTCTTCCTCGAATTCCTTGGTACGAGCCAAATTCCATCTTTCGACACCTTGGTGCTCTCCTCTCAAAAATGCTACAGGCCTCTGCTGTAGGAAATTAAAAATAAAACAGAATGGTTAATGTTTGTGTAGCTTGCTTGAATGCTGCTAATTTCATAACGGGACATACTTTTTTTTTTTTACCAATTAAGAAACAAATTTATTTTGAAGTTTCCATGATTTGAACGAGTAGTGCTACTGTTGGTAACATTTTTTTCATTTTAAACATTCTCAGAAACGTAGCGATGAGAGGTTTTTTAAAAAAAATAATGTTCTTTTTTGCATATTCCAAATCGGCAATACCGATTTGGATACCGGCCGCTAGTACCTTTCAAAACAGATATTCTCTTTTGGAAGGAAATGGGAGGGCTGCCTTATCAGTGTTGCCTACTGATCTGTTATTTAAGGCCACTTTTTTTGTGCCCTGCTGAGGAGTAGTCAACTTTACAGGGTACTGGTGCTGACCATTTGTACCCACCACACTCGAATGGTTTGCAACTCTGAGTTTGATTATGCATCCTGAACTTGCTACACTGGTGGGCCTCAGTTGAGGAAGAATTTGCCGTTTTCTGTTTGCTTGGGGGTTGCCAGCTCTAAGTAAACTGAGGCAGAGGATACCTTATATCAGCTTTAATAGTATGGATAATTAGTGGATAATCGTGATCAGATGCCATTGCAGGTACCTGAACCCTCACTTTGCTAGTTGGGCATCGCCAATTATAAAAGGAGTGTCTCTGGCAGGTCATATGGTTCTTGAAAAGGTGGTGCCTGAAGTTCCTACCAGTTTGGGTGGCTTCAGCCTTTAGCAGTGAGAGAACCTCAACCCTCATTTAGTTAGTTGGGCATCACCAATCCTAAACTGGAGTAATGTGTCTCAGGCAAGGGCACCATTACGTGTCCCCGATAACAGTAAAGTGAACCTGTTACGCTCGAGTCTCTGGAGTCGATGCTGCGTAAAGGCGCCCATGTTATCAAGGTCCATCGGCAATGACACCTGCAGTTTGCCCGGGACTACCATCATTGGACAGTGGAAAAAATTGACTTCTCCGACGAATCGAGGTTTCTATTCCACAGAAGTGACTGGTGGTGGTGGATACGGCGCCAGATACACGAGAACCAACACTCGGACACGCTTGTTGGTCAAGTACAGACCGGCAGTGGCAGTATGCATGTCTGGGAGATGTTTTCCTGGTATGACCTGGGACCGCTGGTATTATAGGATGGGTCTCTGAACAACAATGGCTACCTGTCCATCCTCGCTGACCTTCATGTTGGACGTTTACCCTGGTGGTGATAGTGTCTACCAACAGGACAATGCGCCTTGCCATGTCGCTGAGGTGGTGCGTGATTGGTTCCAGGAACATGACAGCAATGTCTTCATTCTCCCTTAGCCGGCGAAATGCCCTACCTCAATCCCATAGAGCACTTGTGGGACCATTTGGATTGGCAGGTTGGGCGTGCAGACTTACAACCACGTCTTCTCCGGAACCTCCGTGCTCTGCTGGAGTCCGAATGGGCATGCGTGCCTCTGGCAACCTTCCAGGGCCTCATTGCGTCCATGCCATGACGTCTCGCCGCTGTCATCCAGGCCAAGGGTGGTTATTCCCATTATTAGGTAGGTGGTCATATTATTCTGATACGACTGTGTATGTCTGTAAGAAAATCTGTGGTGGGGGTTCGCTCAGTCAGTAGTACACCAGACTCAATCTGTCCAGATTTCAGTCCCACCTGTATCAGCATTATTTCTCTCTGCTAAACCTCCACCAAACATATTCTTTGCCTCCACCTTACTCTCGGTGACAAAGGGGACACCAATGGGCTGGAAAGGCTGCTGTCCATCTGATGGGACATCAAACCCATGTACAGGATACATTACATAACGTACCCTGCACACATTAAGGCTACATGACCTTGATGGGAGGCTTCCATCTGGCTCCTAACAACTCTCCAGTAACTCTTCTTCCACAATCTTCTTTGAGGGTAGCTTTGGGGTAGTTGTGACCTGGCTATTTAGCTCATTGTGTGCAAAACACTGCCACTCAGAGGTAAGACAATAGCCATACGGGACATGAACCTGCATCTCTCCAGTATCTCCTGCATTCTGGAGAGATGCGGGTTTTTCGACGAAATTTGTTCACAAAATATTTATTAACTTCGAAGTTCTATAACTTCTAAACTAAGAGTTTTATGAGAAAATGTAATATACGATAAATTAAAGCTCTGAACCAAATTTATCTAAATTTTCGATTTTCAATAATGTTCGCTTTCTACTTAAAGAGTTACAGATATTAGAATATTTAACAACAATGCAGGTATTAGGAGAATTGAAAAATATCGAAAAATTATTTACATTAACTTTTTAAATATGCATCTATTGTCTTAAATAGTGTGAAATAATACTTCTTATTCAAATAATAATTAACTTTGAGTTAAATTATAATATTAATTAATAATTTTATAATAATTAACTTGAACAAATAATTTAATAATAATTAACTTTGAGCATTAGACATTGCTGTTGTTAAATATTCAAACTCCCATAATTCTTTAACTACTAAGGAAATATTGTTGAAAATCTGGATTTAGAAAGATTTGATTGAGATATTTAATTTACCTTAAGTCCCATTCTGTCACAAAACTCTTTTTTTAGAAGCTATGCAGCTTCGAAGTTAGCTTACAGTGGCATAATATGGAGAGAGATGGTCATAATATAGGGAGCTGTGAGTGTATAATCATCAAGAGCTCCTCAATAATTCAAAATAGGACCACTAGTGCATTATTCTTTTACCTGAAATTACCTCCCAAATAGCTTCTTAAATATGGCAGTGGTTGTGAAACACTTTGTATGGTTTACAATTTGAGCAAATATGTACAGATTATCCCCTGAATTAACATTTAAAGTATAAATTATTCAGTGATTAAGCTTGCACAGCCCTGATACAGAATATCAAAATATTTATCTTTAGTGTGCATTATTCCTCATATAAAAGAAAAATGATGAAAAATATGTTCTATGAAAAGGAAACTGCAATTGGGAATTAAAGAGTAAAAAAACGTTTATTCGAAAAATAATTTCTGTGACACAGAGCTATCACTTATAGAATTTGCCTAACTACAGAAAAGTATCAAACATATTTATTAGGTACTGTAATACACATTATAAAACCATTTAGGATTGTATCTTCCTAAAGAGATCATTCTTTATATTTGCAGAAATCATTTTAATATAAAAAATTAAATCAGTAAATTTTACTTGAAAAATGTTTTATATGGATACCTACAGGTATATGGCAGAAAAATAGAAACATTCCCATGTTATGTCATAGAAAGAAAGTTAAATTGAAATAATCAGAGCTTCTTAAATAAGCTTTTTTGTGAAAAAAATATTGAAGGACCTAAATTTCAATAGTACTCATTCAGTATTTAAAGAATTATGGAAATTTGAATATTTAACAAAAGCAATGCTAATCATAAGAATTTACCTAAGAAATTTATTGAACATTTAAATAAACTATTTAATAAGTTTATACTTCAGAAATTTGAGAAAACATTTAATACACTGAAGTGCCATGAATTAGGGATAAGAGACGTTATCCAAATTCAGTACCGGGAAATTCAGTGAGGAACGCATTTGCTTGCATGCGTGGCCGAAACTCTGGTCATATGTAGCTGTCAGCTTTAGCTTCCGCAAGCATTCGTCGTGAGAAGCATAATGAGAAAGGTGCAGGATTTAGATGCATTTGACATTGGGCAGATCGTAGTTGCCCGATGGATGGGACACTCGATGTCCGAAATTGTCAACGAACTTGGATTTTCTCGTACGACACTTTCAATAGTGTTCCCGGAATATGAAAATTCCAGCAAAAAAAGCACCTGGACAAACTGCAAAGGACAATCAGCCTTGGATGATCGTGTGTTTCGCCATCTGACCCGCATCGTATGGACTGATAGGGTCCAGACATGATCTGAAATCACCTCCCATCTGAATGCGGGTTACAGCCGGGAAGTTAGTGCACGGACTGTGCTATGCTCGCTTCAACGTCTCGGCTTCGGGAGCTGCCGACCTACGAGAGTCCCACTTCTAATGGCACGACACCAGGCTCAACATCTTGCCTAGCCTAAAGAACATTGAAACTGGACCATTGAAAATTGGCAAAGGATGTACTGGAGTGATGAATTCCGATTTAAACTTCATCACGCCGATGGGAGACTGAGGGTATGGCGCCAACCCCATGAAGTCATGGATCCTGCGTGTCAGGTCAGAACAGTACAAGCTGGTGGTGGCTCAGAGATGGCCTGGGGTGTCTTCAGTTGGAGTCTGTGGGACCTTTGGTACGTGTATTGACGACTCTCAATGCATCATAGTATGTAGAACTCATGGCTGACCATTTACACCCATTTATGGCCATCATGCATCCCAATGGAGATGGCATCTACTAGCAAGACAACTGTTCATCTCACAGGTCCCGGTTGGCTACTGCATGGCTGCAGGAGCATTCTGCTGACTTTGAAATAATGACTTAGCCACCTAGAAGCACAGATTTAAATCCCATCGAAAATCTTTGGGATACCGTCGATCAGAGTGTCCAGTCTTGTGTCCCATCAGCGATTACCTTGAGAGAATTGTGTACAGCTCTGGAGGATGCATGGGTCGCCATATCTGTGGAACATTTACGCAAGCTTGTGGAGTCCTTGCCTCGTCGTGTGGCGGCCATTATCAGGGCCAGAGGGGGTCCAACACGTTACTTGGTTGCTATCCCTAATTCAATGGCACTTCAGTGTATTACTACTTTTCTTTGCATCTTATGACAATTACTCTGGCTTCGTCACTCTTTAATCACCAAAATGAATATTATTTAAGAATTAAATATATTATAATCAGACCTTTATTTTTAGTCACATTTTGCTATGAAAAGTTGTATAGTAATTTAAGGAGCTTTGAATTTGACTCTCCGTTGATATAACATAGGAATGTTTCCATTTTTCTGCCACTACTTGTAATTATGATTTAGGACTAACAAGTGTGTTGTTGATTTATATAAAGCTTTCCAAATAATTGTAATACATATACACATACATAAGAACAATAGATAGAAACAGAAAACGGTTTACAGGAGGGAAGAATGTCACTTGTATAATATTTAATTTCACATAACTATTTAAATCCTTTGGACTCTAATACTCACGTGTGCCCTTATACCAACGTTTAAGGTATTTAATTAGTACTTTAAGCTAATCAACTGATTACAATTTTGTGTTTATTTCAGTCATTATCAGCTTTATATTGAATTATGAATTTTACATCAATAACAGTAAATTTTGTTTTTACTTGGTCACATACAAACTATTTATGCCATTATATAAATGTATTTTATAAACTTCTCATGTCCACTATTATAATATTTAATTTTAACACATTTACCTTTTACTTATACTTATTACTCTTATTATCATAGTTTGTTTTAGGACATTTTAATAAATGATTACTATGATACCACTATACACAGTCGTATCAGAATAATATGACCACCCACAGAATCACAGTGTACCTGCCCAGGCATGTCAAAGAGTGCACATGACAAGGTCGACCGCAAGGAGATATAAGCGACCAGCCAGGACAGATGAGCCATAGTGCGTAACGTGAGCCCAATGGACAGAGGTATTGATTTGATGGACGTTCAAAAAAGAATGATCATCGGCTACCGTGCCAAGGGTGGAAGCATCTCGGAAATAGCAGACTTCGTGGGTTGTTTGCGAGGTGCTGTAGTAAGGGTGTACCAAGAATAGACCGCTGGCACACCGAGTACCTCCAGACATCATAACTGTGGAGCCCAGAGAACATCAACCCCAGAGGAGAACGTCGCCTCCGTCGACTGGTAAAGGGCAATCGACGCGCAACAGTGCAGCAAGTGACCACTCAAATGACCGCTGGGGCACCCAGGTACGTGTCCCTGATAGGCAGTAGAATGAACTCTGTTACGCATGAGTCTCCAGAGTTGATGCTGCGTAAAGGCGCCCATGTTAACCAAGGTCCATCAGCAATGACGCCTGCAGTTCGCACGGGACTATCGTCAATGGACAGTGAAAGAATGGAAAAGAGTTGCCTTCTCCACGACTCGAGGTTTCTACTTCACAGAAGTGACTGACGGTGGTGGATACGGCATCAGACACACGAGAACAACACCCAGACATGCTTGTCGGTCAAGTACAGGCCGGTGGTGGCAGTTGCATGCCTGGGTGATGGATGTTTTCCTGGTATGACCTGGGACCACTGGTACAACCTGAACGCCAATGGCTACCTGTCCATCCTCGCTGACCACATGCATCCCTTCATGTTGGACGTTTACCCTGGTGGTGATGGTGTCTACCAACAGGACAATGCGCCCTGCCACATCGCTAAGGTGGTGCGTGACTAGTTCCAGGAACAAAACAGCAATGTCTCCATTCTCCCTTGACCGGCGAAATCACCCAACTCAATCCCATAGAGGATTAGAGGATACCCAATCCAATCGACAGGGTCGGATTGCAGACCCACAACCACACCATCTCCGAACCTCCGTTCTCTGCTGGAGTCCGAATGGGCACGTGTGCCTCTGGCAACCTTCCAGGGCCTCATTGCGTCCATGCCACACCGTCTCGCCGCTGTCATTCGGTCCAATGGTGGATGTTCCCATTATTAGGTAGGTGGTCATATTATTCTCATACGACTGAGTATATTAATATTCTTTTTGCAGAAATGTCTATGAGAATCTTGCTCAGTTATCTAGAAAATAGTCCTTAGTGCTACTCAGTAGTCTAGAAAACAGTCCTTACTGCTGCTCAGTCATTCTTCAAGGGAATAAAAATAGAAACACTAAAAGTTGCAAAAGGACTAGGTGGTACTTAAGTTCTGATAGGTGTACATAGCTGTACATGTCCTATCAGTCCCAGAGCCAGAAAAAAACAGGGGGGGGGGGAGGGATACAACTGAGCGAAAAAAAATAAAGGGGGGACGGAGGGCAAGAAATTGGATTTCTATTGCAGTATAACATTTTCCCTCAATTTTAGAGGTCATCAAAAATTTCTTGAGAAATGTGGGAAATCTGTGCAGGTTTAATAATGTTTTGCCTCCAATGGCTCCCCTTACTAGCATTTCCAAAGGTTTGTTTCTTGGTTGTTGCTTCACCTTGCAGATTCTACCATTATGGTTGTGTTATATTCTAAAAGACATATTAGCACTATCACATTCACAAATGGTCTATGGATACATTTTGATGTGATATTATCATCTGAGGATGTTGAGATTTGTTTAAGAGACACAGTTAGAGATTATGAGCCATTATTGTAAGAAACATCTCTACCAGATTTTGAAAACAATGGAAGAATGGCGATCCAGTTCTAAAGGCAGAATCTACAAAGTAAGACAACTAAGATGGAAGTGGCAAGAGAGGAAAAACAAAATGTTAGACCAACAACACTTAATTACTATCTTAGAGATTTCATTTTTTTGCAGAATAACTGAGCAATGATAGGGATTGTTTTCGAGTCAAGCAAGCAAGATTCTCAACATAATTTTGAAACAATGACATAAGCCAATGACAATAGTGTAATTATTTTATTAAAATATCTCATAATTTGATATTTCACCAAAATATTTTGCTTTATATATAACTATCGATATTTTGACATTTTTAAACACCTACATATTAATTTTTTGATATACATGAAGAGAAGAAAGGTTGGTAAATAAAATAGTCACACAGAGAAACATTACAAAAATTATAATTTCCCTAGAGGCTTTACAAAGTTACACATTATAAAATAAACTATCTAGCTAAAAAAAAAATTAGGAATTGTGATGAGCAAAGGAAATCACATGTCACGGTCATGCGATCCCTGCCATCATGATGTGAACATGTGATTGATTCAATCTGAACACGACATATGATTTCCTTCAAACATCAAGCTCAAGCTATTTCAAAGGAGCTTGGGGAGGAAGGCGTCTGGCATGATATTAGGTATGGTTTTTAATTTTCTGGCCACACACATAGTTTATAAGAATGTTATTCTCATTAGATGCTACAAGCAGCACGGTCACTGGCCACTACTCAACCACGAGACTGACAAAACATGTCAAATAACATATTCTTATACACTATATGTGGGGAATAATGGATGGAAATTGTTTAATATATTTTTATACCTGTTGCAATCCTGCAAAATAATAGAAGGAACTACATGTTGCATTGCAACAGGAATAATAATAATATGTTAAAAACATGTGATATAATACCTTAACTGGAATAGTGGTTAGGCAGCTAGCGACTGTTCCAGCAAGGCAAACTTTGTGTGTTGTGTTAGCTCTAACTAAGGCAGTGGTCAGCAATGACTTTGGTGTTAGTAGGGCATGTCCTTTTATGAGAAGGCCTGTATTAAGCTAGGAGTAGCTTATAGGATTCTTCTCTGTCCTATATGTCGCAAATCAATCAATCAATCAATCAAATCAAATATAACAAAGTTTCAAAAAGGTGCATGGAATTCATAGGGCTGTCCAAGGTCTCTAAAAGTGTGTATAAGATGGCAGATGGAGTCTCAAAATATTTAGCAAGAGTAATTGTGTGCAAATATCAGACATACAGGATGAAGGGATCATAAGGCATTACAAAGGCATCTGAGTTTCTTGACCATCTTAGTCACCTCATCTGAACACCACAAAAAATTTGCGGAATATAGTGGAACAAAGCATATGGTCACACACTCCACTGCTCTAGATGTTGAAGGAACTACATGCTGCATTGCAACAGGAATAGCTTCATATCACACCAGACACCTTCTAAGTTGAATTAATGCCAAATCAAGCTCAAGTTGTTTCAAAGAACTTTTGGGAGGGAGTGGTCTGTCATGATACTGAGGAATGGTTTTTAATTTTCTGGTCACACATAGTGTATAAGAATATGATATTCTCAATGCAAATTTTAATATTAAGGTTATAAATTAGACATCTATTTCACAGCAAAACATTTATGATTTATGATTTTACCATGCACAAAACAAATGTGCCATAAAATACTAAACATATTCTCATTGCAGTAAAAACATCGGATTCAATACAATAATGGATAAAAGCAATTAAATGCAAAGGAATAAAGAAAATCACCTTGATATTTGACAATTTATTAAAAATAAAAAAATAAATATCCCAAAGTTTAAACAAAAAAATCATAACCATAAGATTATGTATCGAGGTTATATATATTAGGCTAAATTCTTGATATATAATTAAAGAGATATTTTATATTAGGTTAAATTTCTTGATATATAATTAAAAAATAATTTCAGACTTTTTTTCCAATGAGTCAATAAACGGTTTTGTGGGAAAAAAAATTCACTAACATATGGAATCCAAACCCACATTTCTACAGAAACGTGCCAAACGTTATGAAATGTCCCACACATCAGCAAAACTTTTCCCACAAAACCATTTATTGATTTATCAATGTTAAAATCAACTGGTAACTGTGGATATTATTTATTGATTTTCTAATGAGTTTTTGCCAATCATTTAATGCTGTGTAGCACTTGTTGTTTCTATATTTTCATGCACATTTCAAACTTGTAATGTAAAAAAACGTTCATGCTTACCTTAAATAAAAATCTGGCAGTAAAGAGTACATAAAATATTGTATTTTGCAGAATGCATAAAAGTCATTTTATGCTGCAAAAATATAATACTTTGACATAAAATAATACTTTTCTGATATGGAGCCTGAGGTTATAAGTGTAGGATTGAACTTTATGAATCTCATATACTTGAATGGTCATGGAAAGTCCTTATTCCATGTTCCTCACCACTTTCATATTTGCTCTTAACTCTTATATTGTCAAACACCTCTAACTGTGTTAGTGACCTTGACTTCAAAGTCAGAGTGTTTGTCTTGATATGTTTGTATATTGTATGAGAAACTATAACATATTTGAAAAGCTTCTACATTATTTTTTTCGTTAGAGAACCTCACTTCTTTCTTTTTAAAAAATGCATTTTATTTTTGAACAGTGATTTTCTTAATTTTGTGGTGCCATATGAATTATGTAGTAATTTTACATCCAAACACTCAAAGTAGTTAAAAAAAACTTGAACTTTTAAACATCTCAAACTGTTGAATAACATTACAAAAAATTTGGTAAATATCAAAAGTATTTTAAAAATATCCCTTTTATAACCTAACAAAATGAACATGTCTGTATGTATTAATTTATGCCAAGCAAATTTTTACTTGGAATTAGTTTATATCACAAATGCTATATATATATATAAAATTGTAACCTTTATATCATTGTTATATTTCACTAGAAGGAAAACAGCAGTAAAATCTTTTATATTCTGGTAATTCAAAAGGAACAACCTGACTGTTATTGAGTGCACATAGTATCAGAAACAAAATTATTATACTGTATGCATTAACAACAGTGATATCACTGGGAAAATTAATTTTGGTAGTAGCTTGTGTTTTCAGCCATAAGTCAGCAGTCCCCAAATTCTGAGGCTTGTACCACAGACATCTATTTACTGTAGTACAAAATTATACGAAATTCAATAATATAGGTTTTCAATAAAATATACTACAAACTCATATGCTAACAAATATATTTACACAATAATAATATAAAATTATGTTGCACTTTCCCACTATTTCCACAATATTTATTGCTATATTATTGTGCAAATCATATGCGGTATACCTATAATATATACCGCAGGGAGTAATTTTTAAAATTAATTGTAGATTCATAAATTAGTTTTGGAATATAGTACACGAAAGTTTGGGAACTGCTGATGTAAGTTAAAAATATCAGAAATTGTTACAATTTTTTATAAAAGCAAACAGACTTGTGGTATAGGTCAGAGTTTGATACACTGAAAAAAAAAGGCATTCGTTTTTAGACACTCGTATTCAAGTGAGATAATGCATAACCATGAGGTAGATACACTTTGGTGAAATGGAACATATGTATTTTTTTTTATCTCATCCTTAAATTGTGACTGAATTTTTATTTTGTACATTTCTTTGAAAATGATGATTGGTTTCTTGTCGATTGATTGATCTGCTTTTTATAATGTTCACTAAAATAAAAAAACTTAAAATGCAACCATACAGATTTGAACACAATTTTTGTTTAATGAAACATTAGAATTTCCTGATTTCTCAAAATTTTCAAGCTAATGTTTTTTAGGTCAAGTGATAGGAAAAGTTAATAAAATGAAATCTATGTCAATATAAAAAAACTGACTACCAATGGTTCAAATATAGAAAAATCTATATTGAATGATAACAAAAATGATTAATAATGAAAATATGGATGAAAAAAAGTATGAATTAATAAAGAAAAATTAACTAAAACCTATGTTTTTGTATTAATTTAAATTAGTGACTTTTGTTCTTAACTTACTAATGATTCTAAATTACTTAAAATTGTTAACTTCATTGTTAAAAGATTGCAAATGAAAATTTCTGGTTTAACATATATTAGATTAATGCTTAAAGAATTTAAAAAATAGAATTCTTAATATTTCCTAATATCAAAATGCATACAGTACTAAAAGAAAAATCAGTGGGAAAACATGATTTCATAGGAGTTACACATTTAAGCATTTCTACAACCTTAACATGTAGATGGAAGTGTTTAAAAGCTGTTATTTATTCAAGGAATATGTTTTCATAGTTTTGAAAAGACATTAAAACATATGGCAAATAATACTTTTGACTTTAGAACTCGTGTGGTGTTACAAAAATGAAAATCTTAGCAACAGCACTACCACCAAACAGACCATTATGGTACATTTTCATAACAAGTTCAAGTTCAATTTCTTGTGGACCAGGAATAGATTTAACTAATGATACCATGGCTTCATTAAAAGCTGTTCTTCTCAAGTGGAAATAATTACGAGTTACAGTAGTGATATCATCTGGTGCACGAGCATCTTTCAGTTCAAGTGTAAATTGCACTGTTGTACTTGGTAACCCTGGACCACGCATTGTGAACAGATCTAGTTGACCAGTGGGAGGGATTCGCATGTTGGACACAAAAGTAATGTAGTTGTAGGAGAATGATAAGGGTCTCTTCAGACACTCTGCTTCCCCCCGACGGCATTCCAAGGTGGCACTTTTACAGCGGCTGAAAGAGAAGGGGAAAGAAATGACAGAAATCTGCAAAACTTTGTTATTTTTACTACCATAATGAACAAAAAGAGTGTTAACTGTTTGACCAGATGTTACAAACATTATTAAATGTGAAATTCTATTGGCTTGATAATAATATATAAAAGAGGTACAAAATACCCACTGGAAATAAATATATATATATATATAAAATTTAGCTCATTTCTCTAAATTTCACAAATGAGTTCCTTTAGATTAGAATATTAAAGTAACATCACAGAAAACTAAAATACTCTGATAATACTAATCTGCAACTTGAATCAGTTATGATGCTACTTATTTAATAAACAGAATCCTGCATACATTTTTATTATTAGTGTATACTTGCAGATTTCTATCACTTCAATTTCTTCTCTAATACAAAAATATGTGATGAATAAAATATTAAAAAAGATATTTTCTAGTATGGGTAAAATGCTACTATTTATTTGCATTTTCACAGAAAGCATGTTTTTTTTCTGCTCATACTCTATATGACAATAGGCAACTGCGGCACTGTAGCTGGTATTTGCATTTTAATCCACAGCACTTTTCAATTACAAAGTATTTAGCCACTATTACACTGATGAAATATGATGATAAACTTGGTACAGAGGAAAAATTGTCTTGAGCAGGGTGGGATCCGAACACACAACCTCCTGATAAGAGTACCTGACACGTTATCAGGAGACTGTGGGTTCAGATCTCACCTGGCTCAAGACAATTTATTCTCTGTACCCAATTAATATCATCCTACTTCAATATCATAATAGTCGCTAACTATCTTTTAATGTACTAACTAATCTGCTTATTAATCTCTATGACTCTACGTACACAATTAAAAGGACTTTCTTGCTCAGAACTGAATTAAAAATAACTTAATTCTCTGTCATTGAGCAATAAAATTTTAGAGTTTATCCTTCAGACTATTTGCATATTAAAAGTTTTTAGGAGAAAAACTGAAGCTTTTCGGAGCAAGGACAAACGCTCAGTCTTCAGTGAAGTGACACTATGTGGTGATGTTAGGTCTGTTTAGAGCAGTGTCTTGAAAACTTTTTTACTCAGCGGCACACTGAATCTAATTTTTTTCCGCGGCACACTGAATCTAATTTTTTTTCCGCGGCACACTGAATCAAATTTTTTTCCCGCGGCACACCTAAAAAAGAATAAAAGCAAACTCTATATAATCGTCATTATATTTGCGCTTTGTTGAAGTCATCAGCCTAGTTTTACTTGAAGATTTGCTCTCGTTCTTTAATTCATAACTCAGTGTTTGTTTTAAATATTTGTCAAAAATTAATACCAAAATTTGGAAAAAGCTTGATTAATACTTACAAGATCCCAGTTGATAAAATCTGAAAGATTTTTATTAAAGCACGTCGATAACACAAGTCAAGTCAAAATGAAATCTTTGGAATATCTAGTGTCAATTTGAAAATCTCTCGCGGCACACTTGAAATCTCTCGCGGCACACAGTTTGCGAGACACTGGTTTAGAGCTTCATTCCACGTGTCAGGGAAAGGCGATTCCAGTGTCTCGGTTGCATGTGGGGACAGGTGATTCCAGTGTCTCGGTTGCATGTGGGGACAGGCGATTCCAGTGTCTCGGTTGCATGTGGGGACAGGCGATTCCAGTGTCTCGGTTGCATGTGGGGACAGGTGATTCCAGTGTCTCAGTTGCATGTGGGGACAGACGATTCCAGTGTCTCGGTTGCATGTGGGGACAGGCGATTCCAGTGTCTCGGTTGCATGTGGGGACAGGTGATTCCAGTGTCTCAGTTGCATGTGGGGACAGACGATTCCAGTGTCTCGGTTGCATGTGGGGACAGGCGATTCCAGTTTTTCGGTTGCATGTGGGGACAGGCGATTCCAGTGTCTCGGTTGCATGTGGGGACAGGCGATTCCAGTGTCTCGGTTGCATGTGGGGACAGGTGATTCCAGTGTCTCAGTTGCATGTGGGGACAGACGATTCCAGTGTCTCGGTTGCATGTGGGGACAGGCGATTCCAGTTTTTCGGTTGCATGTGGGGACAGGCGATTCCAGTGTCTCGATTGCATGTGGGGACAGGTGGTTCCAGTCTCTCGGTTGCATGTGGGGACAGGCGATTCCAGTGTCTCAGTTGCATGTGGGGACAGGCGATTCCAGTGTCTCGGTTGCATGTGGGGACAGGTGATTCCAGTGTCTCAGTTACATGTGGGGACAGACGATTCCAGTGTCTCAGTTGCATGTGGGGACAGGCGATTCGAGTGTCTCGGTTGCATGTGGGGACAGGCGATTCCAGTGTCTCGGTTGCATGTGGGGACAGGCGATTCCAGTGTCTCGGTTGCATGTGGGGACAGGCGGTTCCAGTCTCTCGGTTGCATGTGGGGACAGGCGATTCCAGTGTCTCAGTTGCATGTGGAGACAGGCGATTCCAGGGTCTCAGTTGCATGTGGGGACAGGCGATTCCAGTGTCTCAGTTGCATGTGGGGACAGGCGATTCGGGTGTCTCGGTTACATGTGGGGACAGGCGATTCCAGTGTCTCGGTTGCATGTGGGGACAGGCGGTTCCAGTCTCTCGGTTGCATGTGGGGACAGGCGATTCCAGTGTCTCAGTTGCATGTGGAGACAGGCGATTCCAGTGTCTCAGTTGCATGTGGGGACAGGCGATTCCAGTGTCTCGGTTGCATGTGGGGACAGGCGGTTCCAGTCTCTCGGTTGCATGTGGGGACAGGCGATTCCAGTGTCTCAGTTGCATGTGGAGACAGGCGATTCCAGTGTCTCAGTTGCATGTGGGGACAGGCGATTCCAGTGTCTCGGTTGCATGGGGGGACAGGTGATTCCAGTGTCTCGGTTGCATCTGGGGACAGGCGAGGTCATTTATTTCAATAGCCTTGAAGACTATGGTTCCATAGAAAGTGGATGCACGTGCAAGCAGTGTGACGTGCTCCCAGTCTATTTGTTGCCGCGTATTGTACTGCTAGCTCGACAGCGGCTGTCATTAGCTTGTTTTGGTTGGCATCTGTTTGATGCTCTGCACACCTCTCTTGTAAAGAATGCATGGCTTTTCCGATAGAGTAGATAACGGAATTATCTGGTAAATGTAGGGGAAATCATTATACACCAGATTTTTGAAGTAGGCTAAATTTGTCTCTGTCCCTTTTGATAATTTTCTTCAGATTTGGAGCTGAGCTGAAAACAATTTTGATATTTTGGGCTCTGAGTAATTTGTGGACTGATTTGCATAGGACAGGAATGTAAGAAATAGGTCTGGTAAAGGTTGCACGTTCGGGGTTGGTGATTGGGATGAGAGCCGAATCTCTTCTGTTTCTATATTTATTGATTAGCTTTTCTATTGTTGTTGGGTGGAAACTATGGGATGCAGCGATGGAATGGATGTTTTGAATTTCTCTTTCAAGCAACTGTTCATTTGAAGTTATGATGAAGACCCTATGGGTGAGGGAACGGAAGGCTGCAATTTTGTACGCCCATGGGGTGCACGAGTCCGTGCGTATGACAGATGGGATGAAGGTGGACTTTTGGTATATTGACGCCGTCAAGGCTCCTGCATCATCTTTTTGGATGAAAACATCTAAATAGGGGATGGCGCTGCTATTTTCCTCCTCCTTCATAAAACGTATCATAGGATATATATTGTTGGCGGAGTCAATTAGGCAGTTTAATTGCTCATTACCGACATTCCAGATTAAAAATATATCGTCGACATAACGACACCAGAAGAAGGGCAAAATTGCTGCTGAGTTGAATATTTTTGTTTGTAGATCTTGAAGGACAATCTTGGATAGGATGTCGGAAAGGGGTGAGCCCATGGGGGTCCCTGAGTCATGCCTATAGATTTGGTTGCCGAACTGGAAATAGTTGTTTTCGGTGATGAGTTTTAGAGCCTCGTGAATGGCGTTGATTTCAGGAAAGGAAAATTTTTGCGTTTCAATAATTTTTGTCTGAAATAACTGACTGCATTAAAAACAATGTCACCCAGTGCAAAGTGCACAAAGATAATTACCCCATCCGGCGCTAGTGTGCAAAAGATCATCCCCAACTTTCTTTCTTGAAAATTTGTCGAAAGTTTTATGCAGCTTCATTTGTGATCACCCATTTTCTATAAAGTCGACAGTGGAATTTCTCAGCAGACTCAAGGATCTGTCCATTCCTTCTGACAGCAAATTAGTCACACTTGACGTAGTCCCTTTATTCCCATCCACTCCAGTTTTTGATGCGATCATGTGCATATAGTTCAGTAAAACAGATCGAAGAAAGTAGTCTACGAAGTGGTGGAACAAAGGAAAATCCCATAAATGTGAGCAGGAATATAAAAAGTTATAGACATCATGTTTCAGATAAATATATTATTCAGGAAGAAATTTCCTTGCAATTAATTATGCTAACAATTCATTTTTAACATTCCTATCCTTCCCAGTTGTATGGTTTTATGTACATATTTTACATTGGTGCGTGACCACATTTCTGAAAGCTTTCACAGCAGACCACAACTCTATGAAGTTTGGGTACTTTTGCTTTCTAGTTTTCAGATTCAGTTATATGATAGGCCATGAAGGTGAGTGATTTACTGATCACATTAAATTATGCCTGCACACCCTGGCCATAATGCAACAGCTCATTGTCATCATGAAGGAGTACTTATCCATCGTTAGTGCTATATAGTAGGACGTGCATGATGTTTCACGATCAACAAATACTGTTATATTGCTGTCCTCTTTCCAGTTGTACTAAAGGCCCAGTTATACCAACAGAACAGTGTCCAGATAATTAGTGTACTATTTGATCCCCTGATTCAATTTGGATCTGACTTCTACTGAGTTGCCTCTGTACCCTGACTTAGTGCCAAAGAGGTGCCAAAGAGGATAGAATGGGACATCAAACTGTATCACTTTTCTAGTTATTGTAGTCTAATTGGGGTGCTTTAATATTATTGAAACAAATTTTGTCTGTTAATTGCTAAAATCCAAGGGCTTACAGGGTATCTATCAGCTTTTAAATACATTTCTCAATATCCATCCCATGGCATAGTTAGAACTTGTTTAAGCATATCTTATATTGAAATAGATGGTTTTGATGTTGAACAGTAACTTTAGTAACTGATTCATGCAATCAATGCTTTCAATATCCATTTGGTTTCTTTCCTGTAAAAGCTTCCTTTCCATATTGAGTAAATGTGCAAGGTTATGCTTGTTGGGAACATTGCAATCTCCACTGTTCAGGCAATAAAGGTTTTATGAGAAGTATTATTATTCTTAGTTTAAAAAAAAAGTGATCACAGTTCTTATGGTATAATAGGGGAATCAGTCTGCTCTCTGTTCCAGGTAAAGTGGTGTCCATTATTGTGCTTAACAGAATTGTGTTATATTTGTGTTAAATCAGATTATTGTGAAGACATTTGGTTATTGGACAACTTTAGGATGAACTATGGGTTTAGAGATGATGGGGCTGCATAAACTGTAACTTTTTACTTAAACAGATTTTTTACAATTATTTAGAGTTTCGAAAAGGATTTCGATTGTGTTTACTGCCATAATTTGCGACTGATCATGGTATCGTATGGCACGTCAGAAAAGTTACTTCATATAATGATGGTTTTCTTTAATAACACTGAGTTGCTTGTGAGAGATGGTAATGTTTTGAGTTATTGGGTTAGCATTACCACTGGAGTTTGATATGGGTGCATTTTGTCATCTTTTTTCAGTTTGGCTATTATGTTACGATTTCATTACAAAAGAAAGACTAAGGCCTTAAATGGTCTACAGGTATGAAAGTATATGACTTAAGTAATGCTGGCAGTTTGATCTTTTTAGCAAATAATGATGATGAGAGGAACTCTTTCATTTCAGCTATTGATGAGACTGGTAATAAAATAGGTTTTGTGATAGAGAGAAAAGAGAGAAATCAAATGAACAGCATCTGAGAATTAAATGAACAACAAATAAACATTATTTTTTCCAAGTCCATCCCTTTGCTCTGTATAATAATTAGTGTTTCGATTCTGAGAAATAATTTTAGAAATAAACTTACCCATTCTGCGAACTAAATGAAACAGACCATAAATTTATATCTTCCTCTGACATTTTTATTCTCAACCACGTTTTATTGACGGACGGAAAAAAACATTTACAAACTGAAAAGTCCTACAAAAAATTTTTTAAATTAGGAATCACACGTCTCTAAAAAATAATAAAACATTACATGTTAAAACTTGTAGTAGTTGCTTAAAATAAGTGTTTTAAAACGTGAAGTAATTTTTTTCTTGGATTCATATTTTTAACAAACATATATTTAGAACACGATTCCTGCACCCTTTTTATTGATTTTTTTAATCTCCCGGGAAAAAATGATGGTATTTGACAGACGGAAAAAACATTTGCAAACTGAAAAGTCCTACAAAAAATTTCCAAATTAGGAATCGCACGACTCTAAAAAAATAATTTATTAGAAAACTTTCTCAATCTCTGAAAGACAAAGTTCTCACATCTGATTAATACCATCATTTATTATTATTCCCAAATATTTATATTCCCAAATAAATTATGGTGATAATTATTTTTTGTAGTATAGAGTCTAATCTCCGTGGGATAAAATATTTATTTATCAGGACTTTTCAGATTCATCCGTCAATAAAACGTGGTCCACAGGTGGGGTGAGAAGTTGACGTGCTTATTTCCAAGAAATAAAACAAGATTTATGAAAATAATATATTCTTAGGTTAAAACAAAATTCATTTATAAAAATATATTCCTAATTTACAAGGAATATTACATTTATTTGTAAGTTAAAGGTGATTTTAAAATAATTATTCTTATGTTAAATGTGGTTTTCTAAGAATAAAAATGCATTAAAATAATTATTACTAGGGTAAATATGATTTTTTAAGAGTAGAAAAAAACGTTTATTCAATTTCATAGAGATTATTTATCTTTAAGCATTTAGAGCCATATAAATCCCGTGGCGTAGTGGGTTAGAGCGTCGTTTGTTGATAAGTGTGAGGTTGTGGGATTCGAGTGACCTTATGGAAATTGATTTCTTTTTAAAAAATATATAGTACTTTTGGTATACATTAGATGGCGCCATCAAAAATAAATTACAAAAATCGTGAGTTAGGAAAAATCGGGAACTTTTCAGGGGCTTTAAAAATGCAGGTGGGTTAACCAGGGGTTTTTTAAAGAGGGGGGACTTAATAAATTTAGAATGGGTGAACCAGGGGGTCTGTAATAAAAAAAATCGGGGAGTTTTGAAAAGGGGCGTGGTCGATAGCGGGGAGTTTTTGAAAAGGGGGCGTGGTCGAAAGCGCGGTAACGGGACTTTCCCTTAAACGATTACGATTATTATATCGATATAGATTGATTTGCTGATACACATAGTGTCTTGTGACTTACATATCATATACATAAATACCTTATGACTGCTGAGTCAAATGTGAGCTATTTCAATTCATCCAAGGGTTTATAAATTTCCTTTCTGTGTGTATATGATACTTTTACTAAATCACTTAGTTTCCTTTCTAAACGGCTTTTCTCTGACACTCAAATTATTTCAACAAACTGTTGGTGAATAGGGTATCCATCATCAGATGGCCATGTTACAAGATAGCTTGATTAGCTTGGTAAAGGTTAAAAACAAATAAAATGGTAAACTGAATGAAAAATGGTGAAATTAAAAAAACGTTTTATAGAAGTGAAAAGGTAACTAATAGAAAAAAAAACAAAGGAAACTTGAACCCTAGATGAACAGCAACTAGTGATGGTAGATTCTTTTGAAGTAAGCATTATGAAGTATGATTTGGGTAAAGATTGACCTTATTTGCCAGATGCATTCATTCGTATAGATTTCGTTTAGACATAGAAACATATTGTGCATAACTGTTGTAGAAGACATAGTCTTGACTATTATTTATTTTTTCAAATATATTCATTGAATATTGATTAATAAAAAACTGATTCTTGAGATATTGGCAGGTAGGTAAAGACTTCAGTATAATTTCCAGTCAATGTACACTGCATGACATTGAAATTGCCCCCATCCAGAAGGAGTGAGGGGATAGGGGTGAAATGTAACACACACGTAGCAATACATATTGGCATACCATGATTATAGTTTGTAGACACTTACAGCAGTTAGAAGATGAGATAATGCAGCACAATATGATTGCCTCAGTAAGTGGTTGCACTGCCGTGAATGGCAATACGGCGTGGAATGGAGCCATACATTCAAAGGATATGGTCCTGAGGAATTGCACACCAAGCAGCATTGACTTGCTCCCATAATTCATCGAGATTCCACGCCAGCCATTGAGAGGATGGCACACGTCATCCAATGTGCTCCCACAGATTTTCTATTGGGGATAAATCTGGAGATTGTGCTGGCCATGTCAATACTTGAACATATTGCAAACATTGTCTGGAGACCCTAGCAGTGTGTACATGGGCATTGTGGGGCGGGGGTGGCTCAGTCGGTAGCGCTCCAGGCTCGTAATCTGTAGTTCCCAGGTTCGAGTCCCAGCTGGGTCAGCGTTGAGATTTATCTCTGCAAAATTTCCCTGCCCTGCCCACGGTCAGTAGGGGACACCGATGGGCTTGAAAAGGCCGCCGTCCGTCGGATGGGACGTTAAGCCGTGGTCCCGTGTGAGGGAGAGCCATACCCTGTGCACGTTAAAGAACACGCTGGATGGCCTTGACGGGAAGCTACCATCTGTCTCCCAACAGCTGTTCCAGTGGGTCCCCTCCCCCAACCTTCTCTGAGCCTTCGGGGTCCTTGTGACCTGGCCATTTAGCCCATGGTGTGCAAAAAAGTGCCGCTCAGAGGTAAAACAATCCAATCCAATCCAATCCATTGGCATTGTTATGATGGAAAATGGGCTGCTGCATACCTCCCAGGAACAGTAACAAAATTGACTGCAGAACTGCGCTAACCTATCATGCAGCTGTCAATGTTCCCGTAATGCGGACAAGATGTGACCTGCTGTCATATCCAATAACACCCCATACCATTATGCCTTGATGACGGGCGGTGTGCCGGTCATGAACAAAAGCTGGATCCATCCTCTCACTAGGTTATCACTATACACGGACCAGTTGATCGTCAGCACCC
Source organism: Ryuthela nishihirai (assembly GCA_038380435.1). NCBI lineage: Eukaryota > Metazoa > Arthropoda > Arachnida > Araneae > Heptathelidae > Ryuthela > Ryuthela nishihirai. The sequence goes on from JAWZYU010000017.1 coordinate 56,094,963, forward strand.
AGACAGAAACGGAATTCATCACTAAACACAACAGTGTTCCATTTGTGACCCCAGTTTTCATGACTTCTGCACCAAGCCAGACAAGCGCTGTGATGGTTTGCAATCAATGGCAGTCGACGTAATGGTTGCCTAGAGCGCAGGTGTACCTCATGCAACCTTTGGTTTATCTTTTGGGTCTTGATGGGGATGTCCATGGCTGCTGACGCAGCCTGTCGATTATCGCCTGAAATGCTTTGTGGTGATGAACGAGCATGCCGAACAATATGCCTTTCAAGCCATGTTGACATCTGTCAAATGGCATCACTCCCTCTGCGGCACACTCTAGAACCTACATTTCGCCACTCCCTCTGCGGTGCACACTAGAACCTTCATTTCTCCACTGTTGCTAATAGCGTCCAACATTTCGTGCATCCCGATGAATACGGGCAGCCACACGACGTGTAGTTCATCCAGCTTCACATAGGCCTATAATTCTTAGTTTCTCAAAAGCATCCAAATCCAAATGGTGAGAAACCTGCCGACAGCGTGTACCACACATTTTCAGCCTTCGCTGAACAATTTCCAAGCAGAACCACCTAATCTCAACCATTCGCGTGATTTTCACCTGCATAAACACAATACCATCCCTGTTCCTTTTTGCACCTTTTATCTCTTGAGCCAAACACATCATTGGCTCCAGATTTTCATCATTTGCATATCTGAACTGCGCACACCCAACCTTCTTTTTGCATGTTTGCACGACATGTCCTTTTGGGTGGGGCACTTTCAATGGTCAAGCAGTGTATTTAGAGTTACAACAACTAGTTTATTTAGGAAAATGTACAATCTCTAGTTTAGCTGAAATTTTCATCAAATTGAGGCATAATGAATATTTTATTAAATAATGATGGAAGTTTCTGACATTATTTTTTATAGCTTCGAAAATTGACACTTGTTGCATTTTGGTAATCTTGGAAAAGTAGAAGGTAAGTGCACCAAGGCTTAAAAAAGTCCATATCCTTAGAGTGGCACAGCCAAGGTACTGAAGTGGGGGGGGGGGGGGGGGGTAGTGGACCCTTTTAAAACTATTGAATATAAACTCAAAAACTGTTAATTGTTTAAAAAGAAAATTTTTCTAGGAGGAACTCCCTCCGCATAGTGGTGGAGATGGGTGGGGGAGTTATAACACTTTGCTGAAATTGCTTTGACAACCACAGGAGAGATTTTTTTGACTAGAAAGCAAAGACATGAAAAAAATTAACATAAAATCAATGCAATGTTAAATAAAAAAATTACCAACAAGTTGCAAGCCAGCCATCATCATAACAAGTGATGTAGCATAACTCCGAAAGAACAATAATGACATATAAATCTAAAGAAATGAAATCAAAATAGATCTATAGACACAAAAACGAAGGTTAGTTATAAAAGTATTAATAAAATCTAACTGAATTGAAAAGATATCCAATGTTTACGATGCAACACACGATACACATGCCCATGCTTTGTTGGGTTGTTTTACCTCTGAGCGGCACTTTTTTGCACACCATGGGCTAAATGGCCAGGTCACATGGACCCCGAAGGCTCAGAGAAGGTTGGGGGAGGGGACCCACTGGAACAGCTGTTGGGAGACAGATGGTAGCCTCCCGTCAAGGCCATCCAGCATGTTCTTTAACGTGCACAAGGTATAGCTCTCCCACACACGGGGCCACGGCTTAACGTCCCATCCGACGGACGGCGGCCTTTCCAAGCCCATCTGTGTCCCCTACTGACCGTGGGCAGGGCGGGGAATTTTGCGGAGATAAATCTCAACGCTGACCCAGCTGGGACTCGAACCTGGGAACTACAGATTACGAGCCTGGCGCGCCACCGACTGAGCCACCCCCGTCCCCACATGCCCATGCATGCCTACTAATTAGTGCCATCTGCATCTTGCTGGGCCATGATCAAGTTTACACAGCTGAACTGCACAAACAACAAGTTATGTTTTCAGTAGCTGGAGAGTACAGTTGAATGCTGGGATGAATGATAAAAATAACTCTAGCCATATTAAAATAGGCATGGAGGTGAATGCTTTATAATTGCTTCCAAAACCCTCCGATTTTAAAAATAGTGGCTTTTGATTAATTTTCAAAACAATTTTGAAACTTTAAGAAAAAATAAGTTTGGAATAGTTAAGATCCAACTGGTGAGCTTCAATCAGTTGTTGGAATGGAGAAAAACAAAAAAATGAAAATTGGCTTTGCCACATATTGCATGAAGAAATGACAATCACTTTAACAAATTATTTATATCACAACTTAATAAAATATTGATTAAATGAAAAGTATTTTTTTAAAGTTTGAATTATGTATTTTTATAAAATATGTGCATTAAAAGTTTCAAACAGCATTTTTCATTTATTTAAAAAAAAATCGGAGTTTCATGTGTTGTATTAAAAACAAATAAAGCCATCTTGGACCTCTTATTTCGGATTCTGTCAATGAGTATGATCAATGAGGACCCTGGAAGGGTTAAAGTCAGTAATACATCTATCCTCATTAGAAACAATGGTAGTAGAACTAACCACATTGCTTAGAACATCTCTAAAATGTCCAGTTAACTAGCCATTATAGAATTCTCGCTTTCAGTAACCTTACAATGCATCCCCATCATTCCTTATGTGCCAGTCTGTTTTTTCCCAGAGAAAATATTTACTACCTCGTATAATTCTTTACTGTTGTATTTTCTAGTTGTTTCCTCAGCTTTGTCAGCCAAACTATCATACCAAAGTATCTATTCAGCTGCTAACTGATCCTTTACACATTTATTAAGTTCTTGCAATGCCTCTTAGGACAAGTAGGATATTAATTCAGCTTTATCACTGCAAATTCTTTCCCAGAAATAAACTGAATAGCAGTATCATTCAAACAGCTCTGTCACTTATGCTCCAATTTACTTAAAACAGTACTGTTAGTAACAGTAACTCTTTTAAAACAGTACTTAAAACAGTACTGTTAGTTTCAGGTTGTTTAACCCTCCAAGCATTACACTTCTATTCCTCTGTTGAGCACTTATATGCCACAATAAATTATAAACAATGGCTCTGTGGTAGTGCTGTCACATCAGTGATGCTACGGTACCATTTAGTTGTGGTGGGGAGAACTCGTACCAGCCACTTGGAGAATTAAAATGGTTCCATTTTTCCTCAACTTCAATAGTAAGCAAACCATTATTACAATAATGACAAAGTAACTTATCATGTTTTGAAGAAGACCCAGTTATGGTTATAGAAGACCTAATTATAGAAGACCCACTTATGGCTTTGGCTATAACTGGGTCTTTCAGAGTTTCAGTGTTAAAGGTTTAACTTTAGCACAACATTTCATAAGCTTCAGTTGCAAGACACGTTTGACAAGGCAATTGTCAGACCCAATTTTTTCTCCCCTATAAGATCTGGTATTCCTAACAGAACTAGCCCGTTTGCTATTAATATACACTGGTTTCCATAAAATAAGGAAAATCAGATCCCTATGTTATGTCAATGGGAAATTAAGGTCAAAGTTCTATAACTTCTAAAATAAGTGTTTTTGTTATGAAAAATGCGATTGCAGATAACGATCACAATGAAATAAATCAATATCTCGATTTTCAACAATATATGTTCAGTATTTAATGAGTTATGCAAGCTTGAATATGTACCAATAACAATGCCAGCCACAAAAATTGACTTCAGAAGTTAATTAAAACTTAGTAATAAATATTGTATCAAAGTGTTTAATAAAATAAATTTGTATTTTAGAACTTTGTGTAAAGAATTCTTTCACTATTCTTCAGTTTTGTATAAGTTTCTTAAGATTGGCTGGCATTGCTGTTGTTAAATATTCAAACTTTCACAACTCATTAAATACTGAACGAATATTATTGAAAATCGAGATATTGATTTATTTGATTGAGATCTTTATCTGCAATCGCATTTTCCAAAACAAAAAACTTATTTTAGAAGTTAAAGAGCTTTGATATTAGCTTCCTATTGACTTAACCTAGGAATTTTCTTTAATTAAAGGAAACGAGTGTATAATCGATTATATTCCTAAGCAACCCATCAGGTGAAACTAATGTGTATTTGTATGTGTTATGGTGCTTATAATTAGCTATTTTCAAACCATTAAGTTTATTTACTTTAGATCTTCCCTATTGCAGCTACCAATCCCAAAGGGACCGATTAACCCTGCCCAAAGGTCAGATCAGTACCAAATTTAGCATTGAAATCACCTACCAAAATATATCTTTCCTTGACAGAATTCAATATATCCTGAAGCTGTCTGTAAAATCTATCTTTCTCCTTCTCATCAGTTTTTTGTGGGGGGCATAACAACAGATAACATCCAAATCTTTTTCTTTATTTGCAATATGTAGAACAGACAAGAATACTAGAAGCTACTTATAGCTTTTACAGGCGTTCTCATACAAAGACATAGCTTATTAAGACCAAAGTCACTGCTGACCACTGCCTCAGTTAGAGCTAACACAACAGACAAAGTTCGCCTTTCTACCATACTCGCTAGCTTTCTAACCATTATGCCACCTAAGGCTTTTTTTAATCTTAGCTTTAAATTTAGTTATAAGAAATTTCAGTAGTGCAGTCATATCTTAGAAGAACATTACTGGCATGTCAGCTGAGTACCAAACCTATGCCTTTGAGATGATTTCCATCCCCTCTCCCTGAAAAAGAGAAATTTAAAATTATTTTTAAGCATCTGACCTTTGTCCATCTGGTCACTTGCATACCCAGAATATAAAGGCTATAATGCTAAAAAGCTTTTAGTATATAAAATATAAATACCCCCTCAAGCTGCTGCTGCTTGCCACAGAGGTCTGACAAGAGCCTGTCAGTTTATATGCCAGAGTAGAAGGTCTGTGAGGATGGCAGGACCTCAGCAGAAAAACAACACACACAACTATGCCTTACCCGGGGCTCGAACCCAGGTCCCTTAGATCAGTAACCAAGCGTGCTAATCACTCGGCCATGGGACGGAATTAACTAAAATTTAATTAGTTATTTTTTGTTGTAACGCTTTCTTTAAGACCCAATAAAATTTTTTTTATGCAATGTACCCATTTAATTTGAAGTCGATTATCCAAATTATCTACATCCCAATTAATCCAGAAAAAAATGTTCTAGCATAGTGATTCAGAAATTAATGTAATAATGAAAGCATCAAATATGTAACTTAATCTTTTTAGATGCAAACAATGATCTATCATTGCTTGAAGAAATACTAATAGTCTCTTTGTTAACGTTGGAGAAACTACTAGCATTTCAAGTTGAGTGTAGAAATTATTTATGATTATTAGTGTTTTTAAGTGAAGTTCAAACAATGATACATCGTTATTGGCACTTTTGATTGCAGTCCAAACAATAGTACATCATTGTTCGTATTTCTGATCATGGTTCAAACAATATATCACTGTTGGCATTAAGTTTTCTAACATTTTCTTTCCTTATTGCTATCAAGTTTACTTAGTTTCATTTTACATTTGAATTCTTTCTGAAAAAGCTAAATGCCATTACATTCTATTTCCATATTCTGTGTAGATAAACATACAATTTTATATCATCAAACTGATATTGGTAAAATGTAAAAAAAAACAAAGAAAATTTTAAATCAGTGGTTAGAAATTTTCAAATTTGGTAATTAAAAATTTGGCAATCAGGCTTTTAAACTGTTTTGGAATGCAAAATTTTTATACTTACTTGCGATGATCACGATCTCTGACATAGTTTGATGGACATGTGATAATGTTACATTTAAAGCTTCCTCTAGTATTAAGGCACACTTCACTTTCTCCTTTGCACACATTCTGTTCCTGGCATTCATCAATATCTTCAGGAGTAAAAAAGACAGAATTACAAAACTTAATGCTTTTAAAAGATTATTATAGTTTATCTTTGCATCAATAAATAAAAAAATAAATAAATACCCCCTCAAGAAGCTGCTTGCCACAGAGGTCTGACAGGAGCCTGTCAGTTTATATGCCACAGTAGAAGATCTGAGAGTATGGCAGGACCTCAGCAGAAAACAATACGAACATCCATGCCTTACCCGGGGCTCGAACCCAGGTCCCGTAGATCAGTAGCCAAGCGCGCTAACCACTCGGCCACGGGACGGCAAAATAAATACCCCCTCAAGCAGCTGCTTGCCACAGAGGTCTGACAGGAGCCTGTCAGTTTATATGCCATAGTAGAAGGTCTGAGAGGATGGCAGGATCTCAGCAGAAAAACGACACATACATCCATGCCTTACCCGGGGCTCGAACCCAGGTCCCTTAGATCAGTAGCCAAGCTCGCTAACCACTCGGCCATGGGACATACTGTGTTAAATTAAGATGAAAATTACTTTATAAATAAATGTGTAGGTGCTATACTAGTCACATGGTATTGAGGAAAACAATCAGCTCATTGAAAACTAATAGAGTAACATGTCCTATATCAGTGTGCTGCAGTTCAGGACTAATTAACCTTAACTGCACCACACTGATATACGACTATCAATTACTCCATCAGTTATCAATGAGCTGATTGGTTTCCCCAATACAACATGCTTAGTATTACATCTACAGTATTTACAGAATAATTTTAATCTTAATTTCATTTTTCACTCTGTGTTTATACCTTCGTTTTTTAATATACAGCATGATTCAAAATTCTTGATTATTCACCAAAATAAGTGAAAATGGGATTGGAATTCAAAAATATATTGACTAACATTACTTTATTCAAATGAATTCTTGAGCTGCAATCATCCCTGACTGGTAGTTTGTGTCAACATAGTTTATAATTGCGACTGCAGAGAATGTGTCAGATGTTTGTTGCATATGCTTGATAAAGTGCATTATGCCAATATTTTCAAAAGATGTTCATGTGCAAATTATTTACTCAGGTGCTGACGACTGTGGTCATAATTTAATGGCCACAGATGAAACTGTAAAAGTAGTGTTTTCCTCATGCAGAAGGATCACAGAATTAGCATTGAGAAACATCGTAATATATTTCCAGGAAATGTAAACAATCAGTCAAAATCTGGTTACCCCTCTTTGGCCATAAGAGAGTTTTCTACCATCACATGAGCTGCGTTGATAACAGTAAAATTCAAAGAAGTCAATTAACAAACTGGCACAAGATAATAACATCTGCAAAACATTGATTCATAAAATTCTGAAAAAATATAGGCTTCATCTGTATAAACTCTGATTTGTCTAGGAACTCCATTTAGATAATTATGATTGCAAAATAGAGTTCTGTAAATGGCCACTGGCTTAGAAAAGCACTGAACTCTATGTAGACAAGTCATCTGTCAACCTTTGGGACTGGGTTCTTTTCTAGCCGACTGTGTGTGAGAGTGTATGCAGAAAGGAATTGTTTCTATCTCGTCAGGATGTTACAATCCAGGTGGGCAAATAAAACACACAGATTGGATGTATTATTTACATATGCACTTTTATAACTCTATATACAGCTGCTTTATTAAAATCTCTATGACACTATATATCATTAAAATGCAGCAGGGGGAAAAGCACTAGAATCCAACAGAAATGATAACATTTAAGTATCCACTGTTAAGTTGACATGTCAATGGAGCATGGATGCCTACATAAAGTAAGTCTTACAATTTGTTCTTGCGGGTACAGTATTGTCTTAAATATTTATGTTACTGGTTTTGTTATATCTCTATAATTTAGATTACTTATAGAAGACAACTCAACAATAAATACACCTAGTAGGTAAGGATTTGCCGTGCAAGGCAGAAGGTTGCATATTAATATCTCTACTTCAAAGCATAATTACCAAAGTATTATACATTAAAATTAAATTACGTAGCTTTAAGTGACAGGTAATTTCCTCGTGCAAGGTAAATTGTGTTATAAGTAAAGTTACATGACAGTTTAAAGCTTATTTAAAAGCAAGTTCCTCGCTAGCCAATGAAGTCAGTAGCACTAATGATAATGTCTAAATTTGTGAATTATTTAAGTGGTCTAGTCTACACTAACTGACCAATTATTTTACCATACCATATCATGGTTGATAAAGACAATTAATTATTGCAAAGGTTTGCTTACCTCTGACCTATAATTAATATGATCTAATATGTCAATATGTCTCTGATTGAGATCCAATATCAGTTAGATGAAACTAGTAGAGAAGTTAGCAAAAAAAACCAACCATTTGGCCAAAAAATACCAAACCATTTGGACAAAAAAAGCCGATCAACATCAGGTAATGCAATAGCCAATGTTACTTTTTAATTTTTTAGATAATTAAAGTAATGCAATAGCTAAGGTTACTTTTTAATTTTTTAGATAATTAAAGTTTGCAATAGTTAATATCACAGTTTTAAGTTTTCAAAGAATTTAAATTTTGCAAGTTAACATTTTTAATAAGAATTAATTTAAAAAGAGGGTAAGCATTACCATTCTCATTGGATATCGCTGCTCCACTGCGGGATGATAAATTTCGTGAGAGTGAAGGAGGATTGCCATCAACCCTTTATAGGGCCGGCACTCTGTCACTTTGCATGGGTGTAGGAGTCGGTCTCCAATGGGAGCTGATATTCTCAGAATAGTAGTTTCCATGGTAACAGCAACGGGGAGATGTCTGTATTGCATAGGTAGTAGAAACTACTGAACAGGAGGGGGAGGAAAGTTCCTTCCCCCTTCGTGTTCGTTGGGGGTTGACTCTCTAGGAGGGGTGTGACCGAAATGACGTCATCGTTGGAGGGTTGGGTAGTTTTACCTCTGAGCGGCACTTTTTTGCACACCATACGCTAAATGGCCAGGTCACATGGACCCCGAAGGCTCAGAGAAGGTTGGGGGAGGGGACCCACTGGAACAGCTGTTGGGAGACAGATGGTAGTCTCCCGTCAAGGCCATCCAGCGTGTTCTTTAACGTGCACAGGGTATGGCTCTCCCGCACACGGGGCCATGGCTTAACGTCCCATCCGACGGACGGCGGCCTTTCCAAGCCCATCGGTGTCCCCTACTGACCGTGGGCAGGGCGGGGAATTTTGCGGAGATCAATCTCAACGCTGACCCAGCTGGGACTCGAACCTGGGAACTACAAATTACGAGCCTGGCGCGCTACCGACTGAGCCACCCCCGCCCCTGATCGTTGGAGGCGTTCTGTTGCTAGGTTAAGGGGTGCAGCCCTTCGACACCCACTGTAACCCTTTAGTCTAGAGGTCAGGTTGGTTGTTAACCCTTTAGTCTCTAGGTTTGATTGGTCATTAACCCCTGCTATCCTCAATTTTTAATTGGATGACCTCATTTTTCTGGAATGTGATTGGACATGTTGCTCATTGGTGGAGGTTTCGAATGAAAAGGCATTGCAGCGATTCGGGAGCCACAGTTATGGCTTTTGCAGATGTTGTCTTCGAATCTGTTCAGCAGCATTGGTGTGGTCAGCTCGATGAAGAATTAGTGCCTGTGTTTCCCGGACTCCTGGAGCAGCTAGTGTGCGACAACATCATTAGACGACTGCCTGAACCTTCTGTAGAGAAGTTGGCACTGACGTTCACGCTGAAAGCTCACAAATATGCCTGTGCTTGAAGGACTTTAGCGTATCGACTTTGAAGACTTGGTTGAGACAGTGAAGGCAGCCAGCGTCCTCTCCCAGTGAACGTTATCCTCATCAGCGTGAACCCAGGTATGCTAGATATTAGCGGTGTCCAGATCATTGTGAAATATGGCACGTCTGCTGTGTGTTTGATTTAGACGGTTTCACCGTGAACTAGGTTATTCAGACTGTAAGGGTCTGATGGGTGTCTACAGATTCGACCTTTCCTTTGTGACGGACATTCCTCAGAAGGACTGGAAAACAATTCGTTACGTGTCCAAACACGCTACGGGTCTTCCCTTTTACCCTCGTTTCGGTGAAGTGGTTACGGAGTCTCTCTCTGCACAATATACTGCTCAGAGGAGATTGCCAACTCCTTTGCCTAACCTCATCATTAGTTACAAATTTGAACCACCTAATGCCCAATATACTTCGTAGGCATCAAGAATCAAAAGCATCTAGATTCCTGTTATCTTGTTTACAAAGCATCCAAGTTTCACAACCATAACTAACCCTAGAAAGAACCAAACTATTATACAGTCTAATTTTAGTCTTTAGGTGTATACGTCTATTTCTCCACACTCTCGATAGATTCCTAAAAGTCCCAGAGGCTATCCCTATTCGCCTGTTAATCTCATACTGCACATCACCAGTATCTGTTCCATAACTTCCAAGATAATTAAAACACTTGCTCAATGTCGCAACCATCCAGAGCGACTGAAGCACCAGCTCCTGTTCAATTTCATCACTTTAGTTTTATCTCTGTTTATCACCACACCAACTCTATTACCAGTCTCATCAACAGCCCTAAAGAAAGAATTCATCTCATCAACATCATTAGCCAACAAGGCCAAATCATCTGCATAATCTAAATAAGAAAATTTTAAATCTTTAGACCATTTAAGGCCAAAATCCTTCCCTTCCAAAGAATTTCGCATGACGTAATCAAAAACCAAACTAAAGAGAAAAGGGCACAAAATGCACCCTTGTGGAACACTAGAGGCACTGTTATACCAATTACTACAAGCATTACCAACTCTCATACAAGACTCAGTGTTATTATAGAGAGATTTTATTATAACTAACTTCTCCGGTGTGCCATACGATCTCAAAGTCAACCGCAAATTAATTATTAATATCTATTAATATCTATATTATTATTAATTTTCCAGTTGTCCTCCTCCTAACTGGCCTCCACGGAATTATCGCGTTGCCGTGTCTAACAAGTTAGGATTTGCTTCAGTCAGTGTTCTATTCGCTGGTTCTGCTTATAATGAATCCGATGGATACGTTCTAGACTGTGGAAGTACAGAGATGCAATTGTCTTACTATGTAGCATAATTATGATTTTTCGAAGTACCAGGATCAAAGATCCCATAACCTTCTCCATCTGAGGGTATCCATTAAGTGACATGAGCGCAAAGAACAACAGAAAAATCACCAATAGGTGAGCCCAAGGGGCAGGTAAACAATGATAAATATGTTAGATCAGGATTCTAGAACAAAACGTTTTCCTGATTGAAAACCAACAGTCTAGCCCTCTTGAATCTGCTCATAGGATCATGATCATACTTTAAAATGCTAGTAATGAAATCGTGAGGATCGAGACCACAGCTTCTAAGAATTTCTTAGAGATCTGCTTTATATGGGTGTAAATATGTTGGACCCCTAAATCCCCATGTATTTGTCTGTTGGTTACAAACCATGGGGCATTTATTTGATAGATCTGGAATTTTTTAATATTTGCCTTTGTCGCTTTAGCCATATGGGGGCTGCATATGTTATAACGGGTCTAAGAACTGTATGGTATAGTAGTAACTTTTTATCAATGTAGAGGTCATGTTTGCTTTTTGCAGAACATTTTAAATTTGCTTGTCCCATCTGACCTTGCTATGCAAGGTAACGCCCAGATACTTAACAGTTTTCTTCCAGTTAAGTGGTGTATCGAAAAAGTTGAGAGTAAAGGGGTTAGTGACTCTTTTGGTGGTAAATAAAAGTGAAGCACTTTACTCAACATTGATTCCAATCTTCCATTTACTGTACCATTGCTCTATCTTATCCAAGCTTTGCTGTAATCTATTAATAGCAATAGATGCGCTCAGCAAGGGTGAGAGAAGACCAATGTCATCAGCACACATAGCAGTATTGATCCTGTCAATAACAGGATAATCATAAAGACCGATGGTAGATCGTAGATCGTATAATCATATTCGATGTACCGGGTAACCCCTAAACAACTCCATCATAAAGATATGTCCATTTGGCTTGAGTAAGAGCAAAATATATAAGTAAACCACTCTTACTTGGGCCCCTAAGGGCAAACATAAGAAAAGCTAAAAGTAGCAGTGGAATTGTATAAGAAACCTGAAACGGGTAGGTGTCCTCAGGGAACATTACCGTTTTAGGCCTCTTGTACTTGTTCAAAATAGTATGATGGAAAAGAATCAGAGAAGAAATAATCTCATTGGGATCATTGCTTAAAGCCTAAACAAAACTTTTTGAGGTGCGTTTTATATGCATATAGATGGTCGATGCCCAGGTCTTTATGGAGTTGTCTGTTAGTGACAAACCAAGGGGCATCGACAGCAGTTCTCAAAATCGTCCTGTAAGACCAGAAACTTACGAATATTGGTTATGTAGTATTCGCCCATGTGGGTGAAGCATAGAGAATTACCGGTCTGATGATCACATAAATACCAATGCTGGTCGAAACGAGTTTAGAACTTTTCCCGTTTAAAATTTTAGTGGTTGCTCACATTATGAAACTCTATGCTTTTCATAAAATATAATCAAATTTCAGATTATAATTTATAAAGGTTAAAATAAAGAAAATATAAGTTATATGAAATATACAACAATTTCAAAGTAATTGGAATTCACATTGGTTGACGCGGATTCCAAAGATCAAACGAATGATATTCTTTTAGAAAGAACTTCAACAGAAGTTTACGAAAGTGTAAAACTGACAGTTAAATAATGACAGTTGAAATCGAACAAGTGCTGCAACGGCGACATTTTTGAAAACAAAAACCTTCAACGGAAGTTTAATAAAAATAAGATAACTGACAAATAAATGTTTGTCAGTTAAATCAGAAAACAGAATAAATATTTAACCTCAAAGAGAGATTAAAGAAGGAAGATTCAGAATAGCAGTGAAAACACTGCTAATCAGAAAACATGTACACCAATGAAAAAGATTTCAACTTGAAATCTCTAAAATCCTAAACATATACTAACAATGTAAAAATAAAATTAAGCTAAGCTAGCCTATTCTTCCGACCAAGGGCTCCACCGGAATTTGATACATACTCAATTTAAGTAAAAGTTTAGCTAACTCAAGTTCACTTCTTTGAGCTAAGCGAAAACGGGTCTTCCCTATTTATGTTCTGAGTTCCAAGTCACACAATTATATTAATAAACGAATTATTCTTATTCTTAAATTTATAAAAAGAGTGGTGGCTATCTAGATAACTAAACAATTGTGCTGCCGACGGACATTGCTAATGTGTCGATTCTATACCCATCGAAAGGCAGTTCAGCAGTATAATTTTTCGCTCCTTATTCATGGTTTTGGAAAACTTATTGAAATATACGTGTAGTATTTGTGGTTAATATATTCCTTTTTTCTCTCCAGTTAATTTCATATTCTGATAGTGTGAGAGGAAACCTAAAGTGTCCTTGACCAAGGCCACCTGGATATATCAGTCCTGGAGAGTACAATAACAGAACTAATTTTAAAATGTTTATTTTTATATATAGAAGTTTTAATTATTTTTAAAATGATTATGTTTAAATAAATAATAATATAATAATAAATATAAGTAATAATTTAAATTTTAATAATAAATAGTATTTAATTATTTTTAAAAATTAATATCAACTAGTAGATATTCATTTTTTAAAATTTGGCAATTAATTTTAAAATATTATGCAATATTTTAATAACGTCACAATGAATGAATTAATTTATTGAATGAAAATTGAAATTGATTTATTGAATTGAATGAATAAACTTTCAAATAGGTAGTTTTCAGTTAAAGATTCGAAAAATAAATTACTTAAATTTTGTTGCATGAATCATTCCTCTCCTTTTCTTCAAGGCTATATAGACATGGTGTATCAAGGTGACTATGCCTTAACTCAGAGCCACCTAGATTATATTGAGATTGGACAGTACATTAACAGATTAATTACTGATCTAATGAATATTTTTCCAAATTATATTTATTTTTCTTAAAATTCAACTGGATGCTACTTATGGATGCTACTTATTTTAAAATATATATAGAAATGTTTACTATAAATAAAATATAAAAATAAACACCCCCTCAAGCAGCTGCTTGTCACAGAGGTCTGACAGGAGCCTGTCAGTTTATATGCCATAGTAGAAGATCTGAGAGGATGGCAGGACCTCAGCTAAAGTCATAAATACTTTACGAACATGTGACTTTCGTACAATCTTTATTCAATAAATTAATTTAATTAATTTAATTTAAAAATAAATAACATATAATCAAATTTTAATCCAATTAAATTCCCTAAATTTTTATGCAAATAAAATTTTAGGGAATTTAATTTGATTAATTTAAATAAATTTTGTTCCTGTTGGATGAAAAAGATTGAGTGCTCTGGAAAATACTATATTTTATGAATAGTTTTAATTAGCAAGATATTGAGCATAAAGAGAATTAAACTAGATTGCGTATTACCGGAATAGGTATCTGCCCATCAATTTATTGCCTTATATGTAATTATTTCTTTGTATTTCATTTAATGTGTAGTTGTAGTATTAATGTGTAATGCTAGTTGGCGAAGTTATTTGTGAGGTTTTTATATTCAAATCATTAACCTTTATTCCTGTAAATTATTGCATATTATATTCCCATTCCTCAATATTTGCATGTCAAATTTACATTTGATGGAACATAATCTTGAAAGAACTGCAGTTTACAGGCCTTTGTTTTCGTTGCTTTAGTCCAGTTTTTGTATCGAATATTTCTTATTTTTAATAGTAATTTCTTACAGTAAGAAAAAAATTTCCTTTTCAATTTCGCAAGAGGTCCAAAAAATTATTTAATTTTTTAGTAATGTATTATAAAAAAATTTATTCTTTTAGCTATGGCATTTGTATATGAATGTAAAACACACTGGTTAACGAGTTCGAGCATTCATTATTTCGCTACACAATATTGCAAATGGAATATTATTAATATTATTGTGTCAACAATTGAATCCTCTTTGACGGAACACAAGAGCGTCCCTTCTACTATTTTCATTTTTGTCATGCCCTTTATCAAGTGAAGCAGAAGTTCCTGTCGGTTCCGTGAGATAGCTGATATGGAAGAATATTCATTTTCCGGGGATATCTAAGCACACAGGTAAGACAGCAGAGGTAGGTGAAATTTTATCCCTTGCATTAAAATATTCAAATGAATTTAATAGTAAAACTCATTTTCTAAATACCATGTCGTTTTGCTCTATATAGCTATATTTGATTAAGCAGAAAAATACGCTTTTGATACGCAAGTGTTTATACATTTTCGAGTATGCACGATTGATTTCATAGTTCTGAATAGTAGAAAGTTTTCGTTTTGTAAACAATTCAAACTCGGATATTTAACAGTTCACAATTTCTCTGTAACATTGGTTTTTCCTTCAAAATTTATTATGTCTCTAAAGGTGCGAATTCGAACTAGTGAGAGATTAAGCATATGTAACCATGTTTAATTAGGCTTTTCCAAATAAATATTTATATTCTATTACCTCGTAAAAGTAACGGTTGTATTTTTATACGCCTGCTACTCATAGAAGGCAAATCGGTGCTCTCTATGTTACTTCTTGGTTACCCACTGGGGTATCAAAATTTCAAATTTTCAACCTAAATTATACAGAATATTTAAAATTCAATTACAGTGACATTGTCATTTAAGTACAACCAATTTAAAAAATTCACTATTCTACTTTCAAGAAAATCTTTATTCTGTTTTATATATGTGTAAGGATATTACATTATTTAAATGCAATAGTTACCCAACTAGTTAACAACTTTAAATAATACTCTAGACAACTTTAAATAATGCAATAGTTAACATCTTTAAATAAAACTGTTTCCGGAGGTTCTGTACATTGCGTAGAAACTATATCTTTGGATGTACAATTGAATCGGATCGATAATTCTTTTAAATATTATTTGTATATTTAAACAGGTAGTTATAATTATCACGAAAAAACGTTTATACGTATTGAAATCTATACGTTGTTATATAATATGATCTATAGACCCGACCCGTTTAACCCAAATTTAATGAATAGCAACTAATAAAAACAGTATATTCTTAATGAGGGGAAGGAATAATTCTCTACTTGAAAACAATCTTGCTAATGAGTAGTGAATTGGAAAAAAAACAATTTTTAAAGAATCGGTAAAACGTCTTGATCATAAAACAGAAAAAAAAACTCAAGAAATGAGACTCTGAATTTGCAAAACCGTTTAGCTACCCACTTAGAAATGTATAGAAAAGCAATTGGAAGAATTGAGCCCGATTGAATATATGATTATTTGTTTTATGAGTCGAAAGTTCTTTTGCAATGAGCATCTGGTAGGATGGGCTTAACACACACTACGAATTTTAAATATGAAAGCAGATTAAATATTTTAATATGCTACATAATATAAAGAAATCGGGATAGATTGAAATATTAAGATATTTAAATATTAACTAGAGCTACGTAAGCAAAAATCATATCTCATGTGTCTTAATTCTACAGTTGAATTGCCATAAAGAGTGCATCACTTCTCAAGTGGAATTAGTAGGCTTAAACGTTTCTCCATAATGCTATTTTATCTATCTATCTATCATGTTGAAGATGGATAAAATATCATATCCCCAGATCCATAAATGGATTGATAATAAAATCACTTGGCTATACAAAGAGACTTAGCGTAAAAATGCCATGGTGCTTAAAATTGTTTCAGAATGCTTGTTAAACATTTATTGTTTGAGGTCTGTCAGGAAAGAAATTAAAAAAAATTTCTTTAAAGAATTTTCGTAAAGAATTTTCTTTTAACTGATACTAATGAGTATCTTAGTTCAGCTTGGAATCTATCAAGTACTTCTCTTCAAATACTTCCATAAATGAAATAATAATTGCCCAACTTATTTTTCATTAGGAAAAAAACCAACAGCTTTGAAACAAAATAACACTAAATTTTAAAATTGGCACTTGATAGACGTTGGTCACCTGTTTAAGTCTCGGTACAATAGATTGATTCTCTTTACCTAATAAAACGTACACATATTAATATTTTTGATAAAAAATTACGTGTAATTTTAATCTCTTAAAGTACGTGTACGTTATTTGAGACAAATCTATTTGCAAGTTTGATTTCCTTCTTCGGAAAAGTGGGAAATTTCGTTTGTTAATCACTCAATAGATCAGTTTTAACTGTTCATAGCTTTAACTGCATCTTTGATTTTGAATATATAATGCAGTACAGTTTATCTAAATATATAATTATAATAGTGCTCAAAGCATGTCTCATTCGTTTCACAGTTCCAATTTAAATGACGAATTTTTATTCGACATTAAACACATTTTAAAGTGATTTTGGAAACACTGATACACAAGTGTCCAAGTGAAAAAATAATCTTTGAAAATTTAATCTTTAAATAAATACCCCCTCAAGCAGCTGCTTGCCACAGAGGTCTGACAGGAGCCTGTCAGTTTCCATGTCATAGTAGAAGGTCTGAGAGGATGACAGGACCTCAGCAGAAAAACGACACAATACAGCCATTCCTTAACCCGGGGCTCGAACCCAGGTCCCTTAGATCAGTAGCACAAGCGCACTAACCACTCGGCCATGGGACGGCTTTTATATTTGGTAAAAATATTTCAATTTCTACATGCGCAGAAACTGGAACAGGAGAGTTTTGTTGCATTAAGAACTGTTGTGAAATTGAATCGGATCGATAATTCTTTTAAATATTATTTTTATATTTAAACAGGTAGTTATAATTATCATGAAAAAATGTTTATACATATTGAAATAAATAAAAGTGTGATGTACTGTCCGTTTTATTTTCGATAAATTCTCAGTTAGATGTATAAAGGATTTAGTTTGTCTCAGTTTATTTATTGCAATAGAGACTCCATGAGGACAGATTTTATGACTCCATGAGGTCATATCTTCAATATCAATGCTGGATCTTCTTTCTTAAATACGTTTGCTTATATTCCAAAGAACGTATTTAAATTTCTCAAATACTGCATGTTTTATGCATATTAGGTTAGATTAATAGAAAACTAAATTGAAACAGAATACTTCAACGAGTTGCAAATGAGCAACTACAGTCGCTTCGCATAATTAATGGATAAATACAACTTATAATTTAAGTAAATTGACTTGTATATTCGAAAGCTAAGGAAATATCTTTGCGAATCCAGTGGTCTGAAAAATTTAACATCGTTAGAATAACGGGCAGTGGATCCATCAAATAATATTTACAACATCTGGTGTATTTAACATTCACCATGCTTATTAATGAAGAATAACACGTTCCCCCAGTTACAGCCTAATCATGATATTTTTTTATCTATATAGCATGTTGAATTATTTCTACATTATTACTTTCAAGCAAATACATACATTTCAGTTACCATTTGTGTCGCATTTATCAATAAAGGCTATCTTGAAATTCTAAACGATCGAAGCGAAAGTGTTTTTCACGGCCGTAGGAGCATAGATATAGATACAATAGTTTACAGTAATTCCCAACCTTTACAACGCCAAGGACCCACCTACCAATTCTCATTCTTTCTCCTAACCCCCGTAGCAAATCTAGCTCTTCCTGCAAACCCTCTTCTCATTATTGATTGGTACATTTTAACTAAAATAAAGGTCCCCGTAAGGAGGACTCCTAAAAAATACAGGGACAACTTACATCTATGGTTCTTTATCTGTGGTCCATTTATGGCTACTTTGCGATTTGAATATAAAAATGTGGGTGTAGAAATTCAAAGGCCCCAGAAATTTTTATATGACCAAGAGCCAATTTCATCTTCTGATCACTATGAGATAGCCAGTATTGCCATACTGAAATAGCATAATTCCAGCCAAAAGCAATGAAAATTAATGCTTCATGTAATCGCGTATATTGTGTTTTTCCCATTCAAATTTTTGATATTTTGAAATCAGTGCGCCTGTCCCCTCTCCTTTCGTGCATTCGCTGATTCCTAGTGGTGAGGGGAACAGAGCATTGTTCTATACTTTATGAAAAATTAAATAATTTTAAAGAATTTTCAATAACTTTTAAACAACTCATAACAAATATTTTTTTTTGATTTTATGTTCTTTGAAATTAATTTGCTTGCAGCTAAACATTAATATCTTTTTGAACACTATTATGATGTAAGTTAACGTGGATATAGAGGAAAATTGTCTTGAGCCGAATTGGGTCTGAACCCCCGACTTTATGACATCTCAGGTGGTCTGGTCATCAAATGTTCGTAGGTTCAGATTCCATTCGGTTGAAGACAATTTTCCTCTATGCCCACGTTCACCTACAGAAAAATAGGGTTCAAAAATTTGGTACTATTACTATGAATCGCTGTGATATAAAATGTCTAACAATATAACAGTTAATCTATACTGTTTACACCTTTTTGATAATCGTTTTCACAGTTTGTTATTTTTTTTTGACTACTGTCTTCGCCTGTCTTACTTTGACAACCCTGCTAAATACGAAGATACAGAACAGCAATGGTTTCATGCAAGTTTTCTTTGCCAGTAAAATTTAAAGTTCATTTTAAAACCACAAATATTTAGCACAACAAATTGCATAGATTCAATACTTAACAATATATCATATATTCTAGTGAAACCCACACCAAAAGATTGTCGCCAAACCTATAATCTATTGAGAACTCTTACTTAATTGAAAGCTTCCACACGTACTACTCACAACTCGAACAAATTTCCGAGTTGTGAGTAGTATAAAAATTTCAGAAAATTATCCGAAGTAATTTCGGAACTTTTTTAGGGATCATTCCCACCCACTTCAGCTAGAAACCCGATCTATTACTCACAACAGGGCTAGAACTAAATGGGCTACCACATCAAATTTGGGACCGATCGTTCAAGTAGCCGTGAAACCACAGGAAAACATAATTTCTCTCACCGATGACGTCACAAATATTAGCCTGTAAATTCGTTGTTATATAATATGATCTATAGACCTGACCCGTTTAACACAAATTTAATGAATATCAACTAATAAAAACAGTATATTCTTAATGAGGGGAAGGAATAATTCTCTACTTGAAAACAATCTTGCTAAATGAGTAGTGAATTGGAAAAAAAATAATTTTTAAAGAATCAATAAAACGTCTTGATCATAAAACAGAAAAAAATTTCAAGAAATGAGACTCTGAATTTGCAAAACCGTTTAGCTACCCACTTAGAAATGTATAGAAAAGCAATTGGAAGAATTGAGCCCGATTGAATATATGATTATTTGTTTTATGAGTCGAAAGTTCTTTTGCAATGAGCATCTGGTAGGATGGGTTTAACCAAGGAGTGTCTAAGGGAGAAGAGAGCTAGCTTCCATAGACGTAATGTAAACCTTTCGACTGCAGCGCCCTCTAAACGTGGCAAATTCGTGTATTGCAGTGAAGCCATCTAGCCAGGGAGAGGAGCCAGTTCCTTGCGTTATTTTTCCACCGCCCAGCAAGGTTTCCAATGGCTAACACCACGTCACTAAATTCATTTCTTAAAATTTACCATCATGATTTTTGTTTTCACAAAGATTAGTTAAAATTATTTTCCTTAATAAAATCCCATTTTGTAAAACAAATAGTAGCTATGCTCAACATAAATATTTTAATATTTTGAACATTCTACTACTTTGCTGAATGTAAAACGTTTTATATTTTGAACATAATACTATATTTAATATATTATAATAAATTCAAATTTATGGCTTAATGCGAGACGACATGTTTTGTTTAATTATATTTTATAGAATTTAGGACATTTTCAATTAAAGTCACATCGAGTTTCTTACTTGTATAAACTGTTAATAGATGGCAGCAGGCACTTCTCGTATCAACCATAAAAAAATTACTATTAGAACAAACTGCAGACACCTATATATGTCGATATGCTCCAGGGAACACAAAACTGCAACATACATTGACTTACATGTTCGCAAGATGATTAAATGTATTAATTTACATATTAATTTAAAAAATTCTGCAAAATTACTCAAAATAAACATACAACGGCTTTTCCAGATATCGTAAAATATACTCCAGAACGGGATAAAATACTCATTGAATAAATTTAGGGTTAGCTATCATTATGCCAAACAGTCATGGGTGTTAGACAGGTTGAAACACTGATTAAATCGCAATAAATATACCAATAGGAAGACAAACCATAGCTGTAGTGGCCTAAAAATGATTGCGTAGATCGCCCCTTACAGTTGTTTTTGTGCATGCACATCAATTTGACACGTTCAGCTTCGGTAAAATTCCGCAGAACGGCGCCACTTACGCTTGTGCGAAGCTAGCCTTCTTCTCCTTAGACCTTCTTTGGTTTAACATACACTACGAATTTTAAATATGAAAGCAGATTAAATATTTTAATATGCTACATAATATAAAGAAATCGGGATAGATTGAAATATTAAGATATTTAAATATTAACTAGAGCTACGTAAGCAAAAATCATATCTCATGTGTCTTAATTCTACAGTTGAATTGCCATAAAGAGTGCATCACTTCTCAAGTGGAATTAGTAGGCTTAAACGTTTCTCCATAATGCTATTTTATCTATCTATCTATCATGTTGAAGATGGATAAAATATCATATCCCCAGATCCATAAATGGATTGATAATAAAATCACTTGGCTACAAAGAGACTTAGCGTAAAAATGCCATGGTGCTTAAAATTGTTTCAGAATGCTTGTTAAACATTTATTGTTTGAGGTCTGTCAGGAAAGAAATTAAAAAAAATTTCTTTAAAGAATTTTCGTAAAGAATTTTCTTTTAACTGATACTAATGAGTATCTTAGTTCAGCTTGGAATCTATCAAGTACTTCTCTTCAAATACTTCCATAAATGAAATAATAATTGCCCAACTTATTTTTCATTAGGAAAAAAACCAACAGCTTTGAAACAAAATAACACTAAATTTTAAAATTGGCACTTGATAGACGTTGGTCACCTGTTTAAGTCTCGGTGCAATAGATTGATTCTCTTTACCTAATAAAACGTACACATATTAACATTTTTGATAAAAAATTACGTGTAATTTTAATCTCTTAAAGTACGTGTACATTATTTGAGACAAATCTATTTGCAAGTTTGATTTCCTTCTTCGGAAAAGTGGGAAATTTCGTTTGTTAATCATTCAATAGATCAGTTTTAACTGTTCATAGCTTTAACTGCATCTTTGATTTTGAATATATAATGCAGTACAGTTTATCTAAATATATAATTATAATAGTGCTCAAAGCATGTCTCATTCGTTTCACAGTTCCAATTTAAATGACGAATTTTTATTCGACATTAAACACATTTTAAAGTGATTTTGGAAACACTGATATACAAGTGTCCAAGCGAAAAAATAATCTTTGAAAATTTAATCTTTAAATAAATACCCCCTCAAGCAGCTGCTTGCCACAGAGGTCTGACAGGAGCCTGTCAGTTTATATGCCATAGTAGAAGGTCTGAGAGGATGGCAGGACCTCAGCAGAAAAACGACACAATACAGCCATTCCTTAACCCGGGGCTCGAACCCAGGTCCCTTAGATCAGTAGCACAAGCGCACTAACCACTCGGCCATGGGACGGCTTTTATATTTGGTAAAAATATTTCAATTTCTACATGCGCAGAAACTGGAACAGGAGAGTTTTGTTGCATTAAGAACTGTTGTGAAATTGATGTGATGTGATAAAATGTGATGGGAAGGTTAGAAACCCTTCAACAATGGGCTTCCTGCTATCCCAAACAAAGAATCGGACGTGTAAATCACAATGTAGAAAATAAAAATAATAGTTTTTCTGAATTTTTTAAAAGTTCCTACTTATGTAGAGTAGACTTTCTGTAATCCAATACTCTTGGATCTTAATTTCTTTTCTTTTCTGAACCAAAAGAGATTTCAAAAACAAAATTAACACTTCAAACAAGGTATAAAAAAATAACAGTCACAGTTCTTTCTTCAGTTCCACCACAAAAACAACCATGAGGTTATCACTTGAGATACTGGCCACTAGAGAAAGTTTGCAAGTAAAAACACATTTTTCTTGAACAGTCAATATTTCATATTTGTATATTATTAAATTCCTCTTCTTTTTATTTTCGAAAAACGAAAACCCAGCAAAGGATGAATTCAGATTCTGTATAATAAAGAACTTTCCTCCAAGAAACTGAGAATCAGGGTCTGAATTTTAAATCTATTTCTTTTACTGTAGCTTCTGCAGAGAAGAGATTTCATTGACAATTCTTCATCAATAATCTTCTTCATCTTTTCCTTCAGAATTTGTCGTTGAAATTGATAGAGAGGACAATGTAAAAATACATGAGAAATATTTTCTGGAGTTTTACAGATGGCACAAAGTGGAGAGGGTTTTTTGTTAATTTTGAAGAGCTTTTCATTTAAAGCACAGTGATCAAGGTTAATCCTGAAAAGAGCTGTTTCTTGTCTTCTGCTCAGATGAGATGTTTGAAGTTGGGGTGGGGGGCTATTAAAGATGCTACGATAGAATAGGCCAAAATTTTTCCAACTATTTTGAAACAGTTTAATCCATTCAGAGCGAGTTATTTTATTTTCTCTAATGCAGAAATCTTTGTATGTAATGATGTTAAATATGTTTGCGGTTTTCTGTAAGCTCTCTCTAGCAGTTTTGTCAGCCTCTTCGTTCCCATGGATTCCTATATGGCTAGGAATCCACTGGATCACAATTTGATTTTTATTTTCTTCAACATGTTTATTGCATTGCCATAATATTTCTGAAATTAATGAACAGTTAGAGGTAGAAAGTGGATCAGCTAGAAGAGCTTGGAGTGAAGACCTGCTGTCTGAAAGAATCAGGATTTTTTCTGAATGAAAAATGAATGCCCATTCAAGTGCCTTGAGGATAGCCCAAAGTTCGCCATTCATAATAGATGTTGGATTAGACAACGAAAATCCTTCTTTAATACTGAGACCAGGAATGCAGAAAGCACAGGATACTATTCCAGTTTCATCACTTCTAGAACCATCAGTAAAGATGTGGCAAAAACCAGCAAATTTCCCACCAATATACTGCATGGTAAGAGTCCATAGTTCTTCAGAAGGGTAGTGATGTTTTGAAATCACGTCAGGGATGTAAGGAAAAATATCTGGCCTAGAGATATTCCAAATGGGAAAATCGGGTATGCTGTCTCCTGCAATATTTCTGTTAATCAAATTTAAAAGGAAAATATTACTTTTGATACTTCTAAAAATGCTCGATCTTTTGCAGTTCAAAATTTTATCTAAGATTAGATTTTTATTGGTCTTGGTTTTCATTCTTGCTATACTTTTAAAAACAATGGAATTTCTTCTAACGCTGAGTGGAGGTATGGCAGCTTCAGCAAGTGATGGAAGGGTTGGAGATCCAGGTAGTAATCCGAGGCAACATCTAATAGCTTTATTTTGACAGGTTTCAAGCTTTTTGCACAAGGAATCGGAAGCATTAAGGTAAAGCTGGCTACCATACTCGAGAATCGGGCGTATTAAAACTTTGTAGAAAATAAGGAGAGTTTTAGATTTAGCTCCCCACGATGTACCGGTTAGATATCTCAGCATATTCAATCTGCTATTAACTTTTTGACAGACTAGATTAATTTGAGGTTTCCAAATTAAATGATGGTCAAGAAGAACACCAAGAAATTTGTGTTCTTTAACAACTTCAATAGGCTCATTGTTAATTTGTAGTCTTAATGGGAAGTGCTTAGATCGTGGTCTGGAAATAATTAAACACTTAGTTTTATCTTGTGAAACTGAAAATCCCCATTCATCTAAAAACTTATGGACTTGATTGACTGCTATTTGTAGATTCTTTTGAAGGATGTCAAGATCTCTGCCAGTAACCCAAACAGCTAAATCATCAGCAAAAATTGAATATTTAATATTTTTGTTTAAGCACTTAGGTAGGTCCTGAAGCATGATGTTGAAAAGCACAGGGCTGAGAACGCTGCCCTGTGGTAAACCCTCAGAAACAGGGATAAGAGCTGAAAAAATATTTCCTAATTTTACTTGAATTTTTCTATCTTTCAGAAAATTGTTTATATAGTTAAACATATTGCCAGTTATTCCTAATTTTAAAAGCTTAAAAAGCAGTCCAAGATGCCAAACACTGTCAAAAGCATGTTGGATATCGAAGAAAATCACAGCCACTCTTTGTTTTATGGAAAGAGCATTTTGTGACTCAGCAATTAGTTGAAGTAAATTATCTTGAGATGACATTCCTCTCCGAAAGCCCGTTTGGAAAGGAGATAGCAGTCCAGAGTATTCAAAAAACCAATTGAGTCTGTAAAGTATCATCCTTTCAAATACTTTCCCAAGACAAGAAGTCAGTGAAACAGGTCTGTAGGAGCTTAATAAATTAGATGGTTTCTTAGGTTTTACAATAGGAATGATCTGGGCTATTTTCCAAGTATCCGGAATTGTGCCTCTGTTCCAGCATTCATTAAGTAGTTTCAATAAATGTATCAGTCCTTCCTGTGGAAGGGATTTAATAATAACATTGGTGATTCTATCTGGTCCAGAACTGCTCTTATTTTTGGTTTTTTTTTATCGCATTTTCAAGTTCCCATAGGTTGAAAGGAGTATTCAAATATTCTGGAGACAGGGGCAACTCATCCAAGACTGCTTCCATAAATTTGGAAATCTTATCCCTGCTGTTTCTGAATGAATCAGAAGTAGGTAACTTATAATAAGAAGAGAAATGATGGACGAAATATTCTGCCAGTTTCTCGGTTGTGCAATTTAGAGCTATAGTAAGTTGGGTCCAGATGGGAGTAGGTTCAGGAGCTGTTCCAATATTCTTTATTTTCCTCCAAATAGCTGACTGAGGAGTCTGGAAGTTAATATCTTTGCAAAAGTTTTGCCACTGTTTTTTCTCAATATTTTTTGTTTCTCTTTTACTTTTAGCACAAACTCTTTGGTAATCTTCAATATCTTTTAAATTTCCAGATCTTTTAGCTTTTCTTTCACTTCTTCTCCTATTTGCAGTGATCTTTTTTACTTCTATAGCATAAGAACAAATTTTAATGGGGGCTTTGAATTCTTTAGTGTTACATTGATAGTTCCTGAAGAGAGAAGAACTAAATTCAATTAGATTAGATTGGTTGTTTGCATTTTGCAGTTCAAATGAGATATTTTTCTTGAATTGGAACCAATTAGTAACTTTCAAACGAGGTTTAGATATTTTAGACCAAAAGTTAGCTGAAATAATGACTGGTAAATGATCGCTCCCAAGAGAATCATGATGTGTTGTCCATGCAAAATGTTTGGCAAAGGGAGCTGAGACAATGGAGAGATCAATAGCACTTCCTCTTCCTGGAAGTTTGAAAAAGGTAGGAGAGCCATCATTGAGCACAACCAGGTTAAGATTCATGATCAGATCTTCAATCGGATCAATAATTCTTTTAAATATTATTTTTATATTTAAACAGGTAGTTATAATTATCACGAAAAAATGTTTATACGTATTGAAATAAATAAAAGTGTGATGTACTGTCCGTTTTATTTTCGATAAATTCTAAGTTAGATGTATAAAGGATTTAGTTTGTCTCAGTTTATTTATTGCAATAGAGACTCCATGAGGACAGATTTTATGACTCCATGAGGTCATATCTTCAATATCAATGCTGGATCTTCTTTCTTAAATTCGTTTGCTTATATTCCAAAGAATGTATTTAAATTTCTCAAATACTGCATGTTTTATGCATATTAGGTTAGATTAATAGAAAACTAAATTGAAACAGAATACTTCAACGAGTTGCAAATGTGCAACTACAGTCGCTTCGCATAATTAATGGATAAATACAACTTATAATTTAAGTAAATTGACTTGTATATTCGAAAGCTAAGGAAATATCTTTGCGAATCCAGTGGTCTGAAAAATTTAACATCGTTAGAATAACGGGCAGTGGATCCATCAAATAATATTTACAACATCTGGTGTATTTAACATTCACCATGCTTATTAATGAAGAATAACACGTTCCCCCAGTTACAGCCTAATCATGATATTTTTTTACCTATATAGCATGTTGAATTATTTCTACATTATTACTTTCAAGCAAATACATACATTTCAGTTACCATTTGTGTCGCATTTATCAATAAAGGCTATCTTGAAATTCTAAACGATCGAAGCGAAAGTGTTTTTCACGGCCGTAGGAGCATAGATATAGATACAATAGTTTACAGTAATTCCCAACCTTTACAACGCCAAGGACCCACCTACCAATTCTCATTCTTTCTCCTAACCCCCGTAGCAAATCTAGCTCTTCCTGCAAACCCTCTTCTCATTATTGATTGGTACATTTTAACTAAAATAAAGGTCCCCGTAAGGAGGACTCCTAAAAAATACAGGGACAACTTACATCTATGGTTCTTTATCTGTGGTCCATTTATGGCTACTTTGCGATTTGAATATAAAAATGTGGGTGTAGAAATTCAAAGGCCCCAGAAATTTTTATATGACCAAGAGCCAATTTCATCTTCTGATCACTATGAGATAGCCAGTATTGCCATACTGAAATAGCATAATTCCAGCCAAAAGCAATGAAAATTAATGCTTCATGTAATCGCGTATATTGTGTTTTTCCCATTAAAATTTTTGATATTTTGAAACCAGTACGCCTGTCCCCTCTCCTTTCCTGCGTTCGCTGATTCCTAGTGGTGAGGGGAACAGAGCATTGTTCTATACTTTATGAAAAATTAAATAATTTTAAAGAATTTTCAATAACTTTTAAACAACTCATAACAAATATTTTTTTTTGATTTTATGTTCTTTGAAATTAATTTGCTTGCAGCTAAACATTAACATCTTTTTGAACACTGTTATGATGTAAGTTAACGTGGATATAGAGGAAAATTGTCTTGAGCCGAATTGGGTCTGAACCCCCGACTTTATGACATCTCAGGTGGTCTGGTCATCAAATGTTCGTAGGTTCAGATTCCATTCGGTTGAAGACAATTTTCCTCTATGCCCACGTTCACCTACAGAAAAATAGGGTTCAAAAATTTGGTACTATTACTATGAATCGCTGTGATATAAAATGTCTAACAATATAACAGTTAATCTATACTGTTTACACCTTTTTGATAATCGTTTTCACAGTTTGTTATTTTTTTTTGACTACTGTCTTCGCCTGTCTTACTTTGACAACCCTGCTAAATACGAAGATACAGAACAGCAATGGTTTCATGCAAGTTTTCTTTGCCAGTAAAATTTAAAGTTCATTTTAAAACCACAAATATTTAGCACAACAAATTGCATAGATTCAATACTTAACAATATATCATATATTCTAGTGAAACCCACACCAAAAGATTGTCGCCAAACCTATGTCTATTGAGAACTCTTACTTAATTGAAAGCTTCCACACGTACTACTCACAACTCGGACAAATTTCTGAGTTGTGTGTAGTATAAAAATTTCAGAAAATTATCCGAAGTAATTTCGGAACTTTTTTAGGGATCATTCCCACCCACTCCAGCTAGAAACCCGATCTGTTACTCACAACAGGGCTAGAACTAAATGGGCCACCACATCAAATTTGGGACCGATCGTTCAAGTAGCCGTGAAACCACAGGAAAACATAATTTCTCTCACCGATGACGTCACAAATATTAGCCTGTAAATTCGTTGTTATATAATATGATCTATAGACCCGACCCGTTTAACCCAAATTTAATGAATAGCAACTAATAAAATCAGTATATTCTTAATGAGGGGAAGGAATAATTCTCTACTTGAAAACAATCTTGCTAAATGAGTAGTGAATTGGAAAAAAAATAATTTTTAAAGAATCGATAAAACATCTTGATCATAAAACAGAAAAAAAAATCTCAAGAAATGAGACTCTGAATTTGCAAAACCGTTTAGCTACCCACTTAGAAATGTATAGAAAAGCAATTGGAAGAATTGAGCCCGATTGAATATATGATTATTTGTTTTATGAGTCGAAAGTTCTTTTGCAATGAGCATCTGGTAGGATGGGTTTAACCAAGGAGTGTCTAAGGGAGAAGAGAGCTAGCTTCCATAGACGTAATGTAAACTTTTCGACTGCAGCGCCCTCTAAACATGGCAAATTCGTGTATTGCAGTGAAGCCATCTAGCCAGGGAGAGGAGCCAGTTCCTTGCGTTATTTTTCCACCACCCAGCAAGGTTTTCAATGGCTTACACCACGTCACTAAATTCATTTCTTAAATTTTACCATCATGATTTTTCTTTCCACAAAGATTAGTTAAAATTATTTTCATCAATAAAATCCCATTTTGTAAAACAAGTAGTAGCTATGCTCAACATAAAAGTTTTAATATTTTGAACATTCTACTACTTTGCTGAATGTAAAACGTTTTATATTTTGAACATAATACTATATTTAATATATTATAATAAATTGAAATTTATGGCTTAATGCGAGACAACATGTTTTGTTTAATTATATTTTATAGAATTTAGGATATTTTCAATTAAAGTCACATCGAGTTTCTTACTTGTATAAACTGTCAATAGATGGCAGCAGGCACTTCTCGTATCAACCATAAAAAAAATTAGTATTAGGACAAACTGCAGACACCTATATATGTCGATATGCTCCAGGCAACACAAAACTGCAACATACATTGACTTACATGTTCGCAAGATGATTAAATGTATTAATTTTCTTATTAATTTTAAAAATTCTGCATAATTACTCAAAATAAACATACAACGGCTTTTCCAGGTATCGTAAAATATACTCCTGAACGGGATAAAATACTCATTGAATAACTTTAGGGTCAGCTATCACTATGCCAAACAGTCATGGGTGTTAGACAGGTTGAAACACTGATTAAATCGCAATGAATATACCAATAGGAAGACAAACCATAGCTGTAGTGGCCTAAAAATGATTGCGTAGATCGCCCCTTACAGTTGTTTTTGTGCATGCACATCAATTTGACACGTTCAGCTTCGGTAAAATTCCGCAGAACGGCGCCACTTACGCTTGTGCGAAGCTAGCCTTCTTCTCCTTAGACCTTCTTTGGTTTAACATACACTACGAATTTTAAATATGAAAGCAGATTAAATATTTTAATATGCTACATAATATAAAGAAATCGGGATAGATTGAAATATTAAGATATTTAAATATTAACTAGAGCTACGTAAGCAAAAATCATATCTCATGTGTCTTAATTCTACAGTTGAATTGCCATAAAGAGTGCATCACTTCTCAAGTGGAATTAGTAGGCTTAAACGTTTCTCCATAATGCTATTTTATCTATCTATCTATCATGTTGAAGATGGATAAAATATCATATCCCCAGATCCATAAATGGATTGATAATAAAATCACTTGGCTATACAAAGAGACAGCGTAAAAATGCCATGGTGCTTAAAATTGTTTCAGAATGCTTGTTAAACATTTATTGTTTGAGGTCTGTCAGAAAAGAAATTAAAAAAAAATTCTTTAATGAATTTTCGTAAAGAATTTTCTTTTAACTGATACTAATGAGTAACTTAGTTCAGCTTGGAATCTATTAAGTACTTCTCTTCAAAACTTCCATAAATGAAATAATAATTGCCCAACTTATTTTTCATTAGGAAAAAAACCAATAGCTTTGAAACAAAATAACACTAAATTTTAAAACTGGCACTTGATAGACGTTGGTCACCTGTTTAAGTCTCGGTACAATAGATTGATTCTCTATACCTATAAAACGTACACATATGTGCATTCTTTGATAAAAAATTACGTGTAATTTTAATCTCTTAAAGTGCGTGTACATTATTTGAGACAAATCTATTTGCAAGTTTGATTTCCTTCTTCGCAAAAGTGGGAAATTTCGTTTGTTAATCATTCAATAGATCAGTTTTAACTGTTCATAGCTTTAACTGCATCTTTGATTTTGAATATATAATGCAGTACAGTTTACCTAAATATATAATTATAATAGTGCTCAAAGCATGTCTCATTCGTTTCACAGTTCCAATTTAAATGACGAATTTTCATTCGATATTAAACACATTTTAAAATGATTTTAGAAACACTGATACACAAGTGTCCAAGTGAAAAAATAATCTTTGAAAATTTGATCTTTAAATAAATACCCCCTCAAGCAGCTGCTTGCCACAGAGGTCTGACAGGAGCCTGTCAGTTTATATGCCATAGTAGAAGGTCTGAGAAGATGGCAGGACCTCAGCAGAAAAACGACACAATACAGCCATTCGTTAACCCGGGGCTCGAACCCAGGTCCCTTAGATCAGTAGCGCAAGCGCACTAACCACTCGGCCATGGGACGGCTTTTTTATTTGGTAAAAATATTTCAATTTCCACATGCGCAGAAAATGGAACAAGAAAGTTTTGTTGCATCAAGTTGTGTTGTGAATTTGAATCGGATCGATAATTCTTTTAAATATTATTTTTATATTTAAACAGGTAGTTATAATTATCACGAAAAAATGTTTATACGTATTGAAATAAATAAAAGTGTGATGTACTGTCCGTTTTATTTTCGATAAATTCTCAGTTAGATGTATGAAGGATTTAGTTTGTCTCAGTTTATTTATTGCAATAGAGATTTCATGAGGACAAATTTTAGGATAAATATGTAAAATATATCAAATAAATTTCTAAATAAATTCTTTGACGCTGAAGATTTTCTGTTTTATTTAATAAATAACTGAAGTAGGATATTATGTTATATTGATGTGATATAACACAGTCTGAAGACGATGTGTGTCCATAACACGGTATAAAGTATACTAAATATATAACGATGTGTTTCTATAACACAGTCTGAAGTTTATTAAATGTATTAAGTAATAAATATCAATTAATATGTTTATATATTAGTAGGCCTGTAAATAGTATCTAGGTAGTCACTGGAAGGAGAGCTTATGCACCAATCCCCTGTGATGATGCATAGAACCGGCCAGGCCTAGCACCTAAATGTCCGACCCCGCCTTCTCGTGGTTAGTACCTTTCAAAAAACTTCACGTTTCGCTGAAGTGGTGTGGGAGTACGGGTGCCTGGACGATATTGTACGTCACATCCACGAAAAGTGTCGCAAGCCTTTTACTTTCGTCATCGCTTACAAGGGAGGATTCTACGAGAAGCGACTATTGACCAGACTTGGTATAACCTCGCTGGATTTAGAAAAAATTGGTTGTCCACGTTTCAAAAACCTTCCTAAACTACCTGGAACTGAGTACGGTTATCACGAAGGTTGTGGAGTGCATTGTTCACAAACCGAGACAGCAGCATTTAGCACATGGATGAACGAGTATATCGAGAAACACTCTACACAATTCACCGGTCGTTAATTGGTCAACCACACGGACAATTAGAGGCTTTTCCTTTGTGGGACTTGTTCAACGAACCTGACTATTTTGGCGAGAACGCTCCACCTATGTCCTGTTGAAGACAACCCTTCTGTGAACCCTTGCCCAGCACAGACTTAAGCGGCTGAAAAACCTGTAGAACACAACAGTTGTCGCAATGCAGCCTGCTAGTGAACACTCCTACCCTCTCGGAGGTGAGATTTTCGTCGTATCTAGACTGTACTGTGAACGTCTCCAGGTCCACGTGCGCCTTTACTGCAGCTTCAGTGAAGGAGGTCTACTTTACCCGACGAAGGAAGGGATCACTCTAAACCTTCCGGAGTGGCAGGAATTACTAGTGGTGACGGACAGAATCGACGTCGCTAATTCCACCGAAAGAGAGACTTGGTTTGTAACGAACAATTGTGCGCTTACTGTAATAGTGCTGGGTGTCGACGCCTCGACATCATCAAATCCCTACCTCGTCCAACATCTTGCGGTGTGAATCTCGCCTTGGTCCAGTGGGAGGAAATGCGAAACCGTGGCGACGATGTGAAGAACAGCCTGGATCATCACTGCAGGTCCGATGTTAATTTTCACCTGCGACACGCCATCGCCGAACAGAGAGGCCTTCTACTAGCGTTTCTTTTTACTCCCCCGGCAGAGGGTCAAGGACATTTGATGCAGCTATTGACGGACATTGTGGTGCACGATCTAATTCATGCCTTGCTACCCGGAACTAGGTCTATAGAGCCCGTGGATAAAGAACATTGTTTGAATACTTATTTGAACGATGCAGTGCGTTCGTTGGACATTCACGCTATTGCTAATGCATTTTTTGACGGCGTAGACTCGAGGCCTCCTCTGTTATGTAGACGACGCTTTCTTTCCTCTCTGTCCTTTGGTGACTTGTTAAAGAGAGCGAAAGACAACCTGTATACTAGCGACAATTGGTTTTTTAAATAAAAGTCCGATATTACCTAACAATTACTGTGTTGTGTACTCATTTAGGTTATGAATCGTGTGAAAACAGCATCAGCAACAGCTGTTCTCTGTACGCTGATAGGGGTCGCTGTGATTTGTGGGGTTACGTTATCTCCAGATTATTTAGCCACACGTTGCGGAGATTCTAGGCATTTGTGAGGAAGTAATTGGTTGAGCGTGTGTAATAAAACAGTGGATATCAGATTATTTTTACGTAAACAATCGACGGTGAAAGGAATTAACTTATCTTTTTCTCAGTGGAAGAAACTCGTTACTCTGGACGGTTGTAAAGTAAAAATGTTGTGGGCTCCGAGTTACCCATTCTGTCTGGTGGAGGTGGGAACAAAAGCGATGTACTATGACCATCCGGTCATTTACACATCGAGAGAGTTGTGTGAAGAGGCTGCAGACAGTACATATATAGACGTACCTGACTTCCTTCCTATTGAGGTCTAGATTAAAGAGGGAAAGCTACTGCTGGTCGATGAATGACGCGTTGGAAAAAGCTTATTACGATACCAAGAACCCTGGCA
Organism: Ryuthela nishihirai; assembly: GCA_038380435.1. Taxonomy (NCBI): domain Eukaryota; kingdom Metazoa; phylum Arthropoda; class Arachnida; order Araneae; family Heptathelidae; genus Ryuthela; species Ryuthela nishihirai. The sequence goes on from JAWZYU010000017.1 coordinate 56,128,626, forward strand.
GCTATGGAGGGGTGACTTGATTATCCCAGAGTACTGGACAGGATCCAAAGACAGTCAGAGAATGGTTAGCAGGTCAAGAGATGTACACTCTCCACAGACCGGCAACGAGCAAATTCAGAAGGAACCAAACGTACGTGACAGGTCTGGATCAACAATGGCAGGCGGATTTAATGGTCGTGAAAAATATTGCACGATTTAATGATGGTTATGGATGCATATTAGTCGTCATCGATAATTTATCTCGCTATGCGTGGGCGGTGCCTGTGAAAAAGAAAACAGGAACTGCTGTGAAAGAAGCATTTGAACAGATTCTAGCGCAGGGTCGTGAACCCATGATTCTAAACACCGATCAGGGGACAGAATTCACAAACCGTGTTTTGCAGAAATTCCTAAAAGAAAAAAACATTCACTTCTTCGTGTCTTATAGTGATAAGAAAGTTGCGTTGGTAGAAAGACTGAATCGAACCCTGAGAGAAAAATTATGGCGTTATTTCACTAAACAAAACATTTTTAGATTCTTACACGTTCTGGATTCCATAGTGAAGGGTTATAATGCTTCCAAACATCGAGCTCACGGCTTTGCTCCCAAGGACGTGGATCTCTTTAATGAGAGTATCGTCTGGGAGCGATTATACGGAGTGCCAAAGCAGGCAGAACCTGTACGTTTTAAAGAGGGAGATCACGTGAGACTCAGCAGTTTGAAGCTTCCATTCAAGAAAGGTGCGTCGCAACAGTGGACTCGAGAGATATTTCGAGTGAAAAGAATCGTACCTAAAAAACCTCCCGTTTACGAAGTGGTAGATAGCGATGGTAACAAGATATGTGGAACTTTCTATAGCCGAGAACTGCAGAAAATAAATCTTCCTGAACTCTACGCAGTGGAAAAAATCTTGGACCGGGACCGGAAAAAAGGAGTCTTAGTGAAGTGGAGAGATTATCCTACTCCCAGCTGGATACCTAGAAAATGGCTTTCTACTTAACTCTCCCTTCCTCCGCCAGCATTGACGTTTACCCTTCTAACATTCAGAGTGATTATACTACGAGACTGGCCCAGCCAATGGAGCTGAATGGTGAATGGGAGGTAGCGCTATCGAGATTCACATTCCTACCAGTTGGTAGAATATCGACGATTCGAAAAGCTCCTTCTCCACACATTTCAGATGGTTTCCCTCCTTTCCTAAAGATGCAATTAAGATCTCGCTAAGTTCGCAAAACTTTGGAAAGCATATAAAGAGAGCGGGGATTGTAAAAAATATTCAGCATCAAATTCCTACAGATATAGATATTAAAGTGATGAAAAGAGATGATTTATGGTTGTTCCCGATTGGAGCTCCTAATTACGCCTTGTTTTTTTACAAAAGAGGCAGAGAGTTTCAATGCATTCTTCAATATCGACGCGGCGTACATGGAAACTCCTCACTACGGCAACTTCGCCAGCAAGGTCAGAAAGGATGACGGTGATTTCTTCTCTCCCGATTCATCATTTTATTTTTACTTACAACCCCATCCTGTGATACGAGGAAACGAGAACCAGATACCCCACTGTCGTTACGAAAATGTGTAAGCTATTTTCTCTGCTATGCTTCAAACTATGCCTTCCGAAGATAGAAAACATTACGGCCTCAAGAAACCGGCTAATAATCATACACAAATCACCAATAGTGATAGTTATTACCTCATGTTTCCTGCCTCCTCCAAAGGGTTGGGAGAATTACTAGATTTTGACAAATTCGAATATTTGTATAACATCTCCGTGTCCAAGTATGCCATTGATATTAACGCTGGTATATCTGTTATTTTTGTGTACTCCGACCTGGTAGCGCCTCATTTATTACGCGACACTTATGCAGAGCTGTTACGTGTGATTAACCCCTCTACAAGAACACCCAACAACGAGGCTATAGCGAAAACTTTTACGAGTGCTGATTAATAATAATAATATCTTTATTTAGCCTTAGTATGGTTATATACATAGATTACCCCGCTAAGCCTTATGGCTTGTAGGTAAGATTCGATTTCAATCACCCGACAGGTTTATTAAAGAATATTACATGTATAATAGAAAATAAACAAGTAATTAAAACAGAAACTAAAACAACAACAACAACAACAACAAAAAAAACACGTATTAAAACATAGACATGAAAAATTAAACACATTTATAAAATAAACCTATAAAATTTCGGATTACAGCACATATTGCACAAAACTATCACCTATTTCACAAGTCATCATTTCACATTAAAATTGCACTTCCTTAAAAGATACCAGATACAGGACATGACTTTTTAAACATTACTTTTCAAATATTTACATCTAATAACCATTTCGAAACTTTAGTTTTAATTTCTGAATAAGTGCTCAGGGATAACAGATCTCTCGGTAGAGAATTAAATTTTTTGGGTATTTGATAAGATATCCGCGCTTTTCCATAATTATTGTGAAAAACTGGTTCAACAGAATAATTTTCACACTTTCGTCTTGTATTGATCACATGCAAAATTTTCTCCTTGTGTTAATTTTTAAAGTAATTTCTAAAGATAGTTACATAAATATATAACAAGTCACCTGGTAAAATGTTCAGATAATGAAAAATATTGCCAAGGTGATCTTTATTAATTATAGGTTTATTGAATTTAACAATATTATTTAGAGTACTTTTTGTATTCGTTTAATTTTATTTAAAACAGATTTATATGTGCACCCATGTATACCGATACCATACCTAATGATTGATTCACAGAGAGCTTTATATATCATTATGACATCCAATGGAATAAGTGTATTCAACTTCAACACTTTGTAAGATACATAACTTAGTTTATCACAAGTATATTTTATGCGCGATTTCCATTTAAAATCTTGGTCAATATAAATTCCCAAATATTGAATTTTATTAACCCCTTCCACAATTGGGCAGGAACATGCATTTTGGTTAATTATTAATTTATATTGACAGTTATAATTATGTGTTTTAATGCATAAGTTATTTAACTTGTGCCTACTCTGAATGATCATATATTTGGTTTTTTCTTCATTTAAGAAGAGTTTGTTTTTCTGAAACCAAGATTTTGCTACATTATAGTCGCTTTGTGCACATCTAACTACTTCTTCTACCTGCATACCTGCGTTCAGCAGAACGGTATCGTCAGCAAACATAAACAAATTATCAAGAAAATTTGTTTCTGCTAAATCATTTATATAAATTGCAAATAAAAGTGGCCCCAAAACTGAGCCCTGTGGTACACCTGATTTTAAAATTTGATCTCTACTCTCACAATTTTCAATCCTAGTGATGATAGTCCTATTAGATAAGTAATTTTTGAACCATTTATTCAGTGAACCTCGAATTCCCACCAATGATAACTTTTTTAACAATATGTCATGGTTAACCGTGTCAAATGCTTTATTCAAATCCATAAATATAGCACAAACCTTTTTTCCAGAATTGAGTGCTGTATTAATGTATTATGAGAAATTCTCTAATAAATCAATAGTTCCTCTGTTCTTCCTAAACCCGTACTGCCCATTTGTAATTATTTTACATTTTTCTAAAAAATTATTAACATATTTGTATACATAATTTTCTAAAACTTTTTCAATAACTGATAAGATCATGATCGGTCTATAATTACTATATATATTTCGTGATCCCTTTTTAAATATAGGACGCACAATTGCAATTTCGAGTGTGTTAGGAACAATGCCAGTGTTCAAACTCGAATTAATCAAGCGTTGCAGGATCTCAGAAAAAACATCTGAATTGCTTTTTACATATGCAGTTTTCATCATATCATAGCCCACTGCATTACTAGATTTTAAATTGCTAATGATCTGTACTACCTCATCTCTATTTGCTTCAGGTATAAAAATAGAATGTGAATTAGAAGGTGCAATAATCTCGTTGACAGCTATATTTATATTTTTTGAATATTTCAGGATTAAATTTTCTGTAACACTAGCAAAGTAATTGTTAAAATCATCCACTATCAACTCCATCGCTTTATTTTTACCAAAATAGCGTTCTATTTGCATGTCAACAGATAATTTCTTTTTCTCGTTAATAATATCTTTTACCAGCTCCCATTTTCTCTTTTTACCAGCTCCAAAATTCAATTTTTTTTTACCAGCTCTTCTTACCAGCTCCAAATTTCTTTTTGTTATCTTTATTTAAATTGATTTTATTAATATAATAAAAACATTTTTGTTTCTTTATCAAACTATTTACAGTATTCCTTACTGTTTTATATTCATCATATAATATCGTACTTTGCATATTATTCTTATATTTAACCCACAACAGATCTCTTTCTTCAATAGCCTTAATTATCCCTTCAGTCATCCATTCTTTCGGTTTCCTTTTGAATTTTTTTAACTCTAGATGCTTTGAAATAACACTGATTCCTAATTTCGTTAATTTTATCTAATATCAATTTTAACAAGTCTTCCGGATTAGTAACCTCAGTTCCAATAACATCCCAATCTATTAATCCTAGTTTTTGGGAAAGTTTTTTTTATCATCGACATATGTACCTAAGTAAGCGTTATTCTTATTTGTAGGATTTTTATCTCTAGAAATTAAGGATTTTATTTTTGTTCTAATTAATATTCATAGTGATCAGCAATCTTTTTTTTATGGCTCTTACATCTGCTTCAAAGTTTTTAATTTTATGAACCACATGATCGATTTGAGATTGTTGCAAAGTTTGCATAACGACTTCTTCTCTAATAAAACCTGATACCTTCTGTTCCATGCCATTCTCCAATAACAGATTCAAGTATTGGTCGCTACCATATTTGTCTATATTTGCCGTACCAATATTAAAATCGCCAACCAAGAAAATATCATTTAACTTTAAATAAAAATAAAAAATAAAATAAATACCCCCTCAAGCAGCTGCTTGCCACAGAGGTCTGACAGGAGACTGCCAGTTTATATGCCAGAGTAGAAGGTCTGAGAGGATGGCAGGACCTCAGTAGAAAAACGACACAAACAGCCATGCCTTATCCGGGGCTCGAACCCAGGTTCCGTAGATCAGTAGCCAAGCGTGCTAACCACTATCGAACCAATTTTTAAAATTTGACACAAATTCTTTAACCTTTGTACTTAGTGATCTGTATAGAGCGATCAAGTTTAATAAAAAGTAATTAATTTCAATCTGTAGATGAATTACTTCCGCAGGTGAAATCGAAATGTTTAGTTCAGAAACATTCAGCTTATGTCTATAGAAAACTATAAGCCCTCTGCCACTTGAAATATTAACATCAATAGTGATTTTATCAAAACCAGCTAAATTAATGTGAATTTTCCAGAGTGTTAGTTGTACTTTCTACTAGAATAATAACATCCAAATAATCGATAAACGAATAAATATAAACAGTAAAGAGGTCCCAATTTTTTTAAACTGATCTGACATTAATATAGAATATGCCTAATTCGTTATCAACTTTGCCTTGTAAAAAAATATTAGGATTTAATTCTTGTGTAGTATCAGGGCCATCCAAATTTAATTCATTATCTATTAGTTCAATAACCTCCATAATTGTTTAAAAATGGAAAAAAACCCCATAATTTAAAAATGTCAAAAAATAATCGTTAGTTAAATCCTCAATAGTTTCAAACATATTAATCCTAATCGGCTTATCGTTATCTCCTTTTTTTAACAAATATTTTGTTATTCTTGTACCATACATATTTATAGTTATGTTGTCTGGCAAAAACTCTAGCTCTCCAATAAATTTCTTTCTTCACCTGTGTCAAATTTTCGTTAATGTAAATTGAATTATTGGAACTGTTATGAACAACCTCACCACTGTTAATTCTATTTTTTTCCCGAGCAATCCACTTATTTTTAATGGTTCTACTCTTAAATTGTACGATAACATAAGGTAATTTTTGCTTATCCCGAACAGAGACTCTGTGAATCACATTAATATCTTTCGTTTGAAAATCCGTAATATCTAACTTATCAGCTAAATTTTTTACATTTTACCCTCTGGCAAGGAACGTGTTCGAGAGTGTGAGAATATTTCTTCGCACAGAGAGTGAGGAACCGTTATCTTTTAAGTATGGTAAAGTTTTAGTCAAGCTGGACTTTCGTCATGCGAATCAAGTACACAGAGTCGAGTCCCTCCACCTATCTGACGTACTATAGGGCTCAGACAGGCGCAAGGGTGTTCAGAGGACCCCGGTATAAAAGAGGAGGAGGGCTCGGATCCTGAATTATAAGTATCGGACGTTTCGTATCCCCGATTCTGAAGCCCATGTCGTTTTCTCTAAGAAAGCAAGCAGCTAGATCAGGAATTAAATTCGCTTCGGAAGTTGCATCAGGTCGAGACCCAAAAGAAGCGTTCAAATCGAATTTGAAGGACGGTGCGGCAAACTTGTTAGAAGAAGCCGGGAAAAACCTGCGGGGGAGAGGTATAAAACGTAAGAAACAAAATAAAATTGTCAGATTGTCAAAGAGACACTGTAGAGTGAAGGACGTCTTTGCAAAATGAGCGAAAGGATCCACGGTTCGTCTGGCGATTGCGCTCTATCGGAATTCGACCTGTTTGCTATACCACCGACTAACTCACAACTGGGTTGGGTTGCTTTACCTCTGAGCGGCACTTTTTTGCACACCATGGGCTAAATGGCCAGGTCAGAAGGACCCCGAAGGCTCAGAGAAGGTTGGGGGAGGGGACCCACTGGAACAGCTGTTGGGAGACAGATGGTAACCTCCCGTCAAGGCCATCCAGCGTGTTCTTTAACGTGCAGAGGGTATGGCTCTCCCACACACGGGGCCACGGCTTAACGTCCCATCCGACGGACAGCGGCCTTTCCAAGCCCATCGGTGTCCTCCTACTGACCGTGGGCAGGACGGGGAATTTTGCGGAGATAAATCTCAACGCTGACCCAGCTGGGACTCGAACCTCGGAACTACAGATTACGAGCCTGGCGCGCTACCGACTGAGCCACTCCCGCCCTCCACTCACAGATTGAAAGAGCTACTTATGTTGCTTACCAGCCCCTTGCTTCGTTAGAAGGAAATGCTCCGTTGGAATTTAACGTCGTTGGAGGTGACGAATATATCGATTTATCCTGATATCACTTAAGAATCAAGGCAAGAATAACAGACGCTGCAGGAAGGCCCATAACGGATGCGGAAGCTGTTGCTCCATCGAATAATTTTTTACATGGCTTGTTTAGCCAAGTGGATGTGTACTTGAACGAACAATTAGAGAGTGGAAGCCACAGTCTTTACCCCTACAGAAGTTATCTGGAAAATTTACTTAACTTCGGATCCGATGCAGTTAAAAGCCATTCAACTTGTGGACTATGGCATCTGGATGTTGCAAGCAAAATGGAAGAATGTGGGGATGCTAATCTCGGTTGGAAAACGAGGAAAACTTGAGCAGGTTCGCGTAGCATCGAATTAATCGGATGGGTACATGCGGATCTATTTCTACAAGACCGGTAATTTACTGAATCACGTAGACCTTCGATTGAGGATGACGAGAGCAAAACCAAAATTCTGCCTCATGACTAGCGAAGCAAACCCTCCTTACAAAGTGAAATTTGAAGAAGCTGCTTTCTATGTAAGGAGTGTCAAAGTCAGCAGTTCAACGCTACTCACTCAGGCTCAGATGCTACACACGACCTCGGCCAAATATCCTTTAAGACGTGTGGAAGTCAGATCGTTCACTCTCAGCCCTGGAATTACGTCGTGTACGAGAGATATTTTATTCAGCTCTCAGATGCCCAAAAGAATCATTGTAGGGATCGTCGACTCAGCTGCCATGAACGGGGATTTTACTAGAAATCCATACAACTTCAATCATTACAATCTGAATTATATATCTCTACATGCTGGCACCGAGCAATTCCCCTCTCAACCGCTCACCCCTGACTATCCAAATCATCAATATATACGCTCTTATCAAACGTTATTGGAATCACTAGCGTCTGGAAAGACAACAAAGGGGTACAATTTGGACGCTCAGCTTATGCGAAAGGGTACACATTGTACGGGTTCGAACTGTCTGCAGATGGTAAAACAATGTGAAGATTACTTTAATCTAGTGAAGAGTGCAAATTGTAGATTAGAGATCAAATTCGCCACCCCTCTAATCGAAGCAGTGAGCGTGATTCTATATGTGGAATTTGAGAACCTTTTGGAGATAGACCAACATCATAAAATTTTATTTGATTTCTCTGCGTGATGGATACCCTTCAACTATCTCAGGTTCTTCGAAATGACCCCTTTATTCGTCCTTTGTTTTTAGGAGTGTTTGCTAGAGACCAGCTGCCAAACATTACAAAGCCATGTCTTTTGTTTCGACCTCTACTGGAGAACACTGGATAGCTGTCTACGTGAACAAGAGAACAGTCGAACATTTTCACTCCCTAGGCATGGAGCCTAGCATCGAAGAATATTATAGGAAGCTAGGGGTGAACCGGATATTGTACCCAACGTTACCACTACAGTCGCCAGTTTCCATCACATGTGGGGTTCACTGTCTCTATTTCCTCTTTCTACGAACGAGAGGAGTTCCTTGAAGCGGTTCCTGAAGGAACGTTATTCTTGCCACCTGGGATTTAATGAGCTCTTAATAACACTATTTAATGGCATGTTCGATTATTAGCCAGTCTTTTCCCACTATTCAATCGCCAAATACAATTCTTGTTAGCGGCCTCAGCCAGTGTGGGAAAACCACTTTTGTTTTGGAACTCATACGCCATGCAGATAAAGTGTTCTCTCCGAATTCCGACAGAATCATCTACTGTTATTCTTTGTGGCATCCTGCGTTCGAATCCTTCAAACGAAAAGTAGAATTCGTGGAAGGCTTCCCCGACCTACAGTTGAATGCAAAGCAACGTACTTTGCTCGTGCTGGATGATATGTTTGTTCAAGCTGCAGATGATACAAGGGTATCTGATCTATTCACAAAGGGGTCTCTTCAACTGAATGCCACGGTCGTCCTCATCATTCAGAATTTATTTTTTTCAAGATAAATACGCAAGGAATGTCAGTCTCAACTCGCATTATTTAGTTTTATTGAAAAACTCAATGGACGTTTCTCAGATTACTTATTTAGCAAGACAAATGTTTCCCGGAGAGACGAAATTATTATTGGATGCATTTAAGCTTCTCAGAAAGAAGCTTAAATGCATCCAATAATAATTTATATTGGATGAAATAATAAATTATATTAGACGAAATTATTATTGGATGCATTTAAGCTTCTCACAAAGAAGCTTAAATGCATCCAATAATAATTTCGCCTCTCCGGGAAACATTTGTCTTGCTAAATAAGTAATCTGAGAAACGTCCATTGAGTTTTTGAACTGCAGGAATGTCCTTAATCAGTACCCTACTAGTCCTAATAGAAAGGATTACAGAGAGCTTAATAAACGTGTAAAGGATCAGTTAGCTACTGATAAGAATCTTTGGCTTGATGGTTTGGCTGACAAAGCCGAGGAAGCAGTTAGACAGCACAACAGCAGAGAGCTGTACCAGATAGTTAATGTTTTGTGTGGTAGAAAACGGACAGGTATACAAGGATAGAAGGATAAAAAAAGTAAGGTTATAAAAGGGGAGGATTCTATCATGACTAGGTGGGCTGAGCATTTCAGTGATGTTCTAAACAATGTGATTAGTTCTACTCCCATTGTTTGTAATGATGATAGATGCATTGGCAGCTTTAATGTTGGCCCTATAACACAATCTGAAGTTATTTTGGCTGTCTCTAAACTTAAACTTCATAAATCCCCAGGGGTAGATGAAATTACTACAGAAATGCACAGAGCTGGGAATGTTTCGGTTTCCACTTGGATGACTGAAATTTTGAATAACTTTTATGATAAAGGCATGGTTCCTAAAGATTTTACCAGAGCTATTATTATCCCTATTTTCAAAAAAGGTGATCGCAGTTCTTGTGATAACTATAGGGGTATCAGCCTACTCTCTGCTCCAGGTAAAGTTCTTTCCATGATTGTGCTTAATAGAATTAAGAATCTGGTTGACAGGCAATTGTGTGATGAGCAATGTGGATTCAGAAGTGGTAGGGGATGTGTAGATCATATATTTTCACTTAGGCAGATTCTTGAGAAATGTTTAGAGTTTCAGAAACCTTTGGTTGCTAGCTTTGTTGATTTCAAAAAGACTTTCGACTCTGCTGATCGTCATAATTTGTGGTTGATTGTGAAATCATATAGTATACCAGACAAGTTAGTTAACATAATGAAAGCTCTCTATAATAACACTGAGTCATGTGTGAGAGTTGGTAAGTCTTGTAGCAATTGGTTTAGCATTACTTCTGGTGTTCGACAAGGGTGCATTTTGTCTCCTCATCTCTTCAGTTTGGTTATTGATTATGTTATGCGAAATTCAGTTAAAGGGAAAGATTTTTGGCCTTAAATGGACTGGAGATACGAAAATTTCTGATTTAGATTATGCTGATGATTTAGCCCTTTTGGCAAATGATGTTGATGAGATGAACTCTTTCATTCGAGCTGTTGATGAGACTGGTAGTAGAGTAGGTTTGGTTATAAACAGAGAGAAAACTAAAGTGATGAAAATTGGTCAGGCAGGTTGTGATTCAGTTAATCTGAATGGTTGCAGTCTTGAGCAGGTGTCACAGTTTAATTACCTTGGGAGCTATGTAACTGATACTGGTGATGTGCGGCATGAGATTAACAGACGAATAGGTATTGCTGCCGGGACTTTTAAGAATCTATGGAGATTGTAGAGAAATAGGCGTATACACCTAAAGACTAAAATTAGACTGTATAATAGTTTGGTTCTTTCTAGGGTTAGTTATGTTAGTGAAACTCGGACGCTATGTAAACAAGATAACAGGAAACTAGATGCTTTTGATTCTAGATGCTTACGCAGTATCTTGGGTATTAGGTGGTTTAACTTTGTAACTAATGATGAGGTTAGGCAAAGGAGTCTGCAACCTCCTTTACGCAGCATATTGTGCAGAGAGAGACTCCGCTTGTTTGGCCATGTTGCCCGTATGAATAATTATATATTGGCGAATAGGGTTATGAACAGTGTGCCTATAGGCGTCAGAAGGAGGGGAAGACCTAGGATGCGGTGGGTAGACAATGTCAAACAGGACCTTGTTAGAATTGGTGTGCAGTGGCCGGATGCAGCAGATGTAGCTCAGGACAGATATGCTTGTAGAATTAAACTGCACGGTCTGGTTGGACCTCGGTAGCCTGGCTGCTTGAGGATGATGATGATGATGATGATGCATTTAAGCTAACTACACAGAGACCTCATGGCTATTTGCTTGTGGACTGTGATGTGAAAACACCAGATGAGCAGCGTCTTAGAAGTAGAATTCTTCCTTCTGAATCTCCAGAAATTCAGATTAAAACGAAAGAACCGTTTTTTCGTTACCTGTTGAACGCATCGCCTAAGAAACGTTCGGCGCTCTTAAAAGCCGCAAGTGACAGTGAGCTACTCGCTTTGTGCGAAATTTGTTTCAATTTAGTGAGAGCCAATCTACCAGTTTCTTCAAATGTACTGAAAAAATTGTCCAAACACAAGTGCATTATACGAAAGCTAGCTGCAAAAAACATTAGTGTGAAATTTAAACGTGCATACATACGTCGGAAAGGAGCCGGATTTCTGCTTCCTCTTCTCTCAAGTGTGGTTCCCCTGATAGCTAATTGTGTTTCCCCTGATAGTCTCTCCGTTAAAGCCGTTGAAAAGCGACACCTAAAAGCGAAAACTGATGATCTCGATAGCGACATGCAACGTATTTTGAAATCTCCTGGAAATCCCGATCAGAGAGTAGACGCATATTTGACCGCTTTACGAAAATATTACAATATTCGAAAAAAATCGAGGCGCCAGACGAAATGACAATCACTCCAGGGCTATCAGTAAGAGACATAATTGACATGTCTCCTCGTCACTTCAATAGCAAGGTTCAAGAAAAAATGAAATCTTTGCCCGAAACAGTTCGATGGGATACAAGAGGCAGACTTTTAAATTACGGTAGAGCCATACCAGACGCGTATCTACCCGACCTTCTCACAGAAGCAGTCAGAAAGAAAATCGAAAACCCGACATCCCCGGACAGAAGGAATTTATACAGCAATTGAATTGGGAAATTTTTTAATGTAAATATCGGAAATATTAATGTAGTCTCAGTAATCGCCTTAATAAAAAGAACGTATCCCCGCACTAATGTGGGGGGCGGGGGTGGCTCAGTCGGTAGCGTGCCAGGCTCGTAATCTGTAGTTCCCAGGTTCGAGTCCCAGCTGGGTCAGCGTTGAGATTTATCTCCGCAAAATTCCCCGCCCTGCCCACGGTCAGTAGGGGACACCGATGGGTTTGGAAAGGCCACCGTCCGTCGGATGGGACATTAAGCCGTGGCCCATGTACTGGAGAGACATGCCCTGTGCACGTTAAAGAACATGCTGGATGGCCTTGACGGGAGGCTACCATCTGTCTCCCAACAGCTGTTCCAGTGGGTCCCCTCCCCCAACCTTCTCTGAGCCTTCGGGGTCCATGTGACCTGGCCATTTAGCCCATGGTGTGCAAAAAAGTGCCACTCAGAGGTAAAACAACCCAACCTGTACTAACGTGTCTAGATTCGTTTTCCTTCCGATTGTATAAAACGAATTCCAAAGCCTGGCTTCCCCCGCTCGTGGAATGCAGTGCATCTCCCCCCATACCTGGAAGGCCGGCAGCTATGGGAGTACCCAGTGTATGGTAACCGTGCACTGAGGGGTTCTCCTGCTCGTAGGTAATACCATTCATCTTTGCAGGAGTAAAACAAAACTCATAGATTGTGTAGTACACGCAATTCAGGGTATAAAAAACATTTCAGGTTTAATCAAAATAATAACTTGAACAGCCATAGCATAAGATGTCAGACTAAAAACAACGACATAATTTAAAATCATACTGTAGAAATAATGTAAAATCAGAATATATCAGTAGGATAATAAACCATATCATTTAAAATCATACTACAGAAATAATAAGCAAAGTAGCGAAACGGTATAATTTACAAAAATAAGTGAATGACCAATTTAAAACGTAGTGCAGGAAAAATATTAAGCAGTGACATGCCATAACATAAAAATCATAGTTCAGGAATAATGAAGCAGCGAGATAAAATCATACTACATAAATAATTAAACAGTGAAATAGTATAAAAATCAAAGTTCAGGAATATTAGTCAAATCATAGTTCTAATCATAGTTAAATCATAGTACTAAATCATAGTTCAGGAATACATAATCATAGTTCAGGAATTTACAAAAATAAGTGCATGTCAAATTTAAATCTTATAAATAATGTAAAATCAGAGTATAATAAACCATATCGTACTACAGAAAAAATAAAGCAGTGACATCCATTCGCGTGACATGGTATAATATAAAAATAATAAAGCAGTGATATAAAAATCATAGTGTATGTCGAATTTAAATCTTAGAAATAATTATGTGAAATCATAGCATTTAAAATCAATAATACGCGTATGGTAGTAACATAATATTAAAATCGTACTACATAAATAATAAAGCAGTGATATAGTATAAAAATCAGAATATGTCATAATTTTAAAATAACCCCTGCATGTTAAAAATAGTGACATACTGCAGAAAGAGTTAGAATGTGTCAAAGTGGCTAAAGAATGTAAAATATGGTTTTAATGGGTCTGATGGCTGCTTATCTGAACGGTTAACTGGAATTTAAGCTTTGAAATCGAAAGGGAATGTGTCACTTTGACCAGGTTTAAAGATCCTCTTATCAAAATTAAAAGATAATTTTTTATGGAAAGGTCGGTTAGTGAGGGTGGCCTTGTGTTTGTCAATTTGGACGTCGAAGGGGACAGCAAAAGTGGCTGGGGGACCTCCTAGAATTAGATCGTGGAGAAGCTCCGTAGTGTAGCGTTCTCTGTAACGCACACTCAATTTGAAGCTTTTAGCACGGGTGATAGTTTCACCGTTTGAAAGTTCCAGTATATAATTTTTAGGAACTATGGAGATGTACCGATCTATAGTGACGCTGGGTCCACACTGATCGGTTATCTCGTTTTTAAAATGTCCCATGAAATCAGAGGATTCTGGAATGAATGTGTCGCTGGGTGAGGTTTTAAAAATGCACGAATCTGTGTCGGCGTAGAGGGCGCGCTGTTTTAATTTAAAAAGCATGTCATATAGAGTGAGACGTGCTTGGGCGGTGACGAATGAGGCCACGACAATATTACCTTTAGGGTTTGTGGGAGTGAATTCTTTAGCGGGTCTGTAGGTAACTAGGATATGATCCGAATTGACAGCATGGAAGTCAGTGAGAATTTTGTAGCGATCGTTCGCTAAGTCCAATAATTTTATGGGGTTCTCAATGATTTGAGACACAGGCCTAGAAAGGTCTTCTGATACCTTCCCCCATAAATTATTTAACACCTACTTCGAAAGACTTCTTAGTGCTGTTAAACACGACCTCCTGAGGGTTATTTTCACTCCCTCTGCAAGAAAAAAATCTTCGACACGTAAGAGGCTATGAGAGCTCTCTGTGCTTCGGTGTGAGTACATGGGTCTACCTGTGCTAATTCTGCACAAGTGCTGCACAGAGGAAACAACAGTTTGTTGCGGCAACGGTAGGGAGGTACGGGAATGTAGAGGTTGGTAGGAGGAAGCACAGTGCAATGAATAATGCCAAAATAAGCTTGGAAGGTGTAATCAAAATTTTCTGTGATCCTCTTGGGGTGGTTAACAGGGAAAACTCGCTCTATCTCGACGCTTACACGTCGAGATAGAGCGAGTTCACATCGAAATAATTCACGTCACAGTTTTCGATCTTCGTGTCACAAAACAAGGAGAATGTCTCCGTTCTCCCACCGTAGAGGAAGGAGCACCGGCTAATTCTCCTTACCTCTTCTGTCTGTTGATAAATGCGCGCAGCGGTGGGATCTGTTTTGAGTAGCCGGTCGAAATTGTGTTCCCAGTACACTCTGTACCTGTAATCAGGTAAAAACTGACAGATGCATCACTCTCTATCCAGGGTCCTTAAATAATTTATCCCCATGGGTTGTCCAGTGAGGGGGTGGATAATGCTGGGGCTGAAAATTCGGGACACGAGTGAAAAAAACTTCCAGCGAAATCCATGGCCTGCTTGGTTTGCTTACACAAATCATCCAAATAATAAGCACCAACTTTGGTTTCCCCCTCTGCAGAGTGCGCCGTCTGCAGGGTGAGATTCTCGGTCTCTGCTATGTAGGCTAGCCAGGCAAGCCCTTTCCTGCTCTGTCTGTCGCCTGAGGAATATCCGTTAGAGGGATCACAATCACTCCTCGGGCATGAATTTCTGTCTGTAGACCTGCAGACAAGCCGAAGGAAGAGTAATTTTAGAAAAAGGGTCTACCCTGTCATCCCTAAAAATTCTGTTCGGAAGCTCTCACAACCTCGCATTAAAGTGTGGACGTCAGATTTACAGTATGCAATCATTTCAGATTTAAAATCCCAGTGAGTCCCCTTCACTGTTTCGTACCACTGATGGAATTCTGAAGCTTCTCCTGGGGTCATGTACTGCGGTTCAAAATAATGGGCGTCGGGAATGGGTCCAGAATAATTGAAATTCTATCTCGTACAAAAAGCATGAGGAAAGAAACCTTTTTTGACTTCGTTAATGCCGAAAGTTTTAGGAAAAGATCGTAAAGGGGCCTGTATAAAAGAGAGAGAATCGATAAACCTGATTTTGAGGCAGGGTAAATTAAGAAGAAGAATTTTGTTGCCGTTAAAAATCAATTCCGGCCTCAGGCACTGTAACTGTGGTCTCTCCGGCTGTCAGCCACTACCGTTATCTCAGGGCGCCGACACTTCTGTCTGGAACAAAGGGGTCTCCAGCAAACGCGAGATCGGAAATGAGTGGACTATCGACACTGGTACTGGATAAACTTAACCGATGTTTAATTACTACAGACTATTACATCCAGCATATAACATACAAAACACTTCCTTCTTACTGGATACTACGAGCTTCGGCAGTTATTGATGCCGTTTCTCGACAAAAACAATCCGTTCGCTCTTCCTGAGCCAAGCGCACTTCTCCCACTGTCCACTTGGCTGTCACGCCTAGTCCCTGTGACCCTTTTTTCCCCTCAAGGTGGCATCCTGCCGCCTTCTTCCTTTCTTCTCCCTCTCTCGTCACTTCCGTTCACTTGACCTCTGTTAGCCACTGCCCAGCAGCCGTGATACGGTGCTCCTAATTGTCCGAGGCTTGGGGGACTGACCCCTTAGGCACAGATGATGCTTGCAGTTTTGGTATGGCAAAGATCATCTGATCATGACAGCCCTCCCACAAAATTTTTCTTAGACTGTATCACGTCTAATGAAGATAAGAATATACATGAGAAAGATGACAGATTGTCCTGGCTTGGAGTGTCCACACATTAAAAAGTACCAGTCTCCTCCTGTTATGATGCAGGTTTGGGGTCACACGATTTGAGTCTCTACTAATAGCCCCTTGTAGGACATCCTTCACAATAATGTCGAGTCAGTGCTCGCAAGCGCCCTTAGAAGGGCGGTAGCATCGACCGAAAATTATGTCAATGATGGCTGTTTATGCCTTTTGGTAGTTAACATGTCCCCCCCCCTCCCTGTTCATTTTATACTACTGATGAGATGGAAGGAGAGACTGAGCGTCAGCATTCTAGTGTTCTTTGATGGAGCCTTTCATTTTCCTTATTTTTGTGTGTCTGGTTGTTCATTTTTTTTTAAAGGGTTCAATTCCTCCTCTAAACAGACCATGGCCTTCTTTTGCTTTAGGTTCTGTTCTTTCAGTTGATTAATTTGCTTTCTTAATTTGAAGTTTTCGTCCTTTAAATTTGTAACATGACGGATTTTCTGCTTGTGGTTCTGATACCCCAATAATTTAACATATTCTTCACTTAGATTCTGTAGTTCAAGCTGTATTTCATTATTTTTGCTCAATAACAAATTTCATTCCATTTCATAAGTATCTAAATGTTCTTTTCCTTTGCTGGCCATCCTGAGTTCTTGGAAGTCCCGATGCGACAGTATGGCCTCTGTTGTCAGTTCTTCCATCATCCCACAAGTCACTAGTATTTCTGGCCAAACCTTCCCATCTGTTCCAACCTCTTTCAATCGGAGGGGTAAATTAACCAGCGCTGCAAATTTTTCCTCCCCGAATGCTGCTCTGACCTTTATCCGGCCACATGGTTTCCGATACCTCTCAGGAATGATGTCAGTTCTCACCATTGTGAATTCCGTTCCAGTGTCAACTACTGCACTGAACGTCGAGGAGCCACAGGCAATCTTCACGCTTTGCAATTGTGTTGATTTTAGATGCTGTCGACTGCAGGTATTTTGGGATCCTTTTGCTGGCAGCACGGCATACGTCAAAATGTGTGCGCCTGCTACCCGGTCTCTATCATCCTCATGCACTGTGCCTTCTGCTTCGAGGTGTCTAATATCGGCTGATCGCTCTCTTGTTCTATTGCGAGCCTTGGGGCAATCCCTCTTTATGTGAAATTGGGATCCACATTCGTAACATGATCGCCTAATTACCGATGGGACATTACTCAGCTGTCTTGCTCGGTGTTTTTGTTCTTCACAGCCCCCCCCCCCCCCTCATGGCTGGAGGAATGCATTTCGCACCTCGATCGCTGCTCATTCTACTTCGAATTCCAGTTTGAGTACTGGCCACGTGATGTTTGACGCATTCGACCAGCTCTCGCGGTCGCAACCAGCTGTCGAATTCTCTCTGGGCAACGAATTCTTTTGTGGCATGGTCGGGGATTTCTGCTTTAATTCGATCTGCGATGATAAGGTCATGCAGATCGGCAATATCTGTCACCTTCCTACTTTCTAAATATCGAAACCATAAGTTCCTTACATGTTCAGAAAAGGAATCCCAGGTTTCTGAAGTTGTTTTTCTTGCCCCATCGAACTGTAGCCTGCATTCTACAGCTGAAAGGCGGCATCTTGACAAAATAAATTCTTTTATTTTTTTTATACTCTAATACATCCTCCATAGGTAAGGTAGCCGTTAATTTGCCCAACCTTTCCCTACAAATGGGTAGAACAATTCTGCCTTTCATAGCTTCAGGTACACCTTGATTGGCAAAAATGTATTCTAGCTCTTGAAAGAAGAGGTGCATATTGCTGGCGTCTGCTGGGGGGTTTCTTATAATGGGACTGATGGCCTTGATCCATTTTGTAATATCTTCTAATTCTTTTGTTGCTCTGCTGACCACTGACAGGGACTGCTCAGGGATGCCTGTATTTTCGCCCTGGCCACCACCAAGTCTTCTCTCTCGCTCTAGAATAACATCATGCTGCATACGCCTATCCTCCATCTCCGACTCATGTATACGCACCTTTTCAGCTTCTTGCCGCTGCTTCTCTGCTTCTTGCGCTTGCAATTGTTGCAACTGAATTTTTAATCTTATCAATTCCAAATCGCCGTTGTTGTGCGAGGGTTCTGTTAGTCTGCTGCTATCGGCCCCTATCGTCTCCATCTCATCGGTAATCCCTAGGTCATAAATTTCCGTTTTCCCAGAACTCCTACTGATATTATCTTCCCCTGTCTGTCCTGACTGTGTGTTTATGACACTGTACATTTTTCCCGTAGCGCTGAAATTTAATGGCACAATACTCTACCAAAATAAGCACAACAATAGGGTACAATGCTACTGTTCTCACCAATCTCGTCGGTTGGCTAGGGTTTGGCCTCTAGCTTCAGCTTCACACAATCCGCGTCCTTTCCTCACTTGCAGAACCACGTGCTGTTCTTCTAAGGTGCACACGATTAAAATATCTGGAACTTGTAGTCCACTCTCCTTTTGCTCATCAGCTATACTAGCTGAACTATAACCGCATTGTTGACACCAGATTGTAACGGTGGTCTCTCCCGGCTGTCAGCCGCTACCGTTATCTCAGGGCGCCGACACTTCTGTCTGGAACACAGGGGTCTCCAGCAAACGCGAGATCGGAAATGAGTGGACTATTGACACTGGTACTGGATAAACTTAACCGATGTTTAATTACTACAGACTATTACATCCAGCATATAACATACAAAACACTTCCTGCTTACAGGATATTACGAGCTTCGGCAGTTATCGATGCCGTTTCTCGACAAAGGCAATCCGCTCGTTCTTCCCGAGCCAAGCGCACTTCTCCCACTGTCCACTTGGCTGTCACGCCTAGTCCCTGTGACCCTTTTTCCCCCTCAAGGTTGCAGCCTGCCGCCTTCTTCCTTTCTTCTCCCTCTCTCGTCACTTCCGCTCACGTGACCTCTGTTAGCCACTGCCCAGCAGCCATGATACGGTGCTCCTAATTGTCCGAGGCTTGGGGGACTGACCCCTTAGGCACAGATGATGCTTGCAGTTTTGGTATGGCAAAGGTCATCTGATGACAGGCACTTTCGATAGAGGTAATTTAGAGCGGGAATGAAATCGAATCCTCTACCGCTATGTGCTAGCAAAGTAACATCTCTAAATTTAGGCTTACCGTTCTGGATAGACAGCAACCAGTCCATGAAAGTGTCTGTATGCTCGAACTCTTCATATTTCCATATACCGTCACCTTCTTTGTGGGTGACAATGCATAGAATGGGGCTTAATAAACCATATTTTTCCACCGTCTCTATATCAAAATAGAGACGGCTTCCAGTGACTTCACATTCTTTAGCCACTTTGACACACTCCAGTTCTTTCTTCACACACTGGTGAGGAGGGTCAGAGGTCTGATAAATGACCTGCAGGCGACACACCTGTGCTGCTTAGCACAGGTCAAGTTGAGAAGATGCGAGGTCAAACACTGTTGACCTTTAAAGTAGCCGCAACAGAAGTTGCAGAAGATGCTAGTACTTCTTTTGCCGCTGTCTGCTGACATACATGCCCGACAGGTGTTTTTACAAATGTGCGGCTTGTTGTAGAAGGGTTTGTGGCAGGGCACGCAGAAACTCAAAGCGCGGAAGTACCTTGCAGGTTTAGTGATGACGGAAAAGTGTCCTGCATCACGTAGAAGAGAAATGAGGTTTTCCGCCTCTTTCTTGCCGACGAAAATCACTTGAAAGTCGTCCTAGGCCCCGAATACGATGATTCGGTATTCGGGGTACAGATAGGACTGAAAGGTGTGAAGTTCGGACAAACTGCACTTACCCTCAGGGACACTGGTGTCGCGATGTAAGGCTTTAGACTCATCCCTCCATTGACCAGAATCTCCCTCGCAGATGTACCTGTATGCTCCGACTCATCTTACCCTGCTTTTTTAAACACAGGGCATGTCCGACTACAAGGCTTCGAGCTAGGCACAGGTTGTCATTGTTGAAGATGGAGATCACGGAATTTTTGCTACTGTTAAAGGCAGCAAGGTCAGCCAGAGGTCTGCGCCGTGGTTCAGGGACGTTGCTGATGCCTCCGGAACGTTCCAGGTCGGCAGCTGTACCGATCGCATCAATAGATAGAAGAACCTTCTCGACAGTAGCCATAAATTTCTCTGCCGTGACCTCATTACGTGAGGTCAACGTTAGGTTGATGGGGTTCTGGAGGCACTTGGAGCGGGCACACAGTCTGACATGACTGTATTCCTTCTCTTTAAAAATTTTCTTTTGAACTTACAGAAGAGTGTCAGTAAATTCAAGAGGATTCACATGTTCAAAGTTAATTAAATGAACCGTGTGAGTTGTGAACTGCACCTTATATTTTGAAGAGGATAGCTGCTGGTCATCGTAATTGCTTAACCTGCTCCATCAGCGTTGGCATGGTAATGACTGCGGAAGTTCTCGGCTGCTGCTGCGCCATTGTCATGGTAACGGCTGGCACGCTCGCTCCTTCACAGGCGTGTGGCGACCTTGGCGGTCTTGAGGCTAAGGCGGTCTTGAGGCACCTCTTGAGGCTAAGGCGTGATCTTGACGTAGGTACGGTGTGTCCATCGTCGGTGGGCTTGATGGGCTGGCCCCGGTAGATGGTTCCTCTACCCTCGTAAGCTTCATCGTTGATTCCTGGGCGCTCTTCTTCCATCTCTTGAGACTAAGTCGTGAAGGTTTTGGTGGAAATTCCACCCTAGCTAAAATAGCATCTAGCTCACACTGAATGTTGGCTAAGGAGGCTAATTTCTCTTCATAGGTGAGAACCATTGCTTAATGACTTCTTCTGTGCTGTGCAGAAGTTTATAAAGCACTTCCTACTCATGCACGAGTCCACCCAATGGGACGTTTAAAATAACCTCCCTCCAATGGGACGTTTTAAATTCCTTCCCCTGTGACTGTACTGGTTTTTTCTTTGGACAGGAGGTTGCATCACAAGGCTGCTTAAATCCCACACCTGGAGCGCCCACCTCCCTGTACTTCTATTGTATACTGACATGAGTTATGACATTTCTCGACGTGTTTAGAGTATACCTGACATGGATCGCCTTAGAGCGACCTTTCAATGCTGACGTGAGTTATGGGTTTTTCGTTACCTCCCCCGCTTCTGTTATAATGGAGCAACACGTGGATGGGAAGGCATTTCATTGGGGCTTTCTTATCACCAACCTAAGACTCCCGTTCATTGTCAGTAGCCTCCCTTCTGTTAAACGGAATGTGTCGTTGGGTAAGATTTGGTAACAAGTAATGGCCCTTCCGAGTGGACGTTACACCCCCTTTAACGACCTCCGACTAAGAAGTGTCCCAAAAGGACATTGTTATCAGTACACATACCTGGCTAAGCGCCAGTTCCCTATAATTATTTCTCGACAGAACAGATTTTCTGACACACCTCCTTTAGCGCTCTCACTTATGTCATTCAGCGTCCTGGTTTATTGTGCATTCACTTGTATTACCTACTGCACCCGACCTCCAACGAACAGTTCCTCCTTCTCCTTTGGTGACGTGAGTTACAGGACTTTTTCGACAACAATCAGATACTAGGCGACAGGTATGGGAACTGTTCAGAGACACACCTCCTTGGGCTGTTACATTCGCGCTTATTTTCACGTTTGCGAGTTGAACAGCGCAATCCTTACTACAGGGATCCCGAAGGGCATTGTCGAACCCCCTATTATTATGCTTACCTGTCTAAGTAGCAGGCAACGCATCGACTATAATTATTTTCCCTACAGAACCACCCTCGAAGCAATTCGCTCTTGAAGAAGGGGACCTCTCAGAATAGGAATGACACTCAAGAAACAATAAGAGCGATAGAACCTGGTCAATTAGCCTACCTTTTAATACTGACATTTTCACTGATGCTATCGCGTTTAGAGCCCACCTGTGTGAAGCGTTTGTAGGAATCCCATCTCTCCAACGCCAGTAAGGGGGGCAACCAATAAATTTCGTAGCCCCATCCTAGGGCTCACTGAAGGGAAATCTAGTAACAGAAAGCATCCAGCGAACACACAGCGATGATGTCATTTTGGACACAACCGTCCTAAACAGCCAACCAATAAAATCCGTAGTCCCATCCTACTATGCTGAACTCTTCACCGATGGTGGAAGACCAAGTTAGAACACCACTGTAGATCATCCTAGCAACATAAACTTAGCGAAACTTCTCTCAACCTATTTCTATGCTACATGCTTAGGAGGAAAGAAATGGGGGAAGTAAACAACACTGCAGAGGAAAGAAAAATCTTGTCATGACCTTTGAAACTTCTAGCGAACACGCAGCGGTGACGTCATTTCGGACACGCCCCTCGTAAAAAGTAGGAAACCTAGCAAAACAGAAAGCATCCAGCCAACATGCAGGGTTAGGGGGAAGAAACTTTTCCTCTCCCTTTCTGTTCAGTAGTTTCTACTACTTACATAATATGTTTTGATTAATGTTGATAACCAGATTTTCCGTATAGGCTAATTGGAATTTGGTGGGTATGGAGAAAATTATTTTAGTGTTGTGTATAGTGGTATGTAATTTGTATAATACAATAATATAAAATTAATAGTTTGGGCTAAAGCGGTAGTAGGTTTTCATTTTTTTAATATCAGTATTATGTTCTTTAATTCGAAGGGAAAAAGGTCGGTAGGTTTTTCCTACGTATCAAGTGAGTGAAGAAATTTTATATTAAGGGTTGGAAATTTTGACTCTAAATAAAGATCGGGGGGGGGGGTGAGAGCCAATAATCCGATACATTGTAAACAAATACAAGCGCTCAGCAAAATTAAAAAGAATCCTAACCTGAAAATAATTCAAGCAGACAAAACGAATCAAATGGTAATAATTCTTAATACCACACAGTTTAATGAAAAACTACAAAATACATTACAGGAGCTAAAGTGCCAACCATTCACTAACAATCCATTATTTACGATAATCAATAATTTATGTACATTTAAAACTAATCCCACTCTCCCAAAGGACATTAGTAATGCTTGTAAAACCCCTATCTACTCCAATACCCTCCAACTGTTCACTAAAATTTAATTACATAAACTTAATCAGCCCTTCCGACCCTAATTAGCAAGCGACATGCCCTACATGTTTTCTTGAAAAAGCTTTTTTTTTAATTTTTAATCGGTACTTCCCTCCAGATCAGTACTCTGTAAAATCCGGAACTGACTTAATCCTTAAACTTGAGATATTCCAATTAAATCAGAATATACTTTACATTCTCTAGATGTAGTATCCATCTACTCTACTTCTAAAGACCAGCTGGATGCAGTCATGTGATTTCTTTAAGGATGCTAGATTATTTCAGCCAATGGGATGTAGATAAAATTCCGTGTGTCACATCAGCTTTCTTGTTCATGTCTCTGGAGGCACCAGGTCTTTACAATAAAAAAATAATAAATAAATACCCCCTCAAGCAGCTGCGTGCCACAGAGGTCTGACAGGAGCCTGTCAGTTTATATGCCACAGTAGAAGGTCTGAGAGGATGGCAGGACCTCAGTAGAAAAACGACACAAACAGCCATGCCTTACCCGGGGCTCGAACCCAGGTTCCTTAGATCAGTAGCCAAGAGCGCTAACCACTCTTTAACCAAGCACAAATGCTTTCATCGCCCAACCCCCCACAAGCTGGATCTGCTGCTGCTGCCAGACAAAAAGAGCCCTGTTACCAAAAAGGCGATCCTGGTTCTCTCTCTCTCTATCCTAGCTGACAAAGTCCCTGCACACTGAGTTCATATTTTCTGATGAGGCAATTCCCCACTTGTACAGACCATGTGAAGTAATACATCTTCAGGTACTGATTTGATGAGATATGTACCGGATACAGGAACAGCCTCTTCAAAATCCTTCTGTGATGGTCTGGTGTGGAATTCATTATAATTGATTTATTGGTCAGTTTTTCAAATGGATTAGATGGAGAAGTCCCATTGAATGCCTTGTTCATTTGACATGAAACATTTGAGCTTCGTCTTATGGGAACACCTCAAATCTAGGATATATCAAAATTCTTTTCACATGATTCAGGAATTCAAGGATTCCATAGTGACTAAGATACACATGATTAGAAAAGAAGCATTAATATCAGTAAATGGAGTATGGCAATGGCAGATACAAGTGTGCTATAAACTTGCAGATGCTCATGTTCAATATTTTACTTTCTAATTACACTAGAGAACAAATTGAAACTTTTTTTTTTATAACATTGGTCAAATAGGATAATTTAAACTAATTTTGCTATGCTGAATTCAAATATGGCTGTGAAAAATCTGAAACACATAATTTTTTTTAATTACGAATTGATGTATTTCAAATTTCAATGAATTTGCATATTTGGGAAATGAAAATAAATGTGACTATTTTATTAAATTACAACTTAAAAACTCATTAATTAATCATATGATTACAGTGAAAAAGTTACAAACATCATAGTTATAGACCACTGAATATAAAATAACAAATGAAATATTATTGAAACGCAAAAAAGAAAACGCGGCTAAGGATCTTTCATACTTACAAGAAGTTCATTTTTGTCTATTATGTGCTGAGGTATCTTCCTTCTGTAAGAATTAGCATAAGTCACCCATTATTGAGGGGCGGGGTGGCTCAGTCGGTAGCGCGCCAGGCTCGTAATCTGTAGTTCCCAGGTTCGAGTCCCAGCTGGGTCA
Organism: Ryuthela nishihirai; assembly: GCA_038380435.1. Classification (NCBI taxonomy): domain Eukaryota; kingdom Metazoa; phylum Arthropoda; class Arachnida; order Araneae; family Heptathelidae; genus Ryuthela; species Ryuthela nishihirai. The sequence goes on from JAWZYU010000017.1 coordinate 56,153,638, forward strand.
GCGTTGAGATTTATCTCCGAAAAATTCCCCGCCCTGCCCACGGTCAGTAGGGGACACCGATGGGCTTGGAAAGGCCGCCGTCCGTCGGATGGGACGTTAAGCCGTCGCCCCGTGTGCGGGAGAGCCATAACCTGTGCACGTTAAAGAACACGCTGGATGACCTTGACGGGAGGCTACCATCTGTCTCCCAACAGCTGTTCCAGTGGGTCCCCTCCCCCAACCTTCTCTGAGCCTTCGGGGTCCATGTGACCTGGCCATTTAGCCCATGGTGTGCAAAAAAGTGCCGCTCAGAGGTAAAACAACCCAACCCAACCACCCATCATTGCTGGGTCCCACCTGCTTTGGTATCTCTCCTCCATGATTCGGATATCCTAGTGAAATCTTTTCCCTTGCTCATTACTGACAGCTCTTAAGTTCTTGGGAAAGAAGTTGAGATGCGGGTGCCAGAAATGAATCTTCAAAGACATTTGGCAGCCAAGGTTTTCATAGTTTTTGAGAAAGTCTTGAATGAGCTGATCGCAGTTTTCATCTTTTTGATTCCCCAGAAAACCCTGGACCACAGACATGAAGGATTTCCATGCAGTGCACTCCTTCATATTCAGTTTTCTTCGAAGACAATATCATTCAGTTGCTTCCTGATCTGAAGACCAACAAAGATCCTTCTTTGAGTTTGGCATCACTTAGTTTTGGAAATTTTTCCTTCAAGTGCAAAAACCCTTTCCCAGTTTTGTCCATATCCTTCACAAAGTTTTTCATAAGCCCCAGTTTCATGTATAGTGGTGGGAGCAGAACATCAGAGGGATCAACTAGAGGCTAATACCTCACATTACTCTTTCCAGGAATGAAATCATCTCTTTTGAGCCAGCCTTTTGTATTGTTCCTTTCTGGCCCTGCTGTCCCACAAACATAGAACAGAGCAAAATTTTGTGAAGCCTCATTGAAGCCCAAGCAAGAGTTATATGACTTTTAGGTCACCACATATTGTCCACTTAAACTGGTCATATTTTATAGCAGTGAATATTTTTTCCATGCTTTAATAAGTTTCCTCCATTCCCACAGCGTGTGTCATTGGAATGGAAAGTTTGTGGTTTCCTTTATGCAAAGGGCAGCTTTTAAGCTTAATTTTGACGACTCTATAAATAGATGCCATTCCTCAAGGTCGTGAGCTGCTCCAATTTTTTCCATCAGCCCTGAAATATCTGTACAGAAACACAAATCATCTTCCACCTTATAATAAGCAGATAATGCCAAATTTCTCTTTCTGACTAGAGAGACTCTGGTACCCTTAGCTGGAAGTTTCCGCTCTTAAGTCTTGAACCTAAAACCTCAGCTTGTTGTTTGGAAAGTCCTAGGTCTAGAACAAGATCATTTAGTCCATTTTGCTGAATCAGATGAGGCTTATCTAACTTTATAGGGGTGTATGTAGGATCAGGATTTGAATGTGCTTCAAAGTCTTCCTCAAATCTCAAAGTCTTCCTTCAAAGTTTCCTTCAAATCCATCTCCTCCCAGTTGGTTGGAGGTGTTGGTATAGAAAGATCTTCTCCATGAGGTTGGGTTGGGTTGTTTTACCTCTGAGCGGCACTTTTTTGCACACCATGGGCTAAATGCCCAGGTCACATGGACCCCGAAGGCTCAGAGAAGGTTGGGGGAGGGGACCCACTGGAACAGCTGTTGGGAGACAGATGGTAGCCTCCCGTCAAGGCCATCCAGCGTGTTCTTTAACGTGCACAGGATATGGCTCTCCCGCACACGGGGCCACGGCTTAACGTCCCATCCGACGGACGGCGGGCTTTCCAAGCCCATCGGTGTCCCCTACTGACGTGGGCAGGGCGGGGAATTTTTCGGAGATAAATCTCAACGCTGACCCAGCTGGGACTCGAACCTGGGAACTACAGATTACGAGCCTGGCGCGCTACCGACTGAGCCACCCCCGCCCCACCTCCATGAGGAAACTGGCCTTATACTGAAAGCACATTTGGATATTGTATTTTGCTTTTGTTCCTTTTTGAAAAGCATAACACTTTAGTTAAGCAAAAACAGCAATCATGCACGTGACTAGTTGGCTCACGCCAAACCATTGAAACTGCAGAGGGCTTGGATTTTATCTTACCTTTCAATCATTCACTCAGGCGAACAAAGCACGAAATGCAGCACACATGTGGAGCCCATGTTTTATCCTGATCTCCAACATGACATCCAAAATATAAGTTATAGGTTTTCTTCACAATCTTTGTCAAAGAACAACCCTGGGAATTTTAAAACATAATTTCCACACACAAAACAAAACTTATCTGGCCCATTAACATATTCGTGATGCTACCTTTGTGCCATTTAAATGCCAAAATTCACTTTTCAATGTACAGCACGTGTTTCTCCTACAATGAAAACAACAAAAATAGTGGCCTGAGATTAGGTTACTGTTACATGTTTTCTCGCACATGGCAATCAGTGCTGCCAGCCACAAAAAGTAAAATATGTAGTATCCTCTCAGCTGCTTGGAGGTGTTGGTATATAAATAAATAAAAATAAATATCCCCTCGAGCAGCTGCTTGCCACAGATGTCTGACAAGAGCCAGTCAGTTTATATGCCATAGTAGAAGGTCTGTGAGGATGGCAGGCCCTCAGCAGAGAAACAATACACACAACCATGCCTTACCCGGGGCTCGAATCCAGGTCCCTTAGAATCAGTAGCCAAGCGTGCTAACCACTCGGCCATGGGACGGCTGGTGTTGGTATAGGAAGACCTTAATAGGAGTCAAAATGAACAATAACATTAAAACATGACAGCCATTTGTTAAGGCCAGATGTGAAATCAGCACCTAAAAATAGTTAAGGGCAGCTACAATTATTCATGTTATAAAAACCTTGTAAACCACTGTTATTGTAATATCACTTCTGGCCCTTAAGTAACACTTTTCTATTTTTCACTTTTCTGACTTTTCTGTTTCTTATATCCTTTCAGAAGTCTACTAATGTATGTTCTGATTGAATGTGTTTCATCATTTGTCCAGACTTTCAAATCATACTGTATTTAAACAAATTAATTTGTAACATATGAATAATTAAAGTACCGATTTTTCTGATTTTTATACAAAGTATCACATTTTTACACTAATGTACAGTAACCCCCTAAATATATCATGTTTCTTAGCTCTTATACTTTTCAGGTTTCTGAAACGTTTTTGGTGACCAAATTAATTTTAAAGTGATTTTGGAAAATAAACAGCGTTAGAATATTATCGTGAAGTAACTAATGAACAGAAATAAATAATGTTATGTGTCAACTAGAAGAATGACTGTCGCCTCTGGCATATATGAGAATCTCATTTTCAAAGAGAATGAAGTTTTTCGTTTACCTACTTTTTCACCCAAAAAAGTTTTAGAGCAAATGAATGACAGGTAAAATGCAAATAGTAGTATTTTTATTAGCAATTATTTCACATAAAAGTACTTGGCTTTTATTTTTTGAATTTAAAAAAGTTGCTTTTCTCACACCATTTTGAGAAAAGGGAGCAAATTATTGCTGCCAGTGAGATATCTCTTAACATTCTACAACTAAAATTTCATATTTCTAGCATAAACAGATCACTTGCAACAGTTTAAAAGTTTTGCTCTTTCCATATTTAGTGATCTCTAACGATATAAATTAAAACTATCTAAGGATTTGAAAAATGCAAATTATAATATTTCATTAGTACCAATCCAACTGAAAAAAAAAAGACTTTTCCAATTATCTCTTGAAATAAAAATAGAGTTGTTTCCTAGGGGAAAGCGACAACTGGTAGAGACAGCAATTGTGTGCAAAAACGAAATGGTCAGAGATAATTTCAGATTATTAACACTAATTTTAATATATGTGTAAAAGGGCAAAAAAAACAACAACAAACCAACACTTTGAGAAATCTATAATCCAGTAATCTACAAAATGAAGTTGTTTAAAAATCAGCATAGTCGATATTTGTATAAATTCTCTTCAATCTACAAAATGAAGTTTTTAAAAAATCAGCATACTCGATATTTATATAAATCCTCTTCAATCTACAAAATGAAGTTGTTTAAAAATCAGCATAGTCGCTATTTATATAAATTCTCTTCAATCTACAGAACGAAGTTGTTTAAAAATCAGCATAGTCGATATCTCTTGCAATAAGGTGAATTTCTAAACAAACATATTTCTTCCATATCAAACAATCCAAATTCAAAACCTGCACTACAGGAAACCAATGGGAGTAATAACTGCACTACAGTAAACCAATGGGGTAATAATTGGGATTATTTTCTCTAATTATCAATTCAAAAAATGGTTCTCGTCACTCTCTACAGTCCAACATTTCACTAGGATTTTTTCTTTCCCCCCAGTCTATCTGGACTAATTAAATCAAATGGAAGTGAAAGAACATTCTACATGAAACAAAACTGTATTCTCACTCACCTGACTTTCAATAAAATGTATTTTTAATGGTCACTTTATTCTAAACGAACAATGCAAAATCATATGAATGCATTACACGATACCAAAACAGCTGATACTATTTTTCTATTTTCACTAATCTGACCATTTAAAATAATTTTTTATATTTCAATTCCTTTCTGCTCGTTCTAAATGAAGCAAACGACAATCAACCAATGCACTGCAGAAAATCAAACCTCATAAGAATATTTCTATTCTCACTAATCAATATATTTTAATAAAGCAAAATTTTTAAATGATCTTTGTTTCTAAGCAAAACAAACCGATAATTAAAGCAACTCAGATGGGAAACTGAAACAGTGTATATTACCATCTGTCTTCGATAATCCGACTCTGGTTATAATGGATTTTTACATCTTTATTCATCTCTGGTCCTTCTGTAGGAAACAATTGGAAATCAAATGAATTCAGACAGGAAACTGAAACACCTCATAATTGTATATGTTCACGATAAGAATCTGTTACACCCAGAATCGGATTACATTTCTATTTATTTCTTCTCTTTTTTAGTGAAGCATTTCACACTTGCACTGTTCTGGATTTTACATTTGTATTCATACTTGTTTTTTATATTTCTATTCATTTTTTTCTCCTTCTCAATGATACAATCAGAAATCACACGAATTCATACAGGAAACTGAAATAGCTCATATATGTATCTGTTCTTAATATCCGACTCTATAATAGATTTTCATATTTTCATTAATTTTTCTCCGTTTAATGAAACAATCATGAATCGCAGGAATTCACACAGGAAACTGAAACACCTCATATTTGCATCTGTTCTCGATAATCCAACTTTAGTTACAACTTTTTTTACATTTTTATTCATTGGTTCTCCTTCTGAATGACACAATCGGAAATCAAACGAATTTAGACAGGAAACTGAAACACCTCATATTTGCATCTGTTCTTGATAATCTGACTAAAAACTCTTACACACACCAAACGAAAAGAACATTTTATCTAAATCTATTAATGAGAGGCTTGATATTTTTTTTTATCAATTTAGCAAAATCAGTTTCAAAACCAGTACCCCTTAGTAATGAATGCAAATATTCCTCTGCCATTATGATCAAAATTTTCCTTTGATAAAACTCATTCGAGAAAATGCTTGTTCACAAATATAGGTGCTAGGGAACACAATTATCATTCCGAATGGGAATCATTTGAGAACAGGAAATATAGAATTCCTGCATAAATTTGCACTAGCTCCACAGATTCAAATGATTCTTTCAACATGACCTTTGTTTGCATATTGAATTTGTTGGGAAATAAAATTATTTTACATTGTTTCTTAAAAATTAATTTATTACCAATATTTCTGTTGGGAAAATTTACATCATAAAGCCAAAATGATCAGCATGCCATTTGAAAAGACTATGAGGGCGCAAGTGGCAGACAGACCATATGTTGCAGTCCCAGCTCCAAAGCATTTAATTCTCTTCTGATTGTTTCACTGTCTTTATGAATTGCCTTGAAAGCATTCAGAGGTCTGCTTGGAAACTCCTGTGATGTGGTATCAATCTTCGCATGCGGAAGGCCTCGATTCTCACGACAGCAGCATAGCAGCACCCATTCAGCAGTGGCTTGACGTTCAGATCATGCATTTGTGAAGCAAGTGTTCCAGACCTGTTGTGGCATGTCCTTGGACTTGAATCTGGAACTTGTTCATTGGAAAGCTTTCATAAATGATATTATGGTATTTTTTATGATTATTACAACAGAAGTTGGAGAAAACAGGCCTCTAAATAAATAGGCTAAAGATCCAGAACTGTCTACTTCTTCATACTCAGACTACATCCCCTACCCTCTCTTATGTCTCTTGGACAGTTCCAAAAAATTTGAAGAACACACTTCTGAAATACCTCTCATCCCCCTTGGATTATCTGCACCGTATCCTAATTAACTACAAAATGCAGAAGGAACTTCACCAGAAATAAGTTCTAACTCCCCTACACACATTTCAACTCTAGATCCATATCAGAGTATTATTTCTCCTACGAATTTGATTCAGCCAACTGTTCAGTGCCCTGTTGAGGAAACTCCTGAAGAATCTGCATTCCCCCTTGACCAAATACTTTATGAGCATGTTATCGCAGATTCCATTTCCTCCTCAATTCAGATATCTGAAGCACAGATACAAAGTCATGCTTTCACACAAAGGAACCCTGATGACTACTACATTGAATCAATTACAGTCAACTTTCAGGGTATGTCCTCACCTTTAATTGCGATGGGCCCTAGAATTATTAAGAAAGATTTGGAGCATAAATGCCAATGTGCTGCAAAGATGAGGTTTACAAGAAATGACAATGTCCTACTGAAAGTAATTTGAAAAGAAGTGGTTAACAATTGTAAAAACATCAAATGTCTGGCTGGCATACCAGTAGAAGTGTGCATTTCCTCTCTTGCTAAATACCCCCTCCCCTAGGCCATTATCGCCAGTGTCCTACTTTCAATGACAGAGGATGAAAATTTTTATGCCTTGGAGAACCAAAAAAAATTACTAAGGTCAGCAGAGCTTACATATTTTTAGAAAAACGAGTTTACCTTGGAATTGAATCGTACCTCCACTGAAGAAGTATTTCTTAAATTGAAATACCTCTTCAGTGGAGTATTCAAAATTCTTAACAACTCACTACCGAAGGAGGTTACCATCAACTGTTTCAGTTTTAAAGTTGAAAATACTTTCTACTCCATTTCATTGCCAAAATTGCTGCGAATTTGGACACAAAACCATTGATTGCAGGGGAGACTCACTTGTAAATTCTGCAATGGTCCGCATCGATATGCCAATTGCACTGCTTATACAGCTTACTATCTCAACTGCAAAGGTCTCCACTTGGCAACATACAAAGATTGTGAAATCTATAAATGGGCCCTTCAAGTGAGAAACATACAGGTCAAACACTGCCTTTGGTGTAAGCCACACAAAGCTACCTTACAAGACACTGGTATAGATAATCTATACAGAGCTAAATACTCAGACCCCATTCTGCAGAGATGCCCTCTCCCACTACATAAATATTCATCCTCTGGACAGAAAACTAAACCTCCCACTCAACAACAATTGAAGCCCTGGAAAGCTTATCTCCACACACTACATATAATTTAAGCCCACCTCCCCCTTCACACACTCAGCACCAAAGGTTCCTCCCCTCATTCTGAAAATTAAAGCAACTGCAAGGTAAACTATGGCGCATATGAAGGTCATGAAACAGTATAAATAACACCCAATACTGAGCTCTGTTAATCAGTGTTATTCTTGTTCTTCAGATGGGAAAGGCAGAGGACTTAAGTGAGTTTGACGAAGGCCAAATTGTAATGGCCAGACGACTGGGTCATAGCATCGAATCATTTCAGCATCTCAAGCTGCAACATAGGAGACAACTCTCCTAACAGTGATATTGTGAAATAAACCTTTTTATTATTATTACTCACTATGTTCACTCTTAATGATTTAAAATATATACAGTGTTAGAGAGTTCTATAAAATTTATATCTTTAAATATTCACATTCATTTACAAACCTTGACAAGTACGCTTATCAGGTAATAATCGATAACCATCTGGACATGAGCAAGAATAGGAGCCAGGCTCATTCACACAAAATCCAATGCAAAGACTACCTCTTCCTTCCCACAAAGCACACTCATCAACATCTGAAAGGGAAGAAGAAAAAAGTAGTATATTAAAAATTGAAAATTTGTCACATCATTTTATTAATGATTTTAAATATTAAAAAAGCAAATAACTTATTTTTGTCCACAACAGTAACTTAAAATTAAACAAAAATTATTTTACTTTTGAAGAATCAGAAAAGAATGCTCCTATAGTATATAGGTAGAATATTGTTACATAACTGAAAATAAGAATATTGATTAGCACAATGTGAAAACTGAATGCACACAATGATAGAACTGTAAAATTAAAGTTGCCAGATAGTTTCGAGCAAAACCTTTATGATAACTTGCTATATGTCATAACAAATAATTTAATTAAGGTTAATAAAAGGCTTAAAAGAAATAATCTATTTCTAAATATAGATAAAACGATAAACTAAATATAGATAAAATAGAAAATGAACTGATGTCAAAAATGACCTGATCAACATCGCTGGGCAATTGTTCGTGTTGAATCTGTGCTAGTCTGGGGGGGGGGGGGGGGAGGGTCACACTCACAAAATTAACTTTAGGGCAGTAAAAAACGAAATACACCGATTTAAAGTGAGACCTGGGCAGTGCCAGGTGCCCGTCAGTTAATATAAAATAGTTCACAAATTTATCATTAGCTAATATGTGGAAAAATACAATATATATGTATGTATACAAATTCTTTTGAGATATGAGGCAAATATGAAGTTCTCTCTGCTGCTACAAAATGATTACAACTTACCTATATATAGAATACCAAATCCTTTGCCTAAACCCATCAGTACTTACAAAATAAAACCACCTAATCCCCAATATACTGAATAAACTTCTAGAACTAAAGGCATCAAGTTTTTGGTTATTTTGTTTAACAAAGGGTCTATTTCTCACTACCATAACTAACTTTAGAAAGGACCAAACTAATTATACAGCTTAATTTTAGTCTTTAGGTGTATAAGACCTCTTTCTATGCACTCTCCGTAGATTCTTAAAAGTCCCAGGACAAAATAGAGTTGAGATGACTTCCGGTCAGGATCAGTCACCATTTTCAGCATTTGATATAAAGGATCCTGCTTATCTGCCCATTTAGGGTTGGCAACACAAAATAACAGAACACTCGATAATAGATCACTTTGCCAAACACATTCCCTCTACATTTTCCTTCAGATTTCTTCTGTTTGGTATTAATGATATTTTTTTCCTGAAAGCTGTATTGGATATTAGCTTTTCTGTTTGGGTACAACTAATTTTTCAGTTTATATCAAGCTACCATTTACAGACCTTTTCTAGAAAATTGTTAACAATATTTTAAAATATTTTAACATCTTATATTAAATTAACTGCATTTAACAATTAAAGGAAATACTTCAAATATAAAATTTACTTTCAGTTATGCTTTTGTTTTGTCAATTTGGACATATTTTAAACAAATGAAATGAACAAACCAAATACTTCTGGATAATTTTTAGTTACACTGATTATACTGGTTTTATTTTTCAACATGCAGAAAAAAATCTATAAAATTCTTAAAAGCTTTTGTTACAATTCCTTTTACATACCCTGACAAGAACGTCCATCAGGAGCAAGTGTATAGCCTGGTCGGCAGGAACACTGATACGATCCCCATACATTAATACAGTTTTGCTGACAGATATTAGGAGAATCTGCACACTCATCAACATCTGCATAAAAAGAATAAGAAAATGTATATATATATAACTGATAACTTTATAACATTGCATTTATTAAGTACAATATTTGAAAACAGATAATCTCGCCAATTGGCTATTCAAAGGATAAAAAAACTTCTTTTACATGATCAGTCAATCTAAATTTCATTAGGACACATTTTAAACAAATGAAATTAACAAACCAAATACTTTTGGATAATTTTCAGTTACGCTGATTACGCTGTTTTATTTTTCAACAGGCAGAAAAAAGTCTATAAAATTCTTAAAAGCTTTCGTTACAATCTCTTTTACATACATTAGATATTACATTAGACATTAAAGGTTTTTGGCAATACAGTAATATAAATTATGAGAATTTTGCACAGCTATACTTGCCTGCTTTTTCAGAGATATATAAAGTTTTCAGTTATATATATATGCATATTCAAACTGTCATAAAACATTAATAACTTTGATATTCTATGACACTGTTAAATATTTTAAAGCACTTCAACAGAAATTCTATGCTACCTATGTAGTATCAAAAGTAACGAATGATATATGGTCCTTGTCGGCAAGAAATGAGTCATAGAAGGTTTGAAATGGAGAAGGTGATGTGGTATGCTGAGGAGTTGGTTGCTTACAGTGAAATTTTCTTCCCAAGTTTTGTGACTGCAGTAGTGCCAATAATAACTATTGATTATTATGGTTGCATAGAATGATCATAACCTTTAAAATCTATGATATGCATTTTGCACCCTTACTGTGGCACATCATCATGTGGAGTGTGAGTAGTTACGGTATTGCGCTAAGAGCAGTTGTTTGTTCAGCTTGCGGGATGGAATAAATTGCAATGTCAGTGGCTGAGCTCCGAGTGGCTGGCATATGTGCGAGTGGCCATAATGCATCTGCACGTCAAGGAGGTGCATAAGAGGGTGTGGAGTTCTAGTAACTTTCCGAGATTTGAGAATTTCGAGGGTTGGGTTGTTTTACCTCTGAGCGGCACTTTTTTGCACACCATGGGCTAAATGGCCAGGTCACATGGACCCCGAAGGCTCAGAGAAGGTTGGGGGAGGGGACCCACTGGAACAGCTGTTGGGAGACAGATGGTAGCCTCCCGTCAAGGCCATCCAGCGTGTTCTTTAACGTGCACAGGGTATGGCTCTCCCGCACACGGGGCCACGGCTTAACGTCCCATCCGACGGACGGCGGCCTTTCCAAGCCCATCGGTGTCCCCTACTGACCGTGGGCGGGGCGGGAATTTTGAGAATTTCGAGGAAAGTGTCATTTTGTGAATAAACTAAAAATTTTGCATTATTGTCTGTTGTGTTGGGATTATAATGAGTGATAATTGTATTAACTTTATAACTCTCCTAAATTTTGCATGGGATTTATAATAAACGTGTGAATGAGGACGTTAATATTGCAAATAACGTAAAATTCTCTGTCATTAAGCAGTAAAATTTTAAAAGTTTATCCTTCAAAATATTTGCATATGGTTATCATATCACATATCATTAGGAATACGGATTTGTATTAGGAAATGTGTGTGTGTGTTGGGGGAAGCATTATCCTCTAATGGCCAATTCCTAGTATGAAGTTGTGATTGAATAAGTATTTTAAGGGTTGGGTTGGGTTGTTTTACCTCTGAGCGGCACTTTTTTGCACACCATGGGCTAAATGGCCAGGTCACAAGGACCCCGAAGGCTCAGAGAAGGTTGGGGGAGGGGACCCACTGGAACAGCTGTTGGGAGACAGATGGTAGCCTCCCGTCAAGGCCATCCAGCGTGTTCTTTAACGTGCACAGGGTATGGCTCTCTAGCACACGGGGCCACGGCTTAACGTCCCATCCGACGGACGGCGGCCTTTCCAATCCCATCGGTGTTCCCTACTGACCGTGGGCAGGGCGGGGAAGTATTTTAAGGTGGTCTGGGGTTATGTATGATATTAAAGGTGGAAACACTTTGTTCATGGTGTGTGATGTATATCCAGTTTGTTCAGCGAGTTTAAAAATATATTTTATTTCATTGTTTAGTGCTTCTTTGGTATTGCAGTATGTATAGGCTCTGTTAACGTGTGAGCAGAAGGTTGATCATTTATAGTCCTTTGGGTGGGTAGAGGTGCTGGTTATTATGTTAGGAATAAATGTAGGTTTTCTGTATACAGATGCATATAGTTTTGTTAAGGTACTGTGTAAGTTAAAATCTAAAAATGGTAGGTATCCATTTTGTTCTTTTTCGTGTGTAAATTTGATGGTGGAAGGATTGCATTAAATTCGAAAAATAATTGCTTTAATTCTTCTTTGGAATGCTACCAAATAATTAGGATGCCATTGATATAGTGGGCATAAAACAGGGGCCCATTTGATGTACATGGAGAACTACGGATTCTAATGGATAACGTCTTTCGCCATCAGTCCAGAGAGGGGAAAGCCCATTGCGACACTTTCGTTCTGGACAAAGATTCTGCTGTGAGATATACATCAGATACTATCAGCAGAGTTAATAAACGAATCAATTGAAAAGAATCCTGAATCCCCCAACACTAACAAATAAAGGGAAAAATACACAATAGCCCTACCCTATATCAAGAATAATTTCATATACACTTAAACCTTTTCACTATAACATCCTTATTAAAATATCACACACAATATCTCAACTTGTTCAAAATGATCATTACTGGAGGAGTATACTATATCCAACTCAAAGACTCCACAGGTGAAATTTTTCCTAAAGACAAATACATAGGAAAAACTTCACATCCATTTAACGGCAGACTTAAAGAACACAAATTCGACATCTTAAATAAACTACAAAAATCCTTTTGTAACAGAAAACTACAAATAAACCAAGCAGCATGCAATTAGAACATTTCCTACCAACACAATTCCTTCCATCCTCTGCTTTTCTGAATCCTGCTTTGCAATTGCAAATATATGAACCTTGAGTATTTTGGCACTCAGAATTTATAGAACAAATCTGTCCTTGAAATCTTGTGCACTCATCAATATCTGCAGTGAGAAATAAAAGAGTATATTATAAAATGAAATCAGTATTTTTTAAACTAAATTATACCTGCAAGTTAAGGAACTGAAGTTTTCTTCACTATTATGAGATAAACATTTTATCACAGTGTTACAGTTGGGAAAAACATAGGCATTAAAAGTAAGTCATATTATTTTATATTCATTCCTTTTCTCAGTTTTGTGATCAATAAAATGTTGAGATGAAAAAACTAAAACTCTTAAACACAGCAATTCTATCTTATGATTAGCATACGTCTTCAGATTTATTCACATAGTTTAAATCATTATCCACTATACATAGAAGCAAATGAAGAAAGACTTTTAAGTTACGGAAAGAAAATCATATTCTACGATTGCAAATTTAACATACTTAATTCCAGTGACTAATAATCAAGCAAGAGGAAGGGTAAAACAATACCTAAGCTGTCTCCTAGATTTAGACTTTAAATCTACTGAAGGATATCAGTTCTTGTATTAGTTTTTACGGTGCAGAATGCATTGCAAACACTCTTTCCATTACGTAATTTAAGCACATAACTTTATCTTATCAGGTGTGAAAACAAGAAATACACTCTTTTTTCAAACAATTGTACCAACTGGTGAATTGTTCGAAGAGCCTAAGTTCAAGTTTGGGAGATGATTCAAGAAGTACTTTTTTCATAATAATTTCCAAACAGCTTATTCATCAGAATGCTTTAGTCACATCCCAATTCAGTGATGAATTGAACATCTTCCTCAATCACTGAAGCAATTTCATGTGTTTATCAAGTCCAAATATTAACTAGTAAGATATATGGAATAAAATTTATTCATTCGTGCATCAAATAATAAAACCATTATATACAATATATACATAATTTCGCAGATGTATAAAGTAACATTATTAATGAACATTACTAAATCAAAAATCACCTGCATTAGTGGCACCACTTGAATTTCTAAACAAGTAAGGCCGATAAACATATATACTCAAGCATCTTTAGTATTTTTTTGGCTAGTATTTTCTAATCCAAGAGCATTCGTAGTTTGGTTCTAGATAAGAAATTTAAAAAATTTAGAAGTACTATTTTATTAAAAAAATTAATGTGATAGGCTCAATAGAAAATTTCTTTAAATTATATATTTCTGTAGATTTATTTTTTTTCCAACCACAATTTATTTTATGTAGTGGTTACGCACTTGGCTACTGATAAAGGGGTGGGGGGCGGGGGGGGGTCTCAGTCGGTAGCGCGCCAGGCTCGTAATCTGTAGTTCCCAGGTTCGAGTCCCAGCTGGGTCAGCGTTGAGATTTATCTCCGCAAAATTTCCCCGCCCTGCCCACGGTCAGTAGGGGACACCGATGGGCTTGAAAAGGCCGCCGTCCGTCGGATGAGACGTTAAGCCGTGGCCCCGTGTGCGGGAGAGCCATACCCTGTGCACGTTAAAGAACACGCTGGATGGCCTTGACGGGAGGCTACCATCTGTCTCCCAACAGCTGTTCCAGTGGGTCCCTTCCCCCAATCTTCTCTGAGCCTTCGGGGTCCATGTGACCTGGCCATTTAGCCCATGGTGTGCAAAAAAGTGCCGCTCAGAGGTAAAACAATCCAATCCAATAACTGACAAAAGGACCTGGGTAAGGCTTGGATGTTGGTGTTGTCTTTCTGCTGATCTCGCCTTCCTAACAGATCTTGTCTATGGCGTATTACACTGACAGGCTCCTGCAGACCTCTGGGGCAAGCAGCTGTTTGAGGGGTAATTTATTTATTTTTCAAAATAATTAAAAATTATTATATATTAGAAAATAAATTTTTAAACAATGCACTGAAGAACAACGCTAAAATGCTGCAAACACTGAAACATGCTTGAAAAGACAAATGATATGAAAAGTGCAGCTACTGTTATTTTTTACTACCAAAAACTTCTTAATTACATAAATAAGGAAGGAAACAATGAATTATTGAAATATGGCATTCTTTATATCTCGGGCGGGGGTGGCTCAGTCGGTAGCGCGCCAGGCTCGTAATCTGTAGTTCCCAGGTTCGAGTCCCAGCTGGGTCAGCGTTGAGATTTATCTCCGCAAAAAGTCCCCGCCCTGCCCACGGTCAGTAGGGGACACCGATGGGCTTGGAAAGGCCGCCGTCCGTCGGATGGGACGTTAAGCCGTGGTCCCGTGTGCGGGAGAGCCATACCCTGTGCACGTTAAAGAACACGCTGGATGGCCTTGACGGGAGGCTTTATTTTAACAGTTGGTCTTCTATAATGGCAGATCCATTTTTACGGTAATTCTTTGTGATTCATAAAGTGGGCACTTCAACAGGACATAGAATATACTGCACTGGTGGGTTTGTTTTGAGGAAAAATATTTCACTGTGTTTTACGTTTGTTTGTGGATTGACAGCCCAAGTGAATAGATTCATAGGATATGTTTTATCAGCTGATGAATAATCCTAATCCGAGGTCATCACAGGTGCATGAACTCTTGATTCTATGGGCATCGTCAAACCTACATTGGAGAAGTCTTCCAGTGTAGATCGCTCCAGCCTTTAGTAGTGGGGAAACAAGTCTTTGCCTTATGCCTGATAGGAGCATATAGAGATAGGATAGGAGGCTGTTTAATACTGTTGACACTTCCTCTCTCAATAAACATTGTTTCTTTAATCATCCCACTAACCATTTTCTCTCCATAGGTTATTGGAATGTGAGGACTCTGCACAGAGATTATTCTCTTGATATCCTCACACAGCAATATCCCCATTACAATTTAGATATTCTCGGCTTGCAAGAGACCAGATGATCAGATAAAGGCCAGATACTTAAAAATAATCTTAAATTTCATTTTTCAGGGAGGGAAGATAAGAAGCATCTCCAAAGTGTAAGTTTGCTACTCAGCAAACACACTAGTGATGCTCTTCTAGGATATGAGTGCATTAATTAAAGTTTCTTATAGATAAATTTCTGATAAGCATTAAACACTGGAATATTATCTGTTGTTATGCCCCCACTGAGGATGCCGATGAGGATGAGAAAGATAGATTTTACGGACAACTTCATGATATTTTGAATTCTGTCAATAGAGGAGATTGAATATCTCCTCTCTTGACAAGAAGAGTTCGAAGAGAGGCGATTTCAATCCTAAAGTTGGCACTGACTCTGACGTTTGTGAAGGAGTGATAGGTCCCTTTGATAATGGGTAATGTCTCCTGCAGATAAGTAACCTTAATGTTTAGAGAATAACTAACACTTATTAAAAATACACTCTGACATACATAAGTACATATGGGTTTCACCAGATGGGCTGCATAGGGATATGATTGATCATATATTAATTAACAACAAATGGGCTAGTTCTGTTAGGAATACCAGGTCATATAAGGGAGCTGAAATTGAATTTAGCCATTATTTTGTTAAAAGTGTCTTGCAACTTAAGCTTAAAAATGTTTGTTAAGGTTGAAAAAAGTTATCTTTAATTCTGAAGCTCTGAAAGACCCAGTTATAACTAACGCTTACCATGATAGGCTACTTAGTCATTATGACAGTCATGATTTGCTTACTACTGAAGTTGAAGAAGAATGGGACTGTTTTAAACAGGATTTTATTGAAAATAACAGAACTCTTTTAGGAAAAACGGAGCAGAGGAGACAATATTATTTGAGTGATAAGGTACTTGAGAGCTTACTTCAGAAAGAAAGAACTGCAGGAATGTCCTTAATCAATACCCTACTAGTTATAATAGAAAGGATTACAAAGAGTTTAATAAATGTGTAAAGGATAAATTAGCTGCTGATAAGAATCTTTGGCTTGGTGGCTTGACTGACAAAGCCGAGGAAGCAGTTAGACAGCACAACAGCAGAAAGCTGTACCAAATAGTTAATGTTTTGTGTGGTAGAAAACGGACAGGCATACAGGGATTGAAGGATAAACAAGGAAAATTTATTGAAGGTGAGTATTCAATCACGTTAAGTGGGCTGAGCATTTCAGAGTTGTTCTACGCAATGGGGTTAGTTCTAATCCCTTTGTAATGAGGATAGATGCATTACTGGCTTTAACGTTGGCCCTATAACACAGTCTGAATTTTGGCTATTTTTAAATTTAAAGTACATAAATTCACAGGGTTAGATGAAATTGCTACGGAAATGCTTAGAGCTGGGAATGTTTCAGCTACCACATGGATGGCTAAAATTTTGAATATCTTTTATGTTAAAGCTATGGTTCCTAAGGATTTTATTAGAGCTATTATTATCTCTATTTTTAAAAATGGTGATCGCAGTTCTTGTGATAACTATAGGGGTATCAGCTACTTTCTGTTCCAGGTAAAGCTCTTTGCATTATTGTGCTTAATAGAATTAAGAATCTGGTTGACAGTCAGTTGCGTGATGAGCAATGTGGATTCGGAAGTGGTAGGGGATGTGTAGATCAGATATTTTCACTCAGGCAGATTCTTGAGAAATGTTTTGAGTTTAAGAAACCTCTGGTTCCTAGCTTTGTTGATTTCAAAAAGGCTTTCGACTCTGTTGATCATCATAATTTGTGGTTGATTCTGAGGTCGTATGGAATATCAGACAAGTTAGTTAACATAATGAAAACTCTCTATAATAACACTGAGTCGTGTGTGAGAGTTGTTAAGACTTGTAGCAAATAATTTAGCAAATAGTTCGACAAGGGTGCATTTTGTCTCCTTTTCTCTTTAGTTCGGTCATTGATTATGTTATGCGAAATTCACTGCAAGTGAAAGATTTTGGCCTTAAACGGTCTGGAAATACGAAAATTTCTGATTTAGATTACAATGATGATTTAGTCCTTTTGGCAAATGATGTTGATGAGATGAACTCTTTCATTCGAGCTGCTGATGAGACTGGTAGAAGAGTAGGTTTAGTTATAAACAGAGAGAAAACTAAATTGATGAAAATTGGTCAGGCAGGCTGTGATTCAGTTAATCTGAATGGTTGCTGTCTTGAGCAGGTGCCACAGTTTAATTATCTTGAGAGCTATGTAACAGATACTGGTGATGTGCGGCATAAAATTAACGGATGAATAAGGATTGCTGCAGGACTTTTAAGAATCTATGGAGAGAATAGGCGTGTATAAACTTGGACCCTTTGTAAACAAGATAACAGTAAACTTGATGCTATTGATTCTAGATACTTCTGCAATCTTGGCATTATGTGGTTCAAATTTGTAAGTAATGATGAGGTCAGACAAAGGAGTTGGCAACCTCCTTTGATCAGCTTATTGTACAGAGACAAATTCCATTTGTTTGGTCATGGTGCTTGTATGCATAACTATAGATTAGGGAATAGGTTTATCAACAGTGTGTCTAAAGGCCTCGGAAAGTGGGGGAGACATAAGATGGGGTGGACAGACAATGTCAAACAGGATCATGTTAGAATTGGTCTACAGTAGCAAGTTGCAGCAGATGTAGCTCAGGAGAGATGCATTTGGAGAACTAAAGTGCATAATCTTGTTGGGCCTCCGTAGCCCATGGCTGCTTGTGGATGATGATCATATTCAGAGGTGATGCAAGGGGTGGGTGCAGATTACAAAGTAAACGAAGTTTTTTCTTTACCTACGTTTTCACTCCTTAAAAATTTTTATTCAAAATAATGGATGATAGGGAAAACGCAAATAGTAGTATTTTATTAGTACTTATACAATAGAAAATGTATGTCTTTTATCCTTCAATTTAAAAAGTTGCATTTCTCACACGTCTCTGAGAAAAGGGGACAAACTTTTGCTGTCAGTGGAACATCTCTTGGTACTCTACGACTGAAATTTCATATTTCTACTATAAACGGATCACCTGCAATGTTTGTTAAAAGTTTTGCTATTCCCATATTTAGTGATCTGCAACAATGCAAATTAACACTATTGAATGATTAAAAAAAGCGAATTATAATACTTCATTAGTACCAATATAACTAAAAATGTGTTCCAATTCTCTCTTTGAAAAAAAAGTTGCATTTCCCACATGCTCTATGCATAAGAGGTCAGCTCATTGCTGCCAATGAGATCTTCATGGTTAAAACATTCCACCACCAAAATTGCAGAATTCTAGCATAAATACATCGTTTGTAATATGCATTTAAATGTTTTGGAATATTTGATGTTTCCCACTGTTAGAGACTGCAATTTTAGCATTTGGATGACTCAAAAAGTGTGAATCTTAATATTTCATCAATTCCTAGCCAACCCAAAAAGAATTTGTAGTTTATTTCTAAAAACCAAATAATTATCTCTTAAAACTATCCCTTACTAACTTACTGCAGTCACTCCAGGGACACTACAAAATCTCATGACTTTTTGCATTGTATATTGGAAGCTACATCATTGTAATTATACTAATTAAAATTACTCAAGCATTATAATTACTGTAGTCAAATAAAAATACAATTACCTACATAACAATTAAAAATTATCTTTTAAATAAATTTTTTTAAAACATTCATTAGCACACAGAAAGACCAAAAAATGTAATAAAACTTAATGATAAATTTAATTAAGCTCTTTATATTAAAGTACAAGTTCAAATTTTAATAGTGTCTGAATATTTATATTTATAATAAAGCAGAAGTTCAAATAATAATATATCTTACTGCGACAATCCTTACACCTCCACTAAGAATTCGATCTCTATCCATCTTTTGAACACCATAAACAAATGCAAAAAAATAGTTCTTGCAACTGCAATTTTTCTGGCAAACAGAATTTTTTCAATGAAATGTCCAGAAGAGAGATTTATTAAAGAAGTTTCACTAGTAGTTGATAAAGAAGTTCAAGATGTATGAATGATCACAAGTTCTCTTCCATTTGAGGTGAAATATAAAGTATGTGTTGGTATTTCAATTGGTATTTACTGAATCTTCAAAAAGCTTCTAACTGATGAATTTCGTATCTGAAACAATATCCATGAACTGACCTGTTGTATCAATAAGATGGAACATCACCTTCTGATACCATCTTAATGTCTTATGAGGTCAAGAGTAATAATATATCAAATGGTCATCATTGTCCACGCCTACCATATATTTATTATAGTCAAAATTCTCCATAGACGCTGTTTCCTTTTATCATATCTATTGCTGATCTAGATGGATAACACAAACTACAAAAATGTAATACAGTAAATGTAATACCCCGATATAACGCGCATGTCGGGCGGGAAACAACACCCGCGTTATAAGGTGAACCGCGTTATACCGAGCGGCGCGGTGGCGACACAATAAATTTACTCAGAACGATTTGAGCTATATACTGAAACATCCCATCAACTATATATATATTATGTATTTTAATAAAAAACAATTTATTTATTAAGTGTTTTATTAAAATTCACATAACATAGTTATACATCTTAATAAGTACATATATTTATTATTTTATTTACGTACATAAGGTACGCTTGAAAATATGTAAAAACAAACACTATCTATAACTTATCGCAAACATCGCCCGCGCTATAACCGAGTGCGCGGTATAGCGAGCAGCGCTATAACGAAGGTCCACTGTATATTGGGGGAGCTTGCAAGTGAAACTACCTCCATATCAGTAGGTGCATGACCCAAATTGACAGAGTCAATGCATCTACAGTTGCAGATGTGTCCTAAAAATATGAGAAAAGAATGCAATTGTAGATGTGTCCGTGAATATGTTAAACCTACACACTTACATGAAGAGAATAAGACTCTTTATGCAGCAAACCATTCTGAAACAAAATATACCAAATACATAATATCAATATGGTAAATTTATTACTTAAAATATTGCAGCCAGTATTTAATTTTAGAGATTAATTACGAAGTTAGTGATAAATAAATATGCCTTAACTAGCATAGTGGTTAGGGAGCTAGCCACTATTCCAGCAAGGGAAACTTTGTGTGCTGTGTTAGCTCTAAGTGAGAAAGTGGTTAGCAGTGACTTCGGTGTTAGTAGGACATGTCCTTGTATGAGAAGGCCTGTAAAAGCTAGGAATAGATTCTAGGATTTTTCTCTCCTATATTTTGCAAATAAAAAAACAATCTAATTACGACATTTTTAAAATGTTCCCCAATGTCTCAGGTAGATTTTATTACAAGTTCAATGAATAATTATATAATTCATTTCAAATATGAGAAACTATTTAATAATTACTTTAAAACTCTTCAATGTTTTATGTCAATAATGCATACATTAACAGTTGAACTTCATAGAAAAAGTGGGGCGGGGGTGGCTCAGTCGGTAGCGCGCCAGGCTCGTAATCTGTAGTTCCCAGGTTCGAGTCCCAGCTGGGTCAGCGTTGAGATTTATCTCCGCAAAATTGCCCACGGTCAGTAGGGGACACCGATGGGCTTGGAAAGGCCGCCGTCCGTCGGATGGGACGTTAAGCCGTGGCCCCGTGTGCGGGAGAGCCATACCCTGTGCACGTTAAAGAACACGCTGGATGGCCTTGACGGGAGACTACCATCTGTCTCCCAACAACTGTTCCAGTGGGTCCCCTCCCCCAACCTTCTCTGAGCCTTCGGGGTCCATGTGACCTGGCCATTTAGCCCATGGTGTTCAAAAAAGTGCCGCTCAGAGGATATCAGAGGTAAAACAACCCAACTCATAGAAAAAGTTAGTGCTTCAGAATGTTAATAATACTAATTATTTTGAAATTTTTAATAATCTTTGCATTTTTTACCTTCACACTCTCTGGCAACATTCAGAGTGTATCCTGCTGGACATTCACAAGAATAACTACCTTGTCGATTACGGCAAATTTGTTGAGCTCCACATTCATGAATTCTGCGCACACATTCATCAATATCTTTAAAATAACAAGTATGTTAAGCTTTCTTTATATCATAGAGAGAGAATGCAATATTAATTTCAGTATATTGCTATTTTAAGCATCATCATAATAAGAAACTTTATTTTAGGATCATTCACATTTATTACACAATATTTCATTTTATAATGAAACAAACATTTATTTACCTAAAATGTTCAGTATTCATTCCATTCATTTTACATTTTTTATGGGCATTCAGTTTTGCTACTAACATAACTGTCAAAAATTAATAAAAGTAAATGATAAACATAATTAAGCTATTTATATTAAAGCAAAAGTTTAAATTTAAATAATGCATGAACTTTTAACTTAGTTATAAGGCTAATAGTAGTCACTGACAAAAGTTGTACAATTGATCTTTCTATAGAATGTTATGTTCCTGGAAATCACTTACAGTCAACTCTTTAAAAACTGGCCCTTTAGGATTGAAGGGTGCAATAGCTTAGAGAATTGCAGGCATGTACCTACGATTTATTTTATTTTATTTATTTATTTTTTTAGGGGGAGGAGTCTAAAAATAAGATTTGAGTAGGGTTTCCCAATTACTAAAATATTAAATAGAACAGAAAGGGTAAAATGATATTCTATATGGAATGAGATTTTTTAGTTTTTTTTTATCTATTTATAGTGTTGTATATAAAATATGGGGCTAAAATAAAATTATACAAAAACAACTATTTTGGATTTCAAAGCAGGTAGACAAGTTTGAGATTTAGTATAAGACAACATGAGTTTTTTTGGGGAGGAGGAGATTCTGGATACATCCCTGGAGAAGTGTGCGTACTGGTTGAGCAATTTTGGAGAAGCACATTTCAATAAATTTAAAGTACTAACAGTTGAACTTGTTTACACGATAACAATTAGTAATGACTAAAATACAATGCTAGTGATTACAAATGTAAAAAACAGTTCAATTTGTTGAATGTAAACAAGGCCATAGAAACATGTTGTCATGTATCATAATGTAAATTTTAAAAGCATGCCCAGCACTCACTAGTTGGAAAGAATCAGAAAAATTGTTAAAGGCAAATGAAATCATAAATGTGAGTGCCAGATTTCTTTCTTAATATTTCTGGATTGTAAAATTATTGTTATTATTATTATTATTTGGTAAAATGTGCTAGATTTTAATGAATTATGAATTGCAAAGTAAAGAATTTTACAGTTTGCGTAACATGCAATTGTTTTTCATTCGGGAATATACTTTAACATGGAGTAAATAGGGTTGGGTTCTCTAAATCTTTTTTGTAAACGTTATTGGTCAGTTAATTCTTAAACATTTAACAATGCATAGTGCCAGTAAAATATTAATCTATAGAAACTTATTAGAGAATACGTACTACTAGAAAGTACTATACGTACTAGCTAGAAAGATAGATCATGTTGTAACTGAACAAATATATTTACATAAATATATATACACAATATCTTAAATAGAAACTTTAATTGCAAAGAATGCAGTGGTGACGAAGTTTTTTCAGAGGTCCTCGTTTTCAACATTTCTGGCATGGCCAGCTGCTTACACTTTTGAAGTTTTGCTTTGTAGATCTCTTTGTATGTATAGTGCCAAGGCTGAAGCTAAATGTCTCACATATTATAAGCTTCTCCTCAAATTTGGGTCTGTTTCTGTAGCTTTCAGGACAGTTAATATTCCATCAAAAGGTGGTGTCTAATAACCTATTGTGGACTGGTAATTTTGTTGTCTTCTTGCTTTATCAATTCCTTCTGTTTATGAGACTAGAGTACCTCACTGAGATATGTATATTTCCATATAATGAAATCTTTCTTTCCCATTCTTTCTGTCGATTTATGGAAATTCTGATGGGTAAATTTCATGTTTTGCATCATCTACAGCCCTTCCATACAGCATTTATGGTGGTCTCTTTCACTTCAATCTTTGACTCTTTCATGTTTGATGTTCTTAATTGCCTGGAAGATGTTACAGGCACCCAAAAATCACAACAGTTTATAAGTCAACATCATCTAGTAGTTGGTAAATACATGTGCTTAAAATTAAAAGTTGCAAATAAAAATTAAATAATCACACTGAGATTACATTTTTAAAATTCAATTTTTTTGCTGTATAATTTGAGCTAAAATAATTGTGAGGCTACATCTCAGTTAAATATTCTGAAATTAAATTTTATAATTGCAATCTCACTGTGATTATTCAGTTTTCATTTGTAACCTGTGTGCACAAATAATGAGATCATATGACATCAAGTATGGTTGCCAAAAAATTATATAAGTTAAGGGGGTCCCTTAATCGTAAAGTTCAGTGACTGAATTTTTTCATGACTTGCAAAAGGCAAAAAATTATTAAATTTTTGCAAATACCTAGAAAGAAATTTGATTCATACTTACATAAAAGTTTTCAATATTCAGAAACTAAACTACTGCACAGTAATTCGAAAAAGTTATATAAAAACAAATAAGTTGGCAAGATATTAGAGAAAATAAAAAACTGGTATATAAACAATATATCTACTTAGGTAAAATGAAATTTGATATAAAATTAGATCAATGAATGGAAAATTTGCACAATTACATAGAACAGAAAACTATTAAAATTAAATGAATGAATAATTGAAAAATAAAATTACTTAAACAAAGAGTATACATAGATAATAATAATAATAATAATAGAGAAAAAAGAAATGTAGATTACAGAAAGGGAAATGAAATCTGTTCTAAATTAAAAGGAACATCAGATCATTTTAAGGTAAAATCCAACTCACGAATGAGTAAATATTATATAGGGTGATTCAAAATAAATTAATGTAACACAGGTAATTTAATGTAATCTGTAAAATACAATCTAACTGGATATAACACAAGGTTACCCAAGGATAATGCAAGATAACTCAAATGTAATACAGGGTAATGATGGTGTAATGCAACGCAATTTAGATGAAACTCAACATAATTTAAGTGTAATGCAAAATAATTCAACTATGTTACAAAATAATATTAGTTTAAATGAAGTACTAAATGATTATGAATCAACATAATACAAAGTAATTTAAATGTAGCTCAAGATACTTTAAAAGTAATGCAGGAAGACTCCAATTTTAAATGATTAATTTATCAAATAAAGATTTAACTGAAATTCAAATTCAAGCTTTGGAAAGAGGAATAAAATTTTCCTAACCTAATTCTGTACCTACAGTATTAAATTTAATTCCACATAAAGAACAAATTACAAAGAATGTTCTGCCTTTACATAAAGATTCAGTTCGATTTAAATTAAACTGTTTGTATTAAATCACTTGGACAAAAATCTGCACCATATATTACTAGATAAGAAATTAAAGAATTAAATGAATTAAAAAATAACCCTAATATTAAAGTTATATTAGCTGACAAAACTGATCAAGCAGCAATGACTAAGGAGGGTTGGGTTGTTTTACCTCTGAGCGGCACTTTTTTGCACACCATGGGCTAAATGGCCAGGTAACATGGACCCCGAAGGCTCAGAGAAGGTTGGGGGAGAGGACCCACTGGAACAGCTGTTGCGAGACAGATGGCAGCCTCCCGTCAAGGCCATCCAGTGTGTTCTTTAACGTGCACAGGGTATGGCTCTCCCGCACACGGAGCCACGGCTTAACGTCCCATCCGACGGACGGCGGCTTTTCCAAGCCCATCGGTGTCCCCTACTGACCGTGGGCAGGGCGGGGAATAACTAAGGAGGATTATGATAAAAAATTCAAACTACATTGGAGGATTTGAAATGTACTTTATTAACTAATGACTATATCTATAACAGTAAATAAGTTGGAAAAGTTACCAAGTATCTCAGCAAAAGCCTATTATAGATAACGCCCCCCCCCTGTACTCTGCAATACCCCAGATGTTTGTAAAAATTTTATTGTATAAATCTGGCTATCAATTTCGCTCCTTGATCACTAAAAGAAAAGTACCGACTTATTTCTTAGAAGGAGCTCTCCTTGACTTTTTTAACCCTTATTCCCCCTATCTAATTATACTGTTACTTCATGTAGTGAAGTGGCAGAAATAATTAAGAATACTCCAGTTCATTTTATTTCAACACTCGTGTTGGATGTAGTAATGCAACTGAAGGCTAAATGGCTGAAGGAGGCCTGGCCCATGACAAAACAGAATTTTATTCTACATGATGACCTGGCTACCCTCTGCAAGTTGGTTTGCAGTTAACAGCTTTGCTGGATCCAGACAGACACTGTTGTCTAATACAGTGAATAAAATATAGTAAATATCTGCCAAGACTTTACTTTTGTTCATTGATGATGTGATAGTCTTTTTTGGATCATGATTTGGAACAACTTGATAACTAATTAAATAATTTTAATAGAATTTTACCAAGTATTAACTTATCCTGTGAATCAGAAAAAGATAAAACTTTACATTATTTCGAGGTACTAATAACTAGAAGGAAAACTAAGTGTGATACAATGGTTTATTGAAAACACACTTACACTTCAAACCTCATCCCAAGAGTCTCTTCACATCCAGAAAATTACAAAAGATATACTTTTGATTCTTATTTTTTAAAGCTTATAAATATTGTTTTACTAAAGAAGCATTAAAACAGGAATTAAATCATACATAAGTAGTAGGCAATCAAGCAGGATACATTAATAATTATTTATCTAAAATTAAAAAGAAAATTCAACATAGGATAAAAAGAACTTCTCAACTAACTCCAGCAGAACCTCAGACAGAATTAATAAAATACCCATTTTATTTTCCATATGTACCTGAAATCTCAGGAATATAAAAATTCTAACTAATATAACAAATAATATTAAATAATTAGTATTAATTGACAGAGAAAAGATTAACTGGAAGAGTATATTTAATTGAAACAAATGACCCAGAAAATAAATTAGAATATAAAAACAATTATATTGGTGGAACTTACTGACAGGTGGTAGCATGACTCAAAGATATACACGATTTAAAGAATGCTTTAGGAAATTGTTTAAAGTTGTCTATCTGCTAAATAATCATCAACTTACTGGTCAAATGATCAATGTATATGTCATCTCTCTTATTATATATAATTATAAATAATATATATAATAAGATATATTTTATTATAAGATAGGAAAATTATGATGTTGAAGTTGAATATTTAACTGAGGTGTAGCCTCACAATTATTTTAGCTTAAATTGTACACTGATATGTGAAATTAAATTTTAGAATTTGTTTTACAAAATTAAAGGATAAACTCCTAAATAATCAAGTATTTAAGGGAATGACATGTGATATAAATTTCCAATGTGTAAGAAATAAATGCCAAAAGCATGCAAATTAGGGTTACTGCAAAAGGGTGTGTGGCTGCAGTCACCATTCATTTCCATTCCAGTCTGGTGTTTACTTGGTTAACATTTTCATTTCACCATGTAACAAAATGACTTATGGACGATTGTATATGGTGGAAAGTAATAGAATGGAAGTGGGTCAATACCAGACTTGTTATCTCAAGAAACAAAAGATTTTTCATAGATCAGGATGAGATGGTTCCTCTGACACAGCTGCTCATGCCAATATCGTCTTTAACAGAAAAATAATATAAGGAAATGATAGCTAAGCAACTATCTCACAAGCTCTCAGCAGCTACAAGGATGACTGTTTCAATGTATAATGTGCAAGGAAAGCTGCATGAATGAAGTCTGTTTGCATGACGACCAAACAAAGTCTTTATGTGTCGTGGGAAAACAAGATCTATCTACACGAATAAAAACGACTTATGTTTCCCCCATTCCCTTAAATGCAAGAGTTTGTTTAATATGGCGAAGACAGCATTATTTTAGAGACCAACCAGTGGGAAAATATACTCTTTATAGATGGGCCCAGATTAAGTTTAAAACTAATTTGCAATGTGTTCAAATGGTGAGAATGAAGAATTTGCCACATTCATTTAAATCACCATTCATTTCCATTCCAGTCTGGTGTTAACTTGGGTAGCAGTTTTATTTCAAAAAGATATGATTTCGGTAGTGATAGTGTGGACTGAGCTGGCATTATGAAGATTGGTATACAGAATATCATATCTTTCAAGGAGGCATTCTGATTACTCATTGATACAAAGACAAGATTATTTGTCTCATTTGGGTTTTTCAGAGTTGCTCTTGGTCCTGATATCCTCTTTACAGAGGGCGGAGGTGGCTCAGTCGGTAGCGCGCCAGACTCGTAATCTGTACTTCCCGGGTTCGAGTCCCAGCTGGGTCAGCGTTGAGATTTATCTCCGCAAAATTCCCCGCCCTGCCCACGGTCAGTAGGGGACACCGATGGGCTTGGAAAGGCCTCCGTCCGTCGGATGGGACGTTAAGCCGTGGCCCCTTGTGCGGGAGAGCCATACCCTGTGCACGTTAAAGAACACGCTGGATTGTCTTGACGGGAGACTACCATCTGTCTCCCAACAGCTGTTCCAGTGGGTCCCTCCCCCAACCTTCTCTGAGCCTTCGGGGTCCATGTGACCTGGCCATTTAGCCCATGGTGTGCAAAAAAGTGCCGCTCAGAGGTAAAACAATCCAATCCAATCCTCTTTACAGATGATATCTGTCCACACAGGTCTTACGTAACCAATGATTTCTCTGAAGGTGATGATAGTGATAGGATGGAAAGACCACTAGATTCTCAGACCGGAATCCAACTAAGCATATTTGATACACCTTGAGAAGGTGAAATGCAGGGTGCCAGCTCCCTTCCAGAATCTTTCATGATTTCAATGAGATCTGCTCTTGGGAAAGAGTAAGCTTTATTAACACGAACCTCATCAACAATATGAGAACACATTGCTTGAGTTGTATGGTTGTCAGGAGTGATCATAAGCCTTACTAACACCTGTCCACTAATTCCAGCATTTTCATCTTAGAAACTTGTCTATCTTATACAATACTCATGTATATTGCATGATTTCCTCATTAGCATACTTGGTGTTATTCATGTCATGCCACTCTACCTTTACATATGACATTTAATTGTATTTTTTGAAAATCATCTAAATATTCTAATAGCTTTAACAGCACCTTTCTAATGGTGAAAAAAGTTTAAAACTGCCAAACTTTAAATAAATACTGCAAAAGTTCTATTTATGCTAGAAATATGAAAGTTTGGTGATAGAGTGTGATGGTCGAGAGGTTTACATTGGAATCCATGAGTTGACCCCTTACCCCCAGAGTACGTTTTAAGATAAAAATGAAAAAAAAAAACTTTTTTTATAGGTATATATTATATAGGTATATACAGAGTGTCCCTGAATTCATGGTCCAAACGTGAGGGGATGATAGTACACATCGAACCCACCAATATTCGTCATAGAATATGTGGCCGCAAATGCAGTGAGGAGTCGGAAATGAAGGACAGACACAGAGATTTCCAGAGTGACATTTATTCGAGATCATTACAACAAATGCTGAAACGTCCGCCCTGCAATATTGATACAGGCGGCAAAACAGCGGAGTAGTGATCGGCATACCTGCTCGTAAACACCGGGCTTGTCGTGCACATCGGCGGTTGCGACAGGTCCAGATCCTGCGCAGACTGCACTGGCGTCTCGTACATGACACTCTTCAAATGTCCCCACAGAAAGAAATCGATACACGAAAGATCAGGCGATCTGGGAGGCCATGTAATGGGACCACCACGCCCAATCCATCGGTTCCCAAATGTGGTATTAAGATGCTGATGCATGTCCATGCTGAAATGGGCGGGTGCTCCATCGTGCTGGAACCACATACGGGCGCGGATTGCGGCTTGAGCATCCTGAAGCAATTCCGGCAAAACTTGTTGCAGAAAAATATGGTACGTTCACCCATCGAGGCGGTCCGGCAGTAGGTAGGGTCCAATTAATTAGTCATGCACGATCCCCGTCCAAACATTGACAGCGAAACGTTGCTGGTTCGAATTTGGACGTGTACCATGGGGGTTCTGGGTCACCCACAAATGCGCATTATGGACGTTCACTACGCCTTCACGTGAGAATGTTTGTTGATTCATCCGTAAAGAGCACATACGCGGGGAAATCGGGATGTGCGGCACTTTGCTGCAGGAATCACTGGGCGAAATCCATGAGCAGGGGAAAATCAATAGCTGTCAATGCCTGCACTCGCTGCAAATGATAGGGGTGTAGCCCTTCTTAGTACTCGCCAGATACTGTTCCGATGCACACCCAGGTTCTTGGGGCGGATCGCGTGCATGTACCTGGGTTATCTGTCACCATAAGCAAGATGTCCTCGCTCATAGCTGGCGTTCTGACCGTCCATACTCGTCTGGCATCATGTCAACTGACGTGGAAGGTGCCTGCCTCAGACAGCTGGCGGTGCAATCGCACAAACATTTTATCATCGGGTACACGGTGCATAAGATATCGCTCACGGTAGAGTCTTTGCGCCTCTCTACCATTGACCTCGTCTACGCCGTACATCAGGTGCATATTGGCTTTCTCTGCATTCGTAAACTGCTCTATCTCGTGTCCGGTCGACGCTGAGAATGCTGGGGTTTGGCCGATCTAGTGCTTTTAAGCCGTGCTGCCTCGTCTGCGCCCCCTGCTGGCACCGGGCTGCGTTTGCGGCCGCATATCCTATGACGAATATTGGTGGGTTCGGTGTGTACTACCATCCCCTCAAGTTTGGGCCATGAATTCAGGGACGCCCTGTATATATTATTATATAGGGTATATAATATATATATTATTATTTGCATTTTCCCAATCATTCACTAGTTTAAATTCTCACTATTAGAGGGTGTTAAAGGCATAAAAGAAACTCTGTTCTCTTTGAAAACAATCATCCCATATTCACCAGAAGGGATATGTTATACTTCTAGCTTCTTATAAAACTAGTCATGCTCAAAAATTGTAACATACTAATTGAAACTCTCCTAAAGAAGTAACAAAATACGTACCAACACACTGATTACCATATTCATTTAATTCAAACCCTGAGCCACAGCTAAGAAGATTTTGGCATCTATATGAACCAACAGTATTGATACATCGCTGATTAGATCGACATACATTTTGACCTGAACATTCGTTTAAGTCTGCAATAAGAGATTCATTATTATATGCTACAGATTTATCATTTAATACATGTTAAAGGATAATTTATGCAAAAATACAACAAAAAAAGTGCCAGGATAAAATCGTGGCATTGTCCAAAGAGAGAGAGAGAGGAAATGAGATAGTGACATTCAATATAACTGTAAGATGTTGTTCTTTCTCTTTTCTTAATTTTTCTAAAACTTTCTGGGTCACAGACTAATGGACCTCAAGCAATTTTACATTTACCCTATTTTGGGGCTTTCGGATTTCTATTATTATTATTAGCTTACCAATCAGTCTACTGGTTTAGTATAACTTACAGCTGAACAAAGTATGTATGTACAAGTATTATCATTTAATATATCCTAAAGGACAATCTGCACTGGTTTCCATAAATTAAGGAAAAATGAGAAAAATCGCAATAATTCGCCAAAAAATTGTACAATCCTCACCAAACTTGTTCATGTAACCAGTAAAGTAATGTCGAGTGAGCATATCATATTCAAATTAATGTAAGTTGCGTCAATTTGCATAATTGGATAGCGGAATAAAAATGGGTGTTTTGGAGTGGATCGTTATTTTGTGTTGTATACGTGAATAAAGAAATTCGAAACAGCCATTTTGTAGGAATAACCTCGAGACATTTGCCAAATGAACTGCGGTGGAGAGTTATTGTCCGGCTCGAAGTAGGATAAAGTCAGTCAGACATGGCACGATGGCTGAATGTGAGTCTTTCTGTGGTCCACAGATTGTGGAATCACTTTCTTAGCACGGATTCCGCATCTTAGAAGTTTAGCCGAGGAAGGGCTAGGGTTACGACCGCTCTGCAAGGCCGATATCTGCGATTAACTGCATGAAGGAGCAGGATGTCTACTTCTCAGCTATGATCCTCTCTTGCAGTAGCACTGGGAGGGTTGTATCAGCTTCTACTATGCGTAGAAGGCTTCATGAGAAAGGTCTGTACGCTAGAAGGCCAGTAATTTGTATACCCCTCACGTCACATCACAGGAGAGAGCAGTTGAATTGGGCATGCAAGCATGTTAACTAGATAGAAGAGCAATGGAGGTCCGTACTCTTCACAGATGAGTTCAGATATTGCTTGCAGAGTGATTCCGGACATTGTTTGATACGGAGAGAACGAGGTACCCGCTATCATCCCAGTAACATCCGTCAAAGAGACAATTATGGTGGAGGAAGTGTGTTTGGGATGGCATTTCCTTAGGTGGATGCACAGACCTCTATGTGTTGATGAGTGGGAATCTCAATGCTCAAATGTATAGAGATGACATCTTAGACCCTTATGTACGTCCCTATGCTGGTGCAATAGGTGAAACATTCATCTTACAAGACGATAACACTCTTCCACATAGAGCTCGACTAGTGGAACAATACCTTCAAGAGGAGACCATTATGCGCATGGAGTGGCCAGCTGAGTCTCCTGACCTAAATCCCATTGAACATGTGTGGGATGCTCTAGGAAGACATGTTGCTGCCCCCAAGCCCTCACCTGAAACAAAGGGGTAGCTTATTTCTGCTTTAAGGAACAATGGCCATTACTCCCTACTGAGCTGATTCACAACATCATAAACAGCATGGAACATCGCTGTCGTGCCTGCATTGCTGTAAGGGGTGACCACACTCATTAAAGAACTTTGCCCGTTGCATTCTGACACCTCATTTTTGGACAAGTTCCTGTGTTAATTTTTGATGAAAAGTGTTTCTAGTGTAAAATATTTTATGACATTCTGAAACTAGCATCGTAATTCATATTCCCATCAAATTTCATTAAAATCATTCATATAGTTTTTTTCTTTATCATAATTTTTCTGAGTTTTCCTTAATTTATGGAGACCAGTGTATGTGAAAGTGGAATAAAATAGTACCAAGATAAAATTATTGCATTACTTAATTAGATAGAAGTAATAAGATAGTGATATTCATTATAACTCTAAGACATAATTTTTTTTGTTGTTCTTTGTTTTTCTAAAAACTTAAGGGCCACAAACTAATGAACCTCATGCAATTTTATTTATTTATCCTTTGAGGGCTTTGGATTTATATTATTATTACCTAATCAGTCTACAGGCTTTAGTATAATTTATGGCTGAACAAAATATGTACAAGTTACAACAAAACAACACTTAGTAAAAGTTATTTCACAAGTTTTGTTTAGTAATTACTGACTAAATATTTTATGTGACTCAGTCAAACATCATTATCGTTTTGTTCCATGAGTCAGATGTAAGATTTAGTTTAAAAGAGAACCTAAAAGTTGCGCTTTTATATTATTTTATATTATTTTATATTATTATTTGAGTTAAATTAGTTAGGAATTAATTACATGTAAATAGCAACTGAAATCAGATTGATACTTTTTGCAATGTCATTGAAGAAAAATAAGTTTAATGCTCAGGGTTACATACAGCACTGATGAGTACTTTTAACTTGGAAATAAGCTTGACATGGCCGTCGTTTACAATATATTAATATTCTTGCATGCTTTTCAGTTTTTGGATGAATCAATATATTAATTTCAACTCTAATTTGCATGCTTCTCATGGCTGCCATTTGCAATTATATAAAAGTGCATCTTTTAAGTTCCAATTTAGGCTAAATCTTAGATCTGACTCATAGAACAAAGTAATAATGACATTTGGCTGAGTCGCATAAAATAAAAATTCAAGTAATCATTTGAGTATTATTGTAACACAAAGACATGAGATATCAAAGGTTTTAGTATAAGTAGAGATTTTCGTTTCAGTTGGTCAATTACATGTATGGTGAACTGATTTCTAAATCCCAATAAATAAAAATAAATAAATACCCCATCAAGCAGCTGCTTGCCACAGAGGTCTGACAGGAGCCTGTCAGTTTATATGCCACAGTAGAAGGTCTGTGAGGATGGCAGGACCTCAGCAGAAAAACGACACATATGTCCATGCCCTAATCCGTGGCTCGAACCCAGGTCCCTTAGATCAGTAGCCAAATGTGCTAACCACTCGGCAATGGGACAGCTCAGTACACATTTTTAAAACTGTTTTATATCATCATCAGGTTGTATTTTTTTATTTTTGTAGCATCACATGCCTTCAGTGTTAAATGCCAACCATTGTTTCAGATGCTAAATAACCAATGGATTGCAGAAATAATAGATTTATATAATGATGATATATACAGTGGTGTATCCTCAATAAATGCAAAGCATGTGCAGTGCATGCCTTATTCAATATATTACATATTTTCATTTACTTTTTAACATTGAGAGTTTGTCATAGAGAGTATTCATCACAGTGCATGTTCTGAAACGTCTTTTTGTAATTACAAAAAATAATTAATATGGCTGTCTGAATTTTGGGGCATAAGTCCACGAAGTTTCAAGGAATTGCCCAGAAAGATTTTGTGTGCTTTCATCATGCTTGGTTGGAAAATTGATCAATTATATTATTATAATGATAATTATAATTGATTATTGAATCCATCCATTGATGGGTAGACTGACGGAACAATCATTGGTAATTGCCCTCAGATTGCCTTTCTATGAGGGTTGTTAAGAAAGTAAGTTTACAAGGTCTATAGTTTGTGATTTTCTTTTACAATCCCCAATATGAACAATGTAGGATAATTGCATTGTCATTCACTATTTCTTGACATTATCTCTGCAAAGATGAAGACACTTATCTCGTGGGATGGTTTTTTTTTATCCTTGTCCATAGAATTTCATATCCTTTTCACTCAGCCATTGTTTTACTGCTGTTTCCAGGTTGCTTATCACTTTGAAATCTGTGGTCTCCAAGCTGTTCTTTCAGGGATCAAAAAAAGATGGTAATTGTTAGATGTCAGATTAGTGAATTATGTATTGTGCTTCAATATCTACCAATGGAAATGTCTCAAATATTGTTGGTTTGTCATTGACAGAGTGTGGCCATTCATTGTTGTGCAGAAGCAGAATAACTTTCTCGAGAATCTTCACCATATTAGTGGAAGTGGTGATGAACTAACTAGTGATGAATTTCTGCCAGTGACATATTTCTTGCATTCAAAAAGTAAATAACAGCAAAGTCTTTGTTCTTGGATTACCATTGTTTCAGTTATGTTCAACTGAGTTGGGTTGGGTTGTTTTACCTCTGAGCGACACTTTTTTGCACACCATGGGCTAAATGGCCAGGTCACATGGACCCCGAAGGCTCAGAGAAGGTTGGGGGAGGGGACCCACTGGAACAGCTGTTGGGAGACAAATGGCAGCCTCCCGTCAAGGCCATCCAGTGTGTTCTTTAACGTGCACAGGGTATGTCTCTCCCGCACACGGGGCCACAGCTTAACGTCCCATCCGACGGCCTTTCCAAGTCCATCGGTGTCCCCTACTGACCGTGGGCAGGGCGGGGAATTTTGCGGAGATAAATCTCAACGCTGACCCAGCTGGGACTCGAACCTGGGAACTATAGATTACGAGCCTGGCGCGCTACCGACTGAGACACCCCGCCCCATATGTTCAACTGACTTATACGTAAAACATACAGCAGATAATGAATCAATATGCAATGCAGTGTTATCAATAATTAGCAAATCCCTCCTGTATAACTACAATAATTGTAGGTTTTTTGATTGTAAGATTACATGCCTTATAAACATACTTTTGACTGCCTATCATATAATTTTTTTAGGTTAGACTTGGCTAAGAAACTGCATGCTATTTCCCTCCTCAACTTTGATGAAATCACAGTTGCCAGATTGTTATTTTTGGGTACATGTAATCTTCTCAGTAGCAAAGAGTCACTTTGGCTAAGTAGTTACATAAGTTTCCCTGATGTAAAACTTATAACAATGTAAAGAATAATTAGAAATGTGCAGATATTTTGTGCAAGTTATCTCTATATTACAGTTAGAGGTGAAACATTATTTCTTTGAATACTTTAGCCACTACTTCATTCCATTTTGGTATTTGCTTGAAGGATTGCATCTTTTAATTAAATATTGTTGCAGGAACGAAATAGACACCATGTATAGGCAGATACCTTTTCTCATACCATGCTTCTAATTTTAGGCAATCTGATAATAAAGCAAGATATATACACTAAGCATTTATTAACATTAAGCTTTCTCATATGGTTTAAAGTGACTTTTGAGATGACAGCTTCATTTAATTTTGATGTATTTTGCTTCTGTCGTACATAGAGATTGACTATTTCATATGGGGGCGGGGATGGCTCAGTCGGTAGCGCGCCAGGCTCGTAATCTGTAGTTCCCAGGTTCGAGTCCCAGTTGGGTCAGCGTTGAGATTTTTCTCTGCAAAATTCCCCGCCCTGCCCACGGTCAGTAGTGGGACACCGATGGGCTTGGAAAGGCCGCCGTCCGTCGGATGGGACGTTAAGCCGTGGCCCGTGTGCGGGAGAGCCATACCCTATGCACGTTAAAGAACACACTGGATGGCCTTGACGGGAGGCTACCATCTGTGTCCCAACAGCTGTTCCAGTGGGTCCCCTCCCCCAACCTTCTCTGAGCCTTCGGGGTCCATGTGACCTGGCCATTTAGCCCATGGTGTGCAAAAAAAGTGCCGCTCAGAGGTAAAACAACCCAACCCAAAACAACTATTTCATGTTCTTCGTTTTAATTCCTTTTATACATAAAATATTAGTTGCAAATTGATTGTTACAGGTTTCATATTCAGTGGTGTGGTGGTAAAATAAACTTTATTGTTTATACAACATAAATATGAAAACTTGAAAATTAATTCAGTTAAAAAATACATTTTTTACAGGCAGTTTAGATATACACAGTCGTATCAAAATAATATGACCACCTACCATACATATACTATGGAAGGTGGTCATTTTATTCTGATACGAATGTCGGGTTTAGGTCCAAACTCTATCAGGCTTGAAGTAGAACAAACAACTTTGGGATCTGTCAATCATAATTTAAATTTCTAATTTTTCTTGTAGTTGAGAGAAAAAAAACTTTTAATTAGACTTTGGTAACTAAAATTAACAAGAAATTGATTCCTTTAGGTATTCTTTCTCATTAATAACTGACAAAAATTTACTGAAGAAATTTCAGCTTCTATGATTTATTTCTAGTATTTTTCATTCCAAATAATATTGATTTTAATTTATCATATAACTATAATCATTTTAAGATTTATGATATCCCATAAAGTGAAGAATTAAAAAATCATTTTGTGATATACATTTTTGCATATATTGTATAAATTTCAAGCAAGAGGACATATTCACTTTATATACAGGAACTAAATAATGCCAGAACAAGTTAAGTTTTCACACAAATAAAATATGTTAGAAATAAGTACTGGAACTATTCAGACTAGCTACAAGTGGTTATATAAATGCACTTTGTTTAC
Source organism: Ryuthela nishihirai (assembly GCA_038380435.1). NCBI lineage: Eukaryota > Metazoa > Arthropoda > Arachnida > Araneae > Heptathelidae > Ryuthela > Ryuthela nishihirai. The sequence goes on from JAWZYU010000017.1 coordinate 56,190,627, forward strand.
CCAAAATTTGTGTATGTATTTAAACATAGTAAAGTATTATATAGCATTCAAGTTATAACCCAATTACAATTCAGAACATAATATGCAAACAAAGTCAACTTTGAAATACACATTAACTAAAAGGACAGCAATATCTTAATTCCAAAAATATCAATTCACAGTTGAAAAACTACATTGTTGCAAACAATCTGGCAAAGCCCATAAGAGAGAGAGAGTACAATTCCAGCATCAGCGGAATAGCATGAAGTTTCCAATGTTTTTTTTACATGTTTTAGTTTAGTGTAGGGGGATTTTGATGTCTTGAGTCTCTGATTTCTGAGGATTTCTTTAAAAAAATGTTACATCACTGGACAGCAATTTTTATTTAATATCCTCATACACCTCACACTTTTTAAAATAATTTCCAAAAATGCCTTTGCACTGTTTATATCACAGCATTGGCAGCATAGCTTGACCGAGCTGGGCACATGGTACGAAAAATGGAAGATAAAGATTAACTCTGACAAGAGTTATGCCATCTTTTTACTGGAAAGCATATTATGAATCCCACTTGCCTCCATTTACAAGATATTCCCATTGATTGGAGTGATTCAGTCAAATATCTTGGGGTTGTTATACATAAGAGGTTAAAGTGGGACTGTCACATAAATAATATAATCTCCAATGTCAATTAAGGGGCCAGCTAGGCCCACTCCTTTGGAGAAATTCCATTTTAATGATTGATCATAAGCTTTCACTCTGTGATATGATCATCAGACCGGTGATTCTCTATGCTTCACTCATATGGGCGAATACTACACCCACCAATATTCGTAAGATTCAGGTCTTACAGAACAAGATTTTGAGAACTGCGGTCGATGCCCCCTGGTTTGTCACTAACAGACAATTCCATAAAGACCTGGGCATCGACCATATACATACACATATAAAACGCACCTCAAAAAGATTTTTGTTTTGAGGCTGTAAGCAATAATCCCAATGAGATTATTTCTTCTCTGATTCTTTACGATCATACTGTTTTGAACAAGTACAAGAGGCCTAAAACGGTAGCGTTCTCTGACCGTCTTCACCTACCCGTTTTAGGTTTCTTATACATTTTTACTGCTACTTTTAGCTTTTCTTATGTTTGCTGTTAGGGGCCCACCTAAGGGTGGTTTACTTATATATTTTGTTCTTACTCATGCCAAATAGGCATATCTTTATGATGGAGATGGTTAGGGGTAAAATTATTATCCGGTACATCGAATATGATTACACGATCTACGATCTACAATAACAGCATTGGAAATAAAGTTTATGATAATTACTGCCAAGAATGACCAGGCTGTAGTATCTAAAAAAAAGTCGAAATGTTTTACAATGTGTCAGAGAAATTTTTCCCTTAACACTTCCAGAGCCCAGACTGAAAAACTGATTTACATCCAGAGATCAAGCTATTTTTTCACTATAATACTTTTTTCACTATATTTTATTCATTTAATAAAATAAATAAAACATTCATCAAATGGAAAAAAGTATTTTTTTATGTTTGAATTAGGTATTTTTATAAAATATATAAGAAAATGTTTTAAGCTGCAATTTCTATTTCAAAAAAATCGAAGTTTCAAAAAACAGGTATTCTGTCAACGTGTGTAAATGATGTGGGCACTGGAAAGCTGGACTCGGACTCTGTAATTATTAAAATGATTCAAAGCTCATGCTCAAAATTTGAGCCTGAATTCATACATCTCTGGTATAAAACTTTGTCAGAGAATCTATATTGCATATATATCTGTGAAGTTTCATGTGTGAGATTTTAATTTTTAAATAATTCACTGGTGTTATAAATTGAAATCATAAACCAATAATTTTGCTTGCTCCAATGTATATCTTCTGTATGTGTGTTTAAATATTTATTAAAATAATTTTTTCGATAATTAACCCTTACCCTAAATTGAATAGTACTGAACATCAGAGCACTCAGCAACCTCTTTTGCTTTATCACACAGCATGAAAGTCATGAAAGTTATACAAAGCCATTGAACTTTTTTAAAAATATACATTGACAAAATTAAAATTTTCATGTAGTACATAATCAGTGTCACAAATACTGAAACACTAACTGCATGAAACTGGATCTGAGATCTCTAATCTATAGATTGGTCTTAATGATGCAATCAGGGACTTAGCTATGGGGGAATGGAAAGGAAGCTCCCCCGAAGTAAACCAAAGTTGGCAAAATTCGAAGCGACTTTGCAAAATCCAGATGAGTTGTGAAAATGGGGATTTTTTTCTTGTAAAACTAAATGGAATTAGAAAAATCTAGGGTTTGAAAGTAATTTGGCAAAATTTGGGTGAGATGTAAAAATTGGGATTTTTTTCTGTAAAGTTATGGCGAGTTGGCAAAATTGAGGCAACTTGGCAAAATCTAAGGGAGCTGGCAAAATTAGAAGCTACTTGGTAAAATGAAGGTGAATTGTGAAAATTGGGAATTGGTTTTTATGAAATTATGCGAGTGGATAAAATCGAGACTACTTGGGAAAATTTTAGGGAGTTGTCAAAATTTGACACCACTTAGTAAAATAAAGGTGAGTTGTCGAAAATTGGGATTGGTTTTGTGACATTAAGGAGAGTTGGCAAAATGTTCAGGAGTTGCAAAATCTATGATAGTTGGCAAAATTTGAAGTAATTTGTCAAAATTCAAGAGAGATGTAAAAAATTAGGATTTTTCTCTAAAATTATGCCAAGTTGGCAAAATCTAGGAAAGTTGGCAAAATTAGGAGTAATTTGATAAAATATAAGCGAGTTGCGCATTAAAAATGTTTTAAATACCTATCTTCCTATGTGGCCCGAAAAAGTAAAAAATAAATCTGAAGCACTGACAGCGACTGGAATACATGCAATGCACTGCATGCATATCACAGGGACATCATCATCCACGATGTGAGGTATATAAAGGAGAGAAGTACGATGTCGGCTATCACGTAGCAGTGCCACAGGAGGAAATCAAACAGTTGTTAGGGTGTAATTGTCGACAATGTCAGATCTCAGTGACCTCCAAAAAGACATGATCATTGGTGTGAGTCTTGCAGGAGCTTCAGTAGCCAGAATGGCGGAAATAGTAGGTGAAACACGAGGAATTGTATCGAAGATTATGACTACCTATCAAAAAGGATAGGGTGTTGCTTCCAAACGTGCAAATTGTAGACGTCATAAGAAGTTGTCCGATAGGGACAGGCAAACATTGGCGCAGATTGTACAACGGAAGCACAAGACCACTGCACCGCATATAGCAGCAGAGTTAAACACCAGTAGGAATGATCCCGTTTCCGTCATAATAGTTTGTCGGGAACTTCATTGTGCTTGTATTTATGGCCATAATGCAATCCACAAACCTCTGATTACCAACACCAATGCAACAAAACGTGTAAGGTGGTGCAAAGCACATAAAAACTGGGATGCTAAAGACTGGCAACGTGTCATGATGAGTCGTGCTACACATTGTTTCCCACCACTGGTAGAGTATACATCTGGCTAAACCCTGCAGAAGCGTACCACCCTGACTGTTTGGTTCTGACTGTGAAGCATGGAGGTGAATCCCTTATGCTGTGGGTACCATATCATGGCATTCCTTAGGGCCATTAGTTATTCTACAGGGTCGCGTCACATCCGAGTCCATTCTCGGAGACCAACTACACCCAATGTTGCGGGCATTGTTCCCTAACGACCGTCCCCAGTTTCAAGCAGATAATGCACCCGTGCATTGTGCGAAACGTGTCAAGTTGTGGTTTACAGAGCATGAGGATGAGGTACAGCAGCTACCCTGGCCACCTCAATCTCCAGACCTCAATATTATTGAACATTTGTGGGAATATCTGGAGCGCAATGTCAGATCACACTTTCTACCTCCAGCATCACTGGCACAGTTGGGACATATTTTACAGGAAGAATGGTCCCACATTCCATTACCGTATGTGCATGACTTGTATAAGTCTATTCCACATCGAATTGTGTCTGTTCGGAATGCCCAAGGTAGGCCTACAGCTTATTAATAAAATGTTCTCCACAAACAGTACGTGTTTCCATTACTTTGATAAATCCCTGTAGTTCGTAGTATTCACTTCAAAGGACGATAGGGCGCCGGTAATCTTGTGTACGTAAATCGGGGCCCTATCTTCCTTTGAAGTAAATACGAACTCGTGAATGATTGCACCATTGATTTGCTTATGCTTATTCTTAGTTTTTGGGGCCATCTAGGAAGATATATATTTTTTAAAATTTTAATTATTTTTTGTCACTAAAAACACCTACATTCAAAAACGTTCATTTGATATATGACACATAAACATCGACTACATTGTTCCTCCCTTTTGGAGACATGTTTGAACTAGCCGTGAGATTGGAGACTTCACAAGCTTTAATTTGAGATATGACTCATTAAAGTCAAACCCTGCGAAAATCTGTCCGTCCCTTTTTTTTATCAGGGGGGAATAATAGGGACAAGATTCGTAATAGTTTACGACGATCATTATACGAATATTTATTTGACATCTAACTCATAGCTGCAGGCCCTCGCATTCGCAAAATATAGTAGAAGTTCCCATTTTATGAATTCTGAAAATGCATGGGGGTGTCAATTATTTATAGACTATGATACTCACCACAGTATAAGGTTTCATGAGTGACTTGAGGAAATATGTATATTTCATATACATATTTCCTCAAGTCATAGCTTGTTGCTTTCCACTATCTTTTGGAGCGGGGGTGGCTCAGTCGGTAGTGCGCCAGGCTCGTAATCTGCAGTTCCCAGGTTCGAGTTCCAGCTGGGTCAGCGTTGAGATTTATCTCCGCAAAATTCCCCGCCCTGCTCAAGGTCAGTAGGGGACACCGATGGGCTTGGAAAGGCCGCCGTCCGTCGGATGGGACGTTAAGCCGTGGCCCCGTGTGCGGGAGAGCCATACCCTGTGCACGTTAAAGAACACGCTGGATGGCCTTGACGGGAGGCTACCATCTGTCTCCCAACAGCTGTTCCAGTGGGTCCCCTCCCCCAACCTTCTCTGAGCCGTCGGGGTTCATGTGACCTGGCCATTTAGCCCATGGTGTGCAAAAAAGTGCCGCTCAGAGGTAAAACAACCCAACCCAAATCCACTCTCTTTCATGAGATATAAGGGGATCAAGGAGACAATTGTTTTCATATTCCCTCCTCCCTTTTCAGGTGAGATACGAAAGTAGGGAATAAATTTTTTATAGTCTATGACATTCACCGCGTCAAAAGCTTTCGTTTCACACATAACTTGTTACTTTCAGTATTCGCATTCAGGAGATATACGGGAACAATAATTTTTATATTTCTTTCCCCCTTTGGTATGGTGGAAGAAAGCATGGGGGATCAATTTTTCGTAGCCTATGACATTCCCCGCGTCACAAGCACTCAGTTGACTAATAGCTTGTTACTTTCGGCACTCCCGTTCTGGAGGTATTGGGGAAAAATTCTTTCCATATTTCCCCCTTTTTTAGGTAGGGAAGAAAGCATTAGGGTTAATGGTTGGGTTGTTTTACCTCTGAGAGGCACTTTTATGCACACCATGGGCTATTAGTTGTCAAAGTACTATAGCCCATGACATTCCTCAAGTCACGAGCGTTTATTTGACACACATTAAGTTTCTCTATTGCGTTAGAAAGGTAAGATGGAACAACGTTTTCTCAAATCCACAAACCGACAAATGTCAAAGCCAAAAGCAATAGGCAGAAAGGTTAAAGTGTGATTGGTTTTGTGAAATTCAGTACTATTGGTGCAATCGTGAACAATTTGCCAAATCTAGGGCAATAGCCAAAATTTGATGCCACTTGGTGAAATATAGGTTTATATATATGGGATCGGTTTTATGTAATTAAAGCAATGTTGGTGAAATCTATGAAACTTGGCAAAACCTTGAATAGTTGGCAAAATTCTACGAGAATTTGGTAAATGCAGGAAAGGGAACGAAATTGGTCTTTTTATGTGATGAAATCATTGCAAGATTGTGTAATTGATGCACTTAGGAATAACCTAAAGTAATGGAAGTCCCCCCCCCCCGAACGAAAATCAGGATACGTTAGTATCAGCAGAGGCATAAATATTTATAAAGTTCTTAATTTTTAAGTTGGTAAAATATGATTTCCGAGTTGTCAAATTTTCATTCTCTCCCCCCCCTCTCCAACCATAGTCCCTTTGCTATGCCCCTGGATGCAATAAATTAAAAACAAGGGAAATGTTTTGACCTTTTTATAATACCTTGAAAAAAACAGTGCAGTGATTATTTCGATGAAAATTTAAAAATGCTCTTAGCTGTATAAAAAAAGCTAATCTACTACTCTACACTGAAGTGCCATTGAATTAGGGATAGCAAACTAGAAACGTGTTGGACCCCCTCTGCCTTGATAACGGCCGCCACACAAGGCAAGGACTCCACAAGCTTGCGTAAATGTTACACAGGTATGGCGACCCATGCATTCTCCAGAGCTGTCCATAATTCTCTCAAGGTCGTTGCTGATGGGACACGGGCCCAAACACTCTGCTCAACGGAATCCCCAAGAATTTCGATGGGATTTAAATCTGGGCTTCTAGGTGGCCAATTTATTATTTCAAAGTCAGCAGAATGCTCCTGCAACCATGCAGTAGCCAACCTGGACCTGTGAGATGAACAGTTGTCTTGTTGGTAGACGCTATCTCCATTTGATGCATGATGGTCATAAATGGGTGTAAATGGTTAGCCATGTGTTCTACGTACCGTGATGCATTGAGAGTCGTCGATATACGTACCAAAGTTCCCACAGACTCCAACTGAAGACACCCCAGCCATCACTGAGCCGCCACCAGCTTGTACCGTTCCGACCTGACATGCAGGATCCATGGCTTCATGGGGTTGGCGCCATACTCTCAGTCTCCCATCGGCGTGATGAAGTTTAAACTGGGATTCATCAATCCAGTCTATCCGTTGCCAATTTTCAATGGTCCAGTTTCAATGTTCTTTAGGCCAGGCAAGGCGTTGAGTCTGGTGTCGTGCCATTAGAAGTGGGACTCTGGTAGGTCGGCGACTCCCAAAGCTGAGATGATGAAATGAGCGTTGCATGGTCCGTGCACTGACTTCCCGGCAGGAACCCGCGTTCAGATGGGAGGTGATTTCAGATAATGTCTGGCCTCTATCGGTCTGTACGATACGGGTCAGACGGTGAAGCCAACTTTTAAAGAATAAAATGTCTTGAGCTAGGTGGAATATGAACTGTCTCAAGACAATTTCTCCTTTAAATTTGATATCAACATTAAACTTTTAATTATTCAAATTGTATTTTTTTCAATTTGAAACAATTATGGAGTTCATTTAACTGATTGATAATGAATTCGATTTAAATGCTCCTGATGGGACACAAGAGTTTAATCTTAAATTTTTTTACAAGATAAAGAAGATAACAAGTTAGGCATATTTTATAATAATGTGAAATCTGTTAAAAAATTGAGACTTAGTTATTTTTTACGTTGATTCATTTATCAATTATTTAGATATTATTATTTCAGTAGAAAGTGCAACTAACACAATGGAAAAATCCATGTATTAATTTAGAAAGTTTCGATAAAGTCACTATTGATTCTAAAATTTCAAGTGGCAGAAGTCTTATAGTTTTCTTGCATAGATTAAATGTTTCTGAACTGATAAACCAAGACAAGCACAATAGAACTTTTATATTAATGACTTCTTATTAAACTTGATTGCTCTGTACAGATCACCCAGTACAAAAGTTAAAGAATTTATATCAAATTTGAAATATTGATTCGACTTCAATTTAAAGCTAAATAATAATCTTCATGGTTGGCGATTTTAATACGGATACTGGAAATATAGACAAATATGGTAGTGACAAATATTTGAATTTTTTATTGGAATATGATATGGAACAAAAAGCATCAGGTTTTACTACAGAAGAAGTCATTATGCAAAGGTTGCAACAATCTCAAATTGATCATGTGGTTCAAAAGTAAAAACTTTGAAGTAGATGTTAGTCTATAGAAAACATTGCAGATCACTATGGAATATTAATTAGAATGAAAATTAAATATTTAATTGATAGAAAAAGAAGTCAGGCAAATAAGAATATCTCTGGTTGCAATAAATACTTAGGTTGATGATAAAAAGTTTACCGAAAAACTAGTCTAAGTAGATTGGGATGTTACTGGAACTGAGATTATCAATCCTGAAGACATTGATTTTTTTGTTTTGATTTGCGACATATAGGACAGAGAAGAATCCTAGAAGCTACTCCTAGCTTAATACAGGCCTTCTAATACAAGGACATGCCCTACTAAGACCGAAGTCACTGCTGACCACTGCCTTAGTTAGAGCTAACACAACACACAAAGTTTGCCCTGCTGGAACAGTCGCTAGCTGCCTAACCAAATATGCCAGTTAAGGCATATTAAGGTTAATATTAAATAAAATTAACGAAATTAGAAAAACTTATTTTAATACATCTAGAGTTAAAAAAAAGCTAAAAGAATGGATAACTGAAAGGATTATTGAAGTGACTGAAGAAAGAGATCTATTATGGATTAAATATGAGAATAATATGTAATATAAAATATTACTGATGAATATTAAAAAAACGTAAGGAATACTGTAAATAGTCTGATGAAGAAGCAAAATTGTTTCAGTTAATAATTATTTGGAAAAAAATTATTGCCGAAGGTGTGGGATAATTATCACCAACGGTCGACAATAATTGTTTGCAAATAAATATTTTCCAAAAAAAAGTCATTATTAATTACAAAACGAAATAATTTCTTGAAATGCAAAGGCTCTTTTGGTAAAAAAAATAGACCAATGGAGTTCATAATGGATGATTTTAGCAATTTTTTTCTAGTTTCACTTAAAATTTAATTTTGAGATATTAAAAAATATAGCAGTCAATGATGTTATTACATCTTCTAATTTACATTCTATTTTTATGCCTGAAGTAAATAAGGATGAGATAGTACAGATCGTTGGTAACTTGAAAACAAGTACTGTCATGACTATGATATAGTGAAAACTTCATTAAGAAGACAGTCCAATTTCATCACCAATTAAATGTTGTTTTCTTCAGAATAGCTTTCGAGTTATAACCACACAGTTTATTGCCATTCACTTATGGAATAAATAATCATTAGAAGATTTGCCACTAACTATATCAACCATAACATTGCGACGAATTTTGAAACAGCCAATCCATCTCATGTATACAAATTCCTTGTCTCCAAGAATTTTTCTAGCTCTTTAGGTTTTGTTTGAACCAAGATACTGCTAATAGCAATCTTAAAACTCATTTGATATTAAACCATTTTAATAAAGCAACATCCATTTAATTTCAAAAGGACTTCGTTAACTTTTCGAAAAAAAAAAAGTCTTCTTTCTCAAAAATAGTTTCAATTCTTTCCCTATTTTTCAAAATCTGATTATTGCATAGTAAACAAGTCCGTATTTTTGATACATACCAGTTTTAATCACTACGTTTTCTATCTCAATGACGATTTTTACTTTAGTATTATCTGAAATTATGCATCTTTTATCATCACTAATGATGTTGGATTGTTTTACCTCTGAGAAGCCTTTTTGTGTACACAATGGACTTAATAGCTAGGCACAAGGACCCCATAGGTTCAGAGAAATTTGGGGAAGAAGACCCACTAGGCAGCTGTTAGGGTACAGATGGAAGCCTCTTGCAAGGCCATCCAGCATATTCTTTAACAAGTGCAGTGTATGGTTCTCTTGCACTCAGGGCCACAGCTTAACATTCCATCTGATGTACGGAGACCTTTTCAACTTCATCAGTGTCCACTTTCTCAGAAAGAGCAGGGGTGGAGGGTTAGTAGACAGTTAGATGGAGTGCTCGAACCTGAGAACTGCAGATTATGAGCCTGGTGATCTATTGACTGAGACAATTCCACTGTACTACAGATGTTAATCATCACACTATTACTATGCTAATCAATTTCGAGTTATGTACAGGAAATAATGGAGAAACTACTTACAAGCGATCTTTCTGCACAACACAGTGACTAAAGGTTACAATGAGAACTACTCAGGGGTAAAACAAAACAATCATTATAAGACCTTTTGTTTCAGATAGAAGTTCCAAGTCTGAGACCACCAAGAGCTACTCCCCAAAATGCTGGCTGCAAAAACATGCTTTCACTCCACTACTTAAGCAAGAGATGAGCTGCTAGATAAATTGTAAGATTAATTCTCCCTACTGCAGTCACAATAATTTTGAATGAGTATTCCAGGAGAGCACATCCAGGAGAGCCCCCCCCCCACACACACACAAAAAAAACTCAGGCCAAATATCCTTGACGTAGTGATGGTGGTGGTGATGGTGGGGGCTTAATGGTGCCTCTGTGAAGTAGGGTCACGGCCCGTTGTTTCCTCATTTGCACGATGGGATGTGGCCTTTGGTGGCAGGGCTTGTGAGGGTCTGCAGACTGGTTTGGGAGAACCAGTCTAGTGGGCTTATTCGCTTGCTCAGGGAAGCTTTAGGTTCACAGCCCCGATGGAGGGGCTGTGGCTGAGAGTACTGCAAACTGGTGTTGGGGGGGCACCGGTCCAGTGGGCTCATCGGTGCAACCTCAGTGAAGTTGGGGTACAGACTGCTTCTGGGGGGCAGTGGGTGCGTGACACTATGGAGAGGACGAAGTTAAGAGCTTGCGACTGGGACTACTCACCACGGTTGACGGGCTTATCGATGGAAAAGCCAAACGAAGAGTCTCTACCCCGGAGCCGAGTCAACTTGGTTCTATATACCATTTTTGTGGCTAACCGGGGAACATATTAAATTTAGGTTTTGACCGATGGATAAACCTTACTTCTATAGGATTGTTCGCCATAGGTAGTCGTGGATGAGCTGTTTCCTTGTGGCATTGTCTTGCCCCGTCGTAGTTAGTGGAGTAGTTAGTGGTATTCTCCCCATAGTTGGTGTGCAGCCTCATGTTGCGGTACAACTGGGAATTGTCTTTACCTAATGTATAATGTTCCCAATTATGGGAAATACTCACATTTGTTCAAATAAAAATCTTTTACAAACAAATGTGAACTTTAATGTTCCTCAGAATCTTAAAATTCTTGCTAATGGAAAACTATACATTAGAACTGAAATTTGTCACATAAGTATGTTATTATAACTGAAGTTGTATAAAATTATAACTGAAATGTATTAAATGCCTTTTGACTGAGACTATGGCAATGCTAGCATAGTAACTGAGTTGATGTAATCACTATATATTATTTAATGACATATAAGTCGATGAAACAATTTACTTGCCAATGCAGTTGCCTGAATCATCAGGTTCCATTCCTTTGTTACAGGTGACAACTTGACAAGAACCATCAGACAACAATCTCTGGCCTGTTGGACATCTCACTCTATCACAGCGAAATGATCCCACAGTGTTACGACAAACAAATCCTGGGCCACAATTATGGGTTCCTAACTGGCATTCGTCATCATCTGTAATGTACAGAAAGCAGATCATATAGGATGCATCGCTTACTTCATTGATCATCATATTACTTACTTAGCGTTAACTGCACGTTACTTTCAATTTTGTTAGAAAATAATTTCATGGCATTATCATATAGATAAATTTAATAATACTAATTACATTATTTCCCTTAAAAACTAAATTTTGGTGCTTATTTGGTGTCCTCATCAGCACACATTTGTGACGAATATTCCAAAACTCTGTTTTTGCCAATAAGTAATGTCAAATAGGTTTATCTTGCTGATAAAAACATTCCAATGCAACTGACTGACAACTGGAATACAAAAAAAAATATGTCTTTGCATTGAAATTCCCATCCCTTATTTCTTTTTCAGAGATATATTAAATCCAATATTATAATTTATTAAAAAGTTTCGATGTTGCTCTTTGAGTTTACTGAAAGGAAGCTTAGAAACTATCACTAAAGTTTTCAGTGCTTATTGTAGCTGTTATTTCTAGAACAACCTGAGTAAGCAAATGAAATATGTAGAAGATTTGATTGATGAGAGTAAGGCTTGTGTCAATTAGAAACATGCTGCCTAGAGTTTATTTTAATTTATAAGGTACTGAAAGAACGCTTTACCTTCAGATTCTGATACAGAGGCTATACAAATAAACCTCAATACATAAATCAGATTTTTTGCATATATATAACCTCATTAGTCTTGTATTTAGGCAAGCTTGAGTTTTAAGGAGAAAAAAAACCCCACGAAATGAATGGTTTAATCTTTGAGATCAAGAAAAACATAGGGTGTGTACTGAGTGAGAATATGTCCTCTGTACTACCATAAGGTAATCTTCTGCTGCACCTCAAAGGCAGCAATATTTATTTATTAAATAAAAAATTTCCTTTTATATGCATACTAAATGAAAGAACAGTGTTTATTCAGCAAATCTTATTCGAGTATTTTATTCAGTATTCTTAACAACTATTTTATACTGTCCATAGTTGCATATTTATTGCATCTAAAGAAATGAGAAATATAGATTGGTTTCGGCTTCTCATATTACGAATGAAAGTTTTCTGTAAAAATGCATCTTTATAAGTTCAACATTTTACATGACAAAACAAAAACTTATGGACTTTTAAAATAGCTTAATCCTTAAGGTACTCTTTATTTTTCAATGAAAATTGATAATCCCTGCCTGCAAAAGAGAAACAGCTTGGGTCATTTGTTAAAATTGGTTAGATACACTACAATTATCTATATTTTGAAGAACCATAACTAAACATTTTGGTACCCAGAGAAAGCATAAAAATCTATTATCATCTTCTTGAAATTTCTTAGCCCTTCCCATATGAAAATTCACCATGTGTAAATTAAAATTTATTACTTTTCTTCACATAATGCATTTACTGGAATTCTCAATTTCTGTTTTAATGCAGGTTCTGATATATTTATTTAATATTTCAGATAGCATCAAATTTTTTAGTTTTGATTTTTGACTTTAATTTGATAAACTATTCATTTGAAACTTTATTCAACATCATTAGTAATCCTACAGCATTACATTTTTAACAATAGACGCTACAGTTGATATGACTTCAACAGCTCTGCTATACAAAATCTATCAATAATATGAAAATTATACACAAAAATTAGTAAAAAAAAATCAAAAGAAAAAGAGAAGAAAAATAACCAAAAATAAAGTTTGAATATAAAATTACTAAGTAGAAAAAATACGTTTTCTGTGTTCTTTGTCTGTAAATAATAAAAACAGTTACTGCATTTAGTTCTTTTGGGAAAATGTGATAACAAATACTAGGGTTGCCAACTATTCTTTCTCATGCAATAATATCCTAAATGACATTTTAATAGACACAATTTCACTTCTTAAAATTAGAACTAAAATGATATTAAATTAATGATTAACTAAGAGGGTTTTTATCACAGTTTATATGTCATTTTAAAATATTGTTCTAGTCAAAGTATATGACTATTGTGGTGTATAGTGATAGATGCAACACAGTGTTCTTTAACTTTTCCAAAGGCTACTTGCAAATAAGTGATGGTGTGAAAGAAAGTCCAAAAAGTTTCTATTACCAGTTCTTCAATTGGAGGTAAAGGTAAAGGCTGGCACTAATGATTGTGACAGTCCCATGATGTTAAATTGCTTCAGAGCCCTCTTTGTTGGACGACACTGTAGTGATATTGCATATGTTGAGAACCAATCCTTCATTGTTGGTAAATCAGCTTGGATAGTGATTAAGGTTTTAAAATAAACAATCCCTTTTCTGGCACGGATCTTGAAATCATTATCACATATGTACTATGATGACCAATTAGACTTTAGCAAAGTACTATAGATGTCAATATATGGCAATTTATTAAAACATCGTAGTAATAAAACTTCATTCTAAGAATATTAGCATTCTTTTGACAAATACATATGTTTAAAACAAATGACAGCAACAGTTAAAACAGTAGGTGGTAAACTTAGCTACTGCAACATTATTTTTCTTCCTGATGAAAACTTCTTAATGCAGGCACTGAGGGAGTGATTTCAAGATCCCTGCCAGTGAAGTAATTGTTATCAACTTTCATCCAACATGGAGCTGATTTACCAACAATGAAGGACTGATTCTCGACACATGTGATATCACTATATCGTCATTGGTCCATCCAACAATAGTGCCCTGATGCCATTTAACATCATGGAACTGTGACATTCATTAGTGTGAATGTGCCAGCCTTTACTTCCATTAAAGAACTGGTAATAACATCTTTCTTGAACTTTCCTTCACACTATCACTTACTTGTAAATAGCCTTTGGAAATCTAGAGAGCACTCATCATCATCATCATCATCATCATCATCATCATCATCATCATCATCATCATCATCATCATCATCATCATCATCATCATCATCATCATCAAGCAGCCATGGGCTACGGAGGTCCAACCAGACCGTGCAGTTTAATTCTCCAAGCATATCTGTCCTGAGCTACATCTGCTGCATCCGGCCACTGTACACCAATTCTAACAAGGTCCTGTTTGACATTGTCTGCCCACCGCATCCTAGGTCTCCCCTTCTTTCTGAGGCCTTTAGGCACACTGTTCATATCCCTATTCGCCAATCTATAATTATTCATACGGGCAACATGGCCAAACCAACGGAGTCTCTCTCTGCACAATATGCTGCTTAAAGGAGGTTACAAATTCCTTTGCCTAACCTCATCATTAGTTACAAAGTTGAACCACCTAATGCCCAAGATACTGCGTAAGCATCTGGAATCAAAAGCATCTAGTTTCCTGTTATCTTGTTTACAAAGTGTCCAAGTTTCACTACCATAACTAACCCTAGAAAGAACCAAACTATTATACAGTCTAATTTTAGTCTTTAGGTGTATACGCCTATTTCTCCACAATCTCCATAGATTCCTAAAAGTCCCGGCAGCAATCCCTATTCGTCTGTTAATCTCATGCCGCACATCACCATTATCTGTTACGTAGCTCCCAAGATAATTAAACTGTGACACCTGTACAAGACTGCAACAAATTCAGATTAACTGAATCACAGCCTACCTGACCAATTTTCATCACTTTAGTTTTCTCTCTGTTAATAACCAAACCTACTCTACTACCAGTCTCATCAACAGCTCGAATGAAAGAGTTCATCTCATCAACATCATTTGCCAAAAGGGCTAAATCATCAGCATAATCTAAATCAGACATTTTCGTATCTCCAGCCCATTTAAGGTCAAAATCTTTCCCTTGAAGTGAATTTCGCATAACATAATCAATAACCAAGCTAAAGAGAAAAGGAGACAAAATGCACCCTTGTCAATAACCAGAAGTAATATTAAACCAATTGCTACAAGCCTTACCAACTCTCACACACGACTCAGTGTTATTATAGAGAGCTTTCATTATGTTAATTAACTTGTCAGGTATACCATATGATCTCACAATCAACCACAAATTATGACGATCAACAGAGTCGAAAGACTTTTTAAAATCAACAAAGCTAGCAACCAAAGGTTTCTGAAACTCTAAACATTTCTCAATAATCTGCCTAAGTGAAAATATCTGATCCACACATCCCCTACCACTTCTGAATCCACATTGCTCATCACGCAATTGACTGTCAACCAGATTCTTAATTCTCTTAAGCACAATCATGGAAAGAACTTTACCTGGAACAGAGAGTAGGCTAATACCCCTATAGTTATCACAAGAACTGCGATCACCTTTTTTGAAAATAGGGATAACAATAGCTCTGGTAAAATCCTTAGGAACCATGCCTTTATCATAAAAGATATTCAGAATTTCAGTCATCCAAGTGGTAACCGAAACATTTCCAGCTCTAAGCATTTCTGTAGTAATTTCATCTATCCCTGGGGATTTATGAAGTTTAAGTTTAGAAACAGCCAAAATAACTTCAGATTGTGTTATAGGGCCAACATTAAAGCCACCAATGCATCCATCATCACTGCAAACAATGGGAGCAGAACCAACTACATTGTTAAGAACATCACTGAAATGCTCAGCCCACCTAGCCATGACAGAATCCTCCCCTTCTATAACCTTACCTTGTTTATCCTTCAATCCTTGTATGCCTGTCCGTTTTCTACCACATAAAACATTAACTATCTGGTACAGCTCTCTCTGCTGTTGTGCTGTCTAACTGCTTCCTCGGCTTTGTCAGCCAAACCATCAAGCCAAAGATTCTTATCAGCAGCTAACTGATCTTTACACGTTTATTAAGTTCTCTGTAATGCTTTCTATTAGGACTAGTAGGGTATTGATTAAAGACATTCCTGCAGTTCTTTCTTTCCGAAATAAGCTCAAGTGCCTTATCACTCAGATAATTCTGCCTCTTTTTTCCTGCTCTTTTTTCCTAAAAGAATACTGTTAGTTTCCAAAAAAGCCTGTTTAAAATGGCCCAATCTTTCCTCAACTTCAGTATTAAGCAAAACATGACTGTCATAATGACTAAGTAACCTATCATGGTAAGCTTTAGCTATAACTGGGTCTTTCAGTGCTTCGGTATTAAAGGTAAATTTTTTACCCTAGCAAAACACTTTTTAAGTTTAAGTTGCAAGACACTTTTAACAAGGTGATGGTCAGATCCAATTTCAGCTCCCCTATATGCCATGGTATTTCTAACAGAACTAGCCCATTTGCTGTTAATTAATATATAATCAATCATATTCCTATGCAGCCCATCAGGTGAAACCCATGTGTATTTATGTATGTCGCGGTGTTTGTAATCATCATCATCATCATCATCATCATCATCATCATCATCATCATCATCATCATCATCATCATCATCATCATCATCATCATCATCATCATCATCATCATCAAGCAGGCATGGGCTACGGAGGTCCAACCAGACCGTGCAATTTAGTTCTCCAAGCAAGTCTATCCTGAGCTACATCTACTGCATCTGGCCACTGCACACCAATTCTAACAAGGTCCTGTTTGACATTGTCTGCCCACCGCATCCTAGGTCTGCCCTTCTTTCTGAGGCCTTTAGGCACACTGTTCATAACCCTATTCGCCAATCTATAATTATTCATACGGGCAACATGGCCAAACCAACGGAGTCTCTCTCTGCACAATATGCTGCTTAAAGGAGGTTGCAAACTCCTTTGCCTAATCTCATCATTAGTTACAAAGTTGAACCACCTAATGCCCAAGATACTGCGTAAGCATCTGGAATCAAAAGCATCTAGTTTCCTGTTATTTGTTTACAAAGTGTCCAAGTTTCACTACCATAACTAACCCTAGAAAGAACCAAACTATTATACAGTCTGATTTTAGTCTTTAGGTGTATACGCCTATTTCTCCACAATCTCCATAGGTTCTTAAAAGTCCCGGCAGCAATCCCTATTCGTCTGTTAATCTCATGCCGCACATCACCATTATCTGTTACATAGCTCCCAAGATAATTAAACTGTGACACCTGCTCAAGACTGCAACCATTCAGATTAACTGAATCACAGCCTGCCTGACCAATTTTCATCACTTTAGTTTTCTCTCTGTTTATAACCAAACCTACTCTACTACCAGTGTCATCAACAGCTCGAATGAAAGAGTTCATCTCATCAACATCATTTGCCAAAAGTGCTAAATCATCAGCATAATCTAAATCAGAAATTTTCGTATCTCCAGCCCATTTAAGGCCAAAATCTTTCCCTTGAAGTGAATTTCGCATAACATAATCAATAACCAAGCTAAAGAGAAAAGGAGACAAAATGCACCCTTGTCGAACACCAGAAGTAATGCTAAACCAATTGCTACAAGCCTTACCAACTCTCACACACGACTCAGTGTTATTATAGAGAGCTTTCATAATGTTAACTAACTTGTCTGGTATACCATATGATCTCACAATCAACCACAAATTATGACGATCAACAGAGTCAAAAGCCTTTTTGAAATCAACAAAGCTAGCAACCAAAGGTTTCTGAAACTCTAAACATTTCTCAAGAATCTGCCTAAGTGAAAATATCTGATCCACACATCCCCTACCACCTCTGAATCAACATTGCTCATCACGCAATTGACTGTCAACCAGATTCTTAATTCTATTAAGCACAATCATGGAAAGAACTTTACCTGGAACAGAGAGTAGGCTGATACCCCTATAGTTATCACAAGAACTGCGATCACCTTTTTTGAAAATAGGGATAACAATAGCTCTGGTAAAATCCTTAGGAACCATGCCTTTATCATAAAAGATATTCAGAATTTCAGTCATCCAAGTGGTAACCGAAACATTCCCAGCTCTAAGCATTTCCGTAGTAATTTCATCTACCCCTGGGGATTTATGAAGTTTAAGTTTAGAAACAGCCAAAAGAACTTCAGATTGTGTTATAGGGCCAACATTAAAGCCACCAATCCATCTATCATCATTGCAAACAATGGGAGTAGAACTAACTACATTGTTTAGAACATCACTGAAATGCTCAGCCCACCTAGCCATGACAGAATCCTCCCCTTCTATAACCTTACCTTGTTTATCCTTCAATCCTTGTATGCCTGTCCGTTTTCTACCACACGAAACATTAACTATCTGGTACAGCTCTCTGCTGTTGTGCTGTCTAACTGCTTCCTCGGCTTTGTCAGCCAAACCATCAAGCCAAAGATTCTTATCAGCAGCTAACTGATCCTTTGCAAGTTTATTAAGGCCTCTGTAATGCTTTCTATTAGGACTAGTAGGGTATTGATTAAGGGCATTCCTGCAGTTCTTTCTTTCCGAAATAAGCTCAAGTGCCTTATCACTCAGATAATTTTGCCTCTTCTGCTCCTTTTTTCCTAAAAGAGTATTGTTAGTGTCCAAAAAAGCCTGTTTAAAATGATCCCATTCTTTCTCAACTTCAGTAGTAAGCAAACCATGACTGTCATAATGACTAAGTAACCTATCATGGTAGGCGTTGGCTATAACTGGATCTTTCAGAGCTTCAGTATTAAAAGTAAATTTTTTAATCCTAGCACAACACTTTTTAAGTTTAAGTTGCAACACACTTTTAACAAGGTAATGGTCAGATCCAATTTCAGCTCCCCTATATGCCCTGGTATTCCTAACAGAACTAGCCCATTTGCTGTTAATTAATATGTAATCAATCATATTCTTATGCAGCCCATCAGGTGAAACCCATTTGTAGTTATGTATGTCGCGGTGTTTGTAATAAGTGTTAGTTATTCTGAATCCATTGAGTTTACTTACCTGTAGGAGACGTTGGCCCATTGCCATTGCAGCTACCAATACCAAAAGGGCGTATTACTCCTCCCCAAAGGTCAGAGTCAGTACCAACTTTGGCATTGAAGTCACCAAGAACAAGGGTAATATCTCCTTTCTTGACAGACTTCAAAATATCCTGAAGTTGTTCATAAAACCTATCCTTCTGATCCTCATCGGCATCCTCAGTGGGGGCATAACAGCAGATAACATTCAAGTCTTTAACGCTTGTCTGAAATTTTGCTGTAAGAAACCTTTCATTAATGCACTCATATCCTAGAAGAGCATCGCTAGCGTGTCTGCTGAGAAGCAGACCCACGCCTTGGTGATGCTTATTGTCATCCCTCCCTGAAAAGAGAAATTTAAGATTATTTTTAAGAATCTGACCTTTATCTGTCCGTCTGGTCTCTTGCAAGCCGAGAATATCTAAATTATAACGGTGGAATTCTTGTGTGAGGACATCAAGAGAAAAAGCTCTGTGCAGAGTCCTCACATTCCAACTACCTATGGAGAGAAAATGGTTAGTGGGATGTTTAAAGAAATTATGTTTATTGAGAGAGGGAATGCCGACAATATCAAACAGCCCCCTAATCGCAGACATGGGGCAAAGACCCGTTCCCCCACCACTAAAGGCTGAAGCCATCTATACTGGAAGACTTCCTCCAATGTAGAATTTGACGATGCCAATAGAAGCAAAGAGTTCAGGTGCCTGCGATGACCTCTGCTCAGGATTGTCCACCAGCTGATACACATATCCTGCGAATCTATTCACTTGGGGCTGTCAACCCACAAACAAACAGAAAACACAGCGGAAGATTTTCCCTCCACAGAAGCCCACCAGTGCAGCAAAATCAGGATCCATAATCAAGCTCAGAGCCATATATCTGTCCAGTCCAGTGGGTTTATATGGTCAGCACCAGGACCCTGTGTGGTTGACCACTCCTCAGCAGGGTAGAAAAAAAAAGAAGAGTAGCCATAGTTGTCCAGATCAGTAGGCCACAGTAATCTGGCAGCCCTCCCCTTCCGTTCACTTCCACAAGAGAGTATCTCTTTTGAAAAGTACTAACGGTCTGCACCACGAGAAGGCGGGGTCGGACATTAGGTGCTAGGCCTGGCCGGTTCTATGCATCATCACAGGGGATTGGTGCATAGCTCTCCTTCCAGTGAAATTATCACTATACACCTCAACAGTCATATATTTTGCCCAGAGCAATATTTTAAGAATGACATTTGCATATTAGTGCTAAAACTCCTATTAGTTAATTATTAATTTAAAAACATTTTAGTTCTAATTCTAAGAGAGTGAAATTGTGTCCATTAAACATTGTCTATCTCATGTTCAATGTGCTATTCATTTTTATTGTATGTGAAATGTCCTTTCTACTTTCTTGGGGTCAAAATGTCCTTTCATGAAAAATCACAAAAATTTCATGAAAAATCATTTAAAAAAAATTGAAAGAAATTTTTGGTAGTTCTAAGGTCTGGTTCCCATACGAAACTGTGCTGTGAGCATAGAAGCTTACTCAGATATAGATCTCAGAGCATGTCTATTCATGAAACTGTTTGGTGCAACTGATTCATGTGTGAATGCACTTTCAGATTTTAGAAAAAAATGTTGCTGGCAACATAGAGATTGTCTACAGATGAAGAACAGCAGAGATAGGTAACTCACGTAGATTCCATGGCTATAATGATATTAAGTCTTATAGACACAGTGAAGTTAATCTTTAACATTTAACGGGCACAAAATCACTGTAAAAGTACAGAAAGCTACAATACTCTCAAATATTAGATTAACAACCAAACCATAATGGATCTTCATTACATAAGGGTAATGTTTTGCTTCAGGAAAAATTGATAAACAGAAGATAAAAAGATTGTAAATGGAAATAGAGTGCTATTTACATATAAAAGCAATTTGCCAGAGGTTATTAATGCTAAGAAAATGCAAGATGAAAAACAGCTCATGTACCAAGTCTTTTGTGTTGTGATTGTTGGCACATTCTGACTGTATCAAGATGGTAATGATAGTTGCTTGCTAAATGTTGCAGGTTCTATGCTCCAGCGTAAGTGCTGGCAATTACTTTCTTAACACTGCAGATTCCATGCATTAATGATGTTCGAAGAATTCACTGGGAAACCAGTCATTTTGCTAAAGAATATCGATCTGAGCTTGTCTCAGTGGAGAATCTGGATCTGAGCCTATCTCTTACTACTATTTTGGAAACAAAAGTCCACTTCAGTACTGTCATGGTTGGGTTGTTTTACATCTGAGTGGCACTTTCTTGCACACAATGGGCTAAGTGGCCAGGTCACAAGGACCCCAATGGCTCAGAGAAGGTTGGGGGAGGGAATCCACTGGACAGCTGTTAGGAGACAGTGGTAGCATCCCATCAAGGCCATCCAGCATGTTCTTTAATGTGCATAGGGTGTGGCTCTCCCGCACACGGGGCCACGGCTTTAAGTCCCATCTGACAGACACTGATGGAAAAACACTTTAACTAGAATGAGATCTATATTCGTGTCAATAAGAAATTTCTGTAGTAAAAGCACATAGCGGTTAACATGCTTCTCTACAATGTAAAGGGATCTGAATTCAAGTCCTGTATAAGGCATGGATATTTCTTTCTATATTGTTGTCTTCCTAATGATGTCTTACCTTCCTCACAATCTTCTTTATGACATACAAACAGGTAGGTTCCTGTCAGACCTCTGTAGCAAACAGGTACTTAAAGTAATATCTAATATATAAAGAAAGTTTGTTTCTTAGTGTGTTTGTCTGCTTATGAACTCAGCCCCCAGAAGAGCTAGAGACACCAAACTTTGCATGAACATTTCCTTCACCCAGGGAAAGAATATAGGTTACTTACGAACTCGCTGAGATCAACCTAAATTGGGGTGGCCAGGTTTGAACTTCTCAAAATCTCCATAGACTTAACACTAAAGGGTGAAAGTTATTCAAAATAATTGTTGCCACTAATACATTTGAAGAAAGGAATACACTAAATTAATATCTGATTTCACGTCATTAAACATTAACAGTTGAGTCATTCAAAATAACTGTTGCCACCATTAAATTTGAATTAATGAATGCATCAAACTAATTTCTTTCTGATTTTGCATGATGATTCTGAACAATGATTTTGAACTCATTGTTCAGTTTGCTGGGTTAAGAGCGTGAGCATCCGTGGATATTGAAGTCATTCTAATTAAGCACGAGCAGAACACGAGATTCAAAAACTAAATTCGTATCGGAAGTTAAAAATCATTAATTTAATTAAAAAAATATGCAAAAGCTAATAAAAGTACATACAAATAATTAATAAATATTATGTTAAGATATAATTTTGCTTAATAATAATAATTTTTTTGTACCTTTACATTTTTTTATGCACCTCAGACCATAGTTAATTTTCTTTTCTAGGCATATGTAAATATAAAGTGACATATGCCTGGCAAATTGTATCTGAGAAACTCTGGTGGGTACGAAGTGATTTGAAAAGTTCGATTATCTGAGCAAGGAAATTCCGGTTTTTGGTTTAGAAACTTCTGACTGGGGAGGATAATGTGTACCTCGAATTATGTCTATTTCTTTTTTCCACTAAAAAGAGGAAGAAAATTTTAACTGGAGGGGGTGGTTGCGTTGAGTTATTTTACCTCTGAGCGGCAATTTTTGGACTCAATAAGCTAAATGGCAAGGTTATAATGACCCCGAAGGCTCAGAGAGGGTTAGGGGAAGGGACCCATTGGAACATCTGTTAGGAGACAGATGGTAGTCTCCCATCAAGGACATCCAGTGTGTTCCTTAACGTGGCACAGGGCTCTCTGACACACGGAGCCAATATTTAATATAAACCTGGAAGATTTGAATCAAAAATTGAATTAAGCTTAAGCATACAAATGATTTTAAAGGATGATGATCCAAATTCAGTGTCCCCTACTGACCATGGCAGGCGGGGAGTTTAGCGGAGGTAAATCTTAACGCTGACCCAGCTGGGACTCGAACCTGGCAACTACAGATCGCGTGCTGCCGACTGATCCAACCGCACCCCCGCAGGGGGAGGAGATCGAGTATATTTTTGCCAAATGAAATAGTGTGACATGGGGAGTGCCACCTACTCTACATTTTGGAAAGTTTTGAACCTGAGCAATGCTGGGTAAATTTGCTGGTACATACACAGTTGTATCAGAATAATATGACCACCTACGATAGTATATGTATGGTAGGTGGTCATATTATTTCGATACGACTGTGTATATAAATATATGCTCTTCAAAAATAAAATTTATCTAAAATCTAAATAAACATACCTTCACATTCGCCAATGCCAGCATTAAGAGTATAGCCCGTGCCACAGCTAGTCATCCGCACACAAGTGAAGGAACCAATGGTATTATCACATCGTTGACTCTGAACACATGAATGTAATCCTAGTTGACATTCATTTACATCTAAACACATAAAACGTTACCGATTAAAACAATGGCATTAAAATATATAAACACAGAGTCACATTACGCTACAGAAACAATACAAGTAGCATATTATTAGCAATATTTGGAGCAGTCAGGAAAAGTGCAGTATAGTGATATCTATTATCTCATTCACTGAACTTGATTATGTATAAATTGCTCTATTGCGGATAGCAATATTTAGGTTTTCGTATTGCATTTCATGGATTTAGATATCCATACATAAAACAAACAGTTTTCGTTTTTGAATTATTTTTGCTCCATAAAATTTCATTTAATGACTATTAAATTAATTTTGAATAAGTTTAAATATTACATATTGATTTGATTTTGCTATGTATAGGGCAGAGAAGGATCCTAGAAAATATTCCAGCTTATATAGCCTTCTCATAAAAGGTATTAACTGAAGCCAGGTTTACTGGCTCAGTTAGGGCTAACACAACATATAAAACATGCACTCTGAAACAATATTTAGCTCCCTAAGTACTAATTAACAGGAAAGATAATTTTCTTTCAACATTTTTTGCTGATAGCATTTCTACTAAAAGAGCATTACAATTATTGTTGGTTTACCAACTCTTGAGTTGGGTTGGGTTGTTCTACCTCTGAGCGGCACTTTTTTGCACACCTTGGGTTAAATGGCCAGGTCAGAAGGATCCCGAAGGCTCAGAGAAGGTTGGGGGAGGGAACCTACTGGAACAGCTGTTGAGAGACAGATGGTAGCCTCCCGTCAAGGCCATCCAGCGTGTTCTTTAACGTGCACAGGGTATGTCTCTCCCGCACACGGGGCCACGGCTTAACGTCCCATCCGACGGACAGCGGCCTTTCCAAGCCCATCGGTGTCCCCTACTGACCGTGGGCAGGGCGGGGAATCTTGCGGAGATAAATCTCAACGCTGACCCAGCTGGCACTCGAACCTGGGAACTACAGATTACGAGCCTGGCGCGCTTCCGACTGAGCCGCTCCGCTTCCGCCCCTCAGTCGGTAGTGCGCCAGGCTCGTAATCTGTAGTTCCCAGGTTCGAGTCCCAGCTGGGTCAGCGTTGAGATTTATCTCCGCATAACTCCCCGCCCTGCCTACGGTCAGTAGGGGACACCGATGGGCTTGGAAAGGCCGCCGTCCGTCGGATGGGACGTTAAGCCGTGGCCCCGTGTGCGGGAGAGACATACCCTGTGCACGTTAAAGAACACGCTGGATGGCCTTGACGGGAGGCTACCATCTGTCTCCCAACAGCTGTTCCAGTGGGTCCCCTCCCCCAACCTTCTCTGAGCCTTCGGGGTCCATGTGACCTGGCCATTTAGCCCATGGTGTGCAAAAAAAGTGCCGCTCAGAGGTAAAACAACCCAACCCTTCCGTCCCCTACCAACTCTTGAAAAAAATCTAAATCTTACGTCTTAATTTACATAATAATGAATCTTGAAAATCTATTTAATAGAATTTTTCAATGGATGTATCACACTTTTATTTGGCTTATATTTATTTATTCCAATTTTCTCTGTTAAGACTCAACAGCCATAACAATTATTTTTCCATTTCTAGTCAATCGCACATATTTTACTGTTATCCTTATACAGCGAAGATCCAAAACATTATCACCACCTATCTAACGTGATGTTGGTCCCCACGTGCCACCAAAACAGTTCTTACCTGGTGATGCAGGAGACTAAAAGATTTCTAAAGGTGTCTTGTGGTATCTGGTACCAACAGGTTACCAGCAGATCCTTTAACTCTTGTAAGTTACATGGTTGAGCTGCCACAGATCAGATATGCTGTTCCAACACAAACCACAGATGCTCAATTGGATTGATCTCTAAGGAATTTGGAGGCGAGGGCAATACCTGGAAGTCTTCCTCATGTTCTGCGAACCATTCTCGAACAATCCGGGCAGTATAGCATGGCACATTATCCTGTTGAAAGTAGTGTCTTTTTTCAGCAGTATGTCATGAAAGGATGTACCTGGTCTGCAATGATGTTTATGTAGGTTGTAGACGTCATAGTTTCCTACACATGAATGACTGGACCCAGGGTTTCAGCAGAACATTGCCCAAAGCATTACACTTGCTCCACTGGCTTGTTTTCGTCCCATGGTGCATCCTGGTGCCAAAGCTTTCCCAGGAAAACGATGCATGTACCCAGCTGTCCACATGGTGCAACAGGAAACGGGATTCGTCGGACCAGACAACTTACTTCCAATCATTCAATGCCAAGTTTTGATGCTTGTATGCCCATTGTAGGTGCTTTAGACGGTGAACCAAGGTTAGCATAGGCACTCGGAGAGGCCTGCAGCTACGCAGCCCTATTTTCAGCAGGGTTCGATGTACTGTGTGTAGTGGCATATTACTTCCGTCACCAGCATTCAAATTACAGATGAGTTGAGCTAAAGTGTCCCTTCTGTTGGCTCATACCGTACGGGATAGCCTTTGCTCACTTCTAGCATTGATGAGTCGTAGTCGGCTCACACCTTGTTGGCGGTTCATGGTTTTTCCCTCCTAGAACCACTTTTTGAAGGTACTAACCACGGTTGACTGTAAGCACCCCACAAGCCTTGCAGTCTCGGAAATGCTCTGACCCAGTCGTCTGGACATTACAATTTGGTCTTTGTCTACTGCCTTTCCCATCTGAAGAACAAGAATAACACTGATTAACAGAGCTCAGTATCAGGTTTTATTTATACCATTTCATGACCATCAAATGCGCTGTCATTTACCAGCAGTTGTTTCGATTTGCATAAAGATGCACGGGTCATAATGTTTTGGTTCCTCGGTGTATACCATATACTCTTTTTTTGCATTTACAATGAGCTGAAAGACTAAAACATGAAATATTTTGTCTGTTACTTACTTTGATTAGCGAAATTAGTCAGTAGAAAGAAAATTACTGTTGCTATTTTTAAATTTAGATTATATTTATACTAATATATTTGAGTTTTTAATCATTTTGATACAATTTTTACACCCTTTTAGCATATACAGGGTGAATCTGAAAAAGTGGGCAAAACTTTACGGGGTGGTAGAACGCATCTATACGAGCAATATTCGTCATAGAAAGTATGGGCGGAACGCTAGGTGGCGTTGGAAATGGTATAAAAGGGTCGGTCCTCGCACTCAACGGCATTTCTACCGTGAATTGCCGAGAGGATGGCTGGTTATACTAACCACGAAATGGCGGATATGCACTTTGTGTGGGGCGGGGGTGGCTCAGTCGGTAGCGCGCCAGGCTCGTAATCTGTAGTTCCCAGGTTCGAGTCCCAGCTGGGTCAGCGTTGAGATTTATCTCCGCAAAATTCCCCGCCCTGCCCGCGGTCAGTAGGGGACACCGATGGGCTTGGAAAGGCCGCCGTCCGTCGGATGGGACGTTAAGCCGTGGCCCCGTGTGCGGGAGAGTCATACCCTGTGCACGTTAAAGAACACGCTGGATAGCCTTGACGGGAGGCTACCATCTGTCTCCCAACAGCTGTTCCAGTGGGTCCCCTCCCCCAACCTTCTCTGAGCCTTCGGGGTCCATGTGACCTGGCCATTTAGCCCATGGTGTGCAAAAAAGTGCCGCTCAGAGGTAAAACAACCCAACCCAACCCAAAGCACTTTGTGTACGGTGCAGCCTCAATTACATTCCTGTTAATAAAATGTTTTCTGAAGTATCTCCTCTCCTTCTTTTGTTCATTCTTTAAATGTGACAGTGGAAAACTACCTTTTAATCTCACCGCTTGCGTTCCGACCATACATTCTATGACGAATATTGCTCGTATAGCTGCGTTCTACCACCCCGTAAAGTTTTGCCCACTTTTTCAGATTCACCCTGTATATATACACACAATAGTACAGTCGCTCTAAAAAGTATCCGAACAATATGGTTGATTACAGAATTCAGAAAAAATATCTGGCAACGATTTGTTTTAGAAATTAGTGATCTGGCAACCTTCGTATACAGTACACGAAGATTGCCAGATCACTAATTTCTAAAAAAAAATCGTTGCGAGATATTTTTTCGGAATTCTTTAATCAACCTAGCGTTCGGATACTTTTTTGAGCGACTGTACCTTAAAAAATAAAAAATAAATACCCCCTCAAGGAGCTGCTTGCCACAGAGGCCTGACAGGAGCCTGTCAGTTTATATGCCATAGTAGAAGGTCTGTGAGGATGGCAACAACACATACATCCATGCCTTAACCGGGGCTCGAACCCAGGTCCCTTATATCACAAGCAGCACCAATATGTATATATTAAATTATACATGTTGTTTTCAATAGTAAAATGCAGATAGTTTTTTCTGACAAATTATTTTCAGTCTTCTTCATGATAAATGTACACAAGAGTATAAAGTACATAAGAATAACAGTGAAATATATGTTTGATAAAGGATAATATCATATCTTGAAAAGGACACAAGGGAATGGCATGAAATGTGGTGTATATGTAAATTCTACATTGTAGAAGATGAAAATGTACACATTTAACCATCGTGATCAGTGCAAAATGGGTTGCTATGAGAGAATGCATGCGGCTGTGACTGCCACTCATTTCCATTCTAGTCAGCCTGCTCTTAATTTGGGAAACAACTGATTACCCCATGTCACAAAAATGATGTATATATTATTTTGTATGGTGGAAAGCAATAGGTAGAAGTAGGCCAATCTCAAATTGAGGTATCCAGGATCATAAGGTATCCTCTCATGGTTTTGGGAGTAATTTCACAAGAAAAGGAGAAAATAGTTACAGACCAGAACAAGATAATCCCTGGGCTACAACTGCTCTGGATGATCTCTATCTATCTTTTAGAGCTGTCAATGGCCATATTGGCAAGTTTCAAGACTTATACTATGTACAGGATGTAATCCTTTAATTTTGAGTATCAGTGTTGGGTTGGGTTGGGTTGTTTTACCTCTGAGCGGCACTTTTTTGCACACCATGGGCTAAATGGCCAGGACACAAGGACCCCGAAGGCTCAGAGAAAGTTGGGGAAGGGGACCCACTGGAACAGCTGTTGGGAGACAGATGGTAGCCTCCCGTCAAGGCCATCCAGCGTGTTCTTTAACGTGCACAGGGTATGGCTCTCCCGCACACGGGGCCACGGTTTAATGTCCCATCCGATGGACGGCGGCCTTTCCAAGCCCATCGGTGTCCCCTACTGACCGTGGGCAGGGCGGGGAATTTTGCGGAGATAAATCTCAACGCTGACCCAGCTGGGACTCGAACCTGGACAGTATCAGTGTATATAGCATCTTGGACAATATATACATTTTTAATTCACTTAAAAATACTGATAAAAATGACATTGCAATATTTACTGACAAAGAATCTGATGTAAGAGACACAGTCAACTCATTTCTAGACAATAAGCTTTTAACCACAGTAAATATGTTACTTTTGCTTAAATCCTACCTTAAATTTAGTGCTTATGTTAGCTACAAATTACCCCGAGAAAGGTGAATTTTTGATATTTCTTTCAGCTAACAATTAAATTTTCTAAACATTTATACAATTACTTTGGTAAATTTAAAGTTACTGAGAACATTTTACCTCTACAGGTTTTTGAAACAGGATCCATGGTATAGCCTTGCTGACATATACAACGATAGCTTCCCAAAATATTTTCACATGTTTGATCTAACATACAAGGCCTACTCTCTTCACATTCATTCACATCTTGAAATTTATAATAAGGAAATTAGTAATACAATTGACATTGAGCAAATAAAATGAATGCAGATAAATTAGAGTATGCAATAAGAGTAAACACAGTAAAAACACCAATCTTTTAAGAGGTCAAAATTTGAAACTAGAAAAATAAATAAAATCAGTCAATATTGGCTAATTAAATATCACTAAAAAAAATTCGATTTATTGACACATGAAAAATAAGTGTGTGACAGTAAATTAAAAAGTTATGTATATAAAAATGTTTCACTATATTCACAAGCAAATTAGAATCTTGATGCATTACCTTGCAACCAGCATAATTTAGTGAGCATTGATGAAGTCTCCAGTATGTTGATGACAGAGAGACTAAAAATCTCTCCATAGTTTTAAACAACTAAAATAATATTTGGAAATAAATAGTAATAGCATAGTAATTAATTATCACACACATGTGCATTTACAATGAGCTGAAAGAATAAAACATGAAATATTTTGTGTCTGTTACTTGTAACACTTTGATTAGCGAAATTAGTCAGTAGAAAGAAAATTACTGCTGCCATTTTTAAATTTAGATTATATTTATATTAATATATTTGACTCTTTAATCATTTTGATACAATTTTTACACCCTTTTAGCATATATATATATACACACAATAGTACCTTAAAAAATAAAAAATAAATACCCCCTCAAGCAGCTGCTTGCCACAGAGATCTGACAGGAGCCTGTCAGCTTATATGCCATAGTAGAAGGTCTGTGAGGATGGCAGGACCTCAGCAGAAAAACAACACATACATCCATGCCTTAACCGGGGCTCGAACCCAGGTCCCTTGTATCACAAGCAGCACCAATATGAATATATATTTACATATATTATTCTCAAACATATATTATTCTCAAGTAATCATGGGCTTCATTGGTCCAAGATTGAGTAATTTAGTCACCCAAACATTTGCCTTGAACAGCTACTGCATTTGGCCACTGTAAGCCAGTTCTCACCTAGTCTAATTGTTTCACATTGGCTACCACATTCTAGATCTTCCCCATTTCCTAAGGTGTTTAGGCACATTTTCCATAATTCTATTAGCTAGTCTGTAGTTATGTATAGGGCAACATGATCAAACCAATGCAGTTTCTCTCTGCACAATAGGCTGCTCATGGGTGACTGCCAACTTCTTTTCCTAACCCAATCATTACTTACAAAATCAAACCACCTAATGCCCACGATATTAGGGCAGGGGTGGCCCAGTAGGTAGTGTGCCAGGCTCATAATCTGCAGTTCCCAGGTTCGAGTCCCATGTGCGCCAGCATTGAGATTTATCTTTCCAAAACTCTCCACCCTGCCTTCAGTCAATAGGGGACACCAATGGGCTTGGAAAGGCTGGTGACAATCGGGTGAGACTTTAAGCAGTGGCCCCATGTACAGGAGAGCCATACCCTGTGCACATTAAAGAACATGCTGTTTGGCCTTGAAGGGAGGCTACCATCTGTTTCCCAACAGCTGTCCAGTGGGTCCCCTGCCCTGAACCTTCCCTGAGCCCTCCGAATCCTTGTGACCTGGCCATTTAGCCCATTGTGTGCAAAAAATAAGTGCCACTCAGAGGTAAAACAACCCAACAACCCACGATACTGCATAACTATCTAGACCATGGGTGTCCAACCTTTTGACTTCCCTGGGCCACACTGAGTGAAGATCAATTGCTTTGGGCCGCACATAAAATAGCCAGAGAAGTTTTTAATTGGGATTGTGTCACTAATACTTTTGTATTAGTAGCCCTGTAGTAACAACAGCACTTTCAGCCTCTACGCTCCCGTACATCCTCAAAATCGCTGTCTCGCATTCTAACCTATAGCTCTTACCAGATTCCTCACAGATCGTCTCCGTTCCATCGAAATGCTTTCCACAGTCTTCTTCAACACCACTGATTGGATGTATCCCTCGATATGCTTATCGACCCCAATCATCCTCCTGTACCGTTCATGATAGCTCGTCACAATTCCTTCCTAAGTCATTACCTAAGGCATAATCGTGATATCACACTTATGTATAAGCCCAAGCTCCTTTGCCAGTAGATCATACTCCCTCTTCTTTACCTCCACGGTCATAAGCTTATAGTGGGAGGTTATTCCAACCTCTATGGTTAAAATCTCGTTCCGTGCTTTGCCATGTATAACCATATCCGGCCAGTTATGCTGAACATTTACATCCATCTTGATTGAACTATCTACTCGTATTACTACCTTATTATTTTCCACTCTGTTTTCAACCCTATGCGCTCTTAACTTCTTTCTTACGGTTATTCTGTATTTTCTGCACAGCAATAGGTGAAGGCACTTAATAACCTCATTATGCCTCACTATGTAATGATGATGCAGCATTCGAGCACATTGTGTTGCCACATAATTATGTTGAAAGTTTATGTCGTAAACACGTAAACTTTACGATTTTGTGGGCCGCATTACCAGCTGTCCAGGGCCCGCGGGTTAGACACGTCTGATCTAGGCTAAAAGGTATCAAATTTCCTGTTATCTTGTTTACAAAGGATCCAAATTTCACTATGATAACAAACTTTAGAAAGGATCAAACTATTATATGGCATAAATTTAAAGTTTAATTTATAGATGTATATGCCTATTATTCTTCCCCACTCTATATAAATTATTAAAAGTCCCAGCAACAATATTTTTTATTTAATCTCATGCCTCACATCAGAAATAACTGTTAAACAACTCCCACATTATTTAAACCAAGATACTTTCTCAAGGATGCAACTATTCAAAACAACCGACCTGATAATTTTTCATCACTTTAGTTTTCTCTTTGTTTATCACCAAACATTCTCTATTACCAGTTCTACAATGAAAGAGTTCATCTCATCAGCTTCATTTACCAAAAGGGACAAATAATAAGTATAATTTAAATCTTTCTCTAGATCATTTAAAGCCCCAACCTCTCTTGTGCAGTAATTCTACGTAACATAATCAATAGCAAAAATAAAAAGATAAAAAGCCCCTTTCTGAACTTCCATAGTAATACTAAACCAGTCACTACAGGCCTTACCAACTCTCACATATGACTTATGTATTATAGAGAGCTATCATTATGCAAATTTGTCAGATATGCCATATGATCTCACAATCGACAAATTATGAGAAACAACAGAGACAAAAGCCTTTTCGAAATCTATGAAGCTAGTAACCACAGGCTCCTGAAACTTAAAAAACTTCTCAAATATATGCCTAAACGAAATATTTTATCTGTGAATCCCCTACCACTTCTTAATTCTATTAAGTGAAATAATGCAAAAATTTTACCTGGAACAAAAGTACACTGATGACTCTATATTATCACAAGAACTGTGACTACCTTTTATAAAATAGGAAAAATAATATACTGCTCACAAAAATTAGGGGATATTTCAAAATGAACATGAAGCGATAAAAAAAGAAGCATTTGAATTGTTTTTATTAAACAAGAACATCAGAAAAGCAAACGACAAGTCAAAGAAAGTTGTTCGATTATGCAAATGAGATGCAAACTCAATTGTCGTGATTGAGTAGCAAGTGACATATTGGTGGGGGTGAACAGAAGCATGTCAAAGTGGACGAGAGTGGCACACATTGACTCTTCAGTAGGGTGTATGGTCACCCAAGACTGCCAAAACACATTGACAACGATGGGGCATGGACAGGATCAGAATGTCCAGCAGTTCTTGTGGGATCCTCTGCCGCTCTTGCTCCAGGGCAACTTCCAGCTCAAGAATGTTGTGGGAGGCATTGGACGGTTTGCCAGACGTCTTCCCAATGCATCCCAAGCATGTTCAATGAGATTAGGTTTGGAGAACGTGAAGGCTAGTCCATGCGTTCGATTCCTGCCTCCTGAAGCATGTTGTTGACGAGATGCGCACGGTGGGGCCTTGCATTATCGTCCATGAAAAGAAAGTTGTTTTCAACTACTCCAGCATAGGGTACCACTACAGGGTGCAGGACCTCATCTCGATATCTGACAGCAGTCAGCGATCCGTTTCGATGATGTGGGGGTCGGTACGACCACTAATGCTGATGCCAGCCCACACCATGATTCCACCACCACCGAAGGAGTCCCTTTCTCGCATAAACGTGGATTCTCCCGTGTTCCTCGTTCACGCCAGATCAGGACACGATGATTGTCAGGCTGCAGACTGGACCGTGACTCATCAGAGAAGAGGACAGTTGACCACTCATCACGGGTCCAATGACGATGCTCATCAGCCCACCTTCTACGGGTTCTATGGTGTTCAGCAGATAACGGAATGCATACCATTGGTCGCCGGGCATGCAGTCCAACACGATGGAGCCGATTTCTTATGGTCTGGGTGCATATCCGTCGTCTAGTGGCAGCAAGAAACTGTCCCTGCAGCCCTGTTGCATTGCTGCGCCTGTTCCTTCTTGCCAATAAGGTCAAGTAGCGGTCATCTCTTGCTGTTGTGGCAGATGGGCGACCTTGCCCTCGTCTTCTTCGTACTGTGCCAGTCTCTTGAAAGCGATTCCACAGTCTGCTAATCACGCTTTTTGATGTTCCAAATGCTGTTGCCACTGTCGTCTGTGTTTGACCAGCTTCAAGACGTCCTATGGCTCTCCAGGCTTCGCATTTGGGCAAATCGTGTTGCAGGGGCGTTGCAAGGGCTGGGAAATTGCAGTATGTGCACTTTCAAGATCAGAGAACGTACAGATACTACAGTACTTTCAGCCTTTTATATAGTGCATTTTCACCAATGACATCAAAGTTGGTTTTGCATCTTATTTGCATAATCGAACAACTTTCTTTGACTTGTCGTTTGCTTTTCTGATGTTCTTGTTTAATAAAAACAATTCAAATGCTTCTTTTTTTTATCGCTTCATATTCATTTTGAAATATCCCCTAATTTTTGTGAGCAGTGTAATAGCTTTATTAAAAACATTCAAAATTTTAGTCGGTCATGTGACAACAGAAACATTTTTAGCTCTAAACATTTCAGTAGTAATTTCACCTAGCCCTGAATATTTTATGTAGTTTTTAGTTTTAATTTGGAGATGGTCAAATTAATTTCAGAGTGTGATGCAGGGCCAATATTAAAGCCAGTAATGCATTTATCTTCATTTGAAAGGTAAATGCATTACTGGAAAGGAAGTTAATGGATTGGAATTGGGAGCAAAACTAATCACATTGTTTTAGAACATCTCTTAAATATTCGGCCTACCTAGCCATGATAGAATTTTCATCTTCAATAACCTTACTATGTTTATCTGTCAATCTCTGTGTGCCAGTCTGTTTCTTGCCACACAAAATATTTACTATCTGCTGTTATATTGTATACCTGGTTCTTATTAACTCTTAACTAATCTTTCACAGCCGTCCCGTGGCCGAGTGGTTAGCGCGCTTGGCTACTGATCTACGGGACCTGGGTTCGAGCCCCGGGTAAGGTATGGATGTTCGTGTTGTTTTCTGCTGAGGTCCTGCCATCCTCTCAGATCTTCTACTGTGGCATATAAACTGACAGGCTCCTGTCAGACCTCTGTGGCAAGCAGCTGCTTGAGGGGGTATATATATATATTTTTTAAATCTTTCACATGTTTATTAAGCTCTCTGTAATGTCATTTGTTGTGTCTAGTAGGGTGTTGTTCAGTTTCTCCTTCTATTCCTTTCTTTCGGAAATAAGCTCTGTAGCCTTATCACTCAAATCGTTTTATCTCCTCTGCTCCTTTTTACCCAAATTAATACTGTCATTTTCAAGCAAAGCCTGTTTAAAATAGCTCCATTTTTCCTCCATGTAGTAAGCAAAACACAATTGTCATAATGATTAATTAACTTATCATGATAAGCTTTGGCTATATCTGGGTCTTTCAGAGCTTCAGTATTAAAGGTGATTCTTTTACATAGCAAAACGTTCTTAAGATTCAGTTGAATGCACTTTAACAAGATAATGATCAGATCTAATTTAAGTTTTGCTATATGCTCTGGTATTCCTAACAGAACTAGCCATTTGCTTTTAATTGATTACAGTATGTGCCAAAAGTCTGGCAATGGTAACATTTTACCTGATCACAATGAAAATTGAGAAACTTGTGCAAAATAATGTAACGAACTAAATTCCAAAATAGTAACTATGGTGGCAAAAATTCAAGTCTTACGAGGCATAATGCTTAAAGTGGCCACCCCCATGCTCATAGGGGCGGGGTGGCTCAGTCGGTAGCGCGCCAGGCTCGTAATCTGTAGTTCCCAGGTTCGAGTCCCAGCTTAGTCAGCGTTGAGATTCATCTCCGCAAAATTCCCCGCCCTGCCCACGGTCAGTAAGGGACACCGATGGGCTTGGAAAGGCCGCCGTCCGTCGGATGGGACGTTAAGCCGTGGCCCCGTGTGCGGGAGAGCCATACCCTGTGCACGTTAAAGAACACGCTGGATGGCCTTGACGGGAGGCTACCATCTGTCTCCCAACTGCTGTTCCAGTGGGTCCCCTCCCCCAATCTTCTCTGAGCCTTCGGGGTCCATGTGACCTGGCCATTTAGTCCATAGTGTGCAAAAAAGTGCCGCTCAGAGGTAAAACAACCCAACACAACCCATGCTC
Organism: Ryuthela nishihirai; assembly: GCA_038380435.1. Lineage (NCBI taxonomy): Eukaryota > Metazoa > Arthropoda > Arachnida > Araneae > Heptathelidae > Ryuthela > Ryuthela nishihirai. Next base: position 56,226,545 of record JAWZYU010000017.1, read on the forward strand.
ATAAGATGCTTGTCTCTTGGCTGCAACTAGTTTCTTTACCAATATTGGCCATTTGCACAGTAATATCATCCTTTAAATCCTGCAATGAGTGAAGTTGCTAATGAGCACAAGTAAAAATGGACAAATGCCCCATCTTGTTGAAAATAAGTGATAGAAAAGGTTGACAGGAGCAGATCATTAAGGAAACGAGAAAGGGCATTTTCCAAAATCTCACATTTTCATCAAAGAAGTAGGGCTCTACGATTTTATCCTTGTGAATACCACACCATACCATCACTCGTGGATCTCAAAGGGATCCTGATTTCTGTGTTCAATGGGGATGTGCATCAGACCAATATCTAAAGATTGGACAGTTAACTTGGCAAGAAAGAAGGAATTTGTTTTGTCTGAGACAATCTTTCACTTTTTCTGTCTCCATGATGCAGTATCTATTCACAGAATTCCATCCTGTGGTTATGTTCATTGCGGTGGAGTTGCTGCACAAATGAATCTTGTAAGGATGGAATTTGTGCGCTTTCAGAATGTGATGCACAGATTTGTGGCTGATTTGACAATCGTGTGCCAACTTCCATGTTGACTTCTTGGGAATCACCACTATGACAACTAAGCATGGCATGCCAGTAACCTCATCTGTTGTGGAAAATGGACATCCAGTTCATTGATGATCATTTACACTTTATATCTCTTCAAAGAAGCTTACATTTTTGACTGTTGCTATAACATAATCTGTTTACACTCTTAAAATCAGATTTTGCAGCATTTTGTGCAATGGAAAGATTACAACCACGTGCAGCATACAGATAAATTATCCGGACAAAAACATTTTTAATGACAGGTTTAAGTGGGCTGTTAATAAAGTGAACACAACGATTGCAAGCACTAGACGACCATAGGGTGTTCGCGGAGTGGTATTTAAAGCATTCGATTGAGCTTTGAGTGATGGCTAATTTGCATAAAGTCACACTTTTCAAGTGTCATAGTTTGTATAGCAACCAGACTTTTGCATTCTACAGATGAAAATACATGTGCGTATGCAATCTCTTTCACTTTGGTATCGTTGCCTGAATTATGACACATACTGTAAAATCAATCATATTCCTATACAACCAATCAGGTAAAACCCACATGTATTTATAACAGTCCATTTGTTTGTAGTAAGTGATTTAAATTATCAAATTTACTTATCTGTAAGAGATAATTTAAATTATCAAATTTACTTATCTGTAAGAGATATTTCTCATTGCCATTGCAACTACTAATCCCAAAAAGACCTATCACAACTGCCCAAAGGTCAGAGTCTGTACAAACCTTTACATTGAAGTCACATGGTACAAGCTTTGCAGATGCGTTCTGTCCTCAGGCTGAAAAAAAGAAATTTAAGACTAGTTTTAAGTATCTAGCCTTTACCTGTCCATCTGGTCTCTTTCAAGCCCAGAATACCTAAGTTATGAGAATGCACTCCATGTGCGAGGACATGGAAAGAATAATTTCTAGGCACATTCCATGTGCAATTGAAAAGAAAAAGGTTAGTGGGATTTTTAAATCACTGCCCTTCAGTGAATGGCTTAAGCCACCAATGACTGTAGGAGTTTCAGGCACTGCCTTTACAACTGGACATTTTCAAGAACCAGCATCAAAATTGAAACTGTCCTACCTGAGACACCATACTCCAGGGTAGGGCTGATGATGTCCATATTAGTAAGGGTTTAAGTATCTGTGATGGTCTCTGATCACGATTAACTACCAACTGATATAAGGTATCCTGCACATTTGTTCACTTAGGTTGACAATCCACAAGAAAACAAAAACAAAGTGGACAATTCTTCCCTTAAAAGAGGACGATCAGTACAGCAAGTTCAGGATCTGTAATCAGGCTTAAAGCAATTAGCCAGTGCAGTGAGTTTAATTGGTTGGAATCAAGACCTTGTTAAGCTGACCACTCCTGAACAGTAAAAAAAATTGGCAAAGAAAACAAGTTCAATAGGACATTGATCTAGAAGTTCTCCTATTCCTTTAGTTTCCACAAGAGAATATCTTTTTTGAAAGGCTCTAACAGCCTGCAGCATAAGAAGGCAAGATCAAATTTTAGATGCTAGACCTGGATGATTCTGCACATCATCACATGGAATTGATATACAGCTCTTCTTGTGTATGCCTAGCTACTATTTATAGGCCAATATGTATATATATATAAGGGTTGGGTTGTTTTACCTCTGAGCGGCACTTTTTTGCACACCATGGGCTAAATGGCCAGGTAACATGGACCCCGAAGGCTCAGAGAAGGTTGGGGGAGGGGACCCACTGGAACAGCTGTTGGGAGACAGATGGTAGCCTCCCGTCAAGGCCATCCAGCGTGTTCTTAACGTGCACAGGGTATGGCTCTCCCGCACACGGGGCCACGGCTTAACGTCCCATCCGACGGACGGCGGCCTTTCCAAGCCCATCGGTGTCCCCTACTGACCGTGGGCAGGGCGAGGAATTTTGCGGAGATAAATCTCAACGCCGACCCAGCTGGGACTCGAACCTGGGAACTACAGATTACGAGCCTGGCGCGCTACCGACTGAGCCACCCCCGCCCCATATATATATATATAAGGATATAAATAATAATAGTATAGTAATATATAAGGAAATAAATTCGTTGCATTTCTTTTCTACATGCTGAAAAACAAGATATAATATTTTAAACATTGAATTTGCAGTAATCCCATTTAATATATAAGCATTTTGTTTCTTAAGTTATGGTTAGTTTCAGTTAATGTAAGTAAGAAGAAACAAGACTAGCATGCTGTTAGTATTGAAATTCCTTTGCAGAGTAGTCAGCCAAAATTATGCTAGGACATACCAATACAAGAGTGGAGCTGTTTATTGTAGATAAATCCCGGCCTGCATGTGCGACTAACAGGAGTTGTCCTGTATCTACCTCTGCCCCTTGGAGTGTCTGTTCTGCTAGATGACACAACAGCTATTGTTGTATGGAGTGGCAGAGGTGTAGCAAAATGAATACAATTGAAGGAACCATAAGTATTTTCACATTGTTCTGTCTCCTTGCAAATGTGACTATTTTCACTGCATTCATCTATATCTGGGAATGGCAAAATAAATGAAGAAGAAATAGAAACACAAGACAAACACAGCAACTATATCTGTCAATCCTCCAGCAAATTTTATCGCAAAAAAAGCAAAACCTTAACATGTACTTTAATTAAAAAACATGTAAAATTGAGTTTTGTGACCATTTGGTAAAAATAAATATGTTTGAAACAATTTCACTAAAATAATGCAGTTATTGCTTACTGCAAAACAGAAAAGGATATTTAAATTTTTTTAAGTTTCGTTTTATGTAAATTATACGATGGCTGGGCTTAACATAATACTTGTTATAATGTGCTTGCAGAGAACTCTGATCAAAACTGATAGCAATACAGAATAATTTTTTCTGCTTTACTTTTACCTTTTTTCTTCGAATTGCAAATTCATTTTTGCTGAACTTTAATGAAATTAAAATTTTTACCATATATTACAAATAATTTTTTCAGATAAATAACATATTTATATGTGCCATATTTTTACACAGATATTAACGCATATTAATATGAACCTATTCTTTACAGCTTGACTACAGCCCGTAGTCTATTTCCATCGCATAGTCAAAATTTTATTGTATGTTTGATACTCGTTTGTGTTGCTAAGTGAAAAAAAAAGTTAAAAATGATCATTGGGTTTTTTAATAGACTTTTGTATTTATCCCTTTTCTTCTCTTTATATATAGAATGGAAAGTTGATAATCAGACAAATATTTCGGGAAGAGATAATAATAGGCAGTGGTGTCATCCCAATTTCTTAACAACTGGTTTTCTTCAACTATAGTTTTTTAGTTAACTTTTATTTTCAATATAATGGCAAAAGGAAATGCATTTAGAGCAATTACCTTTTTTGTGTGAATAAAAGAAGAACCAAACATAACAGTTCCCTTTACATATATATTTATTTCCTTATTAATAAATGTTTCTTTCATTGTTACTAATTCATTATTTTGAGGTAATTTTTTGCTAATCATTTTTCTATAATTGATTCTCTAATCAGTATTTTACAATTGGTTTCATCAAACAGATGTGAATACATTTGATGACACCACTGGTGTTACAGTTATGATAATTGTGATTGGTCATGGCAAACAGGGCGGGGGTGGCTCAGTCGGTAGTGCGCCAGGCTCGTAATCTGTAGTTCCCAGGTTCGAGTCCCAGCTGGGTCAGCGTTGAGATTTATCTCCGCAAAATTCCCCGCCCTGCCCACGGTCAGTAGGGGACGCCGGTGGGCTTGGAAAGACCGCCGTCCGTCGGATGGGACGTTAAGCCGTGGTTCCGTGTGCGGGAGAGCCATACCCTGTGCACGTTAAAGAACACGCTGGATGGCCTTGACGGGAGGCTACCATCTGTCTCCCAACAGCTGTTCCAGTAGGTCCCCTCCCCCAACCTTCTCTGAGCCTTCGGGGTCCATGTGACCTGGCCATTTAGCCCATGGTGTGCAAAAAAGTGCCGCTCAGAGGTAAAACAACCCAACTCATGGCAAACATACAATAATCAATTTGACTCGCTTTTTGTACTCATGAGTAAATTTCTAACAGATGCTGAACTTATTATTTAACTAAGAAACATCACAAAAAACAATAACAAAGATTAAAAGCAGGGTTACAAAACATGGGAACAGTGATTAGAATTTATGATGGCCACAGCATAATTTTAGCATTTGATGTAAAATGATCAATTGAAAAAATAATAAAAGGAGCTAAACATGAAAATTTTAAGTTTCCTTATGTTTATTCCTTTGAATTTCCAGACTGTGAATAGTGAATACATTTTCCTTTCAAAAATACACAATTTTAAACTGACATAATGAAAACAACTCAAGTAATTAGATGTGGCCCATGCAATGCAAGCATTTTTTGTTTTAGAATTTTTTAACGAAAATTTAGAAAAATGTAGTTAAAAAAATTGAATAAATTTACAAACATATTAATTTTAATACAACTGTTTTATACGATAGAGTAAAAAACTGATCGGACTATGAAATTAAGGCTTAATTTTGGAAAAGCTGATAAATAAAAACAGTTAAGTATTAATCGAAAGGAAATTTCTTCCCAAATATTATAATATTTACATGAAATATTATTTTTTATTTCTTTAATGATTGTTTTCAGCGTGGTATATTTTAAAACACGGGCTAATATTATGCAAGGTGTTTGGGAGTTTTCTGTTCCATTTATGAAATGGATGAATACTCTCTTGGCTGCTTTTTTTTTACTAAACATTATGAATCTTTTCTTTGGGTGTTGTATTTTGGTGATCTTAGTTAAGTATCGAAAAGTTAGAATACCAAAGCAAAAAAAAAATATCATCTGTATCATCAGAGTGGCACAGCCAAGATATTAAGGGAGGAGGGGGAGGGGGAAACTTTTCTAAATACTTAAGTATAAATAAAAATTCATAATTTAAAAGAAATAAAATTTTGCCAAGGGGGAGGGGGAGTAAAGCACCCTCATCCCTCAGTGTTGGGGTGTGTGTGTGTGAAAATACTTGCCGAAATTGCCCTCTCACACGAGAATTGATTTCTGTGTCAAGGAAAGTTCCTTTTTGTTTCCGTATCCAAGACCTCGTTCATGCTTAGGAAACAATGCAAATTAAAAGTTTTTTTTACTGAAAAACAAAGAAATAATAAAAGAAAAATTATATATAATCTAATGCAATGTTGAATAAAATATCCACAACAACAAGTTGTAAGCTGGAATCCTATGTAGCATAATTAAAAAATCAATAAGAATCAATCAACTAAACGATCAATAATTTTCGGAAATAAAGTAAATCTCGAAAAATTAAAACTAAGGTTTAATTATAAAAAATAAAATAAAATACTAACTTTACAAAGGGAAATTATATTCAATATGTGGGAAGGAAGTATCTAGACTTAAATCATCTATGTAAATATCTTCCATGCAAACTCTTTCCAATCAGTGAGCGATTAGAAAACCTGCAACTCCTGCTTCTGTGAAGCTGTGCATTACAGCCAGTCTTGAAGAAGCTATGAAGACATTTTTTTAGTTATAATTTCAATTTGAAGAGCAGGGAAAACACAGCAGGTTGGGATAAATTATATAAATGATAAAAATAATTCTATAAAGAGTGAAATAAGTTTAAAGCAGAAAAGAAGTAAAACGGGTGAAAAAAAAAACAGAGCTATGTACTTTGTAATTATTTTCAAAATCTTCCGTTTTTAAAAATAGCATTTGTTTTTTGTTTCCACGAAATTTTCGAAACTTTAATGAAAAATTTGTTAATAATGGTTCAAGTCGAGCATGAGCTTAAATCAGAAGGTTGCTTCAACAAAGAAGAAATGTTAGAAAAATAAACCAACAATACCGTACAGCACTTCTAAGAAATGCCAATCAAATGGCTTTAACAAATTATATTATAATTTAATAAAATATGCATCAAATGGAAAAAGAAAATATTATTTTTCAAACTTGAATTATGCATTTTTAAAAGATATTAATAAAATAAATAAATACCCCTTCAAGCAGCTGCTTGCCACAGAGGTCTGACAGGAGCCTGTCAGTTTATATGCCAGAGTAAAGGCAAGAAAATTTTAAAATGTCAATTTGTATTTTTTTTAATCGAATTTTTTTGTTGTACTGAAAACAAACATAGACGTCTTCAGATTCTGTCAATATCTATGTTGTCTTGGAAACAGACGTATGTTTCATCCTGGAAGGGTTAATGTTATCTAAAATGAATAATCCATGCTTCAAATCAATAGAATTATCAGAAAACATAAGCAAAAATATTGCACATATGCAGGGCCGCCGACAGGGGGAGGCAAGGGGGACTAGTGCATAGGGGCCCGTCAGCAAAAAGGGCTCGTCAGATTAAGTGACTCTACTTTTTCTTACAAAAATCATTCTTAGTTAGGCTACATATTGATCCTATGCTAAAAGGTTTTATGTGACACAAACTGTGTAGGACTATGTTTTTGCATGCCTGACTGCGCAACAGGCTTTTTTTCCTCTGTATGTCATCATTGTGTCCAGAATAATTGCTATTAATGATTTGTAAAGATAAAAAGTTTTCAAGGGGGGGCCCCGAGCATAATATTACATAGGGGCCCATAAATTCTCTCGGCGGCCCTGCACATATGTGACAGACCCTATTATAAAAGTTGAAAATACAGCCTGAACTGCTGCAAAAATCATCTAAAAGACCTATCTAAAAGTCAGTGAATATTTGTCTGTATTGTCTAAAAGATATCCAAACATTAATCTGCTTAAAAGTAGTTTCTCATACAATTTAATTAAAAAAGCTGAAACTTGAATTAATAGTTAAGATTATTATCTCTTTAATAATTGGTACTCTTATCATAAACTGTGCTTATCTCACTATTTAATATTGCTACAGAAATTATTCGACCTGTTTAATTATTAATATTTAACTTTTTTATTGCTTATGTAGCTGTGGCTAAATCCACAACTCGAAGAATAATTACGTGTGAATAAAGTGTGAAGTTAGTGATTTTTTTATCTGCTTTTAACTTTACTCCTTTATTCCTAATCTTATTAAATAATTTAAGTAATTTACAAAACCTATCACACAATTATTTATACTAAGATAAGTATCAAAGTATACTTAATATGGTGTACTTATATTATTCCTTCATATGGTGTGTATTTTACATTTTTGAGAGTGCATTTTACACTTCAGAGAGTGGTTCCCAACTCTCTGAAGTTGAAGAATCCCTTCTATATATTTACTGCAAAGTATTCCATTCCACTTGCATCATTATTTACATTGTTATATTCCAAATCTAAAACTCACAAGTTCAATTACACAAATATGCAGTTTTAGTATTTCCATGCTTGACATAGAAATCTGAAGGAGACTGCCTGACATGAATAACGAAAAGGCTTTCTCGATTACCAATTTTTTAAACTTCACAGTACCCTGGAGACCACTACAGAAAGCTGGTTGAGAAACACAATAAAATACACTGCTTATCAAAAGTTAAGCATAGATCAATAAAATGCACTTACATCAAAATATGTTAAAATAAATTAATGAAATATCACAGAAAGATACAAAGGTAATGTTGTGATAAATTGTGAACATTTGGGCCAAAACTATTTACATATACTGTAAAGAAAAAGAATAAAGTACATAAAAAGGGTGGGGAGATAACAAAATACGGTATATAGATAAAAGGGGGTATATAAATAGTTAATAGGGGATGTGCCATTACAGACCTGAAAACGTCAATTCTTGCCCTCAATAAGAACACCCAGCGAATGGTATGGCAATAAGAACAGTCCTGAGATCCTGGAGGATATGAAATGGGAGTTGAAAGGTGGCAATATGTCTTCCCAGAGCATTCCATAGATGTTCTATCAGGCTGAGATCTGAGAATGCAGACAACTCTATTCATTGAACACTTTTTTTCCTAAGTTATTGGTTGTCAGTCTTGATCTGTGTGAACAGGCACTATCATACATTCGGGGAAAATTGTAACCTACTGCGCCAGCATTGGGCTGGACATTGAAATCGAGGATCTTATCCTGATATCTCAGGGCATTCACAGAATCTCTGTTTAACACATGGTGGCTAGTATGGCCACCCAATGAAAGCCCAGATCCACACACTCAGACTTGCACTATTTAAAGCACTTCTGTCAAATTATATTATGGGGCTGGTTACAGGTTCCCACCTCTCTCTAGTATGCTATCCAATTGCAACCAAAATCTTAATTCATCTATAAAAATGGACATGACTCCAAAGTTCTCAAGTTCTCGCCATAATAAGCGGGTCTGTCTGTGTCAGGAGGTTAAAGATCCAGCCTTGTGAAGCGTTCTGATCACAGTTGAGACAGATACCTACCTTCCTTTGGCTGCAATTAGAAAATCACCTACTATACCTTCATATGGTATGTATTTTACATTTTTGTTACATTACACAGGGTTTAAAGTTACAAAACATAAAGTTTAAAGATTTTTCCAAACTACCACATTAAATTATTTAGGTTCATTAAAAAACCTTATCTATCTCTATTACTTTTTTTTATTCACATTTTGATGATCTACGCATAACTTTTGATGATGAAAAGTATTATTACGTAACAAAATATATTTCATTCTGTGCTATTCTTCTACAATATACTGCATCATATTTTTGGGATAAAAATAATAATGACTGAATTTTTATTCTTAAGGTAACAAAATACTACATTCTGCAACTACAAAAATGTGATATTTGTCAAATTGTTGCATGTTTAGGTCGAGTTATGTGAAACACAGCTTTTACCTTTGCATGTTCCAGTACTAATATCAAAGGCAAGGCCTGTGCCACACTTTTGTGCAGGTACAGATGCTCTTGTGTGACATTGATAGCTTCCTTGGGTATTGACACAGTACTGTCTATTTCTGTCACAGTCATGACTATTTTCAATACATTCATTAATATCTAGGATAGAAAAGGCAATAATTATTAGCACTATTATACGTAATCATAATTTTTAATATTTTGAAACGTAGGAAATTTGAATTTCCTATTGCTTAGAAACATTATTTAAATGATGTAAAAGCAAATCAAATGAAAATTGATATCTCAAAAGTAAGGAATCTGCAGCCCTTAATCATGGAAAATTTTTATAAATATATGAAAATTGGGAAGCAAAACTATTATTGAAATTTCTACGATAGGAAAGCTAATTGTGTATTTAAAGATGAACAGATTTAAAAAAGAAAACATTTTAACAATGACTCATAATTCATCTGTCATCCAACATATTTTGGCTGGAGCTTGAAGACATTCAATACTGCTTCACTTTCTGGCACATAATTGCAAACAGTGTTTTCTCTAAAATTGCAAAGAATAGCCTAAATGCCATATTAACTGATTATTTGGGAAGTCAAATTAAAGTGGTGATATCTTCAATGTAGTTGATAGTGCTATACTAATGAGATTTCCAATGAGAATCAATGCAACAATCATGAAAATGTAGCCCAATATTTCTCGTACTTTGATATGATGCCTTCTTTTGAGAACTTCAGCAAAGAGACTTACTATTCGTATAAACATTCGTGATAAATTTCGGCTACCCAACTCCTGAGCTTCTGAAGCTGTTTACTCAATGGCACCTAATGATTATTATTTTACAATGTCATTTGTAATATGAAATCATGTACTTCTGCAGTTTAACAACATGCTTAAGGGTTTTTGTATTCCTCCAAGAGTACGTATTTCAAAGCTTGGTAAATGCTGACATATATAATGAGTTGCTTCAATTAGTTCGTTTTAATGAATGTAGCTTTCGAACTCTTTTGGATGTTATATGATTCATTTGCATATAGATCAAAGTAGAAAAAAGATTCCTCCCATCCTTGTTCTAAATGACAATATTTAGCCACAGTACTTGGTAAAGGGTCTACATGTTCTTATGTGTTCTTAAGTTTTTACAAGTGTAGTTAATTTCAGTTCCTTTAAAAAAAGAGGTGCTTTTTTTACTGAGTCAGTGGCTGCTAATAAAATACTCTTGTTAAATTATGCCTAACAGAGAGCATTATGAAAATGGACCAAAAATAAAGAATGGAGTAAAATAAATGTCTTTAGTAAGCTTAGTTTATTTTTTTGGGGGGGAGGGGGAGAGTTATGAAAAGATATTAGATATTTGATAAACTGCATGACTAAGTTTTAAAGAAACGTTTTTTTTTTTAAACTGAGTGAGATTCAAATTGCATTAATTGCTCTGGTCATTGTTCTAGAAAGCGAACTAATTTTCCTTGCTTTAAAACTGGCAAACTGTAAAATGTAAGAGAGTCTTATGTCTTATAGGCAATTTTGGCATCCATCTTTGTAAATTCTTGTTACCACAGATCCTGATATGCCATTGTTGCTACTATTGTTGGATTATTCTGCTTCATTTCTGCTATGTTTTATTTATGTAGTGTTACAAAGTTTTATTAAATTAAAAACTACTATGACAGCAGCTGGGATTGAGCCAGAGACCTTTATTTTGCAAGTCCACAAGACACCGCATTTAGACAACTGATCTATGCAATGTTGACTACGGATAATGACTAGATGTAAAGTTAAAATATAATATTAGCATTCTCTTGTAGACCATATATTCAACACAATTTATATTTCCACATCTAATGTTGTTCTTTCTACATAAATATACTTCCTTGACAAAATAAAAAGTTGCAACTCAGGTGAAACTAAAGAAAAGTTATCAGGAAAGTTTAGGCGTGTTGAGCCTGCCATAGTTAAGTGAAGATATTTACTAAGTAACAAGATCTCTGATGATTGGTTGCACTCATAGAATCAGCCAATCAGGTGTCACGAGCCACTACAAAATGACTTGGTTCCCGCAGTACAGTGATATTGTATTTCAGCACATGTACATTTCTCTCATAAGATTCTGGGTGTGATCATAATGTTTAAATTCACATTGACAATATGAAAGCAGCTGACATAACCCTGATTCACAAAGTAAATGCTGCGATTGCCTATGTAGCATGACAAATAATGATTAATAAAAAAATTAATACCCCCTCAAGCAGCTGCTTACCACAGAGGTCTGACAGGAGCTGTCAGTTTATATGCCATAATAGAAGGTCTGTGAGGATGGCAGGACCTCAGCAAAATAATGATTGCAAAATGAATATAAAAATGATGTTATGTTTTAGGAATGACAAATGATGAATAATAAATTTGAAATTTATTTTTTTTGTGATTATTTTTAGTTGGACAGTGCCCAAAGTGCCACCCTGAAGTCCATTATTAACAGAGACAATTGTTTTTTCTGCATAACACAAAACTATTATAGCATCCTACAGTGTTTAAAGGGTAATTTTAATCTTAATTTAATTCTGTACATTGTGTTGCACTTTTGATTGTTTGCTTTAATTTATACAATACTAATTTATTCATTACAGGCACAGCAAAATCTTAACATTATCCATTATGGTGATTACACACATGACCCTGTGTTGAAATACAATAGTGATGAACTGAAAGTCCTAAGCCACCAATTCAGAGTGATCCATTGCATTTGATTGGCCGATTCATTCAAACAGAGGAATAATCAAACACCTTGTTACTTATAAAATTCTTCATTTGACTGTACAATAGGGTTTGCCATTTTTTATTTGCCAAGACATTTAGATATGGCCAGTTTAGGAACGACATTTAGATATGAAAATATAACAATTCAATGAACATTTGGCTTTCAATAGAATACTAATATAACAAGATATTTCATCAGCAATGTTTAGTTCAGTGCAATATCATTTGACTTGTGACACAAAGGACTCTTTGATTCAAGTACCAGTAGTTTTTTATTTTATAATTCATTGTAGTCCCATGTCACATTTTTACAATTCATTGTAAAATTTTTAGAATAATGACCATACAGAGTCTTATTAATATATATATATAACAAATTAATATTATAAATTATTATAGCTATAAAAGACAACTGTTCAAGTAATAACCATATAACAAGTAATTCAGTTTAAAATAATAAATATAAATCAGTAGTAAAGAAAGTAAGATATATCCTGTAGACATGGAACTCATGAAATAATAAGCTAATTGGTTTTGTCATGAGTTGGATTCGAACCCACATCTCCAGGAAACATACCTGTTATGCTACCACTACATCACCAATGGCTAATCTTTTCTCAGCTTGTGTGACAGGCATGTTCCCTGGAGACGTGGGTTCGAATCCCACTCATGGCAAAATCAAAGTTTTTCAGCTCATTATTTCATGAGTTTCATGTCTACAGAACATATCCTGTGATTCTTTACTAATAATTTATTGATTTAACGCCATGAGCGTGAGTGACAAATATTAATACCATTAATGAGGCAACAGAGTTGCCCACATCCCGGATAGATGGCGCCACTGTACGATTCAAATTTACGAAAAAAAAAAAAACCCGGAAAAGTTTATAAGGTCACATAAGCTGAGAAAATGTTAGCCATTGGTGGTAGCATAACAGGCAAGTTTCCTGGAGACGTGGATTCGAATCCCATTCATGGCAAAACCAATTTTTTTCAGCTTATTATTTCATAATAAATATAAATTTGCAATCGAAACTGAGTCAAAAAATAATAAAACCTATTTATTACACTTATTTTTCATTAATTAAAAAAGTACCACTAGAACAGAGAGGAAAAAAATGCATATATATGTAGATAATATTTATGAAGGAGGGGGGGGGGCTCAGACCGCTGATTCTCTATGCTTGATCTTCTAGGCGAATACTACACGCACTAATATTCGTAAGATTCAGGTCTTAGTGCGTGTAGTATTCGCCTAGAAGATCAAGCATAGAGAATCAGCGGTCTGAGCCCCCCCCCCTCTGCTTCTTTACGATCATACTGTTTTGAACAAGTACAAGGGGCCTAAAACGGCAGCGTTCTCTGAGGAGACCTACCAGTTTTAGGTTTCTTATAGAATTTTACTGCTATTTTTTAGCTTTTCTTATGTTTGCTCTTAGGGGACCACCTAAGGGTGGTTTACTTATACATTTTGTTCTTACTCATGCCAAATAGGCATATTTTTATGATGGAGATGGTTAGAGGTAAAATTATTACCCGGTACATCGAATATAATTATACGATCTACGATGCAGTGCAATAATTGGGAATCGTTCCTCCATGATCATTGCATAGTTCAAACATTATTAACTATCTGATAGTGGCAGGACCAGATCTGGGCTGAGGGAAAGGGGTCATGTCCCCCCTCGAATACTAGTAGAGTAACAGGTGCAAAAACTATTAAATTTGTGCACATTTCATGCATTTTTTAAGAAATTTTTTAAAGACCTCTGAAATGAAGAAGAAAGTGCTATACTGCAATGGAAATCCACTCTCTTGTCCTCTCCCTTAGCTTTGATTGATATCTTGATATATCTCCCCCCCTCTTGATTCATCACATGCTCCCCCTCTAGATCCAGGCCTAGATAACAGTACAACATAACGCATCCACTATTCCTTGACAATTTAGTTATAGGAGGGTGGGGGCATAGTTTTTAGGATTTTACGAACTCCCCAAGATTTTGCTAACTCTTCTTAATTTCACAAAATCAATCCCAATTTTCACAACTCATTTGTATTTTACCAAGTTGCTTTGGATTTTGCCAATCGCCCAATTTTGCCAACTTCTCCAAGATTTTGCCAAATCCAATATATTTTGCCAACTCTTTTAATTTCACAAAAACAATCCTAATATCACAACTCACCTGCATTTTACCAAGTGGCTTCGAATTTTGCCAAATTTTTCAAAAAAAAAAAAAAAAACCCGAAATTTTCAGAACTCATCTGGATTTTTCCAAGTTGCTTCGAATTTTGCCAACTAAGAAGTTGGCCTCCTCCTCCTCCTCCCCCTCCTCCTCAAGCAACCATGGGCTTCGGAGGTCCAACAGATTGTGCAATTTAGTTCTCCAAGCATCTGTCCTGAGCTACATCTTGCCACTGCACACCAATTTTAACAAGGTCCTGTTTGACATTGTCAGCTCACCACATACTAGGTCTCCCCCTCTTTCTGAAGCCTTTAGGCACACCGTTCATAACTCTATTCACTAATCTATAACTATCTATACGGACAACTGGCCAAACCAATGGAATATCTCTCTGCACAACATGCTGCTTAAGGGAGGTTGCTGACGCCTTTGCCTAATCTCATCATTACTTACAAAGTTGAACCACCTAATGCCAAAAGTGCTGCGTAAGCATCTAGAATCAAAACATTTCTTGCTATCTGGTTTACAAAGCGTCCAAGTTTAACTACCATAACTAACCCTAGAAAGAACCAAACTATTATACAGTCTAATTTTAGTCTTTGGGTGTATATGCCTGTTTCTCCTTATTCTCCAGTGATTCTGAAAAGTCCCAACAGCAATCTCTATTCGTCTGTTAATCTCATGCCGCACATCACCAGTATCTGTTACAAACCTCACAAGATAATTGGACTGCGACATCTCCTCAAGACTGCAACCATTCAGATTAACTGAATCGCAGCTTGCCTGACCAGTTTCATCACTTCAGTTTTAAGAAAATAAGTACTTTACATAAATTTAATTTCAGTCTCTGCCAGGGACATAACCAGGATTTAGTTCCAGGGGGAGGGGGGTACAGTTTCCCAGGATTTTACTAACTCCTCAAGATTTTGCCAAATTGCCTCGATTTGGTGAACCCTCCTTAATTTCACAAAAACAATCCTAATTTTCACAACGCACCTGTATTTTACCAAGTGGCTTCGAATTTTGCCAACTCGCCAAAATTTTACAAAAAAAATTCAAAACTTTTACATCTCACTTGAATAACTTCAAATTTTCCCAACTCCCCAAGGTTTTGCCATGTTCTCTCGATTTTACCAACTCCCCAAGATTTTGCCAAGTTGCCTCAATTTTGCGAAATCCCCTTATTTTACAAAAGAATTCCAAAATTTCAGAACTTATCTGGATTTTACCAAGTTGCTTCGAATTTTTCCAACTCTGATTTACTTTGGGAGGGGGGGGACCTTCTCTCATAGCTTCACCCCTGCCCATGGTAGTACTATTGTAATTTTATTTCAAGATAGTGTGAAAGGGTTAATATAGATAAAGGAAAATGTCCCGAAATTGAGGTATTTAATGGGTCAACTGGATTGCTTTCTGGGACTCAGTTTCAGTGGGACTACTTAAATCATCTAATATTATAAATACACGATAATAATAACGATAAATATAAGATATTAAAAATACACATTTATAAATCTGTGTGTAGAGAGAGGAAAGCAAAATTGAAACTAGTTGCAATGCAATGAAAAGTGCATAAAATAGTGCTGATAAAGAACACTAGTATGAAACAACAAAAATTCTTATATTATTAAAATAAGAATAGTGAACAGTGACATATTTCTTTTATCAGAAATATAACATTTTTACCTTCACATCTGTTAATCAACACATTTCTTCTATATCCATGGGGGCACTCTGTAACTTTTAATATACATCGAAAGCTTCCAACAGCATTTACACAAATCTGAGTTTCTGCATTACAGTTATGGATATTTTCAGTGCATTCATCAATGTCTAAAGTATTAAAAAACAATCTTTATTAATATTAGATGCATTTTTCATTTCTAAGAAATTCTCAGAAGTCTTTATGAACAGCATTTTTTACAAATTGAAATGAATTAGTCATAGGTGTCAAGGGTAAATTAGTTTTCATGTTATCTTCAATTAAATTAGATGAAAAAATTAAAGCTACAAACAATGTACATTTCTAAGTAAAGCGTAACTGCTTCTTGTTGGCTACTCACCATATTCATTGCTACATTGGCTACTCACCATACTCATTGCTACATTGACTACTCACCATACTCATTGCTACATTGGCTACTCACCATACTCATTGCTACATTGGCTACTCACCATACTCATTGCTACATTGACTACTCACCATACTCATTGCTACATTGGCTACTCACCATACTCATTGCTACATTGGCTACTCACCATACTCATTGCTACATTGGCTACTGACCATGCTCATTGTTAAACTACTTCTATATTTAAACAAACAAAACCTCTACAAATATTTTACTTTTCAAATGTGTATAAAAGCCACAAATTAGCAATGAAAACTGAATAAACCCTTTTATAAATTAAAAAAAAACTTTTCCACAAATGCAAGCTCTATATTTTAAAATTAACACTAAATACCCTGCTACTACTACTTCTAGAATGTTTAACATAAAATATTTATGCAAAGAATTCATGAATTAAAAAAAATAGTCAAATTTGCAAAATGTTAGATCTTAAACAAACAAAATATTTAAAATACTTCAAAATATGGAAAGTGGAAAAGCACTTATGCTACATTAGTGCAAACAAGTAAAACAGAAAGGAATAAAATTTATTTTAACCAAATTACACTTCAATATATTAATATTTAAATATTGTTATTGTGTGTTACAATAAAACGTCGATATTATGCAGCCAATGTTAACTTTTTGATATAATTTCTTTTAACTTTCTAGAAGTCCACTAAATAATTTTGCTGCTCGTTACACAACTTTTGCTTTGAATTACAGATTCTGTATGTATATTAAATATTCGGCTATGAGCAACTACCACCTTAATAATTAACGAAACTAGTATTTAAAGCAAAATATGAAGTGATAATATTTTGTTAATAGATAACACATCCAGTTATAAGAAACATTTCAAAAAAGAACTTAGAAGCAATAATACAGAAATCATACAAAATTGTTAAAGGACTGAGCAACCGCCAGAAAGAGAAATGATCAAAGGGAAATAATCAAATATAATTATGTCATTACATAAGGTATAATTTCAGATATTTATAGACATAATTTCAGACACATAATTAAATAATATGGCCCTTTTTAATCTATGATAGAAGAAAGTTTTCACTGATTATAATAAAATGACAATGTTCTTCACTAATGCAAACTATTTAAAGTTCAGATTAACTTTTCTCTACTTTCAACTAAAAATAAATATGAATAAAATTGTAATGTTTTCCAGTATTTCATGAAATTGGCTATTCAAAAGTTTCGAAAACAAACTATACATTTTAATATTCAGTATTATATTATTAAAATGAACTTATAAGAACATATAAATAATTCATATGATTGAAGACGATGTTTAAAAAAGCATCTGAATGAAGAAGTTAGGTTGCAAAAGAAAAAAGCCTATTTTAAATCAATAGTGTTTTGAAAGCAATATGGGAATCATGCTACAATAATATATTCAGCAATGACATAAGGAAAGAATAAGCAAAAGGTGCAAACAATATAAAAAAAAACAGTTTGCATATATTTTAAGCAAAGATTACATACCAACACATGTGTTCTTCTCAGTACTATATACAAAGCCAGATAAACATGAAGGTTTTGGATAACACCGGAATCCACCATATAAATTTACACATATTTCAGATTCTTTGCTACAGTTGTGTAGATCTTCAGAACATTCATCAATGTCTAGATAACACATACGATTAAACACACACGATACAGCAATTGACAACACAAAATAACAACAAACTGATACAACACGAAAACATAGCTTAACAACAATAACAAGACATAATAAATAACAGAAGGGCAACCAAGTATTTGTTGTTATCTTTTAATCTTCATTCAAAGTGCCTTCTTCTTCAGTCTAACTGCAGAAATAATAAGGAAATAAATATTTGTTAATGTTTGGTTAAACAAGGCCCTTATATCTTGTCAAATCAACCAGCAATTTAACTCAATGAAACTAACTGCCTTACAGTATATGTATAATATAACGTTTTTAAAACACAGCAGTAACTTCATGAATTAGCTAATGCGAGAAGGGAACTTACAACTATTAAATGATATTTAACCAAAAAAAGTGATGATGAATATTCATAAATATTATATGGTATTTTAATGTAAGTAAATCATATATTCATGAAGCAAACTGTTTTTTACAAAAATGCATGTAAAATAGACTATTGCTGATTTGTTAATAAAAATGTCAGTTTTGCATGAATCAAAGTCAGTTTTGCATTAAGAAAGTGCCACATTGATGCAAAAGGTCTACAAATAAAGGTAACTAAATGATCTAAGTGATGAATTAGTCATTACCAAAGAACTTTATCTGGAAAATAACATAGACTTTTTTTCTATAATTATTACAAGACCTGCGATCACTTTCTTAAAAACCAGGAATTACAATAGCTTTGGTAAAATCTTTAGGGACACACCTTTATAATAAAGGTGACCAAGTGACATTTCCAGCTCTAAGCTTTTTAGGAATAATTTCATTCACACACGATTTACTACTCCTGGGGATACTCACAGCAATTATCTACTCCTGGGGATTCATGCAGTTTTAATTTAGAGATAGCCAAAGTAATTTCAGAATGTGATAGTGGGCCAACATTAAAGCTAGTAATACATCTATCTTCATTACAAACAATGGGACTAACCAATTGTTTAGAACATCTCTGAAATGCTCAGCACATCTAGCCATGACAGAATCCTCACCTTCGATGACCTTACCATGTTTATATGTTAATCCCTCTATGCTAGTCTGTTTCTTCTGACACAAAAGGTAAACTATCTGGTACAATTCTCTGCTGTTGCACTCTCTATCTGCTCCCTCTGTTTTGTCAGACAAGCCATCAAGTCAAAATTTCTTATCAGCTGCTAATTGTTCCTTTACACATTGATTAAACTCTTTGTAATGATGTCTGTTAGGACTAATAGGGTGTTGATTCAGATAATTCCTACAGTTTCTTCTTTCAAAAATAATCTCCAGTGCCTTATCACTCAAATTACTTTGTCTCCTCTGCTCCATTTTATCCAACACAGCACTGTTAGTTTAAAACAAAAGCCTATTTAAACTGATCCCATTCTTTCACATCTTTAGTAAGCAAACCACAATTTTCATAATAGCTGTTTTACTGTCTGTCTTGTTTGGTGCAGCATCGCCTTAGTCCCCCTAGTGCCATAAAACTTCAACCAACCAATAACTTAATAGCCTATCAAGGTAAACTTTGGCTATATCTGGATCTTTCAGAGCTTCAATGTTAAATGCAATTCTTTTAAACCTAACACATCATTTCTTAAGCTTTAGTGGTAAGACACCTTTGACCCAGATATGGTCAGCCCCAATTTTGGCTTTCCTATGTGACCTAGCCCTAACCGAACTAGCCCATTTGCTGTTATTAATATATAAACAATCATATTCCTATGCAACACATCAGGTGAAATCCATGTGTATTTGTATATGTTAAGTGTTTGTAATAAGTATTAGTTATTCTCAAACCATTAAATTTACTTACCTGTAAGGGATGTTATCCATTGCCACTGCAACTACCAATGCAAAAAGGGACCTATTACCCTTGTCCAAAGGTCAGAGTCAGTACCACTTTAGCATAAGGTGACCAGACGTCCCGCTTTTGGCGGGACAGTCCCGATTTTTAACAATTTGTCCCGCGTCCCGCGGCGTTTTAAAAAAGTCCCGATTTTTGGAAAGAATGCACGACAAGCTAGGGAACGGCAGGAGAACGGGAAGGGAATATACGGTTTTCGGCGGCCATGTGGCTATTTCGCCAGGATATGAGTTTTATATTATTTTTGTTAATTTTATAATGTTAAACTTTAATAATAAGAAATAATTGTTGAGAACTGATTATCGAGAACTGCTTATCAAAGTTCGCATTGTTGATCAGTTGTTAGAATTCGACCACCATTGTTTAGACTTAATGAACAATGACCGTACTGCGTGCTAGTGCTAGTTAAACAAGTGATGTCAACAAATCAGCTATTCAGATAATTTAGGTAAGTAATTTACTTATTTATTTCATAAATACATAAATTTTCTTGAATTTAGCACACAGTACTCGTATTATTTATATTTTATAGTGTCGGCAAAAAGTCTAGCGCCGGCCTTGTAAGTGACACTTACGACTTACGTTATGGCAAATTCAGAGGAAAAATAATACAAGTTAGTATTGTTATTATTTAGAAAGAAACATAGGATTAAAATTAAAATAATTTTTAAAATATAGTTACTTTATAACAATCAAATTAATTTAATTTATAAACTAAGAATAAAATATGGTGTCCCGCTTACCAATGGTGACCGCTCATGGTGTCCCGCTTTACCAATGTTAAAATCTGGTCACTTTACTTTAGCACTGAAATCATCTAGCACAAGAGAAATACAGTCGAATTTGGTTATAATGAGCAGCAGAATTTCCTTGTTATAACCATTACTCACTATATCAGTGATGAGTTAAATCTACCTCCTATTTGTTTTTTAATTCTCAGTATCTTGATAAAAAGATAGATTCCAAAAACAAAAGAAATATTAGAGAGAAAAAATAATATAATTACATACCTATATATTATTTGTATTAATATGCTTGTATAAACTACAATATTAAGCACAATTTGTTTATCCGTATTGCGTTTAGTATTAAGTGTATGTTTAAAACCATATACTTAATACTAAACACAATTTATATCTCCGTAATTAACAACAATGCTAATTAATAATAAACACGATTTCAATTACTCTTTTCAGTTATAAATCTTAAAATTGATGCTTTTTTAAAGATTTCACTTTGATTCCAGTGCCGACATGTAACATATTTATTTTTCCACAATATCGATACTGCAGAAGAGGACAAAGAAACTTTTTACCCACTTTAACATTTTTGCACCATATTCTGACTCATGAATAATTTCGACTTTGTCGCGAATCGAGAGACACTTTCTTTTGTAGTACACATGTTTCCGACGAAAAGGTTTGTTTCTAATTGATTTTACAGTCATGGCGGTGTTTGGGTAAAGTGGGGAGCAGGGCCTGAGGCTAGACACTAGAGAGATAGGTAGAGTGGGGACAGCTTTGTTGGGGACGGTCTCTAAGGACAAGGCTAGGTCATAAGCCGACCTGTAATCCAATGCGGGGGTCATAAAAGCTAAATCACCTATTTCATTTTTGTCTACTCCAAGAATTGGGTACTATATCCAACTACCCGAGCAATTAAGAATGTTTGCATGTTTCCACGTGTTACCAAAATTTTATAGCGAGCGTATCTGTGCACACTCATTATAAGAGCAAAAATGAGTATGCTCATTATAAAAGTGAACAATTGTATGGTGATAAATATAAATTAAAATCATTATGGCATTTTACTCATTACAACCATGATCTCGTTATTTCTGTGCTCATTACAACCATGATCTCGTTATTTTTGTGCTCATTACAACCATGATCTCGTTATTTCTGTGCTCATTACAACCATGATCTCGTTATTTCTGTGCTCATTACAACCATGATCTCGTTATTTCTGTGCTCATTACAATCATGATCTCGTTATTTCTGTGCTCATTACAACCATGATCTCGTTATTTCTGTGCTCATTACAACCATGTTGAGAAACAAACCTACACCATGGAGATGCTTTATGACCTCTCTCCTTGAAAAGAGAAATTAAAATTTATTCTTAAATATCTGAACCTTTACTTGTCGATCTGCTAGAATTTGTGTGTTGGGTTGGGTTGTTTTACCTCTGAGCGGCACTTTTTTTGCACACCATGGGCTAAATGGCCAGGTCACATGGACCCCGAAGAAGAAGAAGAAGGTTGAGGGAGGGGACCCACTGGAACAGCTGTTGGGAGACAGATGGTAGCCTCCCGTCAAGGCCATGCAGCGTGTTCTTTAACGTGCACAGGGTATGGCTCTCCCACACACGGGGCCACGGCTTAACGTCCCATCCGACGGACGGCGGCCTTTCCAAGCCCATCGGTGTCCCGTACTGACCGTGGGCAGGGCGGGGAATTTTGCGGAGATAAATCTCAACGCTGACCCAGATGGGACTCGAACCTGGGAACTACACAGCCATACCGTGTTTTTTCAAGAAAGTGCTTGGCTGCGGTAGTGGCAGACCTTGGCATGCAGCATGAGAAGCGATGGGTTGTTGCAGCGACGATCATAGTTCATGCATAATTTATATTAATAATAAAATTAATTTCTAATAATTAATAAATAATAATTGATATGTAGACAATCTCAGTCAATTAATAAATGATTATTCAATATATATATATCCAATGAATTCTGAATGAATTTACACTCAAATACAGTAAAATTAACTTTATTTATGTGTCATAGAATATTACCTTG
This sequence comes from Ryuthela nishihirai, assembly GCA_038380435.1. NCBI lineage: Eukaryota > Metazoa > Arthropoda > Arachnida > Araneae > Heptathelidae > Ryuthela > Ryuthela nishihirai. The sequence goes on from JAWZYU010000017.1 coordinate 56,249,277, forward strand.
GTGAAAAGAGGAATCATCCTGCATCGAGGCTATTAGAGTAGCGCCAAACCTTCTTTAAAATTGAAAATCCATGGTCACAACTAGTCTTTATGAAATTACGTATCTTAACATTAAATTTAAGGTCTAATATAAATTTTATATTAAACTTTTATAATACTGTATTTTGAATTATGAGCCTACTGGTATCTATTCCAAACGAGAAATTCCTCATTACAAATTTAAATTGCTATAGAGAGACACCATTTAATTTGTTCATATATTTCATTCATTCCATTTAAATGTGTTTACGTAAATTATTTAATCTTTTTACTTCAAGCATATTGAATGATGTGTCCTAACCCAAAGTTACCATTACAAGCTGTGGTGGTAAGGTTGAATCTATAGCCTGTAGGGCAATCAGCAACAATTTGTTGGCAGTGGTAGGAACCAGGTATATTGATGCATCTCTCTCTCCCTGCCTGGCACTTGTGGCGGCCATCTTCACATTCATTGATATCTACAAATGAACAGATTTTTAAAACATTGTAAATTAATGTATTATATTGCCACCAAAATGGTACTCAAATACATTATGGTAGTTGACTTGATTAAAACACTAAAATTGTGCTTCAAAGTATCCAAAATAAGTTCAATAAGATTAAATTAATGCATGCAGTGAATATTGCAGTTTTTTTAAATTCAAAGATGTGTTTTAAATAAATAGTAATAGTGTTTCTGACTGTTACATAACATTTAATGTACTGGAACAAGCTTAAAGCCACAAATACGTTTTCATACTAGTTGAATTATTTTATTCTACTGATGAAGTTGATAGATACGAAATGTTTAGCAATCAGTATACAGAAAGCTAGTGATGCTTTAGCATTTTTAAAAGGGTATATGTGCTTTGTTTTGTATGAATGACTTTGGCAGTTGAATGAATGATACTGGTAACATATGCTTTGATTTTTAATTGAAACGAATCAATTTAAACAGAATTAATTTTCTATTAATGTTTTAGGAGAAATTTAAAACGCCAAATCTCTTACTTATAATTAGGGTTTTATTACAGGCATCCTATATAGGTGCAATACTTAGATGCAAAAAGTAATATACAGGGTGTCTCAAAAATATAGGTACAAGCTTTTAGGGGAGGTAGATAACATCTAAAGGAATGAGAATTGCATAGGAACCCATAACCGGAAACGTCACCGTAAGTCAATAGACGGCGCTGTTCATCAGTGCGCTAGAGGGGAAATTTCGGATTTCATCATTCGAGCGGTAGTCGGCTTACGAAGAGCATGCAAAGGTATTCGAACAGGGAGCTGGCAGACATGCACTTAGTGTATGGAATAGCTGAGGGCAACGGACGAGCCGCTCAACGAATGTATCAAGAACGCTCCCCACACAGACATGTACCGGGCCACCGTTTGTTTGTGCGTGCGCATCAAAATTTGTGCGATTATGGGTCATTAAGAGGAAGCAGAAGTGAGGGCAGGCCACGATCGCCGCGTACTCCCGCCATGGAAGAAAGTGTGTTGGATGCCATGGAGACTAATCCTAGTACCAGCACACGTTCCATTGCCTCTGTCTTAGGAGTGTCTCGTTGCAGTGTAGAGCATGTTTTGCACGGCGAGTCCTTACACATCTTTCATCTCCAAAGGGTTCAGTTACTTCTCCCCACAGATCATCCTGCACGTGTGCGTTTTGCGCAGTGGTATCTCCAAGAAAGTGCCCAAGATGTGAATTTCCCAGCTTATGTTTTGTTTATTGATGAGGCCAGTTTCACTCGGGATGGCGTATTTACGTATCGGGATATGAGTTTTACGTATCGGGATACATTGAGAGTTGTCGGTACACATACCAAAGGTCCCATAGACGTCCAACTGAAGACACCCCAGCCATCACTGAGCCACCACCCGCTTGTACTGTTCCGACCTGACATGCAGGTTCCATGGCTCATGGGGTTGGCGCCATACCCTCAGTCTCCCATCGGTGTGATGAAGTTTAAATCGGGATGCATCACTCCAGTCTATCCGTTGTCAATTTTCGATGGTCCAGTTTCAATATTCTTTAGGTCAGGCAAGGCGTTGAGCCTGGTGTTGTGCCATTAGAAGTGGGATTCTCGTAGGTTGGCGGCTCCCGAAGCCAAGATGATGAAATGAATATTGCACGCTCCATGCACTGACTTCCCGGCTGGAACCCGCATTCAGATGGGAGGTGATTTCAGGCAATGTCTGGCCCCTATAAGTCCGTATAATGCAGGCCAGATGGCGAAGCCCATGATCATTCAAGGCTGGTTATCCTTTGCAGTTTGTCCAGGTGTTTTTGTTTTGCTGGAATTATCATATTCCCGGAACACACTTGAAACTGTCGTACGAGAAAATCCAAGTTCATTGACAATTTTGGAGATCAGAGGTCCCATCCGTCGGGCACCTACGATCTGTCCTGTCAAATGCATCTAAATCCCGTACCTTTCCCATTACGATTCTCACGACAAATGCTTGGGAAAGCCAAAGCTGACAGCTGTATATGACCAGAGTTTCAGCAATGCATGCACGCAAATGTGGGACTTGCCGTGTTTAATTTGTATAACGTCTCCTATCCCGAATTCAATGGCACTTCAGTGTAATAGATCTATAAAATCCTTAGGAACAACACCTTTATCATAAAAAATATTCAGAATTTCGATCAGATATATGACAACTCAAATGTTCCCAGCTCTAAGGATTTCAGTGGTGTTTCATCCACCCATTGGGATTTATGCAGTTTTAATTTAGCGATAGACAAAGTGACTTCGGAATGTGATGTAGGATCATCATTAAAGCCAGTAATGCATCTATCCTCATTACAAACAATGGGAGTAGAAATATCCACATTATTTAGAACATCTGTGAAATGCTCAGTCCACCTATCCATCACAGAATCCTCACTTTCAACCACCTTGCCATGTTTATCCCTTAATCCCTGAGTATTTGTCTGTTTCTTCCCCCATAAAACATTAATAATCTGGTACAACTCCATGCTGTTGTGCTGCCTAACTTCTTCCTCAGCTTGTCAGCCAAGCTATCAAGCCAAAGATTCTTATCAGTTGATTCTTATCAACTGATCCTTTGGTAAGTGCACTTGGCTACTGATCTAAAGGACCTGGGTTCGAGCCCCGGGTAAGGCATGAATATATGTGTTATTTTTCTGCTGAGGTCCTGCCATCCTCCCAAATTTTACTATGGCATATAAACTGACAGGCTCCTGTCAGACCTCGGTGGCAAGCAGCTGCTTGAGGGGTATTTATTTTTATTTTTACACTGGTTTCCATAAATTAAGGAAAACTCAAAAAACTTATGATAAACAGAAAACTATATGATGATTTTAATGAAATTTGATGAAAACATGAATTACAATGCTAGTTTCAGAATGGCATAAAATATTTTACACGAGAAACATTTTTCGTCAAAAAATAACACAGGAACGTGTTCAAAAATGAGGTGTCAGAATGCAATGGGCAAAGTTCTTTAATGAGGAGTGTGCTCACCCCTTACAGCAATACAGGCATGCCAGCGATGTTCTAAGCTGTTTATGATGTGAATCAGCTCAACAGGAAATAACGGCCATTGTTTCTTTAAAGCAGAAATAAGCTCCCCTTTATTTCAGGTAACGCATTGAGGGCAGCAACGCCTTCCAAGAGCATCCCACACATACTCAATCGGATTTAGGTCGGGATATCGAGCTGGCCACTCCGTGCAGTTGGTCTCCTCTTGAAGGTATTGTTCCACTAGTCGAGCTCTGTGTGGAAGAGTGTTATCGTTTTGTAAGATGAATGTTTCACCTGTTGCACAAGCATAAAAATAAAAAAAAAATACCCCCTCAAGCAGCTGCTTTCCCCAGAGGTCTGACAGGAGCCTGTCAGTTTATATGCCACAGTAGAAGATCTGAGAGGATGGCAGGACTTCAGCAGAAAAACAATACGAACATCCATGCCTTAACCGGGGCTCGAACCCAGGTCCCTTAGATGAGCAGCCATGTACATGTCGCAGGGAGATGATGAAAATAGGGATTTGATCAAATTCCTAAGGTATATGATCAATTCACGGAAGATGTTAAAATAACAACTCTGTGGGGTGATTTCCCTGAAGAAAGTAAGTGATTTGATCAAATCCCTTAACTGTTTTAGTGAAAAGATGAAATAAACAAGTCAGGACTCGCACAGCTCTATGTTTCGCTTGTTACCACTCCCCTTTACCTCACCGCTCCCCTCTGGCGTCCGTGCCGGCCAGCGCCCAAACATTACGCGAGGAAGGTTGCGCGCATTTTTATTATTGTTTTCTATATTTCGAGTTTTATCAAGTACCTACTGTAGAAAAATGAGTTCAGATATAGAAAAAAAAATCAAACTCTGACTGAATTTGTATCTGAAGAACAGTTTAATGAAACTATCAGGACGTTTTTGAACAAGCGGCATGAAAAAGAAAAACCTTTGTGGACTCGCGAAAGGATAGAAGAAGCTGTCACAATCATTGAACAATTTAAATTAGCACCACTACTTAAACATTTTTCCCAGAAAGGTAAAAAAAAGGACCCTTTCTAGTGTCCAAAGTAGTGTCACGTGAGCTAAAGATTCATACTCAAGAGATTCACCACTTGACGGATTCGTTCTCACTTGGCCTCCGCTCATTCGGGGCGTTTCATTATAATTCGGACCACGGAGTCACGTGACCCGAAGATTCATACTCAAGAGATTCATCACTTTACAGATTCGTTCTCACTTGGCCTTCGCTCATGAAGGGCGTTTTGAATAATTCGGCAGGCGGTGTATTGTAGATCGAGATACATTAAGAATACCTTAAAAAGGCGATTCGGAAAGGAGATAATAAGAGGTGAAAAAGGCGATTCGGAAAAAACGAAAAAAGTACAATATACCGGCTACTACAATTCCGTAATAGCCGAAATAATTTGTGTTTCAATGACTATTGTTGTATTAACTATTCTACATTTAATAATGCATGGTTTACTAAATAAATACTTTTAATATCTAAACAATATTATTTCATCTTTTCACTAAAACAGTTAAGGGATTTGATCAAATCACTTACTTTCTTCAGGGAAATCACCCCACAGAGTTGTTATTTTAACATCTTCCGTGAATTGATCATATACCTTAGGGATTTGATCAAATCACTATTTTTATCATCTCCCTGCGACATATAAAAGGGTCCAAGATGTCATCTCTATACATTTGAGCATTGAGATTCCCACTCATCAACACATAGAGGTATGTGCATCCACCTAAGGAAATGCCATCCAAACACACTTCCTCCACCATAATTGTCTCTTTGACGGATGTTACTGGGATGATAGCGGGTACCTCGTTCTCTCCATATCAAACAATGTCCGGAATCACTCTGCAAGAATATCTGGACTCATCTGTGAAGAGTACTGACCTCCATTGCTCTTCTATGTAGTTAACATGCTTGCATGCCCAATTCAACTGCTCTCTCCAGTGATGTGACGTGAGGGATATACAAATTACTGGCCTTCTAGCATAGAGACCTCCCTCATGAAGCCATCTATGTACAGTAGAAGCTGATACAACTCTCCCAGTGGCTGCTGCAAGAGAGGATCGTAGCTGAGAGGGAGTAGACGTCCTGCTCCGTCTATGGACCACAGAAGGACTGACTTTGTCCTGATTCGAGCCAGCCAATAGCTCTCCACCGCAGTTCATTTGACAAATCTCTTGAGGTTATTCCTACAAAATGGCTATTTCACATTTCTTTAGTCGCATTTACAACACAAAAGAATGATCCACTTCAAAACACCCGTTTTCATGCCGCTATCCGATTATGCAAATTAATGCAACTTAGACTAATTTGCATATGATATGCACACTCGATATTACTTTACTAGTTACATGAACAAGTTAGGTGAGGATCGCACAATTTTTTGATGATTTATCACGATTTTTCTCATTGTTCCTTAATTTATGGAAACCAGTGTATTATTCATTAAAATTCGACGTTTTCAAGTGTTTACTCAACAATATTATTTAATGGTCATTTACTGAGGAGCAAAACTTAAATTTTATTCAAAACTTTCAATTGGTTACAATTCCTAGGTTACAATTCCTAATATCAAGGGGCGGGGGTGGCTCAGTCGGTAGCGCGCCAGGCTCGTAATCTGTAGTTCCCAGGTTCGAGTCCCAGCTGGGTCAGCGTTGAGATTTATCTCCGCAAAATTCCCCGCCCTGCCCACGGTCAGTAGGGGACACCGATGGGCTTGGAAAGGCCACCGCCCGTCGGATGGGACGTTAAGCCGTGGTCCCGTGTGCGGGAGAGCTATACCCTGTGCACGTTAAAGAACACGCTGGATGGCCTTGACGGGAGGCTACCATCTGTCTCCCAACAGCTGTTCCAGTGGGTCCCCTCCCCCAACCTTCTCTAAGCCTTCGGGGTCCATGTGACCTGGCCATTTAGCCCATGGTGTGCAAAAAAGTGCCGCTCAGAGGTAAAACAACCCAACCCAAATCCTAATATCAAAATATTACTTATGCAAAAGTGATCTGTGAATTTAGTTTCAAGGTTCGAGAATATAGTTTTGGAGGAGGGGGTGGGGGTGTCTCTGAGAATAATACTTGAATAGGGTTTTTCAATTACTAAAAGATTCCACTGGACAGGAAAGATTAAAATGATATTCTATATGTAATAAAATTTTACAGTTTTTTTTAAATCTATTTGTTGTGTCAGACATATATTTTGAGGCTAAAAACTAAATTATACAAATACAACTATTTTGGATTTCAAAGCAGGTAAGAAGTTTGAGATTTCGCATAAGACGACCGAATTTTTTCTAGTCCCTAAAACAGAGATGTATTTTTAATTTATCTGTAAGAACAAAAATGTCTACAGACAGACAGATGACAACAAAATGAAAATATTAGCTCTTTTTTTTCTGAAAATGAGCTAATAACCAAAAAATTACCACTGAACACCAACAACACCAACAAGAATTTGGGGCGGGGGTGGCTCAGTCGGTAGCGCGCCAGGCTCGTAATCTGTAGTTCCCAGGTTCGAGTCCCAGCTGGGTCAGCGTTGAGATTTATCTCCGCAAAATTCCCCGCCCTGCCCACGGTCAGTAGGGGAAACTGATGGGCTTGGAAAGGCCGCCGCCCGTCGGATGGGACATTAAGCCGTGGTCCCGTGTGTGGGAGAGTCATACCCTGTGCACGTTGAAGAACACACTGGATGACCTTGACGGGAGGCTACCATCTGTCTCCCAACAGCTGTTCCAGTGGGTCCCCTCCCCCAACCTTCTCTGAGCCTTCGGGGTCCATGTGACCTGGCCATTTAGCCCATGGTGTGCAAAATAGTGCCGCTCAGAGGTAAACCAACCCAAACCAACAAGAATTTAAGAGAAATGAAACATAAGAGAAATATATAGCAGTTTTCTTTAACAATCATTTTTAAAAATACTGTCATAATATTAAGTTTTTGTAATTTTTAAAATGTACAACACAAATTAATTAGAAAAATACAAACCTTCACAACTTCTTATTACACTATTCATTTTGAACCCTGGTGGACAAAGAGCTTGTGTTGGGTGATGTGGTCTTTTTAATTGGCATTTGTAGCTTCCGTTAATGTTTACACATATTTCAGTTGAGATATCACACTGGTTCAAGTTTTCAGTGCATTCATTTATGTCTGCCAAAGAATTGAAACACATAACTATTTGAATAACACCAATATCATTAAGGATTAAAACAATTAAAAAAGGAATAAAACAAACTAAGAATAAGGTAAATTTTGGCTCACAATTACCTGCAAGGTAGCAGAGCAATAAAATTAGATATATTAGAAGTGTTCTACCTTACTATGGTTGAAAAAAAAATAAATATGGCTATCACACCAGATAAAAGAAGAGTAATAAGATGAATGAGTTGGGTTGGGTTGTTTTACCTCTGAGCGGCACTTTTTTGCACACCATGGGCTAAATGGCCAGGTCACATGGACCCCGAAGGCTCAGAGAAGGTTGGGGGAGGGGACCCACTGGAACAACTGTTGGGAGACAGATGGTAGCCTCCCGTCAAGGCCATCCAGCGTGTTCTTTAACGTGCACAGGGTATGGCTTTCCCGCACACGGAGCCACGGCTTAACGTCCCATCCGACGGACGGCGGCCTTTCCAAGCCCATCGGTGTCCCCTACTGACCGTGGGCAGGGCGGGAATTTTGCGGAGATAAATCTCAACGCTGACCCAGTTGGGACTCGAACCTGGGAACTATAGATTACGAGCCTGACGCGCTACCAATAAGATGAATGAACTGAATCGTGATTCAACAAGTAAAAAACAATTGGTATAAAACAAACAGTTTGGGGGAGTATATGAGGTTCTGGGAATTGAAAAGGATATGGGAAATCCCATACCATATATATAGGGAAAAAGAAAAGGACCACCGAAATGTGAATGAAGGAACACAAATGAGACATAAAATATAACAAAGAAAGCATAGTATTATCAAGAAGGACAATTAAAGGGGACTTTTACTTACACTTTGAAGAGATCAAAATGGTAGCTGCACCACCACAAATTATCAGCTGAACATAGCTGAATGATTGGTGATTTTATAAGAACAAAGAGAAATGGATTAATGATGAAATTATAATACCTTCCCTACCATAGAGATTACTAATAGATAGAGAAAAAAATAGATTGAAAAGACAGCGAAATGTGAACAGCTGTTCAATAATAAGAATGAGGGAACTAGCTCAAACACTGAAATGACCAACTGAGCAGCAGTGATAGCAGTCCTATAAAGTATAAATCAACAGCATTCGAAAATTTCATGTTATTCTGAAGAAGTTTTATGACAAAGTAAAACATGTAAAGCTAATGATTGTATTTCTTTAAATTTTCAGTTAAAGTAAGTAAAACATTTTCTCTTCCAGATGAATTTTGTACATGTGTTCTGAATTGCAACCAACAAAGATTTTCGATGGGATTTAAATCTTGGCTTCCAGGTGGCCAATTCATTATTTCAAAGTCAGCAGTATGCTCCTGCAACCATGCAGTAGCCAACCTGGACCTGTGAAATGAACAGTTGTTTTGCTGGTATACGCTATCTCCATTGGGATGCATGATGGCCATAAATGGGTGAAATGGTCAGCCACGAGTTTTACGTATTGGGATACCTTGAGAGTTGTCGGTACACATACCAAAGGTCCCACAGATATCCAACTGAAGATACCCCAGGCCATCACTGAACCACCACCAGCTTGTACTGTTGTGACCTGACATGCAGGATCCATGGCTTCATGGGGTTGGCGCCATACCCTCAGTCTCCCATCGGTGTGATGAAGTTTAAATAGGAATTCATTACTCCAGGCTATCCGTTGCCAATTTTTGATGGTCCAGTTTCAATGTTCTTTAGCCCAGGCAAGGCGTTGAGCCCAGTGTCACGCCGTTAGAAAAGGGTTCTCTCATAGGTCGCCGAGATGATGAAGTGAGTGTTGCACGGTCTGTGCACTCACTTCCCTGGCTGGAACCCACATTCAGTTGGGAGGTGATTTCAGATAATGTCTGGCATCGGTCCGTACGATGCGGGTTAGACAGTGAAGCCCACAATCATTCGAAGCTGGTTGTCCTTTGCAGTTTATCCGGGTTCGTGTTTTTTTGCTGGAATTTTCATATTCCTGGAACACTTTTGAAACTATCACACTAGAAAATCCAAGTTCGTTGACAATTTCGGATCATCATGTGCACATGGATGTGCACATGATGATCCATCATGTGCATCATGTGCCCGATGGATGGGACACATCCAACGGTCACCTACGATCTTCTCTCTGTCAAATCCCGCACCTTTCCCATTATGCTTCTCACGACAAATGCTTGGAGAAGCCAAAGCTGACAGCTATATATAACCAGAATTTCAGCAATGCATGAGCAAAAATGCGGGACTTGCGGTACCGAATTTGAATAACATCTTCTATCCCTAATTCAATGGCACTTCAGTGTATTACTTTATTGCTATATAAACTATCTCATTATGGAATCAGAGATCATGCACTAAACAGGTTTAGAACATATATTTGAAAGAGAGAATAAGCAGTTAAGAATAATGGACATCAAATAATTTCTTGGAGGTAAAACACGGGGTCCCTCAGAGCTCACTTTTAGATTCAATTTTATTTTAAATTTTTATCAGTGATCTTTGTGATATATATTTAAATGGCTCACTTCTGTGCAATTGTGCATTCCAGTGATAACATGTCTCACCTAAAAGCCTCAATGGAAAATGATCTGCTTAAAACACATGAATGATTAAATTTTAAAAATTTAAATTTAAGCACATAAAAAACAACATTCATATTCTTTGAGCTAAGAAATGCTCAAACAGATTTAATATTAAGTATTATAAAGGACAATTTTAATATTAAGTCTAAATTGTACAGTCGCTGAAAAAAGTATCCGAACACTATGGTTGATAATCTATGGTTAATATCTGGCAACCTTCGTGTCACGTGACACGAAGGTTACCAGATCACTAATTTCTAAAAAAATCGTTGCCACATATTTTTCCTGAATTCTGTAATCAACCATAGTGTTCGAATGCTTTTTTGAGCGACTGTACTACGATTAGACTTTCGTTTTTTGACATTGAATGACTGAATACATTTAATTACTTTGGTGTTGATATTAATTCCTTGTAACAAATGGAAGAATCATGCAGAAAAACTAAAATTGAAAATAAGATCAGTCTTATGCACTTTACATTATATTAAAAAGGTATTGTTTAAAGTATTCTTAAAAGATTTATACTACGCTTGGGTATATTCTAGGAATCAGTAGCTGGGGAGGAGATTATTTACATAAATCGCATAACTTATTTAAAATACAGAAAATTTTTTAAACGTGTTTCAATTTAGGTTCACATATCTGGGTTTTGCATTTTATCATTTCCATAATTTAAGGCAAATTTATATATTTAAAATTATATTGCTCTTGAATCAACAACAACAATGGCTATCTCAGAAAATAGCTCATGGTAAAACAAGACAAAAGGGTTTACTATCTGAAGTGCCTCTAGCCAAAAAAAAAAACATCTTGCAAAGACATTTCCTATACTTTGCACCTAAATTATTTAATGTTAAGTTTTGAAATGAGAACTGAAAAAAAAATCCAGCAACTTTCAAAAACACATTGTGTAATATTATTCTAAATATGTCTGATTTTGAAAACATTGTCAAATAATGTATAAAAAAGATTATGCTGTACATTAAGAAAATTTCATAAGTTACTAATAGAATCTGGATGGGCTGACATGCTCCTTGATTCTAAATGTGAGATACACTAGAGTGAAAAAAACTGCAACACCTGGAACGATGAAATCCATTTTATTGAAACGCAGGCAGCTTTTAGAATACACTGAGATGTGCAATTGATTACATTATCAAAAAAATATTGAGAATTACCACATTGCCTACCCGGTATAGTGGTGTAATTAGTATGATGTTAAACTGTCCCACGCAGCAATGCATTCATGAACATGGCGAGGAAGACTATCATACAGCTGTATAATATCCTCCTAAGGGATAGAATGTCAAATAGCGCGAAGTTGCTGTTCCATTTCAGCGACAGTGGTTAGCGCACCTCTTAGGTATTGTTGGAGCTGTCAGCCATCATGTCCCAGACGTGTTCAATAGGCGAAAGATCTGGCGAGCATGCTGGCCATGGTAGTACCTGAACGTTTTGCTCGTGTAGATACTGCAGACTAATGCAGGTTGTGTAGGGATGGGCGTTATCTTGCTGGTAAAAAGTTTCCGCTGCTGAACAAATGGGACAGACACTGGCTGCAAAATGTTGGTAACATTCATTGGGCAGTTAGAGATCCCCTTATGATGGCCAGTTCTGACCGAGATGTCCGACTAATGGCATCCCACACCAAGACATCAGGTGATGGAGCTGTGTGACATAGTCGCACGTACTGGGTGGCATTCCTTTCCCCTGGATGATGGCGAACACATTATCTACCATTGTGCTGACCAAGATAGAAACGAGATTCGTCACTAAACACCATGGTACTCTACTCTTGTTCGTTCCAGTTCTGTCTGAGGTGACACCACTGAAGACATACTTGCATGTGGGCAGATGTGAGAGGTAAATGCAGTGTTGCTCAATAGACTCACTATGAAAACTGTAAAAGTGTGTTGTTTGCCGTCTGCCTGATAATTCAATGTATCTGTTGCCATCCCTTCGCAGTTGCATTGCAGTCACAAATCTGTCAGGTAATGCTATGCATCGCAAATGGTGGTCCTGTCGCTTCATGGTCATATGTCGTCTTCCTGATCCTTGTAGCCGTGTGCTGGATCCTTGAATCCACTTGCGTTGTATGTGTACGATGGTGCTGGGATTGCAGCCAACAAGGATGGCCACATCTCTGTCTGACAAACCAGCTTCTCTAAGGCCAATGATTCTTCCAACTCAAAGTCTGTTAATTGTTGGAATAGCTGTCGACGTCTGTGTAAGGGCATCTTTAGCGTTTTAGAACAATTTTGCAATGTTTTGTCAACCAGGGAGCTTTGGTTGCCATATCTGTGTTTGACTGCTCCGCACCTGTGATGTCAGCTCACACCTGTCCAATCATTTTGATTGTCCTGCAAACCTAATCATTTCCATGCATTTCTGTTACTATTGCCTCCCTAAATTTTGTCACATTTGCATAAATTCTTGCTAGTGTTGCATTTTTTATTTGCTGTATTCATTTGTAATGATACTTATATCTGAATAAATTATTATTATTATATAATCTCCATGATTCAAAAAAAGTCGATTTTCAACATTTGTTACGTATATTTTTCATTTTGCACCACTCTGAGCAGATGACACACCATTGTTTCAGATTTCCTATTATTGCAGTTGCAATTTGCCACCTCAGAAACGATAAAATTCCAAATTTTTAGTAATTCAAATAGAAAACATATTGTAATTTGCCAATGAAGCATAATGCAGTTTTGGTATATTTGTATGTATAATTTGCATACACTGGCCTCCATAAATTAAGGAACCTGAAAACCTGGTTTTTACCAACATCCTGTTGGATTTGCTGCATGTGAATTGGAAAACAGGTGTATACAAAACTGTGCATAAGAATAACAATTGATAAACGGAATAACACTTTTAATTCCCAAAATTATATGCAAATACAGACACATGGTAAAAAGGTGTTGGGTTGTTTTACCTCTGAGCGGCACTTTTTTGCACACCATGGACTAAATGGCCAGGTCACATGGACCCCGAAGGCTCAGAGAAGGTTGGGGGAGGGGGCCCACTGGAACAGCTGTTGGGAGACAGATGGTAGCCTCCCGTCAAGGCCATCCAGCGTGTTCTTTAACGTGCACAGAGTATGGCTCTCCCGCACACGGGGCCACGGCTTAACGTCCCATCCGACGGACGGCGGCCTTTCCAAGCCCATCGGTGTCCCCTACTGACCGTGGGCAGGGCGGGGAATTTTGCGGAGATAAATCTCAACAACGCTGACCCAGCTGGGACTCGAACCTGGGAACTACAGATTGCGAGCCTGGCGCGCTACCGACTGAGCCACCCCCGCCCCAGGTAAAAAGGTGAAGATCAACTGTGGTTCATAGTATGGGGTGTGGTCACCTCTTACCACTATGTAGGTCTCGAAATGATGTCTCATGCTGTTGATAAGAGTGTCCAGCAGTGCTGTGGATAGTAATCTTCACTTCTCCATCAAAGCACATCGAAACTTTGAGAAGCTTACAGGAGTGGGATTCAGAGAAGAAATCAATCTCCCGAGAGCATCCCATCTTCTATTGGAATAGGGTCACTAGACAGTGTTAGCCACCCATGCAAATAAAAGTGCTATTCTCCACATAGCAACTGACAAGGTGACAATGGTGCAGATGAACATTATCATCCTGTAGGAAGAAGGTATCACCTATTGCACTCACATATGGTTGCAGGAAGGGGTCCAAGATTTCCTCCCTGTACCTGCGACTGGTGACATAGCCTATTGAAAGAATATGCAGATCTGTGAGGCCACCCAAAGATATCCCTCCCCAAAGCATGACACTACCACCATTGGAGGTATTATGTTCATGGATATTTGTGGCATAACATGTTCTTGGTTCCTTCCATATCAACTGATGCTGCAAATTGCTTTAGAAGTCAAATCTTTAATTATCCATGAACAGCCTGGACTACTATTGCTCCTGGATCCAGCTGACGATGTCTGCACCAGTTTAGATGGTCCTTCCTGTAGCACCAGTTTGCACCAGATTAGCACACCACTGCTTGCCCTAATATATAAGCACCCCTCATGAAGTCTTAATCATACAGCGGGAGTGGATATCATCATCTCACTTGCTGCTGTGAGGTCTAATCACAGTTGGCATGCTTGTCAGCATCCTGCACCTCTGGGCACATAACACCAGATAACAGTTGTTGCCCCCCCCATCATCGTCCACTACCTGAGTAATTTGGATATACTCTGTCTTTGTTGGAATCTCTGCTAAAGTCTATTCAACATCTGCTTGAATTTGGCCTGCAACAAGCCGACCTATGACTTGCTGACTGAACTGTTTCTAATATTGAAATATTATGATGCATCTTATTTACAAGTATTATTCTTACAAACTTATGTATTATGAAATTATACAGTATTATAACTTCTTAAATCTTGAATTAAGTTTTTAGAAAAATTAATAAAAGAACAAATTATAAAAAAAAAATACACAATACATACATACCTATACAGTTTCCTGTATCGAAACTATATTTAAACCCAGAAGGACATGAGATTTGCTCCTGTTTCAACACACTTGCAATACACCCGTAGCTACCAATACCATTAATGCATTTTTCAGTCTCAGAATTACAAGTATGCAAGTCCTCTGCACATTCATCTACATCTACAAAAATGAACAAAAATGAAATACAGATTAAATTATAAAATAATTAATATTAATCAGCATTTTCAACCAAAATTAGATTAAAATATATAAAGAAAACAGTCTGCGAAAGTAGCTTGGCTCAAACTGGAAGGAAAGCTGTTACCATTCTCCTGCTATGATTGATTCATATAACTGGTTAGGCATAGAATTAAGGACTGACCTTGCCTTCCTGTGATGAAGACTATTAGAAATTGCCAGAGGAAATATCATTTCTTCTGAAGAGATACAGTCGCTCAAAAAAGTATCCGAACACTATAGTTGATTGCAAAATTCAGAAAAAATATCTGGCATTGATTTGTTTAGAAATTAGTCATCTGGCAACCTTCGTGTCACGTGACACGAAGTTTGCCAGATGACTAATTTCTAAAAAAATCAATGCCAGATATTTTTTCTGAATTTTGCAATCAACTATAGTGTTCGGATACTTTTTTGAGCGACTGTACAAAGTGGAGGACTGCTGGATCAGTTTCTTTTATTAATCTGGTCTTCTAGGCCATTTTGTGTTTTTTTTTTTAGCAAACAGCAGCAAATTGGTTGCCATTAATGTGAGTCATAGGTTTGATGCCTTGAGACCACTTCATGCCTAAGAATTTACTTGGGGGAAGAGATAATAAAATTAGAAATATTATTTCAGAATAAATCCTTATGAGTGAACACAGTGAGAAATAATAAATAACAGATTTGTTTCACAATTATCGCTGTTGGGAGATTTATGTCTCCAAGAGATGCTAAAATGATTGAATCGACCAATGACCACCCGGCAATGTTATCGGACTAGCGAAACGATGAAAGGACCACTGCAGTAACCAAATGTAAAACCTCAGTAGCAACTACGGCGAGTGCACCAGCCAAGGATTTCCTCCGATAGCGGTATACATACTTAAGCGTTTAACTGCACAATACCTAAAATGAACTATTACCATCGAATCGTTTTAGTATCTCTAGTTGCAACACAGGAGACTTAAATCACCCAACAGTGATAACTGTGAAATAAATCTGTTATTCATTTCTGAATTTAATAAAACTCTATAACACTATACAAGTAAAACATAGCAGAGAGGCAGTATAATCCAACATTAATGGTAACAGTGATGTATCAGGATTTATGGTAACAAGATTTTACACGATGGGTATCAAAATGTAGTTTGGTTCAATCAGTACAACACCAAACATAACCATTTTCAAATTCCCACTGCAATAGAGCAACTTCATATGTGATCAAGCTACTCGATCACGAAACATATCTGACCACAGCAGAACAGATACATTCAGCAAAAAATGGTAATGCATAATATTTTTATAATTAAATCTTTTAAAATACTCTATAAGTATCATATTCAGTAAAAAAAGAAAATATGCATATATTCTAATACAATACCTGAAGTTTGCATAAGCTCCAATAACTAGCCATTAGTCTAATATTGTAAATATTAGTAGTGCAAGTCAGGAAATATGTAAAATAAGTTAATTTGGTTAGGTAAAGTAGACCACCAACTTAGAACAGTTTTGTGCACTCGGACTTTATAACATCAAAGCTACTCATTTTTGATAAGCGATATCGTGCACATGAAATTAAACATTGAATTGTAAAAAACATAAAATAATAACAACTTACTTTGCAGGGCCATTTACCTTACCTACAAACTTTATATATTGTTATTATCTCTCATAAGGAATTTCGCTTTATAGATATATAGATATGTTCATTCTATGTTAAGGAGACATTTCTGTACCTGAAATATAGACAAACACATCTTATGTGCCATTTTGGCACCACAAATCCTGATACATCACTGTTACCATTAAAGTTGGATTTTACTACCTCATTTCTGCTAAACGTTACTTATATACAATGTTATAGTTTTATTAAATTTATGATATATACACTGTGATTTTATTGTATTACATATCATTTCTGCATAATAGAAACAGATATTTAATTTTGAATGTTAATTTCTTCACATACCAGGCAAGAAAAATCTCTACAACAGTAAAATAATGTCTTCAGACTTTGATGTCGCCATAATATGTAGCATGCTTCAAGCTTCTACTAAAATTATTTGCAGTTTGGAAATAGTAATCGCTTCTCCTGTTGATTCTGTTAGTGCCATACTTAGCAAACAAATAAATGAAATACTTAGGCTATACTTTTAAGTACATATTTCATTTTTGCTACCATTTTCCAAGAAGTTCAAATTTATTGCTGCAATGATATATTATTCTGGATTTAACTTACACCCAATCAAGAGTTAAGGAACTTCAAAATAATATGAATGAAATGGGATTTAATATTATAAAATATTAGTAACAGCCAGACCTGAATTTAGCAAAAAAAAAGGTGCAAGATCGAGATACCATTCTTACATAAACAAATCTTTTTATCAGAATAAATTAGTATTTGTAATAGCTGTTGCTCCTCAGCAAACTCTCAATTCAAAAGCAAATAGTAATTAATGCATTGGAATGCCATCTTTTCCACTAACATACTCTTTATTAAGAGTTTGGCAATTCCATGTATATCTTTACATAGTTTGACATCTTTACATACTGCCTGACCTAAAACTAATATTAGCTATGTAATATGGGAAAATCAGTAACTTAAATTTGTGTTTTTTTTATGTAAATACTATACTGAAACCACTATAATTGAAAACTAATTTTGTCCAGCTTACTGAAGGGATGTAATGTAATGTAAACTAATCTGATAACCAATAATTATCTTCAGAGAAATATTCAAAAAACAAAATGACAGTAATTCAACTATTACACACGCAGACAAAATAAGGGGGCGGGGGTGGCTCAGTCGGTAGCGCGCCAGGCTCGTAATTTGTAGTTCCCAGGTTCGAGTCCCAGCTGGGTCAGCGTTCAGATTTATCTCCGCAAAATTCCCCGCCCTGCCCACGGTCAGTAGGGGGACACCGATGGGCTTGGAAAGGCCGCCGTCCGTCGGATGGGACGTTAAGCCGTGGCCCCGTGTGCGGGAGAGCCATACCCTGTGCACGTTAAAGAACACGCTGAATGGCCTTGACGGGAGCCTACCATCTGTCTCCCAACAGCTGTTCCAGTGGGTCTCCTCCCCCAACCTTCTCTGAACCTTCGGTGTCCATGTGACCTGACCATTTAGCCCATGGTGTGCAAAAAAACTGCCGCTCAGAGATAAAACAACCCAACCCAGACAAAACAAATCACAGAGCACCAAATATTTTGCACATTACCACAGACACAATGCACCTGAATGCCTCTTAACATCCAGTGTCACGTGATACGAAGGTTGCCAGATCACTAATTTCTAAAACAAACCATTGCCAGATATTTTTTCTGAATTCTGTAATCAACCATAGAGTTTGGATATTTTTTTGAGCGACTGTACACTGTTCATTTCGATCACTGTTAACATTCTCAAAGATAACTGTATAACTTTGAAGATGTAGTGACATTGCATTAGGCCTATTAGACTGGGTTTTGCATACAGGATAGAATGAACAAACTCTAGCACTTATTGGTTTATTCATCCATTGTACAAAAAAAAAGTTTTACCTAGTTTAAAATATTAAATTTTTGAGCTGAAATTCGTAAGAAAAACAATAATTAATACAAAGCTGCCATATTTACTTACCTACACAGCTTGCAGAAGCTCCATTTACTCCAGGTGCAGGTTTGTAGCCTGGAGGGCACTGGGTTTGGGATTGAGCAATGCATTGATAACCAGGAGATGCATTCACACAAATTTCTCCAGGCATGCAGTTATGGGTTCCTTCATCACACTCATCAATTTCTAACAGAATAGAGGTGGAAGTTTGCAAAACATGTTAAAATATACTTTTATATAAAATACATTTAAATATACTGTCGCTCAAAAAAGTATCCGAACACTATGGTTGATTACAGAATTTAGAAAAATATCTGGCAACGTTTTTTTTAGAAATTAGTGATCTGGCAACCTTCGTGTCACGTGTTCGGATCATAGTGTTCGGATACTTTTTTGAGCGACTGTACAATTCAAGCAATAACTATAACATGTAACAAAGCTATAGAAATCAAGTAACCACAATTCTAATCTGGTAACTAGAACAAACAAGCTAATGAATATATACATACTATACATATCTATGCTACATGCATACATATAGTATGTATGTAGTATGCATGCATGAATACATATACACACACACACATGCATGCAAAATCCTCATTGATCTGGCCTCATCACTTGTATATGGTTAATTCTCATCTCAGACTGGTTGGACCTCCATAGGCATGGGAGATGGAGGTCCAAGCAGTCTGTTTTATTTTGTTGTCCAAACATGACTGTCCTGAGCTACAGCTGCTGCATTTGACCACTGCAGGCAAATTCTAGCAAGGTCCTGTTTGACATTGTCTGTCCACCACATCCTATGTCTCCCTCTTTTCCTGAGGCCTTTAGGTATAATGCTCATAACCCCATTCACCAATCTGAAGATATGCATACGGGCAACATGATCAAATCAATGCGCTCTCTCTTTGCATAATATGCTGTTCAAAGGACGTTTCCAACTACTTCTTTTAACTTAATCATTACTTACAAAGCCAAACCATCTAATGTCAAGATATTGCATAAACATCTAGAATCAAAGGAATTGAGTGTTTTGTTGCTTAGAAAGGGTCAAAGTTTCACTATCATAATTAATCCTAGAAGGAACCAAACTATTATACAGCCTAATATTAGTCTTTGGATGTGCCTATGCTTATTTTTTCCACACGTTCCATAGATTCGTAAGTCCCAACAGCAATCCCTATTTTTCTGTTCGTCTCATGCAGCATATCACCATGTCTGTTACACACTTCCTGAGATAATTAAACCGGGATACTTACTGAAGAGCATAACCATTCAAAGCAGCTGAAGCATCATTTGCCTGATCAATTTTCAATACCTTAGTTTTCTCTTTGTTTATCACTTTCATCCCCAAACCTACTCTATTACCAGTCTCATCAATATCCCTAATGAAAGCCTTCATCTCATCAACATCATTATCCAACAGAGTCAAATCACCTGCATAATCTAACTTAAAAAGTTTAAAATCTTGAGACTATTTAAAGCCAAACTTTTTCTTTTGCAGAGAATTCCACATAACATAACCAGAGAGAAAAAGAGACTAAATGTACCTTTGTCTAACTGCACTAACAATGCTAAACCATTCACTACAAGCATTTAATCCAAATCTCACATATGATTCAGTGTTATTATAGAGAACTTCAATTATGCTAACTAACTTGTCTGGTATGCCATATGATCTAATAATGAACCACAAATTATTAAAAAACAGAGTCAAAAGTCTTTATGAAATTTATAAAGCTAGTAACCACAAGTTTTGGAAATTCTAAATGTTTCTGAACAATCTACCTAAGTGAAAATATTTTATCTATATATCCCTACCACTCTGAATCTGAACTGTTCATCCTGCAGTTCTTCATTACCAAATTATTAATTCCATTAAACACAATAAGCAAATAACTTTACCTCAAAAAGAACATAGACTGATTTCCTATAATTATCACAAGACCTGCGATCACCTTCTTAAAAAACAGGGATTACAATAGCTGTAGTAAACGTCTTAGGAACAAACCTTTATGATAAAAAAAGTTCAAAATTTAAATAAACCAAATGATAACATAAACGTTTCCAGCTCTTCGCATTTCAGTAGTAATTTCATCTATCCCTGGAATTTTAATCAGTTTTAATTTAGAGACAGTCAAAGTAACTTCAGAATGTGGCATAGGACCAACATTGAAGCCAGTAATGAATCTATCCTCATTACAAAAAATGGGAGTAGAACTAACCACATTATTTAGAACATCTCTTAAAAGGTTAGCCCACCTAGTCATGACAAAATCCTCACCTTTGATGACCTTACCATGTTCATACCTCAATCCCTGTATGCCAGTCTGTTTCTTCCCACACAAAAGATTAACTATCTAGTACAACTCTCTGCTGTTGTGCTATCTAACTGCTTCCTCTGTTTTGTCAGCAAGCTATCAAGCCAAAAATTTTAATCAGTTGTAACTGCTTCTTTACACATTGATTAAGGACTTTGCAATGCTGTCTGTTAGGACTAACTGGGTGTTGATTCAGCTAATTCCAGCAGTTTATTCTTTCAAAAATAATCTCCAGTGCCTTATCACTCAAATTACTTTGCCTCCTCTGCCCAATTTTATCCAACCCAGTGCTGTTAGGTTCAAGAAAAGCCTGATAAACTGATCTCATTCTTTTGTTAACTTTAAGCAAACCACAATTGCCCTAATCACTAAGTAACTTATGATGGAATGCATTGACAATATCTGGATCTTTCAGAGCTTCAGTGTTAAAGGCAATTCTCTTAACCTTAGTACATTTCTTAAGCTGCAGTTGTAACACACTTTTGACCAGAATATGGTCAGACCCAATTTCAGCTCTCCTATATGACCTAGTATTCCTAACCAAACTAATCCATTTGCTGTTAATGAATATATAACCAATCATATTCCTATGCAATCCACCAGGTAAAGCACGTGTATTAATATGCTACGATGTTTGTAACAAGTATTAGTTTTTCTCAAACCATTAAGCTGTAGCAGATATTTTCTATTACCATTGCAACTGCCAGTGCCAAAGGGACCTATTACCCTTGCCCACAGGTCAGAGTCAATACCAACTAAAGTTGGTATATAGTTATATACATACCTGTTTTAACACAAAATATTTTAAACAGATTTTCACTATTCGTATCATTAACAATAATAAGTTGATTGTTGCATGCAAAAATAAAATGTTCGATAGAGTTAGATTAACCATATTTAAATGCTTTACTAAAACAAAATGTTTGGACATTTTTTTACACGTATTATGCACAGAAATAGTAACATATTGATAACTATAATCAGCCTTCAAAATGTAAAATATAGCATTAAAAATTGAATTCTTTTAGTGTACAGAGAGCTAATCATTATCCTCAAAAATTAAAAACTTTGCATGAATTTAAACCACGGTTCACGGTTAAATTGTGATTAAATCTCTTTAATCTTATACACTGTGTTATTGATATTAAAAAAAATTCAATTAGTTAAATATACATTATTAGCAACCAAGGCGAAAATAAAACAGATTCTGATGATTGTAAAATAAATAATAAAATAACCATTGAAGTAAATCACACTAAAAATTAATTAAATGTAGAAATTCAGTAATAAATTTCACAGGAAAATATCTTGTAGACAGGAAACACTCGAAATAATTACTTGAAAAATATTGGTTGTCCTGACTGAGATTTGAACCAAGGTCTCTCAGAAATTCAACTAATTATTTCAAGTGTTTCTTGTTTACTAGGACGTTTTACTGTGATAATTTATTATCAAATTATTCATATAATGCTGTGAGCCTGAGTGACAAATATTACAACCATCAAATGTGGTGGCTTGGCTGCCTGATTCCTGATAACATATATGGCACATCTGGAAAAGCAACAAAAAATGTCAGAAATGCAAATATGACACTTTGTTGGAAAATGGTTAGCTCTTGACGTTCAGCAGTTAAGACACCCGGCATGCTTCTGAGAGACCTGAGTTAGAATCCCAGTAAGGACAGCCAATTATTTCAAGTGTTAAATCTAGAAATTTAATCAAATAATAATAATGCACAGATGAGAGAACAACAAGTGAGGAATAAAGAGCAGAAAAAAAAATCCAGTAAGTTAAAGATTAATAAATTCACTAACCTACACATTTTTGCCTAGCAACATCAAAATGTAGTCCTTGAGCACATCTTGGATCGCACTCGTAACCCCCAACTGTGTTGCGGCATTCCTCAGCATTTGGATCACATATGTCTATCTTCTCAATGCATTCATTAACATCTTTGGTACATAAAATATTTATGGACATAATACGAAAACACACAAACGACAAATACATAAAATGAAACAAAACTGAAATGACAACAAAACACTTCCACATAAGCAGACATTCAAACACAATAAAGAAAACATATATAAAGCTCCCCGAATCATCAGTTGTAATCGCCAATAAAAGTTAATAAAATTATTCTTAAAATCACTTTAAAACCGATTCTAAATTTTTTATACTGGAAAACACTAGAAGTTAAATACAATGAAAATTGCAAAGCACAATATAAATATATATACATTATAATTTTAGAAAGTTGCTTGCAAATAGCTTTAGTTCAAGAATTCCTCCTAAATGGTAAGACCTAAGACTACAAATTCAGTACAGCTTCTTCTTATTAGGAATTAAAGCAATGTAAAAAATATTTGTAGTAAGAAAACTGTGTATACTGTCATCAACAAGCTCTTCTATCGTTTAGTTGTGCCAAGAAAATAGGATGTGTATGGAATGGGATCGTTTATCCTAAAAAAAATCAGTATTACCAAATCACATACAATCCTCACATTTCATAAAATGGAGGGAATGTTGAATGAGACTGAACCAAGATGCATTGACTTTATTACAACAGTACTGTCGCTCAAAAAAGTATCCGAACACTACGGTTGATTTCAGAATTCAGAAAAAAATATCTGGCAACGATTTTTTTAGAAATTAGTGATCTGGCAACCTTCGTGTCACATGACACGAAGGTTGCCAGATCACTAATTTCTAAAAAACAAATCGTTGCCAGATATTTTTTCCGAATTCTGGAATCAACCGTAGTGTTCTTCTGAATTCTGGAATCAACCGTAGTGTTCGGATACTTTTTTGAGCGACAGTACAAGACTTTGCATTAATTTTTGAAGCAGCACTCAAAGTTATCATTTTGACTGAAATTGACCGATATGAGGATGCATTTATTTCCATTAATTCAGCAGGTTATCTATTTGAGATTAAGTAGCTGTAATTCCAAGTACGACTTGCTTTTGCAAAATAATAAACAAAATGCCTGATCAGTCCTTCGAAACTGAAGTGAATTTGAGAATGGTTGCTTTGGACATGGTAACTTACTTTAATTTGTTGTGGCAGTTGTCACTCAATTGTAGTTTGCTTTCCCATTTGCCCATGTAGCAACTACATGTTGCTACATTAAGAGTGAGAAGCCAAAAGATATAAAAGTGCAAATATTGTCTATCAAAATGCTCTATCTAATATTTTGATGCCTTTAATTTCTTTATTAATACTAATTTTTTCATTAATTTTCAAAAAATAATTTAAAGCATATTTTTATATATGCTAAATAGCCTAATATATTTAAGGATCAGAGCAATGCCAGGTTGGGTTGTTTTACCTCTGAGTACACTTTTTTGTACACAATGGTCTAAACAGCCAGGCATAATTAATCAATTTTTGTTCATCTTACTCAGAGAAGACGGGAAGGGGATGCGCTGGACAGCTGTTAAGAGACACATTGAAGCCTCATATCAAGTACAGCCAATGTGTTCTTTAACATGCATAGGGGGGCGGGGGGGTGGCTCAGTCGGTAGCGCGCCAGGCTCGTAATCTGTAGTTCCCAGGTTCAAGTCCCAGCTGGGTCAGCGTTGAGATATATCTCCGCAAAATTCTCCGCCCTGCCCACGGTCAGTAGGGGACACCGATGGGCTTGGAAAGGCCGCCGTCCGTCGGATGGGACGTTAAGACGTGGCCCTGTGTATGGGAGAGCCATACCCTGTGCACGTTAAAGAACACGCTGGATGGCCTTGACGGGAGGCTACCATCTGTCTCCCAACAGCTGTTCCAGTGGGTCTCCTCCCCCAACCTTCTCTGAGCCTTCGGGGTCCATGTGACCTGGCCATTTAGCCCATGGTGTGCAAAAAAGTGCCGCTCAGAGGTAAAACAACCCAACCCAACCCAACATGCATAGGTAATGGTTCTCCCACACATAGGGCCATGACTTAACTTTCCATTGAGACAGTGGCCTATCCAGGTCTATCAATATTTTCGTTCTCACTGAGGTCAGGGTGAGGGTTAGCAGAGATAAATCTCAATTCAGGCAAAGCTGGGACTCGAACCTGGAACTGCAAATTAATGGCCTGACATCATGCTGCTGAATCAATCCCCACTCCATACAATGCTCAGTAAATCAGATATTTAATAAAAAATAATATTAATCAAGTATGATACAAAAAATCTGATACCATTAAGAAAATTATCTCAATGGTAATAAAGTAAAAATGATTACTGACACTCTGAACATTATCCCCTTCACAAAGACTTTAACGATTCAAAAAGCTGAGTAAGGGAAGAGGATTCACTAGACAGTTGTCAGGAGACATATGGAAGCTTCCTGTCAAGTGCGTTTCTTAATTTGTACAGGATATAGCTCTTCTGCATATGGGGTCAAGGTTTAATATACTGTCGGACAGACAGCAATCTTTCCA
Organism: Ryuthela nishihirai; assembly: GCA_038380435.1. NCBI lineage: Eukaryota > Metazoa > Arthropoda > Arachnida > Araneae > Heptathelidae > Ryuthela > Ryuthela nishihirai. The sequence continues at coordinate 56,274,554 of JAWZYU010000017.1, forward strand.
AGTCTATAGGCCAACTTTCTTCACCAAGGATAGAGTGGGGGCTAGTAGAGACTATGAAGATCAGCTAAGGTACTATAATTAGGACTTCTTTTTTATGTTTCTAATCAAAGTGAAATTGTTCAAAAAATTATTTTTCAGTTTTTCAGCATCAGAAGTCTATTTCAATAAATCTAATAAAATAAATACTCCCTCAAGCAGCTGCTTGCCACAGAGGTCTTGACAGGAGCCTGTCAGTTTATATGCCATAGTAGAAGGTCTGAGAGGATGGCAGGACCTCAGCAGAAAAACGACACACATATCCATGCCTTACCCGGGGCTCGAACCCAGGTCCTTTAAATCCGTAGTCAAGCGTGCTAACCACTCGGCCATCAGCACATTTTAATTTGCAATAAAATGCGAAATCTCTAGGTATTTGCAATAGGCTTTATTTTTGAACACAAAGTGTTATTTCTTCAATATTCAAGCAAAAACAACAAATTACTCTATTGAAGCTAGTTTTTCTGAACATTTTTTCATCATATAACTTTAACACAGTAGTTTTGCACTGTTTAATTATAACACTGTGTAATAAGATTGATTAATTCCTTTCGTAATGAATCTTTAATATCAGTATGTTCCTTTGGTGCCTGTACCATACGATGAGAGTAAAAAGAGAAAATGACTATATAGTTTTATGTGATAGATTATTTCTATTTTAGTGAAAATACACTGCTGGCCATTATCAGATTTTTCTCAGATATTCCTAGAAGTATGTGGCTGCTGGTGAGAACAATGATCGAAGCAATGCTCTGTGAACGAACTGTTGCGATGTTTGAGCGGCAAAAGGGGAAATGGGTTTTAAGTAAACTGCTGTGATCAGAAATAAAATTCGTTAAAAATTATGCTTGTGGAAGCTTCTAAGAAAAACTTATAAATCTTAAAAATCATACAAGAAATAACCCAACTAAAGAATTCTAAAATAAATCAGAATTTTTTTAAACCTCATTTAAAAATTGTGTTAGTAGAAATCATTTTAGTCGGGAATAGATGTACATTGAAAATTGGAAGAATAATATATTGCCTCTGGTGAATATGGGATGCTTTTTCAAAGAGAATGAAGTTTTTTATTTTCCGAGTTTTATACCCTCTAATAGGGGAAATTTGAACTAAGAAATTAATTGGGTTGTTTGGGTTGTTTTACCTCTGAGCGGTACTTTTTTGCACACAATGGGCTAAATGGCCAGGTCACATGGACTCCGAAGGCTCAGAGAAGGTTGGGGGAGGGAACCCACTGGAACAGCTGTTGGGAGACAGATGGTAGCCTCCCTTCAAGCCATCCAGCGTGTTCTTTAACGTGCACGGGGTCACGGCTTAACGTCCCATCCGACGGAAGGCGGCCTTTCCAAGCCCATCGGTGTCCCCTACTGACCGTGGGCAGGGCGGGGAATCACAAACAAATGATTGGGAAAATGGAATTAATAATATTTTATTTGCCCATATAAAACAAAATGATTTTTTTTTTATCTTTTAGAATGCAAGAACATCCCCCCTCCAACAGAAAGGAAAAGATTGACTGTTACATCTTACTAAGAACAAGAAGTATTTCATGCTTTACCATCTGAAATAAAACTGACATAGTAGAAAACTACAAGCATTTGCACAAGAAATTAATCCTCAAAATTAAATGATGACAAAAAATCAAATTTACTTCAACTTTTTTATGACACAACACAGCAACTCTGATTTCACTAAAGTATCCCTTCAACTGTGGATAAATAGTGTGGCAGAATGTCACTTTAGTAATGTGGTGACAGACCATTGAAGATGCATTACTGAAACTGCACTTGAAACAAGAACAATGCTTGCTTAGTCAGTAATGTGTAATTTAGGGGTGGTTTTTGCTCATTAACTCAATTTGTAAATGCAAAAAAAATTTGGAATCATAAAATTATTTTTAGATAATTTATAGAGTTATTTTTAAATGTAAAACGAATGCAAAATGTTGAGAGAATATTGTTACATAAAAGCAAAATTCTGAAAGAAATGTTTGCATAGTTTTATTTTTATTTATGAAAAAAACATAGCCCTAATTATAATAAATACAATTGCTTTTAAATAAATCCATTACTGTTGCTTTAAACTTTCTGTGAGGCAAACTTATATTTTTGTATAGGTTTTAGCAGACATCTTCAGTATTAATGCTTTAAAAATAATTTTAAACATTCCAATCAGCTGAAAATTAACAAATGAGTTTACACAATCATTTAGTAATCCTTGGGAACTCATGTGCAATATGCAAAAGATAATTTTTGGAACTCTATTTCATTATTTCTGTTCAATCTTTGATTGAGAACCTCCTCTATTCCTCCAATCGAGAACCTCCTCTATCGAGGCAATATAAAAGATACCCCCATCTGACAACTTCCCCTTCTGTCAGCTATATCTATAATATTTTATGTATGTTTCAAATTTAAAAAAGAGACTATTTTAATATACACCCAATTCTGTTTTTACACGGTAATAGGCTCCTGAAAAAAACGTGGGGAAAAAAACCGTGTGGAAAAAAAATACAGTGCATATGAAAAAAATAGAAGATTGGTTCCAGACGTGAAAACCCAGTACAAATAATAAGTTGTTTTCAAACAAATCATATCAAAATGTTTTACTAAATCTTTATTTGAGTTTTATTTATTTAAACTCATTTTTTATTTTATAAACTTGTAGAGATAACAAAAATTAGAGTAGAGGTGCACAGTGCGGTAATTAAAATTAAAGTTATTTAATTCTCTATGACATTGTTAAATGTTTTTAAGCACTTCAATACATGGACTATGCTATCAAGTATCAACAGCTATTAAGGAGAGATTTACTTACCGTAGAGGACGCACCGTAGAGGACGGGTAGTAACAGGAACTTCCGGGATGCTTTCGGTGACAAATTTAATAATCGACGTTCTTGCCGGCAAGTTGACGTCTCAGTGGAGATTAAAAGAAGGATGACGGATGCCAGTGATGTACCCGATTTGGCGAAAAAAATAACCATTTATACTTTTGATAGCATAGAGTGCTTAAAGAAGTTTTTGATCCACGACGCGCGTTTCGCGCCCTTACTTTCGGTGCTCCTTCAGGTGGGAAATGAGGAGCTTAAGCTAATGCAGGAACACTCAACAACCAACTTCCTCTCCTGCATTAACTTAAGCTCCTCACTTTCCACCAGGGACGGGGGTGGCTCAGTTGGTAGCGTGCCAGGCTCGTAATCTGTAGTTCCCAGGTTCGAGTCCCAGCTGGGTCAGCGTTGAGATTTATCTCCGCAAAATTCCCCGCCCTGTCCACGGTCAGTAGGGGACACCGATGGGTTTGTAAAGGCCGCCGTCCGTCGTATGGGACGTTAAGCCGTGGGCCCGTGTGCTGGAGAGTCATACCCTGTGCACGTTAAAGAACACGCTGGATTGTCTTGACGGGAGACTACCATCTGTCTCCCAACAGCTGTTCTAGTGGGTCCCCTCCCCCAACCTTCTCTGAGCCTTCGGGGTCCATGTGACCTGGCCATTTAGCCCATTGTGTGCAAAAAAGTGCCGCTCAGAGGTAAAACAACCCAACCCAACTCACTTTCCACCTGAAGAAGCACCGAAAGCAAGGGCGCGAAATGCGTGTCGAGGTTCAAAAACTTTTTTAAGCACTCCTGCTATCAAAGGTATAAATGGTTATTTCCTTGGCCAAGGTGGGTAGACCATTGGCAGCCGTTATCCTTTTTTTAATCTCCACTGAGATGTCACTTGCCGGCAAGAACGTCGATTACTGAATATGTCACCGGAAGTTCCTGTTACTACCCATCCTCTACGTTACGGTACGTAAATCTCTCCTTAATAACTGTTGATACTTGATAGCATAGTCCATGTGTTGAAGTGCTTAAAAATATTTAACAGTGTCATAGAGAATTAAATAACTTTAATTATAAAGATAATTATATGTACATATATAAAGTAAATTATCCTTCATAAAGAAAACAACATGTCACTAATTCAAGAATACAAAAGTACAAAAAAATATGACTTACCTATGCTTATTAACTAGATTTTATTCGTTGTTACTTTCTGACAATAGACGCATTCGTTTGCGTAAGACTGGAATTAATTCACTTTCATCGCTTGAAACATTTTGGCCGTCGTGTTCATACTCCAATCCTGAAATGCTCTCTGTGGCACGGAGAACCAAATTATCACTTGTTTCCAGTGATTCTGAAGTTTGATTAGTTTTGACAACGAACTCTGTAATCAATCGTTGAGATCTTGTTTTCACTAGATCTTTGTATAATTCTTGATAACGCGCCGTACATGACTTCAGTTCACGTTTAAACTGCTCAGCTCATTCGACAATGGGATCATGGGTAAGAAAATGACTTTCCAATTTACTAGCCATTTGAAGCCCTTCTTTAATTAAACCTGCAGTGAGTGGAACCTCTTCATCACCATCACGTTTTTTCTGTTTCATCAAGAGTCTCAAGGACAACTTCTATTATTTCATCTTCGCTAAGAGCTTTGTCAACCAGCAATTCATCAATATTTGCAAACGATAAATCATCGAATCCTTCTCCACCAACTGCATGTGCTAAAGTGATGATATTAGGATATTCAGTCGTATTTGGGGGCACAGGATCTTTGCTTTTACACATTCTGGACAAATAGATTCCCAGCATGCGTTTAAAGTTGATGGTTTTAATTCTGATAACGTCAATCCAGCATGTCTGATACAATCTAAAATGGAAAATTTCTTCCACACATCAATAACTGTTAATGTTTCATCCCTATATAGTTTATCCAAAATGTATTGGAATGTTCGTCTTACGTAGTAAGTTTTAAATGTGGCAATTGTACTCTGGTCTAGTGGTTGTATTAAGGAAGTCGTATTAGGCTGCAGAAAACAAAATTGCACATTTGGGTGATCCAAAACAGGATGGCCAGGCGCGTTGTCTATAATCAATAGAACATTAAATTCGAGTTTTTTTCCTTCAAATAGCGTTTAACTTTTGGAATAAAACATTTATGGAACCATTCATTAAAAATTTATTTTGTATGCCAGGCTTTTTTGTTTGCCATCCAATATATTGGCAATTTATTCAAATCTGCATCTTTCATTGAGCGTGGTCTTAGGGATCGATTGATGTTTTGGCATACGATCTCCTGAAGTGTTGCTGCAAAATAGAAAGGTCACACGATCCTTAGCTGCTTTCAAGTCACCAACAGTTTTTGTGATTTTGCTACTAGGTTCTACTCGGAATTTTTTTCCAAAAAAGACCAGTTTCTCTGCATTTAAAATTTGATTAGGAGTGTATTGACCATCTTCAATGATTTGGCCTAATTTTGGACAAAATTCTTTAGCTGCCGGCTCATCTGCAGATGCAAATTCACCTTTTATCTTTTTATTATGAAACATCTGTCTTTGAAGAAATCCTGCAAGCCAACCTGTACTTGCAGAAAATTCCTAATTTTTGTTTAACGGGGCTGATGTGGTTGGTTCCATTTCTTGTATCTGCTTATATATTTGTAATGCCATCTGTTTGATGGTATTTCTGTCTAGAGGTATTCTTTTTTTGCGAGTTATCTTCTATCCACATGTACTAGTACCTTTTCCATCTTCACTTTTAAAATATTTCTCGTGTACGATGACGACTTAGCGCTAAATTTTGATGTATAAAGCGCAGATTTTCTAATAGCATCTTCATTTTTATTAATGGTTCTTACAGTAGCTTCGTTCAAATCAAAACATTTACTCATGTTGAACCCTCTCCAGTTGCAAGACTATCTAAAATTTGGATCTTAGTATCCAAAGAGATAGCTTTATTTTTTTGTTTTTGTATAGATTAATTATCCGACATCGTGATAAGGCTTACGAAAAATATTTGAATTGTAGTTAATAAATCAGATGATGAAAAATAGTAAATTACCTATTAGCAAAATTTAATAAATTTATATTTCTCACATAAAACTTCAAAAAACAAAAATTCTTTTTTTCAATTTCTTCTATTAAGACTAACGCATATATTGAAATAAAATTGAGGGGAATTTCCGGAACTAAACGTTGTCACTTTATTCCGAATGAAGTAGGTTTTGTACAATTTTTCCATAAAACAGAGTAGGGGTTCTCAACGTGGTGTACGCGGTAACAAGGGGTACTCCAGTTACATACACATTTCCGTATATAGGGGGTATGTGAAGCATAAAAGGTTGAGAACCACTGAAATAGAGAATAAAATAGAGAAAACTTCTTGTGTAGTTATGTTAGTGTAGTTTTTATTTTGGAGATTTTAGTGCACAAAATGTGTGTATCTATAGTACATTTTCAAAGTTAAAACTACTTCGAAAAATGTGACTATAAAAGCGGCATCTTTGTTATAAATGTAAATTCTAGGATTTTTTTCTTGAATAGGAATATTTTTTCAGAATTAAATTCAATTGGAAGTTTTTTAAAATGCGCCGTTTGAACCGTGTTAGATCAAAATAAACCGTGTTAGATCAAAATAATCGAGAATTGGAATTTTTTTCTAAACGGTGTTAAATCAAAATCGTGTAAAAAATCCGTGTAAAAACAGAATTGGGTGTATTATTAATATATTTATTATATATAAAATTCCTATACATTGCAAAACTTTTCATCAATAAAGTTAATATTAATAGGTGTGTGTGTATATATATATATACCAACAGTTTTCATCAATATATAAAAGTCAGCATATTATACTACTTTATAATAAAAAACCATAAAATATCTTGTTATACACTAATTATATTAAAACCATTATAGAAAGAAAACAACCAAACAATAAATTTGAAATTCAACCTAGCATATTGTTTAAATTTAAGTGATAACTCTTATGATAAAATAAATCTACACAATCAAAATGCAGTAAAAGAATAACAAAGTAAAAAAAAGAGCACTCTGAAACCAAAGAAAAATTTATTTTTCCTGTGGTGCATACAAATAGGTACAGTCGCTCAAAAAAGTATCCGAACACTATGGTTGATTACAGAATTCAGAAAAAATATCCGGCAACGATTTTTTTAGAAATTAGTGATCTGGCAACCTTCGTGTCACGTGACACGTGACACGCAAAATATCCGGCAACGATATCACGTGACACGAAGTGTCACGTGATATCGTTGCCGGATATTTTTTCTGAATTCTGTAATCAACCATAGTGTTCGGATACTTTTTTGAGCGACTGTACAATACTGTAAATATACAGTTAAAAAGTACTTTATCATTTGATGTGACATATAAATAATAACCTAGCAAATACGTAGAAAAAATTTAGACAGAAGAAATAATGTTAAGCTCATGTATTGAAAGATGCTCATTAAGAAAGTATAAATATAAATAAATATAATCAATAATAATATTAATCAAATTAATAATAAAGTATTCTTATAAATAAGTTACGTGAGAAATTTAATCACACATTTTTAAAATTTTGCCATAAGAATGCTACTAAAAAGAGAACAATAGAAAGAAATGAAAAACAAAAATTATAATTACCAATAAAATTCAAACTGGAAAGGAGAGATTCATGAAAAATCTTTAACCAAATGATCACTGTCTCCAATACAGAATGCAAATTGAAACTACACCATTTCAGTTAACATATTTGACAATGAAAATATATTTTACTATCATTCATTGCACTATTTTATATGAATACATCCAAGTTTTAGAAGTGAATATTTTTCATGACCAGGGGGAGATATGAATTCAAAACCAATCATTACTATGCCGAATGATTTAACTAATTACTAATAGGTCTCTTAAATTTTCTTCCTTCAGAGCTAGTAATTAGAAAGTTCAATGAAATAGTTCAAGCATTATACTAAACAAATTCCATCATTAAGTCTATATTAAGGACCACATTATTTGGATATCTCTTGTATCACCTTACTAATCTAATATTAATTTCCAGATGGTTATACTATTCAATGTTAATGGTAAAAAAAATTAGTATAAATACTAAGAATATTTTTTATTGTAAATAAAAAGGTTTTAAGAATGCAAAAAAAATTGCTTGTAACAAGCTTGGAGAACAGAAGATCACTTCTTAATTAACCCTTGGGAGGTCTTTTCTCTTATGCTAATAGGTGCATTTTGATCTTTTAGTCATCAGTGGCAGTCTGAAAGAGAGTCTTGTTATAATAGGCCTGAAATGACTGTGCCAAAAAAGTAAGGTTTTTAGATACAATTTTTTAAACTTATAAACGCATGCTTGAAAGTATATACATTTATGCAACATATCTTGAGTAAACCTTTAGAGATAATTGTTTGCATGATTTTGGCATGCTATTGGATTGATTTATCTCTGAGTGGCACTTTTTTGAATCCCCGACATCAGAGAAAGTCGGGAATAGGGCCTACTGAGAAGCTGTTAGAAGACAGTAGTAGTCTTTTGCCAAGGGTTGGGTTGTTTTACCTCTGAGCGGCACTTTTTTGCACACCATGGGCTAAATGGCCAGGTCACATGGACTCCGAAGGCTCAGAGAAGGTTGGGGGAGGGGACCCACTGGAACAGCTGTTGGGAGACAGATGGTAGGCTCCCGTCAAGGCCATCCAGCGTGTTCTTTAACATGCACAGGGTATGGCTCTCCCGCACACGGAGCCACGGCTTAACGTCCCATCCGACGGACGGCGGTCTTTCCAAGCCCATCGTTGTCCCCTACTGACCGTGGGCAGGGCGGGAAATTTTGCGGAGATAAATCTCAACGCTGACCCAACTGGGACTCGAACCTGGGAACTACAGATTACGAGCCTGGCGCGCTACCGACTGAGCCACCCCCGCCCCCTTTTGCCAAGGTATTCCAATGTGTCTTTTTAATGTGCACAGGGTAGGGCTCTCCTGCACACACAGGGCCATGACTTTATGTCCCAGCTGATGACAGCAGTGCCCTTTCCAAAGCCATTGGTGCCTCGCTTTTCATCGATGGTAGGGTCGGGGTTTAACATAGGCAATTCTCAATGCTGGACCAAGTGTACAGTCGCTCAAAAACGTATCCGAACACTACGGTCGATTACAGAATTTAGAAAAAATATCTGTCAACGATTTTTTTAGAAATTAGTGATCTGGCAACCTTCGTATCACGTGATTAGAGAATTCAGGAAAAATATCTGGAGTGTGTACAGCAACTGTACAGGCTTCAGTTACCGTTCACAGCAAACTGGAGCGTGTGCAGTTACTGCACACGCTCCAGTTTGCTGTGAACGGTAACTGCACACGCTCCAGTTTGCTGTGAACGGTAACTGCACACGCTCCAGTTTGCTGTGAACGGTAACTGCACACGCTCAATATTTCCGTGAGTGAGCCCACACGATCTAGTATCAAAATAATATGACCACCTACAGTCGCTCAAAAAAGTATCCGAACACTACGGTCGATTACAGAATTCAGAAAAAATATCTGGCAACGATTTTTTTAGAAATTAGTGATCTGGCAAATTGGAAATTAGTGATCTTTTTTTTAGAAATTAGTGATCTGGCAACGTTCGTGTCACGTGACACGAAGGTTGCCAGATCACTAATTTCTAAAATTCTATCTGGCAAATTGGAAATTAGTGATCTTTTTTTTAGAAATTAGTGATCTGGCAACGTTCGTGTCACGTGACACGAAGGTTGCCAGATCACTAATTTCTAAAAAAATCGTTGCCAGATATTTTTTCTGAATTCTGTAATCGACCGTAGTGTTCGGATACTTTTTTGAGCGACTGTACTAGAACCTGGGAACTACAGATTATGAGTCTAACCCCCCCCCCCCCCACACACACACACATGTTACTGGTAAAAAATAGTCAATAAATAAATTTAAATATTTTATTGCTGTGACATTTACTATTTTTTTAACCTTTTTTTGTAACCTATACTTTATTTTTTACAAGAGCTTGGTTGTTTTATCCAAGTGTCTGACTGAGTTTTTGCACACAATGGGCTAAATGGCCAGGCCAAAAGGACCCCAAGGGCTCAAGAGAAGGCTGTGGGAAAGGGACTCACAGGACAGCTGTTAGGAGACAGATGGAAACCTCACATTAAGGCCTTCCGGCATGTTCTGTAATTTGTACTGGGTACTGTTCTCTATGTATGTGGGGCTATGGATTCCATCTGACGGATGGTGAACTTTTGAAGCCCATCAGTGTTCTCTATTTTTTGTAAAAATATAGATAAATATATGTTTCGATTTCACTGAAAGTGTAAAGAAAAAATATTAAGAAATTCAAATTTTTTATTTCATATAAAGTGGTGCTTAAAATTAAAAGATAAGTATTATTAAATATATAACATGGGATTCTCTAAATATTAATATAAGGTTCACTACCCTCCCATTTTGTTGATAAACTACTGTGATACACTCCTACTTATATTTGTTGCCGCCACAGTTAGAGGTCTCCTCAGTTTCTGTCACAGATGACTTATGGATGTTGCTGTTGTTGGGCCGTTGTCTCCTGCACTCATTGTTATCACTGGTTCATGGCATGGCTCTGCAGCAGTTCAATGTTATGAACAATCAACAAAAGTCATCTTCTTCTCAGTCTCTGGCACAGATGGCTTATAGATGTTGCTATGCTTTTTGTTGTGCCTATGCTTTTTGTTATCGCTGGCTCATGTTAGAACTCCACAAGCAGTTCAATGTTATGAACAATTAAAGTCATCTGATACACCAAAGCACAAGAAACTTGATAACGCATTGCACGTTAGGAAATATACAGGCGCATTTTGGAACACTCTTGATCTGAATTGGGTTGTTTTACCTCTGAGCGGCACTTTTTTGCACACCATGGGCTAAATGGCCAGGTCACATGGACCCCGAAGGCTCAGAGAAGGTTGGAGGGAGGGGACCCACTGGAACAGCTGTTGGGAGACAGATGGTAGCCTCCCGTCAAGGCCATCCAGCGTGTTCTTTAACGTGTGCAGGGTATGGCTCTCCCGCACACGGGGCCACGGCTTAACGTCCCATCCGACGGACGACGGCCTTTCCAAGCCCATCGGTGTCCCCTACTGACCGTGGGCAGGGCGGGGAATTTTGCGGAGATAAATCTCAACGCTGACCCAGCTGAGACTCGAACCTGGGAACTACAGATTACGAGCCTGGCGCGCTACCGTCTGAGCCACCCCCGCCCCTATATGAGATGTGGTGTAAATATAAATTTTGAAATGCAATATCTAAGTCAATTATTATTATATCTCTAGACCACCTAAGGCCCAATCTTTCCCTTGTAGTGAAATCTTCATAACATTATCAATATGATGCCAAATGATCTCATGAACAACAAACAAATTAACCAAAGGTCACTTCGATATCTACAAAACAAGCAACTATAGGTTTTTTAAACTGTTTTCAAGAATCCAGGTGAAAACATTTGCGTTATGCAACCACTACCATTTTGGAACCCATTACTGTTTATCTGCAGTTGTCCATCAGCCATATTTTAATTTTATTGATACAATAATATAAAAAAGTTGGTCTGGAACAGAAAGTAGACTGATTACCCTGTAGTTATTATAAGTAAAGGTTTAAAAAGTATCCGAACACTATGGTTGATTACAGAATTCAGAAAAAATATCTGGCAACGATTTTTTTAGAAATTAGTGATCTGGCAACCTTCGTGTCACGTGATTACAGAATTCAGGAAAAATATCTGGAGCGTGTACAGCAACTGTACACGCTCCAGTTACCGTTCACAGCAAACTGGAGCGTGTGCAGTTACTGCACACGCTCCAGTTTGCTGTGAACGGTAACTGCACACGCTCAATATTTCCGTGAGTGAGCCCACACGATCTAGGTCTTTGTGAGCTCACGCGATCCAGTGTGCTGTGAACATTAACCGCAACCGCTCCAGTTTGCTGTGAACGGTAACTGCACACGCTCCATATTCATTGCATTATATATTCTTACGCATTATATACATTAAAAAATATCCGAACACTTTGGTGATATAAGATTTTAATGTATGTGATATAACATTTTGGATGATATAAGAACTATGATCATCTTTTTTATAAAAATAGGATTAGAAATAGCTCTGGTAAAATCCTTAAAAATACACCTTTATTGTAAAAAAAAAATTGGAAATTTCAGTCTGCCATGTGACAACAGAAACATTCGCAGCATTTCGTTACAAGGGAAAGATTGGGGGCATTAGGTGGTCTAGAGATATAAAAATTCCAGTAGCAATTTTACCTACATCTGGTGACCCATATTTTAATTTAGAGACAGCCAGAGTAACTTTGGATCATGAAATAGAAGATTAAAGCCAATAATATTTTATCAACATTACAATCATGGGAGCATAACTTACTAGGTTAAAATAACCGAGAGTTTTCTGTCATCGAACAATAAAATTTTAACGTTTATCCTTCAAACTGTTTGAAAATTAAAAAGTTTTTATTTCGATTGTTTTCTGAGCAAGTTCAGTTTAAAATTCAGTCATCAGTTTAAATGGTTCAGCACTGACACGCAGTGAATTGTCGGGGGAGAGAAAATAGCTACAGTTTCCTCAACAGGGGAAAAAAAGTAGCAACAGAAGCCCATATCAGTAGACTAAACTGATCTGGCAGCCCTCTTCTTCCATTCCTCTTCAGCAAAGAGATTATCTCCCTGAAAGGTACTAATGGCACACACTACAAGAAGCCAGGATTGAATTTGGGAGGGTTGGGTTGCTTATCTCTGAGTGGTGGCACTTTTTTGCACACAATGGGCTAAATGGCCAGGTTACAAGAACCCAAGAGAAGGAGGCACAATAGACAGCTGTTAGGAGACAGATGGTAGCTTCCTGTCAAGGCCATCCAGCCTATTCTTTAACATGCACAAAGTATGACTTTCCTGCAATGGCTCTACATCTCATTTGATGGACCATGGCCTTTCGAAGACCATCAGTGTCCCCTTTCTCACTGAGGGTGGGATTTGAATCAGGGAACTGCAGATTATGAGCCTGGCACAATACTGACTGCACCCTCTCCCCCTCATCACTGAGTACACAGTTAGCCTAGCTATGATACCTTCCCAAATTTCAGTTATGACTAGCTATATCATGACAAATGTCATATAATTGTATTTGCTGAAAACCATTTTATGTTGATTGATTGTTTGGAGTTTTATGGTGCAACAGCAACAATGGTCATATTACACCAAACAAGGTGTAAAGGGGAATATAAGGAGATAAAAGTCATAGAAACCCACAACCAAAGTTAAAATCAAATGACAAAACAAGAACAGATATAAAGTTTAAACCGTAAAACAACAAAGGGCATAAAAAACTAATGCAAAAACAATAACAAATGTATTAATATAAAAAGCAACAATGGGTGTAAAGGAACCATAGTAAACAGACAACGACAAGTCTAAATAGCAAAAAAGGTAAAACATTATATATGTGTAAGAAAGATATCCGGTAAAACAAAAAAAGTTGAAAACGTGTTAAAAAATAGAGTCACCAGATAAAAGGTAGCTGAGTGTAAAGGGCTTGGATATAAAATCATGGAAGTTAAAACAAACACGGCATTCAGAGTTAAAAGCGGGACAAGCAATTAAAATATGATTAACTGTTAAAATGTTGTCACAAAACTCACACTTAGTTCGTTGTCTGCCGAAAGAAGAAACAAATGAGCAATAAACGAAAGGCCTAAGTGGAGCTAGCAAGTACAACTTCTTCCTTGCGATTCTTGCGAAAAACAGACTGCCACAGTTTGAACATACAATAAAAACAGATTTACTCATAGTAACACTGTTTAAAAAAGTTATCCTAATTTTACAAAAAATAAAAAACGCCCCAAACTCCGAGAGTTGCATTTACAACAATATGTACCAAAATTTTAGCAGATAGCACTATTCATTGCATAAATCAATGATAAAGTCTGTATTTGTTTATTTGGTAGTAACATTTAATTATTAAATAAATAGAAACTGCACTGTAGCATCCATTGCAAGGATCCATAAGTAGGAAAATATGATTTTTATTGAACTCAAAGAATAATACATCACCTCTGGCAAATATGGGCTACTCATTTTCAAAGAGGACAAAATGTTGTTTTGCATCCAGCCCTAACAGTGGAAATTATAACTAAATGATAATTAAGAAAATTCAAATAGTGATATTTTATTAGTACCAATAAAACACAAAAGAGAATTTTTCATTTATCTCTTATAACAAAAATATTTAGTTTTATCACAAACCCTTGAAGTAAGGGGAAAAATCATTGCTGCCAATGTAAATCATCACCTCTACCACCAAAATTTCCCACATAACTACACATTGCTTTCATCATCCCTCATCCATTAGGGGATTACCAAGTTTGGAAGCACAATCTTCTCCATTGCATGGACTGTTGGTCAAAGCAACATTTATGCATGACTGTGATTCATTAGCTGGCCTTATTGCACAGCCATAGAGTAAGTTGCCAAGGTTTCAGTGGACTATAAAAATCCACTTAAGAGATTGTCTCTCTGTTCTGAATTCAGAGGCATAATTAAAATATGACAATTAGGGCACTTGATACAATTCTACAGGTTTACCAGAACATCATCTTGTAATTTTTGCTCATTTTGAAGCATATGAGATTCACCTCCAATGCTGACGATATATCAATAATAAAATGTTAGAAGCTTAATTGTTAATTAATGGGGCTGAGAAATGAAAGTGGGTTAGTGTTCAACACAACCAGAACAGCTATACAGCATTTCAGAAATCTATTGAAAAAGGACATCTTTCCAGCTGTACATCAAACCTTTTGAAACAGCACGAAATGAAAAACTATGAAATTTAGAACAAATTACAGAAATACTATTTGAAAAAGTTGAATAAAGTCTATATATCCTGCTCTCACAAATTATTTTTTACAAGGCAATGATGAACTGAAAACACTGAAAATATGTAATGATAGAATTTAACACTTGTGAATAATTGACTAACACAATAGATTTGTCACCTCCCAATACCTTCACACGTTGCAACATTATTGTTCCACTTGAATCCTGCTAGGCAATCTTTTCCTTTGATAGTTTTAAGTTGACACTGATAACCACCATACGAATTTAAGCACAATTCTTTCTCTCTGTCACAGCCATGTATACCTTCTGCACATTCATCTACATCTAGAATATATAATGATTTTTAGAATATATAATTTTCTCTTCAGGATATACATATTCATTTCATTACATTGTTCAAAAATATAGTAGAAAATGCATAATGTATCTGAGGTAATATCTAGAAACAGTGTTATCAGTTTTGGTGATAAACTGCAAAAGAAATTATAAGTGTAAACTTATAAATTTTGAACAATATATAGAAATAAACACTGTTCTTTATAATTCAATATAATCATTATGTTATAAAATCTATATCAGCACATAAATACATTTTGCCACTATGCTGGTGTGGATGTAAATTAAATGATGGCAATTTTTCATTTTTAATGCAGAAAGTTAAAAGTCATTTAAATTCTTTATAAAGTTTTCAGACCTTAGTGCAAACGGTATCGTATTATTTCTAGTCCATGCACATAATTTTACTGAAATAATTCAAAAATTACTAGTTGCTGTTTACAATAAGGAAAACTTACAATTTAGAAAACAGTTGGATTTCACTGTTATGTGGCAGCAATGACTGGAAACGTATTGAGAAATTTCATAGGGTTTGAGTACATTCACGTTTATGGAGTCATCATATATAGATTTTAAGCTTTGATGAATAATTGCTAAATAGAATGACTAAAAACATCATGTTACTAAATAGAGTGAAATGTCAGTATAAGAAAATGCAACGGATGACCAAAATATATTTTTTATATTGAAATGCAATGAAAAACATGCTAAGATAGTTATGCACTATAAAATAATCGTTATAAAGGAAATTTACTGCATATTAGAGTTTGCTTTCTAAAAAAACATGGGCAATTTTTCTTAACAGTCTGTTCCAACAAACATCTCTCTGTGAATTCAGCGTGTTAGAGTGTTAGAGTAGGGTTTCTAACTGAAAATCCACCTCAGATTTATTGGACTAGTATTTCTCTAAAATATGGGATGGCCGATAGTAAATGATTTTGCAACACTCTAACACATTGTCCAGAATATATTTCCATGACATTATGAAGCAGTGAAGACTTCACATCATATTGGTTACTAATAATGAACCTAAACTAATTAATTAACTTAATTAAAACAATAAGATAAATTGAATTTTATATGATATTGACTGTATTACAGTTAAAAATATTCTTGAGGTGGCCTATCTTAGCTAACACTTCAATCTGGGTATATTGACTCATCTGCAATATATTGATTACATGTATATTATTCCCATATACCTAATGTCATCTTTACCTACAAAATTGACCAAGTACAATAAAATAAAGTTAAAAAAATTCTTGAGTGTGTGTGCAAAAGTGACAATTTGCTCAAACGATAAACAGTTCTTGTAGCCCTCTTTATTTTTATAGTATTTGGTCAACTTTGTAGGTAAAGATGACATTAAGTATATGGGAATAATATACATGCAATTGGGATATTGCATATGAGGCAATATACCCAGATTGAAGTGTAAACTAAGATAGGCCACCTCAAGAATAATCTTAACTGTAATACAGCCAATATTGTATAAAATTCATTTATATACTTAGAGCTGTGGTAGTAAGTTATTTAACACTAATAAAAACACATGTAACAATAACTTATATTTTATGAATGATAATAAAACGTGTGGATTGGATTTCACTCTTTGAAAGAATATTTTGCTGATACTACTGTTACTTAAAGTGCAATTTAATCAGAATTCTTTAGATCTCCAAGTTTGAAATATCCTTTTATGCTACGAAAATATGGCAATACTGCTTTAAGGCATAATGCTGGCACAGGTAGAGAGCATCTTTGAAAAACAGTAAGATTGCAAAAATGAGTGCCTGGTGACATATAATAGCATGTGGTTGGTTAGATATTATACGGTGTTTAAATAATTGCAACGTTGACAGATGCTAAAATGTATTGCACATATTGTTTTAGGATTTTCATTTTACAAATTTCGTTATAACGATCATATTTTTCTGTAAAGGATAAATTTTTTATTTAGTTAAACTGATATTTTTGTTGGGTTGTTTTACCTCTGAGCGGCACTTTTTTGCACACCATGGGCTAAATGGCCAGGTCACATGGACCCCGAAGGCTCAGAGAAGGTTGGGGGAGGGGACCCACTGGAACAGCTGTTGGGAGACAGATGGTAGCCTCCCGTCAAGGCCATCCAGCGTGTTCTTTAACGTGCACAGGGTATGGCTCTCCCGCACACGGGGCCAGGGCTTAACGTCTCATCCGACGGACGGCGGCCTTTCCAAGCCCATCGGTGTCCCCTACTGACCGTGGGGAATTTGGCGGAGATAAATTTCAACGCTGACCCAGCTGGGACTCGAACCTGGGAAGTACAGATTACGAGCCTGGCGCGCTACCGACTGAGCCATCCCCGCTCCCAATATTTTTGTTATACTGGTATTTGCTGAAACATTTTTGCATAGAGATACACAGTAAATTGGTTGGGGTCAGAAAATGTTTTTGTTATACTGAATATTTTGTTATTCTGGCATTCATTATACATATTTCATTTTACTGGAGATGTTCGCTACGGAATCGCACAGCTTGTACTTATTCATGTGCTTTGCAATTTCTGTTATTTGATAGTGCCAAGATGGCCATCTATCAACTTGGCATACATACCGGCATAGTGGTAAACCCAGTTTTATGTGCCAAGGTAAAGTTTTTTGCAAACTTTTATTGAAGAATTTAGTAACAGTGTCAATAACACATTTGCATACTTTTTAAAGTTTCTAAGTACACTCTAATTTTACGCTAACTGCAAATATATAATGCATTAATAGCAAATTGACATTTGTCACCCACTGAGTTAGACATGATTTGCAAGTACTGTCGCTCAAAAAAGTATCCGAACACTACGGTTGATTACAAAATTCAGAAAAAATATCTGGCAACGATTTTTTTAGAAACTTGTGATCTGGCAACCTTCGTGCCACGTGGCACGAAGGTTGCCAGATCACAAGTTTCTAAAAAAATCGTTGCCAGATATTTTTTCTGAATTTTGTAATCAACCGTAGTGTTCGGATACTTTTTTGAGCTACTGTACATTTAGCAATGCAAACTAGTGAAAATCCACCATACCACCTACTGAAAAAAGAACCATCACATCTTGTTGAGTCATCAAAACAAGAAATAGGGAGGTCTGATACAGACTTTCTTTTTTAAATGTGTTGCTATGTGGCATTTGGTGCTATTACTGGAGATGACTATGTCTCTAGCAGGGTCAATACCTATCACCCTATAAAATATCATCCCTGAAAGATATTGAATGAAAACAAGAAAATTTCAATCAACACATTCAATATATAACATTAACTTATACTAACCAATGCATCTGCTGGTTCCCTCATGAAGTTTAAAACCTGGAGGACACTGAGTGGTTGAACGTGGTGTACATGTGAAAGTTCCTATGGTGTTAGTACACAATTCTGTCTCTTTGCAAGTTCCACTGCCATCTGAGCACTCATCAATATCTGTGGAAAAATGGTATTAAATATTATTTTTTTGGCGAATTCAAAAACTATAAGACGTAAAGACTACTAACATTTAAAAGGCCCACTTTGGATAAGTTACTACATACACACACACATTTGCAATTTAATGGAGCATTTTCAATAGAAAATTAAATTAAAAAAAACTTAAGCAATTAAATCGTATGAAAATCCAACCAAACTCTGAAATTTTCTTCACCAAACATATCTATTTTGACATTAGGCCATTTTGTTTTAATAAAGTCTCATTTGGCAACATCAGCTCATCTCATTCTTGAATTGATTTCATTCTCAAGCATTCAGAAACAGTTCAGGATTCCATTTTCTATCTGTCATTAAGCATTAGAAAAAATGGTATTAAATATCATTTTTTTTGGAGAATTCAAAACTATAAAACATAAAGACTACTAATATTTAAAAGGCTCACACACATTTGCAATTTAATGGAGCATTTTCAATAGAAAATTAAATTAAAAAAAAACTTAAGCAATTTAAATTTTCTTACAAGTTAATGATTAACCCTGGAGTGAGTGCACCAATTTTGGTAATGTTAATATGTGAATTGTCTTTTTTTCTCATCAAAGCTTGATGATGTTCCAGCTAAATGCTCTCTCTCCAAGATGTTTAGCTATAATTATTTCCCCTAATTTTATAGATAATATTTTCAAAAAATACCAAATATATTTTTTATTTTGGAAAAAAATTAAAAACATTAGTACATATTTTGATAATTTACAACACTGTGCCACTGTAGGTACTATCTGCATATCAAAATATATGTAAAATAAGTTTCCACTGAAGGATACTTTCACAGATAACAATAAACACTTTATGTTAAAGTTATGGGTCTTATGCAGTATTTACAACTAATATGCAAAGTACACATGTCCATGCAGACTTCTGCTTAATCAATTAGCTGAATGAATGCCTTTCATTGTTAAAAATCCGTTAACTGACAACAGCTGTAGATGCTGTTTTGGGTTGCCTGTAGTGGATGCATGTACAGTCGCTCAAAAAAGTATCCGAACACTATGGTTGATTACAGAATTCAGAAAAATATCTGGCAACGATTGTTTTGGAAATTAGTGATCTGGCAACCTTCGTGTCACGTGACTCGAAGGTTGCCAGATCACTAATTTCCATTTCCATTTTTATTTCAATAATTGAGCTCTGAAGCACTGCACATATATTTGCAGTTAGTTCTGCACAGCACTGTGTGATTAAAACCATAGTGACATTTGAATTAAAATCTGAACTATTACATCCATTTTTAACTATGTTTTTAACTTAAAATGTATATAATAATTCAGATTTTAATTTAAATGTCACTGAGATTTTAATTGCATGGTGTTACACAGTATTAAGTGCAAATGTTATATGTGCAGTGCTTCAGAGTTCAATTATTGAACAGCATGAGATTCATTGCCAAGTCAATTTCACTAATGGGCGAAGTGAATGGTAAGTCACTTCGCACATCAGTTTCATCAAATCTTCACCTAGTTGAAAATATTAGCAGCATCAGCAAACATTATTACTGTGAGTGTGTCAGGCGTAATCTGCTCACCCTCGCAAATATTGCAGTATCAACAAGAGAAGCACAGCATCTGCATCCAGCCCACATCTACAGGGCTGCCATCAGCTAATGGACTTTTAACAACAAAAAGCATCAATTCAGCTAACTTATTAAGCAGAAGTAGGCACAGACTTGGATTTCAACATTATTTGTGAATAATGCTTGCATAAGACTCATAACCTCAACATAAGGTATGCATTGTTTATCTGTGAAGCAGCCTTCAATGGAAACTTCTTTTATATATATATATCTTTAATATGTTGACAGTAACTACAGTGGCATGTGTATTAAATTATCCTTAGTAAAAATTACAATGTGTTTTCATTGGTAATTATAGCTCTTTTTTTCCTTCATGCATTTGCAATATTTAATCCCTTCACACCCCGTGTACATTACAAAGTATATTACTTTTTAGGATTTTTTTAACACATGATTAGAGGTACCTGTGGTCTTGCGATATTTGCAAAGTGCAGACCAGTCTTTAGTATACAAAAATAGACTGGGATTTGCTGGCATCTATGGATATAATAAAAACAATATGCAATACCATTGAAGCTAATGTGACTGACATGCAACAAGAACTGTTTCGCTACATTTCACAGGTGTCATTTATTTGATGTGTTTATCATGACAAAGTGCACATAAACTATAATTTTCTTTTATGTTTCTTCTTACTGCTATCTGGGATCAACTTTTGGGATGGTTTTTGTATTATAATGTACATTCTGAATTTCAGTGAAATGATGTAAAAAATTATTTTCATCATTTCATTCATTTTTAGTTTTTCTCCATGACAAAGAGGTTAGTGTCCTTGGCTACTGATCTAAGGGACCTGGGTTCAAGCCCCAGGTAAGGCATGGATGTTGGTGTTGTTTTTCTGATGAGGTCCTGTTATCCTCACAGACCTTCTACTTTGAGGTATAAACTGACATGCTCCTGTCAGACCGACGTGGCAAGTAGCTGCTTGAGGGAGTATTTATTAATTTATTTCGGTCATAAATAAAAGCACATTTAACCCTTACAGTGTCAATTTTTTTCTCTAAAATTGCAACTCAATTTCTGAGACTCATTATAAAACAACTAATGAATTAGTTTATATTACATACTAAAAGAAAGAGCATTTAATTCTAAAAAATATATAAAAATTAAAAGGAAAAAAAAATAGTAGGTAAACATAAAAAAAAAATGTTGCAAGTTCATCTGTAGTGATTTTTGAAAACTGATTAATCAGCTTTCAAAATGTAAAGGGTTAAATGTAATAATTTTTTCTTCTATAAACAAGAATGAGGATTTGAAGAGGTTAATATGGCTTTGTTGTGTTGTTTTGTTTTACCTCTGAGCGGCACTTTTTTGCACACCATGGGCTAAATGGCCAGGTCACATGGACCCCGAAGGCTCAGAGAAGGTTGGGGGAGGGGACCCACTGGAACAGCTGTTGGGAGACAGATGATAGCCTCCCGTCAAGGCCATCCAGCGTGTTCTTTAACGTGCACAGGGTATGGCTCTCCCGCACACGGGGCCACGGCTTAACGTCCCATCCGACGGACGGCGGCCTTTCCAAGCCCATCGGTGTCCCCTACTGACCGTGGGCAGGGCGGGGAATTTTTGCGGAGATAAATCTCAACGCTGACCCAGCTGGGACTCGAACCAGGTTAATATGGCTATTGCATTCATAATTTATCACTTAAATAGGATATTTCGTATTCTATTAGTAACTCCATATTTTCTTATATATATATATAGTCACTATTGCATATTGTCTTAAGAACTTCTACTTTCGCTAACTTAAAAAATTCCCCCTAACCTTCTCTGAGCCCTCGAGGTCTTTGTGACCTGGCCATTTATCCCAATGTGTGCAAAAAAAGTGCAGCTCAGAGGTGAAACAACCCAACTCAACAATATGGAAGCAATTGAAAGTTACATACCAAGTAGTTTAAACAGTTCCACAATGTTCCTGAAATGAATGAACAGTCTGAATTCGATATATTCAGTATAATGTAGATCATTTTGATAGATCTCTTCTCCACTGCTTTGCAACATTATTGTCAGTTTTCTTTAAAATTACTATTGTATTAAGCTGAGTTTTCTATAAAGTACATGAAGATATATTTTCCTTTCTTTTAGGCTTAAATTAGCATGCGAATGCCACTTTTGGTGCCACCCATCAGATGTATACTGTCCTGTATAGTGGAACATTGAGTGGCAACATTCAATCATATTTCCATCAAGTAGTTTAATAATGACTGTGTCAACTCATTTCTTGTATGACTTGTACATGGCTGTAAATGGTGTGGCACAGAATCAAACAAATGTTTGATGCTGGATTGTGGAATAATCATTATGCACCTATGCCAAAAGTTGTCTATATTTGCTGGAGTGTGCTGGTAATGCCACCACCTCCATTTGACCATATCCCATACATTTTTGATGGATGACAAATCATGGGATCTAGTGGGTTGGGTTGTGTTGTTTTACCTCTGAGCGGCACTTTTTTGCACACCATGGGCTAAATGGCCAGGTCACATGGACCCCGAAGGCTCAGAGAAGGTTGGGGGAGGGGACCCACTGGAATAGCTGTTGGGAGACAGATGGTAGCCTCCCGTCAAGGCCATCCAGCGTGTTCTTTAACGTGCACAGGGTATGGCTCTCCCGCACACGGGGCCACGGCTTAACGTCCAATCCGACGGACGGCGGCCTTTCCAAGCCCATCGGTGTCCCCTACTGACCGTGGGCAGGGCGGGGAATTTTGCGGAGATAAATCTCAACGCTGACCCAGCTGGGACTCGAACCTGGGAACTACAGATTACGAGCCTGGCGCGCTACCGACTGAGCCACCCCCGCCCCAGGATCTAGTGGGACACAGAAGGATATGCACATTGTTTTGCCTCAGGTATTCAACTGTGGCAGCTGCTTCATGGGGGGTCTTGCATTGTCCTACTGAAATACGGCATGTGGGACAGTCTGCAAGTACGTAAGAGCTATTGGATGTAAAATGTCCTGGATAAAACGTTGGGTTGGGTTGTTTTACCTCTGAGCGGCACTTTTTTTGCACACCATGGGCTAAATGGCCAGGTCACAAGGACTCCGAAGGCTCAGAGAAGGTTGGGGGAGGGGACCCACTGGAACAGCTGTTGGGAGACAGATGGTAGCCTCCCCGTCAAGGCCATCTAGCGTGTTCTTTAACGTGCACAGGTTATGGCTCTCCCGCACACGGAGCCACGGCTTAACGTCCCATCCGACGGACGGCGGCCTTTCCAAGCCCATCGGTGTCCCCTTCTGACCGTGGGCAGGGCGAGGAATTTTGCGGAGATAAATCTCAACGCAGACCCAGCTGGGACTCAAACCTGCGAACTACAGATTACGAGCCTGGCGCGCTACCGACTGAGCCACCCCCGCCCCTCACTGAAATACGGCATGTGGGACAGTCTGCAAGTACGTAAGAGCTATTGGATGTAAAATGTCCTGGATAAAACGAGCACTGGTACTGGTAGTGTGTATCCGTAGTAGCGTGGATTTGCTTTCATAACTGATCGCACCGCACACCATAATCCCATGTGTTGGTGTTGCATGCATTGTTCGAATACAATCCTTTTGGTGCCTCTCATCAACCAGACGGCAGACAAGGATTCTGCCATTATATTAAAAAAAATTTAAACATTTTTCTTCTCACATGAGCCGTAAAAAGTAAAAACTAAAAGTAAAACACGACATTCATAAGATCACTTATTGAATTCGTATTAAGTTTTAAGAAAAATAAGGTGTCCTAAATTGGTTTCTCTTACCACAACTGCAAAAAATGTGTCATATCTTCCTTTGAAGTTATATGAATTCAGTAGATGATTTCATCATTGGCATGTTTTATTTTATTTATTATTTATTTATTTATTTATTTTTTAGGTCAAGTACATGAGTTTTGTTTTTCAGTTTACATATTTGTTATATGAATAAGATCTTACTTTTTTGTGTGTTATCTACACTTTTTTTTTAAATTAATTTTTTCTCAATTCAATAAAATGTTAATTGTATGTTTTGTAATATAAATAAAAATCTGAAAAAATTAACATGTCTTAAATTGTAACACAATCTAACATGTCTGAAAAGTAACACAATCTAAAAAACTTATTTCTGGTATTTTTGCTTCATCTACTAGAGCACGTACTGCAAAGGTTGCAATTTCGTACCATTCTTGCTCTTCAAAAGATTACATAATTTTGTTATATACCGTTTGTACCAGTGCATATGATTTTTAAAATCGGTTATGGGTTCCTATTCCAGTTAAATCACTTAAAATATATTAATTTTCTGTTTACTTCATTTATTCAAGCATTCCAGATTTTAAAATGATTCTACTGAATCGCACAAGTTCGAATTCCAGAGTCTTGAGAATGATAAGAAACTGGGAAATGATAAGCACCCTTTGGCATGAATTATTATTTAACATCGAACTATTATGCATTAAAAGTGCATTTAATTTACAAAATTCACTGTAAAAATCTTAATTTGTCCTCAGTTTTTGATATTTTTAAAAAAGAGTTTCAATTAGGAAAAAAGATTTCCCTAATTGGTTTTAAAAAATCAATTAGGAAAATCAGCTTTAATCCAAGCAATATTAAAACGTAAGTTACCTATGTCAATTCAATCAAAAATAATTGCATCACCACTCAAGAAATATAAACTTAATTATTTAGAAAACAATTTCATAAACCTGCAAAAGGATAAACTGTGTAACACAAATATTACTACCCCTCCCTCCCACCAACATGGAATCTCCTCTTACGTCAGAGGCAAGGAATTGGGTTGGGTTGTTTTACCTCTGAGCGGCACTTTTTTGCACACCATGGGCTAAATGGCCAGGTCACATGGACCCCGAAGGCTCAGAGAAGGTTGGGGAAGGGGACTCACTGGAACAGCTGTTGGGAGACAGACGTAGCCTCTCGTCAAGGCCATCTAGCGTGTTCTTTAACGCATAGGGTATGGCTCTCCCGCACACGGGGCCACGACTTAACGTCCCATCCGACGGACTGCGGCCTTTCCATGCCCATCGATCTCCCCTACTGACCGTGGACAGGGCGGTGAATTTTGCGGAGATAAATCTCAACGCTGACCCAGCTGGGACTCGAACCTGGGAACTACAGATTACGAGCCAGGCGCGCTACCGACTGAGCCACCCCCGCCCCAGAGAGGCAAGGAGAGTCTCTGCAGCAACATCAGAGGGCAGCCGATACAAATACAACTACTTTAGCATCAGTAGTTACCGCTGAAGTTGTTATCGGTTGATGAAAGAAATACATCGAGGAAACTGCATCTTTTAAGCTTGCTTTTAATTTCTGTCTTCTTTTAGTAATGTTAATAGTTGAAACAAAAGTTAAGGAAGTATGTTCTCAGAGAGTGACAAGGAGTTAAATATCTTTCAAAGTGTGCTATGTTCACAGAAGTGCAATCGCAAGTTAGAAAACAGTCAGTTTAGCGCAACAACCTGGGCTGAATGAAAGTGTCGACTATTCAACAATGGAAAGTCAACAGCAAACAACAACGGATTGGGTTGTTTTACCTCTGAGCGGCACATTTTTTGCGCACAGTGAGCTAAATGGCCAGGTCACAAGGATCCCGAAAGCTCAGAGAAGGTTGGGGGAGGGGACCCACTGGAACAACTATTGGGAGATAGATGGTAGTCTCCCGTCAAGGCCATTCAGCGTGTTCTTTAACGTGCACAGGGTATGACAGACAACAGAATACTGGACAAGGAATGGAGTGTGCTAGCCATTGCACAAAAAGGACTTAAACCATGATGAGAACTTGCTAACTAACATCCTGTAACCAAATAGCAGTAAGATCAAGCACTTGTATAAAAAGGCTCGGTTTTTTACCAACAGGTAAAACTGATTAACTGAAGTTGGCCCCTTTCTAAAAATATCAAAATATGAGAACAAATTAAGATTTTTATAGTGAATATTTGTGAATTAAACATACCTTTAACATTAGAACTGTGCTTGTAATATATTATAATCATATCTTATTGCACCTATATCGTAAGACACAATGCATCTCAAAAGAACATCCTCCAGACCACAATACCACTGCTACCAGCCTGCACTGTTTGTAAGAATTCATGAGATCCCATTACCTCATTCTTCTTTTATCATAAACATAACCAAGCATCTGCATGGTGCAAAAGGAAATGTGATTCATTGGATAGTAGATCTTTTTTTCAATTATCCACAGTTCACATGATTTTCTAAAAACCATACAATTTGCAGTTTTTGGTGTTATAAGATTAGAAATGGAAGCTGTTGTGAATATCTATGCAGATATCTTGAATGAGGAGATTTCAGTGCCTTGTCTTACTAGAAACCTATTATGACTATCCATTGTTTTATTCAGTGGTCAGTGTCTCTACTATTGCCTGCGGGGCGGGGGTGGCTCAGTCGGTAGCGCGCCAGGCTCGTAATCTGTAGTTCCCAGGTTCGAGTCTCAGCTGGGTCAGCGTTGAGATTTATCTCCGCAAAATTCCCCGCCCTGCCCACGGTCAGTAGGGGACACCGATGGGCTTGGAAAGGCCTCCGTCCGTCGGATGGAACGTTAAGCCGTGGCCCCGTGTGCGGGAGAGCCATACCCTGTGCACGTTAAAGCACACGCTGGATTGGCTTGACGGGAGGCTACCATCTGTCTCACAACAGCTGTCCAGTGGGTCCCCTTCTCCAACCTTCTCTGAGCCTTCGGGGTCCATGTGACCTGGCCATTTAGCCCATGGTATGCAAAAAAGTGCCGCTCAGAGGTAAAACAACCCAACCCAACCCTATTGCCTGCCCATTGA
Source organism: Ryuthela nishihirai (assembly GCA_038380435.1). Taxonomy (NCBI): domain Eukaryota; kingdom Metazoa; phylum Arthropoda; class Arachnida; order Araneae; family Heptathelidae; genus Ryuthela; species Ryuthela nishihirai. Next base: position 56,301,513 of record JAWZYU010000017.1, read on the forward strand.
CCTGCAGAAGGTGCTAGACCTTCTCTCCCCTCATGCACTCAGCTTGTTTCTTATAATTCTTGTGGTTACTGTTTTTCCTTCATATGTGTTATAGTTCCCGTACACTTTTAGAAACAGCTGCTCTGAAACAATAAACAAGATATACTACTCCTGAAGTAGAGGAATCCATAACCTGGCACCAATAATGTTTTTTTTTTAATTCTAATGAACTCCAGCGCTTGCTCATTATTTATGTCACTTTTAAATTCACATCTCACAAACTTACCAAGAACTCAATGTCAAGAACTACTACTGTTGGTGAACATCAACTTTTATTTTCTGCTCACAAAGCTCATTATTCAGTTTAGGTTCATAATTTAATGCCAAAAGATATTCCAGAGTTTAATTATGCTAATGTTAAACAATTATATATCTATCAACTCACTTATATTTCCCATTTATTAGACTGCATTTTAATGGTGCAATTTGATGCATTATTTTTTATTATAGAGATATTCATAATTTATAATAAAACATTGTATATCTATTAGTTTTTACCATCACAAGTCAATGTTTCGGGGTTTTTGAAATATCCTGCAGGACACTGGCCAGACCGAATAGGTTTACTGGAATCATCTTTCTCAATGCACTGAAAGCCACCAATAGAATTAAGGCAAGTTTCTGAAACTGAATTGCAACTGTCTGTTCCCAATTCACATTCATTGACATCTGAAATTCAAAAATTGCAAATGCATTAAGCTGAGTTTTCTATAAAATGCATGAAGATATATTTTCTTACATGGTATTCAAGATTCATTAAACACTTATTCCTGGAATATGAAACTCTGATATTCCAATTTTAATCATCATAAAATTCACATTTATAAACTGCACAACTAAGCCTAGTTTAGTTGTACATTTTATATGAAGATTTGTCTGGGGATTTAAATCTGATGTTATCAGATTCAAATCCCCAGTTTGCCTATATTGATATTCTACAAAAATATTTAAGTAAAAGAAACTTTTTTCTGTAATTTAAAATTATTTTCCTCTAAATCAGGATAAAATGCATAAATGATACTGACATTAGCTAGAGTACACAATTTTGCAGAGAAATTTTCAAATATTTGTAATACATCTGGATTTTATATTCGTGTAAGCTGTGATTCAGTTAATCTGAATGGTTGCAGTCTTGAACAGGTGTCACAGTTTAATTATCTTGGGAGCTACGTAACTGATACTGGTGATGTGCGGCATGAGATTAACAGACGAATAGGTATTGCTGCCGGGATTTTTAAGAATCTATGGAGAGTGTGGAGAAATAAGCATATACACCTAAAGACTAAAATTAGACGGTATAATAGTTTGGTTCTTTCTAGGGTTAGTTATGGTAGCCAAACTTGGACACTTTGTAAACAAGATAACAGGAAACTAGATGTTTTTGATTCTAGATGCTTACTCGGTATCTTGGGCATTAGGTGGTTCAACATTCTAAGTAACGATGAGGTTAGGCAAAGGAAATGGCAACCTCCTTTAAGCAGCATATTGTGCAAAGAGAGATGCTGTTGATTTGGCCATGTTCTCCATATGGATAATTACAGATTAGCAAATAGGATTATGAACAGTGTGCCTAAAGGCCTAAGAAAGAGGAGGAGATCTAGGATGTGGTGGGCAGATAATGTCAAACGAGACCTTGTTAGAATTGGTGTGCAGTGGCTGGATGCAGCAGATGTAGCTCAGGACAGATATGCTTGGAGAACTAAATGCATGGTCTGGTTGGACCCCCGGTGCTCATGGTTGCTTGAGGATGATGATGATGTGGTAAGCTGACTCCTCTGTTCCTACATTTCCAAACTTATTGAAACTGCCTTATTTGTTCTTCTATAGTGTTTATTGCTTCCCCGATATTATTGATATTTTTTTCCTCCTTCAGTTCTTTTATGGTTATCGTGTCTCCATATCCCAGAGCTTTAACATTGTAGTTAAACGTAAAAGAAATATGTGGATCTGCTTTATGAAAAGGGAAATATAACAGGAAATAGATATTAATATGTATAAAGAAAACTTGGAGAAGTTTAGAAAAAAATCTCTCCAAAGTTTCTTGGAGGGGGAATCCCTCCTTATGACCGTCATTGCGGGAGTGGAACATCATTTCATTTGTTACAAGATTATTGAAGTAAGACAGAGTTTAATTAATTTACATATTGCTACTAACATGGTGGCATATCTTATTGTATTTATAATAGAAGATTGGGTGCTCTATGGACAACATTGAGTTGATTTCTGTATTAATATATAAATCATAAGATCTTTTTCTCATTTCCTAAAAATGAATGAGATCTTCGATACAGAAGCAAAAAGGACTTTCTTGTCATCGGAATCAGTCCTCTTACAGTTGAGAGGGTAATATCAGCAAAAGTGTTATAATTACCCCCCTACAAGAAAAATTATTTTTAAACAATTATTAGCTTTTGAGCTTATATTGAATGGTTTTAAAAGAGTTCTCCCCTACCACCTCAACTCCCTCAATATCTTAATATCTTGACTTTGCCACTATAAGGTTATGCACTTTTTTTTAACTTGGTACACCAACTCTTTGACACTTTTCCAAGATCCCTAAAATGCAACACCCAAAGGAAAAAAATGCATAATATTGAGTAATAAAAAAGAACAAAAGTGTCCCTTCACTTCCTAAACAGGATAGAAAATCCCAAGAATATGACAATCCAAGTCATTTTATGTAACATTGTCCTATGTTTTAAAATTTACGTACTGAAAATAATCATACAAAGAAATAAAAATCATATTCAGATAATATATTATTCAGGAAGAAATTTCCTTTTGATTAATATATTATAATGTAACTATTTTTATTCGTCAGGATTTTTAAAATTAAGCCTTAATTGCATAATTTCCATAGTCATATCCATTTTTTTTCACTACATCGCTGTGAAAAAGCTTTATTAAAACTAATACTTTCAAATTTCCTTAAATTTTTTATTTTCTAAAAAAATTCTGTTTAATTTGGTATATAATATGACCTAGTTCCGTTGATTGGTTGTTTCAAAAATTGTAACATTGATTTGTTTATTTGCCTGATCATAGTTGGAAAAAAGCCTGAACTTTTCTCAAAGTATAGTACAAAGAAAAAAACATTGCAAAAAGAGTGTAATTTTCTTGTCTCAAGAAATAATTAATTTTTCTCTTATTCAAAAATAAATAGCCTTTTATCTATATGCATTATAATTATTTCTGCCTATCAGTTTCTTTTTAATATATTTTTATTTGCATTCTCAGATGCTTCATTTGTTACATGACTCTGAAAAGAGCCATATTTAAACGAAACTAATCGTCTTATTTTGCTAAATATTTTCACAAAATCCAGAATTAAATGCTGATTAATATGGCATATAAAATGCCACAATTCCTTTCATTAGCCAATTGGCAAAAAAAGTCTTATTTTTTTAACTGAGCATAGTGAAAAAATAGCTGGGCCTCTGGATATAAACCAGTATTTAGACTGCACATGTTAAATTGTTTAAGTTTATGGTTCACAGCCAATTAAGGCTTTAGTATGAGTACTATATTCAAAATAAATAAATTTGAAAAATATAAGAATTTGTATACCATTACCTCACGTTCATAGCCAATTAAGGCTTTAGTGTGAGTACTATATTCAAAATAAATAAATTCGAAAAATATAAGAATTTGTATACCATTACCTCACGTTCACAGCCAATTAAGGCTTTAGTGTGAGTACTATATTCAAAATGAATAAATTCCAAAAATATAAGAATTTGTATACCATTACCTCACGTTCACAGCCAATTAAGGCTTTAGTGTGAGTACTATATTCAAAATAAATAAATTCGAAAAATATAAGAATTTGTATACCATTACCTTACGTTCACAGCCAATTAAGGCTCTAGTGTGAGTACTATATTCAAAATAAATAAATTTGAAAAATATAAGAATTTGTATACCATTACCTCACCTTCACAGCTGTGCTGATCAGAAGACAAACGGTAGCCTGGATAACAAGAACACTGAATTTTTACACCTGTGTCTTCACACTTTTGGCTACATGGATGTTCTGTCTCACACCTATTATTTCTTCTTCCTATAACATGCAAAAATCATTAAATTGATAATTTTTATTATAAATGAATTATGAAATACACCCAATTCTGTTTTTACACGGATTTTTGTTACACGATTTTGATTTAATACGGTTTAGAAAAAAAATTCCAATTCTCTTTTTACACGATTTATTTTGATCTAACACGGTTGAAACGGCGCATTTTAAAAATCTCCATTTTAATTTAATTCTGAAAAAATATTCCTATTCAAGGAAAAATTCCTAGAATTTACATTTATAACAAAGATGCCGTTCTTCTGTTCACATTTTTCGAAGTAGTTTTAACTTTGAAAATATGCTATAGATACACATTTTGTGCACTAAAATCCCCAAAATAAAAACTACATAACAAGTTTTCTCTATTATATTCTCGATTTTATTGAAAAATGGTACAAAATCTACTTCATTCGGAATAAAATGGCAACATTGAGTTCCGGGAATTCCTCTCAATTTTATCTTCAATACATACGCTAGTCTTGGTCTCTTATTTCGTGTTTAAAGTTAGCAGTGTTTAGTTGTTCAATAGAAGAATTTTTGTTTTTTGAAGTTTTGTGTGAGTAATATAAATTTATTAAATTTTATTCGTAGATAATATACAATTTTTCATCATCTGATTTATTAACTACAATTCAAATATTTTCCGTAAGCCTTACCACGATGTCGGATAATTCAACTATACAGAAGCAGAAAAGGAAAGCTATCTCTTTGGATACTAAGATCCAAATTTTAGATCGTCTTGCAACTAGAGAAGGTTCGACATCCATAGGTAAATATGGTATTGTACTGGGTTTTCACGTCTGGAACCAATCTACTTTTTCATATGCACTGTACTTTTTTTTACACGTTTTTTTCGGGAACCTATATACCGTGTAAAAACAGAATTGGGTGTATAACGAATTTCTTGGGGCGGGGGTGGCTCAGTCGGTAGCACGCCAGGCTCGTAATCTGTAGTTCCCAGGTTCGAGTCCCAGCTGGGTCAGCGTTGAGAGTTATCTCCGCAAAATTCCCCGCCCTGTCCACGGTCAGTAGGGGACACCGATGGGCTTGGAAAGGCCGCCGTCCGTCGGATGGGACGTTAAGCCGTGGCCCCGTGTGCGGGAGAGCCATACCCTGTGCACGTTAAAGAACACGCTGGATGGCCTTGACGGGAGGCTACCATCTGTCTCCCAACAGCTGTTCCAGTGGGTCCCCTCCCCCAACCTTCTCTGAGCCTTCGGGGTCCATGTGACCTGGCCATTTAGCCCATGGTGTGCAAAAAAGTGCCGCTCAGAGGTCAAACAACCCAAACAACCCAACGACTTTCTTCTCACTGATAAGTTGAGAATAAAGTCCTTTTCAATTAGTTCTCATACTCAATCACTTTATAATCATATTAGATCAGTATACTATTACATCTCTGAACTGCATTATGTTACTAAAATTGAACCTTTTTCAATCCCCTAAGCAACTGCTTGCCATAGAGATCTAACAGGAGCCTGTTAGTTAACTATGCCATACAATTTATAAATTAAAAAGAGGAGCAAATAATTCCAACATTTGTGCTTAATGATAAGTCAAAGGTTAAACCAAAATCCAATCTTGTATATAAAAAGTACTTGATTGTCCATTTGTATCTCTGATTATGCCCTCAAACCCTCCCCCCCACTTAAGAGTTAGAGGCAACAAATTCGCATAACTTTTTCCTTACCCAGGAAAAATTATAGGCTATTGTGATCAATCAAAATTGCTGTGGACCAAATTGAATTCCTTGAAAATTCTCATAGACTTAGCGTTAGCAGTTAACTGTAAGAATAACGTATCACCTCTGGTGAATATGAATGCTTGTTTCCCAAGAGAAAGAAGTTTATTTTCCACCTTTAACATCTTTGAAATCCAAATCAGTAGATGATTGGAAAAATAAAATATAAAATAGTAAAATTTTATTAGACATATAAAACATAAAATTAATTTTTTCTTTGTCTTTTGAAAAAGTTGCATTTTTTTCAGCAATCCCCAAGGGTAAGGTAAATTTGTATTGGCAGCAAATCATTGCTGCCAATACAAATCTCTTGACCATCACACTCTAATACCAAAATTTAAAATTTTACCATAAATTTATTGTTGCTAACATTTATTTAAAGTTTTGCATTTTCCGACTTTTCCCACATTGTGTAATGATGCTATTAAGCTAGGAGGAGATTCAAAAATGCGATTCAAAATATTTCCTCAATATATATCCAACCCAAAAGGAATTTTCAAATGATCCCTAAAACAAAAAAGTTGAATTTCTACAGATGAAGAGACAGATGATAAAGTGAAAATTTAACTCACTCTTTTTTCGAAATGAGCTAAAAACCAGTTGTGTCCCATAAACTTAACATTAGTGGTTATTAAAAATAATTGTTGCCAGAAATAAATTTAATAGAAGAAATAAATAAATAAATACCCCCTCAAGCAGCTGCTTGCCACAGAGGTCTGACAGGAGCCTGCCAGTTTATAAGCCATAGTAGAAGGTCTAAGAGAATGGCAGGTCCTCAGCAGAAAAACGACACATACAACCATGCCTTATCCGGGACTCGAACCCAGGTCCCGTAGATCAGTAGCCAAGCGTGCTAACCACTCGGCCACGAATAATTCAATTAATTTCTTTCTGTTTTCCGGTGATAAAATCATTGCTTCAGAAATGGGTAAAGAGCATGAGTGAGACTAGCTTGTTATGCAAATGAAGGCATTCAAAAACCCAAGCAACACCAAGTAAATCTGCTAGTAATATATTAATCTTTATATCACATGATCAGTTTGATAATCCTAAATTAAATACCTTTCATTATGGAAATTAAACTTTTGCCATGGTTTGTAACCATATCAGAAGTGCTCAACATTGAACTCTTGTAATTAATCCAATAATTATTCTGTGACTGTATAGCTTGATATCTTATATATAAAGGAGAGAGAGAGTTCGTATGTCTCACTGTCCTCTTATGCATGTCCCTTAAACAGCTAGAGGCACCAAACTCTGCCTGAACGTTTCCTTCATGCACAGGAAGATTATCAGTTGTGTGAGAAAACTGTTGTGAGCAGAGCTGAAATTCTTGATATTTGATATACACTTATATTACCAATTATTTAAATAATTGTTCCCATCAATAAATTTAAAAGAAGATTTCAATTAATTTCCTTCTTCTTTCAAATGATAAAACCATTGCTTCAGAAACCAATAAACAGCATTAGTGGGCAAAAGAATTTTCATGGAAACAAATACATTTGAAAATCTGAGCAATGCCAAGTGAAACTGCTAGTAGTGCTATATTTAATTGGTTGTCTTAACAGCATATGCCTTATATAAAATTATGATTATGTAGTTTTCTTAATGTGTTTTAAAGTACTAATGTTATTACTTTTATTATGCAATTTTATTCACTGTAATTCTTTACTACTGGATTAGTATGAACTGAATAAAACAGATTTGAGACACCAATATAGACATATGTACCACATTTTTGTGTTCCATTCTTAGAACCATTAAACACAGGGTATTGAAAAAAACATATAAAATATTAATATCCTCTTAAGCAGCTGCTTGGCACAGTGGTCTGACACGAGCTTGTCAGTTTAATATGCCATAGAACAGATATGTGAGGAAGGCAAGACCTCAGCAAAAAAACAACACAAACATCCATGCCTATTCTGGGGCCTGAACCCAGGTCATTTGATAAAGTAGCCAAGTGTGCTAACCACTGAGCCACTGGGGGCTAACCACCCATTAAACTTTATTTTCAACTTCTTAGCAGTAAGAATAAAATTTTATTTTTATTATGCCGTCCCATGGCCGAGTAGTGAGCGCGCTTGGCTACTGATCTAAGGGACCTGGGTTCGAGCCCTGGATAAGACATGGATGTTCGTGTTGTTTTCTGTTGAGGTCCTGCCATCCTCTCAGATCTTCTACTGTGGCATATAAACTGACAGGCTGCTATCAGACCTCTGCGGCAAGCAGCTGCTTGAGAGGGTATTTATTTTTTTTACTTTTTATCATATATATGTATTACACGTAAAAGTAATTGCAAAATAGCTTTGTAACTTAAAACATATATTTGTCATATGAAATGAAAACATATAACATTACAACGATGAGAAATGTATCAGGTTTGTTGTTTTTAATTTTCAAAAGTTTGTAAGCCCTACTATTTTAGTAAAAAGGCATTCAGATATGGCTGAGAATTATTTGTTAGTAAAAACCAATAATGAAACCAAGAAAGAAGAAACAAGATGGCATACTTCCCAATGACCTGCTGCATGTGAGAGCTTTGTCTAAATCTGGAATTCATAGACTGTTGGATCATAGTGGTCCCTTTAAGTTGCCTCTCATTCACCAGGCTTAACTCTACTTCATTTCTCTCCGTGGGGTTTCATCCAAGATTACAGTTTATCACTTACCTTTACAATCTATCAATGAATTAAAGAAAAGGATAACTATTGCTTTAATTCACCGATAGATTGTTGACATATTGCTATCCCCAATAACTCCTGATATGCTCCACAGGTTATGGGAGGAAACAGTTGGGTTGGGTTGGGTTGTTTTACCTCTGAGCGGCACTTTTTTGCACACCATGGGCTAAATGGCCAGGTCACATGGACCCCGAAGGCTCAGAGAAGGTTGGGGGAGGGGACCCACTGGAACAGCTGTTGGGAGACAGATGGTAGCCTCCCGTCAAGGCCATTCAGCGTGTTCTTTAACGTGCACAGGGTATGGCTCTCCCGCATACGGGGCCACGGCTTAACGTCCCATCCGACGGACGGCGGCCTTTCCAAGCCCATCGGTGTCCCCTACTGACCGTGGGCAGGGCGGGGAATTTTGCGGAGAAAAATCTCAACGCTGACCCAGCTGGGACTCGAACCTGGGAACTACAGACTACGAGCCTGGCGCGATACCGACTGAGCCACCCCTGCCCCAGGAGGAAACAGTTTCATTGATATTTGTGCCATATCACCTTAAGCACCCACCTGCAAACTTGACGTATTTATCTTCCATTGTCACATTTGTTTTCCTTTTAAGCGAGAAATACAATGCAGTCATGCCTACTACTTGTTTTTCTCTTATTCATTACTGCTATACTTATACGAAACTTTGTCATCATTCATTGACACTTAGTTCATTTGTTGTCCAGTGTGCAGCAATGAAAGCATCCTGATCCACTCAAAGTAAAACTAATGGACTGCATATAACACAGAACTATTTTAAATTAACCTGTTTATTTAAATTCAGTGTGTTACAAACATTTTAGTGTAACATTGTAATATATTTTTATTTAAAAATATTGTACAGAATTAATGTATGTGCATATGCAGTACTGTAAACAGCTGTGTACAGTCACTCAAAGAAATATCCGAACACTATGGTTGATTAGAGAATTCAGAAAAAATATCTGACAACGATTTTTTTTAGAGATTAGTGATCTGGCAACCTTCGTGTCACGTGACACGAAGGTTGCCAGATCACTAATTTCTAAAAAAATCGTTGCCAGATATTTTTTCTGAATTCTGTAATCAACCATAGTGTTCGGATACTTTCTTGAGCGACTGTACAATATGAAGCCTATATTTCAACAACATACTTCAGTTGTTTTACCTCTGAGTGGCATTTTTTTGCCCACAATGGCCTAAATGGCCAGGTCACAAGGACCCTAAGACTTTAGAGAATGCTGGGGAAGGGGATCCATTGGTCAGCGGTTAGAAGACAGAAGGACCTCACCTCAAGGCTATCCAGAAAGTTCTTTAATGAGCACATGGTATGGCTCTTTTGCACCTGGTCCTCCTGCAAGAAATATTTCAGGGGAGAGGATCTCCCTTTGAGAATGCTGGTTGTGTAATGGAGGTCAAAACTGATTAAACTTTGGCATATTTCACACATTTTTGTTTGGAATTTTTTAAAACCTCCAAAACGAAGGGGAAATGTTACACAGCTCTGGAAATCTGGTTTGTTGCTGGAAATCCGTTTGTTGCACACATCTGCTCTATGGCTGTAAAACTGCTGTGAATAGAGCTCATTTATAAACAGACCCCCCCCCCCCCCCCCCCCCCCCCCCCCCCGCCTTCCACCTTTTTCAAAGTGCCCACAACTACCACTCCTTGGGAATTGAAAGATATTATGAACATCCTCTTCTTTGAGTGAAAGTCTTGTCAGAGGATTTAGGGATGCGGTTCATCTTCCATAACCCAAACATACTTGTCGATCTTTCTGGGAATTGTATAATAATAAAACTATGTATATCTATAATATATATATATAATGACAATGTCTGTTAAATAATTGGGGCCATTAGGTTCGAAACATTGCTAGCATATCCTTGCATGAATCAACTCTAGCCCGTTTTTGATGTTCTGCCACTTTGTGGGGTTCCCATTTGGCACAGATCTTTCGGAACTTTAAACGTTGACAAATAATTGTTTCAATACTGCCAATCAATACACTAACATCTAAATTTATTACCTGAATAGTGATGTGGGGGATTTCCTTAATAATTCCATAAACTGCAGCGATGTTTATCTGGTTCACAGCTTCCTTTGGTCTTTCTGCACGAGGGAGATCTTCAAAGCTCTACCATCCGCTAAATTTGCACATCCATCCCTTAACTGTGTCATAAGAACAGGCATGATCCCCAAGCGACATCCTTGTGAAAATGTAAAAGCTATCCCCATCTTCAGTAGGCTCCATAGCCACAACGCAGAGATTTCGCAGACCGTACTTTATGTGCCGCCAGTGAAAAGATAAATGATGATATGACTTTGTTTTTAAGAAATAATAACAAGTTTAGAGAAGCTTTCAAACAAGTCAAATCATTAACTTCGGAGGAACAAGTGAAAATCTACAGACGTGTCAAGAACGTTTTGAACGTCCTCCATAAATAGTAACAAATTATTTGCCCTATAAAACAGAAAAGCATATCTCATTTATCCCTTAACCCTTTCACGACTAAGGGAAACATTTTTCCCATTTTAAAATTGGCGATTGTCGTATTTAATTATAACCTTATCTGCATTTTTTATAAAGAAATGTCAAAATAGAACGTATGCCGAACGCAATTACGTAAACGGGAACGTTTAGAAAACAAAAACAGAACTGTCAGGACGCATAATATATGTACTATGTGCAATGTCCATCTTTGCCTCACTACCAAAAGAAATTGCTTCGCAGAATATCATAATTAGCACATCATTTTGTATAGTAATTTTATTTCATAATTTTGTATTATTTTAGTTAACATTTTGTTCTAATAAACCAATAAATAAAAGACATTGCATAATATGCCCAACTATAATTTGTGTTACCTTTATAGTCCATTGGGAAAAATATTTCCCATAAAATTCCAAAAAACTACACATTGTTATGCATTTTTCTTATGATTTTTATTTATTTTACGTCTAAACAAACTAAAATAAACAGTTACATACTAATATTTACTCTTAGAAACCTTATGGTCCTGAAAGGGTTAAAATAAAAAAAGTTGGATTTTTCTTACCCCTAGTACTAACAGGCAAATTATCAAGTTTAAATAAAATAATTTATTTATTATTATTATATTGAAATATTATTTATAATTTTAATATTAAGTACTAAATAAAAAAAAAATGAGCAACCGGTCGAATTTTAACCGGTTAAGTTGAAACACATACGACTCAATTATTCCATTTTTTATCGCAACGTTCCCAATTTTTATTTTTAGCATAAATATCATCATTATCAGCCTCAAGTAGCCATGGGCTAGGGAGGTCCAACCAGACTGCACAATTTAGTTCTCCAAGCATATCTGTCCTGAGCTGTATCTGCTGAATCTGGCTACTGTACATCAATTTTAGCAAGGTCCTATTTAACATTGTCTGTCCACCGCATCCTAGGTCTCCCCCACTTTCTGAGGCCTTTAGCCACACTGTCAAAAACCCTATTCGCTAATCAATAATTATCCATACGGGCAACATGGCCAAACCAACGGAGTTTCTCTCTGCAAAATATGCTGCTTAAAGGAGGTTGCCGCCTCTTTTGGCTAACCTTATTATTAGTTACAAAGTTGAACCACCTAATGCCCAAGATACTGCGTAAGCATCTGGAATCAAAAGCATCATTTTCTGCTATCTTATTTACAAAGCGTCCAAGCTTCACTATCATAACTAACCCTAGAAAGAACCAAACTATTATACAGTCTAATTTTAGTCTTTAGGTGTATACGCCTATTTCTCCACACTCTCCCTAGATTCTTAAAAGTCCCGGCAGCAATCCCTATTCGTCTGTTAATCTCATGCCGCACATCACCATTATCTGTTACATAGCTCCCAAGATAATTAAACTGTGACACCTGCTCAAGACTGCAACCATTCAGATTAACTGAATCACAACCTGCCTGACCAATTTTCATCACTTTAGATTTCTCTCTGTTTATCACCAAACCTACTCTACTACAAGTCTCATCAACAGCTCGAATGAAAGAGTTCATCTCATCAACATCATTTGCCAAGAGAGACATATTGACTAAGTAACCTATCATGGTAAGCTTTAGCTATACCTGGGTCTTGAGTTCGGAATTAAAGTAAAGTTTTTAATCTTAGCACAACACTTCTTAAGTAAGTTGCAAGACACTTTTAACAAGGTAATGGTCAGATCCAATTTCAGCTCCCCTATATGACCTGGTATTCCTAAAGAACTAGACCATTTGCTGTTAATTAATATATAATCAATCATATTTCTATGCAGCCCATCAGGTGAAACCAATGTGTACTTATGTATGTCGCGGTGTTTGTAATAAGTGTTAGTTATTCTGAATCCATTGAGTTTACTTACCTGTAGGAGACGTTGCCCACTGCCATTGCAGCTACCAATACCAAAAGGGCCTATCACCCCTCCCCAAAGGTCAGAGTCAGTACCAACTTTGGCATTGAAGTCACCTAGAACAAGGGTAATATCTCCTTTCTTGACAGAAATCAAAATATCCTGAAGTTGTCCATAAAACCTATCCTTCTCATCCTCATCGGCATCCTCAGTGGGGGCATAACAGCAGATAACATTCAAGTCTCTAACGCTTGTCTGAAATTTTGCTGTAAGAAACCTTTCATTAATGCACTCATATCCTAGAAGAGCATCACTAGCATGTCTACTGAGAAGCAGACCCACACCGTGATGATGCTTATTGTCTTCCCTCCCTGAAAAGAGAAATTTAAGATTATTTTTAATAATCTGACCTTTATCTGTCCATCTGGTCTCTTGCAAGCCGAGAATATCTAAACTATAATGGTGGAATTCTTGTGTGAGGACATCAAGAGAAAAAGCTCTGTGCAGAGTCCTCACATTCCAACTACCTCTGGAGAGAAAATGGCTAGTGGGATGTTTAAAGAAACTATGTTTATTGAGAGAGGGAATTATGACAGTATCAAACAACCCCCTAATCGCAGACATGGGGCAAAGACCTGTTCCCCCACCACTAAAGACTGAAACATCTGCACTGGTAGACTTCCTCCTATGTATAATTTGACGATGCCTGTAGAAGCAAGAGTTCAGGTGCCTGCAATGACCTCTGCTCAGGATTATCCACCAGCTGATAAAATATATCCTGTGAATCTATTCACTTGCGGCTGTCAATCCAAAAACAAACAAAAAAAAGCGGCAGATTTTTCCTCCACAAAAGCTCACAGTGCAGCAAAATCAGGATCCATAATCAAGCTCAGAGCCTTAATCTAGTCCAGTAAGTTTATATGGTCAGCACCAGAACCCTGTGTGGTTGACCACTCCTCAGCAGGGTAGAAAAATAAAGAAAAGTAGCCATAGTTGTCCAGATCAGTAGGCCACACTAATCTGGCAGCTCTCCACTTCCGTTCACTTCCACAAGAGAGTATCTCTTTTGAAAGGTATCAACGGCCTGCACCACGAAAAGGCGGGGTCGGACAGTAGGTTCTAGGCCTCGCTGGTTCTGTGCATCATCACAGGGGATTGGTGCATAGCTCTCCTTCCAGTGACTACTTAGCTACCATTTACGCCTGAAAAAAAAAACACTAGCACTGCAAAACAACGTCCACCAAAATGCTGAAAGTATAAAATTATTTTCAAAATAATGCCAACTCCTGGTCACTGATTTTGTTTATATTCAATCCTGTTAGTACATTTAAAGGTGAAAGGTAATTTTTTTATTTTATTCTTAAAACAAAAAAAGTTGTTTCCACCCCTTACCCCCGACTCCAGTGTAGGGGGGCAAATAATTGTTGTCTGTAAAACCCTTAATCATGACACTCCACTGAAAAAAAGGTCATTCAAACAATTGCTATTTGAAAAATTCATCATTCAAAAAAGTTGTTATTCGAAAAACTGACTTTCGAAAAAAGTCATCATTTAAAGAATTTGATATTTGAAGAACTGATTTTCAAAAAGTGATTTTTGACAATAGATTTTCGAAAAACTCAGTGCATATTGTCCTAAAAGTACATATCACGCCAAGGTCTCTGGTTTGATAATTTACTTATCATTAAGACAAATTGGTTGCAAAGCATTTTGCTAGCTACTGTTTTAAACTATTTTCTACATGGGTTGATTTGCCTTTGAGTGGCCCTTCTTTTGCACACAATGGACTAAATGGCCAGGTTACAAGGATACTGAGGGCTCAGAAAAATTTAGAGGGAAAAGAATCCACTGAACAGATGGTAGGAGGCAGATGGGAGCCTCTCATCAAGACCATCCAGAGTGTTCTTTAAGTGCACAGGGTATGACCCTCCTGCACACGGGAACCATGGCTGAATGTTCCATTTGACTGACGGCAGCCTTTCCAAACCTACTGGTATCCTCTACTGAGCAGGGTATGGAGTTTTGTGGAGAAAAAATTCAATGCTGGCCAAGGTAGGCTCACACTTGGGAACTTGCAATCTGCAAGCCTGGAAAACTACTGACTGAACCTTCCCTGCCCAAATGTTACATACATGTGGTATTTACATATCAGTTATATGTATAGCTCCACAATATAGCGATATCTGTACTGGTCCAGATCTATAAAAGAAAACCAAGGGGGGTGGAGCCAAGAACCACGCTTAGGTCATTCGTTTATTACTCATTCGTTTCTTTTACGGGCGGACGACGAACCTAAGTGTGAGTTTTGTGACACCTTTTTAACAATCAAACATATTTTAATTGAATGTCGTTGTTTTAACTTTGAAAGACGTATGTTTTTTAAATCTCATGATTTTACGTCCGAGCCCCTTACACTCGGACATCTTTTATCAGACCATTGTATTTTTACCTCTCTCTTTCAATGTTTACGATATACTGGTTATTTTACTCGCTTATAATTTTAGTCTTCTATTTCTTATTCTACATGTTAATCCCAGGTCGCTTACACCTGGGTTATTTTTATGTTTATATTCATGTACCATATTTATACATTTGTTTATTGTTGTTATACTTTATTGAATTATATTTTTGTGTTGGTCTTTGTCATTTATTTTTAACTTTGGTTGAGGGGTATCACGATTTTTATCCGTTTACTTTTTGGACATATGTTTGGCGCATTATAGCCTTAGTTGCTAATGCGCTAATAAACCCCAACCAACCAACCAACCAACCAACAGCCAAGAACCACAATTGAACCAGATAAATAATTGAGGATGGATTTTCAAAGAGATTGGATTTTCAAAGCAATATAATGTTTCCCCTCCGTTTTAGAAGTTTTTAAAAAAATTTATTGAAAAATGCGTGAAATATAAATAAGGTTAATATTTTCCCCTCTATTACCCTTATTAGCATTCTTAAAGGGGTGCCCCCCACCCATGTATCTGAATATTCACAATTGGAGTCCAAAAGATCATCAATACCAAATATTTCAGTAGTCAAAGCAAACTGGAAGTTTTTCTACTACTCCAGAACTTTGTATAAGTGAAAATAAGTATAGATTGTTTTGTCCACTATCCTAGTTGGGTTGGGTTGTTTTACCTCTGAGCGGCCACTATCCTAGTAAAATACTGTAAACAATAAGCAACAAACTCAGCACTGTAAACATTAAAAGATTTTATGAATATTTTATTGATTCGAGTGAATGAATAAGTTAAAATCACTTGTGATTGTATATCATATTAACATAATCATGTATTGTGTAGTTTTTATACCTCATAATTTTAATTGTACAATGCAACACTTAGTGAGAAATGTATGAGAAACTTTTGTATAATGAATATAATATAGTTCACCTGATTGTGACGATGTACCTTGATTACTAGTACTGGCTTTACTACAGCACTCAATGTATGCTTCATCCCATGGAGTACCAAAAGCAAAATTTGAAAAGGAACATGGCATTCTCATACTGCCAGCTTTCAATCCAAGGCTGCATCCATCACAGCAATCCTTTAAGGGAAAAAGTTTACATTAACCTTAATCAGTAAGGTGCAATTACTTTTATAACTAGTGAGCTGGGGAATATATATATTTTTTTCTTTCCGTATATTAAACACAAAAATCAATGAGTACTTTTTCGTGTGATTATTATGCTCCTTTAATACAAATGCCTTTCTACATTTCCTCTCAGAAATGTTTTTTTAGCTAAAAAAGTATTGATTTTTATTTTTTTTTAAAATCACTAATGTATTTAAAATTGAGCTCTTTAACCCTTTCACGACTAAGGGAAACATTTTTCCCATTTTAAAATTGGTGATTGTCGAATTTAATTATAACCTTATCTGCATTTTTTTATACAGAATGTCAAAATAGAACGTATGCCGAACGCAATTACGTAAACGGGAACGTTTAGAAAACAAAAACTGAAATGTCAGGACGTATAATATATGTACTATGTGCAATGTCCATCTTTGCCTCACAACCAAAAGAAATTGCTTCGCAGAATATCATAATTAGCACATCATTTTGTATAGTAATTATATTTCATAATTTTGTATTATTTTAGTTAACATTTTGTTATAATAAACCAATAAATAAAAGACTGCATAATAAGCCTAACTATAATTTGTGTTACCTTTTATAGTCCATTGGGAAAATATTACCCATAAAATTCCAAAAAAAACTACACATTGTTATGTATTTTTCTTATGATTTTTATTTATTTTACGTCTAAACAAACTAAAATAAACAGTTACATACTAATATTACTCTTAGAAACCTTATGGTCCTGAAAGGGTTAAATCTGAAAATACTTCAAAGATAAAATAATTTAAAAACTGGCTGCAGCAGCAGAAAATTAAGAAATTGCTACTCAGCAGTTATGCATTGAAGTTTGAATAAGGAACTTAATAATTTCACAGGCCCAGTAAAAAAAATTGGGGGGGGGGAGGAGCAAGAAACACAATCAAGTGGGAAAAATGTAAAAGAAGGGGTCAAGAGATTGGGTTTACAATGCAATATAACATTTCCCCATGTTCTATAGGTTTTTAAATTTTTTTTAAAAATGCATGAAATATAAATAGTTTAATAAACTCTATTACTCTTACTAGTATTCTGAAGGTAGGGCTTCCCCCTCCCTCCCCTAGATCTGGTCCTAATTGTAAATTGTAAACATTGCAGACAAAACTTGCCAAACCAACCTGAAGAACCATAATAAAATAAACATCCTTTCATTGTAAAGCTTTGTTCTCAGTCGAATGCTGAGTCTACTGACTAAAGAATGTAACTTCGACAGTGCATAAAAAACAAAAGGTGGAAAACGAACTGCTTTCGGCAGAATGGAAAAATCTGTCACTTATCGAACACACTCTTTCTGAACTTTAACTAATTATCAAAAATATTACTCTGGGTTGGATTGTTTTACTTCAGATTGGCACTTCTACACACTATGGGCTAACTGGCAATGTCACAGTGAATTCCAAAGGGGGAAAGGTTGGAGTAAAGGGACCCACAGAACAATTGTTAGGAGACAGATGATAGCCTCCCATCTAGGTCATTCATCAGGTTCTTTAATATGTACAGGGTATAGCTCTTCTGCATACAAGACTAGAGTTTAATATCCTATCTGATGGACGGCAGCCTTCTCAAGTTCTTTGGTGTCCTCTTTCTGATGCAGGGGAGGGTGAAGGGTTTAGCAGGGATAGATCTCAATTCTGACACAGGTTGGATTCAAACCTGGGAACTGTAGATTACGAGCCTGGCATGCTACACTGAGATAACCCCTGCCCCAAAAATAATACTCTAGTAATGGTAGTATATATATAAGCTCACCGGACAAAAAATTAGTCACTCGTAGCTGAATGTCACCTAATAACGTGTAACTCCTCCGTGTGACAGAAGAACAGCCGAAATTCTGTCTGGCATGGATGACACCAGTGTGCAGATGTAATGCACATCAATATTCATCCACTTTTCCAGTAGCAAATACTGCAGTTCAGCAAGATTGGCCGGATGGCTGGAACTGCGTTTCACTCGCTGCCCCAAATTGTCCCACAAGTTTTCTATGGGATTCAAATCCGGGGATTTGGCTGGCCATTCGAGATGTTCGAAGGCTTCAGAATGCTCGTCATGCCAATCCGACACACTTCGAGCCCTATGCATTCGACAATTGTCGTCTTGGAAAACTTGGGTATCCTTCTGGTGTTCACTGTGAAGATGCTGCACAAATGGCAATACGTGGCCGTCCAGTAGCTCCATATAGCCTTTCTGGTTCAAGTGTGACGCAACCAAAGGACCCAGTTCCTCGTACATGAAATACCCCAGAACATCACAGAGCCTCCTCCAACTTGAACAGAACCTTGCACACAGTCTGCATGGAAGGCTTCATGCGGCTTACGATGTACCCGTCGCCTCGCATCATTCGAGTACAAGCAAAAACGTGACTCATCCGACCAGTTCACACGTTTCCAACAGTCGACAGTCCAGTCTTTGATGCACCGCGCCCACTGTAGTAGTGCAGCCTTGAGCAGAGCTGTTAACATGGGTCTCTTCCACGGTACTCTGCTCCAGATATCCATGGCATGCACTTCCCTTCGGAGTGTTCGTTAGGAAACAGCTTGTTGTAGGCTTCCATTGACTTATTGGAGCAATTCCTGCCTCGTTGCAAAGCGGTTTGCCCTAATAATGCGTAACACACTGCAGCGGTCCCTATTGGTGAGTACAGTCTTTCTGCCGCCGTTCTCGAGACGATTAGCAGTGGACTGCAATGTACGCCACTGCTGGAAGACCTTTTGGACACTATGTTTAGGCACACCTGCAAAGGCAGCAACTTCTTGTACACTATGCCTTTTGACTCGGCAAACGCAATACCTTGTTTGCCACTCATTCACATCTTTGGCGCGACCCTTGTTTCACAGAGTGACTAACACACAAGTGGCACACAACCACTTCTTGTTACTGTATGAACCCCATAGTGCACGACACAGCTATTTGTAGGACGTGTTTATTACTGGTGCGCCCACCGATGGGCTTGGAAAGGCCGCCGTCCGTCGGATGGGACGTTAAACCGTGGCCCCGTGTGTGGAAGAGCCATACCCTGTGCACGTTAAAGAACACGCTGGATGGCCTTGACGGGAGGCTACCATCTGTCTCCCAACAGCTGTTCCAGTGGATCCCCTCCCCCAACCTTCTCTGAGCCTACGGGGCCCATGTGACCTGGCCATTTAGCCCATGGTGTGCAAAAAAGTGCCGCTCAGAGGTAAAACAACCCAACCCAACTGGTGCGCCCTCTGTTGCTGTCGAACGGACGTAACCCTCTTATGGCGGGAGATGATTAATTTTTTGTCCGGTGAGCTTATATATAAATACAGTTTTCTTTTCTAAGATGTAATTCTACTAGTATCAGTGAATCAGTATTTAAACATCATTTTAAATTTGTAAAATCTCATTCTTAGCTGTGCAAGTCAGAACAAATAAAAAAAAATTAACAAGTGTTAATGAACTAGAATCCGTAATTCTTTAGTTTATTACATTCCATAAATACATAAAATTGATAGTATCTTTGAGATTTCCTGAAAACCAGGTAAAAATAGAATATAGGCTATTTGAAAAGAAACATTAAATTACCTTGTGAATTTCTCCACCAGGAGTATGCAGTACAGCACAGTCATGTCCAAATCGTGCAGCCTGTTTTCCTCTCTCGCAATTTGTGGTACGATGAGCGCGTATGCAGCATATGTATATCGCAGTCAAACATGTTGCTTTCTGTTCTGAAGATATACCAGGCAGTAATGATGGACCTGAACACGTTGTATGATTGTAGGCCCAAGAAAAACCAAGATCACAGCACTGTTTTAAAACTGGTTCTAAATCACCTTAAAAATAAAAACATAAAATAAGTATACTTTTTCAATATATATCTGGTAATATCTACAATAGAAAGGGAATATACATCACCAAATTATGTAAACTCGTTTATATCACTACTAATAGGTAGTGATCATTGGGTATACTGTCAAACGTGTGTCTGTGCAAGTTTTTTTTTTACATAATATGAATCTTTGATTGAAAAAGAGTTTCTATTAGTTGTTTATATCAAACAAATTGGTTCGGTTGTTATGAAATGTAGGGTTGTAGGATTGTTTTCTTTTGTGCACACAGTGAGCTATTTGATCAAGTCACAAGGACTCAAAGCTTGTTCTGGATAGGGGACCTACTAAATAACTGTTGTAAGACAGATGGTAGCTTTCGGTCAAAGCCATCATGCATGTCCTTTAATGTGCACAAGGTATGGTTCTCCTGCACAGCAGCCACAGCTTCCATATTAAACCATGCCAGATATTAAATCAAATAATATTGGACTAGAACAACATTCTATAATGAGTATATTCTTTTTCTTTTAAACATGGATGACAATCATAGCATTACCTGTTGACTTTTTAACATCAATTTTTGGTTATTCTCAAAACACATTATTTAGCAAAATTTCAAGGGAAAAAAAAATAACTCAGAAATGCATTCTGGTCCATTCCAATCCTATATTTTGCAACTCACCTATAATATTTACCCAAAATGAATGAGAAAAAAAATCCCAGATAATCAGATTTCCTTTTATTCCACCATCCATTTAAAACATACGAAAACTTAAAAATTTAGAAAATGTCATAGTATGGACTTTATTTAACATAGGATAGCAAGGAAGGTTGCCTTTTTCCTTCATTTTCCTTCTGGCGAATTGTGATGAAAACATTATGCTGCATGAAAGCTTTCATTGTCGTGTCATATTTTAGCAGCAGCTTTCTCTTATTCCATATTACTCTAGGGAATACATTTATTTTTTTCAAATCCTGGCTATTCTGACCTTAGATAAACGAAAGTTTACTGTATATGATTTTTTTTCTCTCTGTTCTATCGGTATTAAAAAAACTATTCATGACAAAATATGTGATAATGTGCTTAATATTTTTGCAACTCTACCCGTGGCCGAGTGGTTAGCGCGCTTGGCTACTAATCTAAGGGACCTGGGTTCGAGCCCCGGATAAGGCATGGATGTGTGTGTTGTTTTTCTGCTGAGGTCCTGCCATCCTCCCAGACCTTCTACTATGGCATATAAACTAACAGGCTCCTGTCAGACCTCTGTGGCAAGCAGCTGCTTGAGGGGGTATTTATTTATTCTTATTATTAATTTATATTTATTATTATAAACTGAATTAATCTCTGTAAATTATCACTTGAACAAAAATGTCTTATTTAGTTAAAATAATTATTTAAAAGGTGAATTTATTTCATGCATATTTTATTACATATATATTAATTTAATATACAACGAATTCAAAAAATGTGATATGTTAATAAAATTAATTTATAAAAAAAGACAAGAAAATTCATAAAGGGGTAACTGGTATCCAACCAGAGACCTTTGGGTTGTTTTACCCACGAGCTGGGGAAAGGGGTGGCTTCAGTTGGTAACATGCAGGCTCATAATCTGCAGTTCCCAGGTTCGAGTCCCAGTTGGGCCAGCGTTGTGATTTATCTTGCAAAACTCTGTCCTGCTTTCAATCAGTAGGGGACACCGTTGGGCTTGGAAAGACCAACGGTCTCCCGTATTGTCCGTCGAATGGAACTTTAAGCCATGGTCCCTTGTGCGGGAGAGCCACACCCTGTATGGCATAGAGGGTGTGGCTCTCACCGTCGATGGTCTTGATGAGAGCCTACAATCTGCTCCCCAATAGCTGTTCCAGTGGGTCCCCTCTCCCCAAACTTCTCTGAGCCCTTGGGGTCCTTATGTCCTGGCCATTAACCCATTGTGTGCAAAAACGTGCACTCAGAAGTAAAACAACACAACCTCCAAGCAGCATTATTTTGTACACAATGGGCTAAATGGCCAGATCACAAGGACCCCAAAGGTTCAGAGAAGGTTGGGGGAGGGGACCCACTGGAACAGCTGTTGGAAGACAGATGGTAGCCTCCCGTCAATGCTATCCAGCATGTTTTTTAACGTGCACAGGGTATGGCTCTCCTGCATAAGGGACCATGGCTTAACATCTCATCCAATGGATGGCGGCCTTTCGAAGCTCATCGGTGTACCCTACTGACCATGGGTAGGGCGGTGAGTTTTGCAGAGATAAATCTCAACGCTGACTCAGCTGGGACTCTAACCTGAGAACTGCAGATTATGAGCATAGTGCACTACTGACTGTGCTTTATAATATGCATATGAGCCACAGCTTTATATCCCATCTAATGGACAATGAGCTTTCCAAGTCCATCGGTATCTGTTTTCTGGCAGAGGGTTGGGGATTAATAGAGATAAATCTCAATACTGGCCTACGTTTAACTTGAACCTGAGAACTAGATTACAAGTCTGGTAGGCTACCAACTTAGCCATCCCCCAGTGATCTTTGCATTGTGTGTCAGATAATATTGCACTACTAATAAAAAAAGAGCACCGCTAATAAAACATCTTCTTAAAAAGGGATTATTCATATTCAAATTGTTACTTTCAGCATTCGTGTTCTGGAGATATAGCAGAACAATCATTTTCATAGTTCTGTTTTTTTTTTTGGTGCGGGGGTTGCTCAGTCGGTAGCTCGCCAGGCTCGTAATCTGTAGTTCCCAGGTTCGAGTCCCAGCTGGGTCAGCGTTGAGATTTATCTCCGCAAAATTCCCCGCCCTGCCCACGGTCAGTAGGGGACACCGATGGGCTTGGAAAGGCCGCCGTCCGCCGGATGGGACGTTAAGCCGTGGCCCCGTGTGCGGGAGAGTCATACCCTGTGCACGTTAAAGAACACGCTGGATGGCCTTGACGGGAGGCTACCATCTGTCTCCCAACAGCTGTTCCAGTGGGTCCCCTCCCCAAACCTTCTCTGAGCCTTCGGGGTCCATGTGACCTGGCCATTTAGCCCATGGTGTGCAAAAAAGTGCAGATCAGAGGTAAAAAACCCAACACATCCCAACTATTTTTTTGGGGGGAGGGGAGAGGAAGAGAGCACAGGGGCTCAGTTTTTTTATAGCCTATTACACTCCTTGAATCACAAGCTTTCATTTGACATTCTTTTGGCACTAACGTTCTGAAGATATAATGGAACAATAGTTTTCATATATCCCCTTTTTTAGGGGGTAAGAAAGCATGGAGTCAATTTTTTATAGCCTAAGACACTCTCCGCATTACAAGCTTTCATTTGACACATAAATCAACACGTTTCCCTATCGCATTCGAAAGATATGTGGATAAACATACAACCGACAAATGATAAGAGAAAAGCAATACGAAGTTAGATAACACTTGTTTACAACGTTTTTATGACACGAATAGTTGTAGCTGCCTTTAACTATTTTTTCAGGTGCTGATTTCAGATCTGGTCTTAAAAAAGTGGCTAGTATATCACGTTTTTATGTTATTGGTCATTTTGACTCCTATTAAGATCTTCCTATACTAACACCTCCAGGCAACTGGGAGGATACTAGATATTTTCCTTTTGTGGCTGGCAACAGTGATTGCCAAGTGGCAGAAAACATGTAACAGTAACCTAACCTCAGATCGCCATTCTTGTTGTTTTCATTGTAGGAGGTACACGTTCTGTATGTTGAAGAGTGATTTTGGCGTTTAAATGGCACAAAGGCGGCGTCGCGGATGTGTTAATGTGCCCGATAAGTTTTGTTATGTGTGTGGAAATTATGTTTTAAAATCCCTGGGTCATTCTTTGACAAAGATTGTGAAGAAAGCCTATAACTTGTATTCAGCTTAAAAGCTGTTCTTTTGTAAAAAGAAAACCAAAAACCTTCCATTTCAGTGGAACTAACAAAGTGACACACGCTGTGGGAATGAAGGAAACTTATGAAAGCACGGAAAAAAAGTCTCACTGCTATAAAATATGACCAGTTTAAGTGGACAATATATGGTGACCTGAAAGTCATATCTCTCTTGCTCGGGCTTCAAGGAGGATTCACAAAATTTTGCTGTTTTCTGTTTGTGGGACAGTAGTGCTAGAAAGGAACACTACAAAAGGCTGGCCAAAAAGAAATGTTTTTATTCCTGGAAAGAGTAATGTGAGGTATAAGCCTCTAGTTGACCCCTTTGATGTTCTGCTCCCACCACTACACATCAAACTGGGACTTATGAAAAACTTTGCAAAGATTATGGACAAAACTGGTAAAAGATTTTTGTACTTGAAGGAAAATTTTCCAAAACTAAATGATGCCAAACTCAAAGAAGGGATCTTTGTTGGTCTTCAGATCAGGAAGCTACTGAATGATACTGTCTTCGAAGAAAAGCTGAATATGAAGGTGCGTGCTGCACGAAAATCCTTCATGTTTGTGGTCCAGGATTTTCTGGGGAATCTCAAAGAGGAAAACTACCATCAGCTAATTCAGAATCTTCTCAAAAACTGTGAAAATCTTGGCTACCGAATGTCTTTAAAGATCCATTTCTTGCACTTGCACCTCAACTTCTTTCCCAAGAACTTAGGGAACTGTTAGTGATGAGCAAGGGGAAAGATTTCACTAGGATATCGGAATCATGGAGGAGAGATACCAAGGCAGGTGGGACCCAGCAATGATGGGTGACTACTGCTGGTTCTTGCAGAAGGAATATATTTCAGCACATAAAAGACAAAAATGAAGTTCTTGTAGGTATAAAAGATCTTTACCCACGTTTTCTTATTTTGCATTTCAATATTATTTCATTTGTTATTTTATATTCAGTGGTCTTTATCTATGATGTTTGTAATTTTTTCACTGTAATCATGTTATTAATTTATGAATTTTAAGTTGCAATTTAATAAAATAGTCACATTTATTTTCATTTCCCAGATATGCAAATTCATTGAAATTTGAAATACATTAATTCGTAATTTAAAAAAACACTGTATGTGCTGCAGATTTGTCAGTCATATTTGAATTCAGCATCCCAAAATTAGTTTAAATTATCCTATTTGACCAATGTTATAAAAAAGTTTCAATTTGTTGTCTAATGTAATCTAAAATTACTGTATATCTAGATAATATTTTACTTCACAAAAGTTTTTTTTTGCAAAACTGTATTACCAATAAAAAAATTAATAATAATTTTAAAATAATATTTTGTACGAACTGCTATTAATTAAAGACTTCAACAACTACCGTTTGCTAGCTCCATCAATTACTTATTGAAAGCAAGTGCGATTGTATTCTTCAATTTTTCTGATAAAGTTCTAATATTTTAATGTATAGTTATCAAAAACTGAATTACAGTCTCTTATTTTCGCAATGGTACAAAGATAATGATACTTTACCAAAGAACCATATTCTTTGACTTTACACATGCATGGGCTTCGACTATTGTCTTCGTCCAAGGAAATTAGTAATGAAGACAAAACCCAGATGCTCCGCTATACATGGACAGCATTACATCTATAGGGATAATGCCAAAATATCCATTACCTACGTCGAGGGCAAGACAGCACCATATAGATACAGCTCACCCTACGACTACCTATGGCGAACAATACTATAGAAATAAAAGTTCATCCATCGGTCAAAATTTAAATATAATCTGCTCCCCGGTTAGCCACAAACAAAGATATATAGATCTAAGTTGCCTCGGCTTCCGTGGTGGGAACTCTTAGTCAGGCCTTATCAGGCCCCTCCGCCGGTGCCCCGTCCAGCCTAGGTGCCCCCAACACCAGTCAGCAGGGCCCTCAACTTCACCGAGGCCCAGCCGTTCCAACGGGTCTCCGTCCGATCAGATACTCCCCAACACCAGTCAGCAGGGCCCTCAACTTCACCGAGGCCCAGCCGTTCCATCTGGTCTCCGTCCGATCAGATACTCCCCAATACCAGTCAGCAGGGCCCTCAACTTCACCGAGGCCCAGCCGTTCCATCTGGTCTCCGTCCGATCAGATACTCCCCAATACCAGTCAGCGGAGCCATCAACTTCACACGGGCCCTCAGCCCCCCCACCACCACGACAAGGTGGTTCCAAGGAGTATAGAAGGCGACTTTTGAACTAATTCGTGAAGCATTTGTGCATGGTCGACGACCATTTGTTTCTGCCCGTCACCAGAGCCTCGCCAACGAGTTTCTATGAAATTTGTGCAGTAAGAAAATTAGATTTTCTAAAAATAGTTAATCGTGTGTCTAAAAAATCCATCTGCAGATCACCCAGAAAGATACAAGGAATATCGTGCAAGGTGAATAAACGTAATAATCTGTTTCATTTATTTAAAATAATCGATCATTTATACAAGTTATAACGCATAACTGTGAAATCAGTTTCGGAAATTTAAAGGCGATTTTGAGTGTTGCCAAGTTTAACTTAAAAAAAAAATACTCCTCAAGCAGCTGCTTGCCACAGAGGTCTGACAGGAGCCTGTCAGACCTCTGTATCACGTTTATTCAGTTTATGAGCCACAGTAGAAAATTCTTTAACTCTATGAAAAGTAAAGAATCTTGCAGTTACATTTGTTCGCATTTCATTTAACATGATGTTTCATTAAACGAAGCTTAGACAATTCTAAGTATGAATTATAGAAGTCCGTGTCGCCATAAAAAATTTAGTCCGCCAAAAGGCTAAAATATCGTATCTTATCGGCATAGTAGGATCGGGTTTCGAACGGTCTTTGGCCGTGGTAAGCAGTGCTTCGTGTACGGCACCGTGAAACGATGGGGTACCGCAAGGGTACCGGTCGCCCGAACTCAAAGACTGAATCGCACAAGACTGCTTAGTTATAAAAGTATATATATATTTTTTTCAATAAAATAATTTCCTTTTTTTTTGCAGTATGACGATAATTTGTAAGAGTAATATTAGAATTTTAGATTCTACTCAAATATAAATAGCCTATTTTATTTTTATGTTTAAAAACATTCAAGTCTAATATGCACTTTGGCAAGAGGAAGCCGATTATGCTTCCTGTGAACTCCGTGATCGATACTCTCGTTCACCGGTGCTATAAGCCGGCGGTATTTGGTATAGTCGCTCAAAAAAGTATCCGAACACTATGGTTAATTACAGAATTCAGAAAAATATCTGGCAACGATTTTTTTAGAAATTCGGCAACCTTTAGAAATTAGTGGCAACCTCCGTGACATGAAGGTTGCCACTAATTTCTAAAAAAATCGTTGCCAGATATTTTTTCTGAATTCTGTAATCGACCATAGTGTTCGGATACTTTTTTGAGCGACTGTAGGTGGTCATATTATTTTGATGCTAGATCGTGTGGGCTCACTCACGGAAATGTTGAGCGTGTGCAGTTACCGTTCACAGCAAACTGGAGCGTGTGCAGTAACTGCACACGCTCCAGTTTGCTGTGAACGGTAACTGGAGCGTGTACAGTTGCTGTACACGCTCCAGATATTTTTCCTGAATTCTGTAATCACGTGACACGAAGGTTGCCAGATCACTAATTTCTAAAAAAATCGTTGCCAGATATTTTTCCTGAATTCTGTTATCAACCATAGTGTTCGGATACTTTTTTGAGCGACTGTACCCGCAGCGAAAGTTGCGGCAGAGTAAATAAAGGCTAAGGGTTGATTCATATCAGGCCAAGCAATTAGCATAGAATCATTCTAAAATAACGTGAATTAAATAACGCTGTTAAATAAGTTCTTACCAATCTATTTATCCAGTATTTTATGCTGTAGAATATTTTTAAATCATTTTTTGCTGTGGCTTTCAAAAGTCGTTTTTTTTCTTCAATGAAATATTTTATGCTTTCTAAACGTATTTTATATATCCATATAATTTTTGCGTATTATTTAATTTGACCATAACCATAATCAGTTAATGATATTTCAACTAGAGTATTTTTTCATCATGTAAATAAATAAACTAACTTGATACCTGACATATACTTTGGCACCATGGAGGTAGAACAGGGGGAGGCGCTCTTATTATACTTTAGCAAGGGTCGCTAGTGTAGCCGCGCAGAACGGCGGAACACATTTTGTTGCTACACAGAAAGCCGCATGATGCACGTCAATTGCAATATATGCGAATGCTTTATACGAATACTAATCAATGAAATCGCAATTGTTTCATGTACAAAAAAAAAGGATTTCGCCGAATATTGCTAAATCGATTTTTTTCTTGGAAGGTTAAAAGATGTGTATATAAAATATTAATATGTGTATATTAAAATATATATAAAATATTTTTTCCACTTCAGTTTTGCGTTTGTTTACGTTTTAAAACACAGTTGTTTAATCCCATTTAAAGTTAGCAATAACAAATTACATATCAAATGAAAGCTACACCATCTTTTTCATAACTTAGGGATTGATTGTAGGGTTGGGTTGTTTTACCTCTGAGCGGCACTTTTTTGCACACCATGGGCTAAATGGGCAGGTCACAAGGACCCCGAATGCTCAGAAAAGATTGGGGGAGGGAACCCACTGGAACAGCTTTTGGGATACAGATCGTAGCCTCCCGTCAAGGCCATCCAGCGTGTTCTTTAACGTGCACAGGGTATTCCCTCACACGGTGCCACGGCTTAACGTCCCATCCGACGGACGGTGACCTTTCCAAGCCCATCGGTGTCCCCTACTGACCGTGGGCAGGGCGGGGAATTTTGCGGAGATAAATCTCAACGCTGACCCAGCTGGGACTCGAACCTGGGAACTACAGATTGATTGTAGACTGAAGGGGGTTAATGTTTGATAGCCTATGATATTCCTCAAGTCAGAAGCTTCCATACGACGTGTAGCTTGTTACTTTCGCTCATCGCCTTCTAAAGATATGGTTTAAGAATTGTTTTTACATTTCCCATCTTCTTAGGGGGGTGAAAAGAATAGAGGTAAATTCTTTTTAGTCTATGACACTCGCTGCATCATAAGCTTTCATTTGGGACATAAATCATTAAGTTTCTCTATCGCGTTCAAAAGATATGGTGGATAAGCCTTTGGTCAAATCCACAAACTGGCAAATGTCAAAGCCAAAAGCAATAGGGAGATAGGTAAAAATAAAATTTATAAATTGGAATAATCAGAGTTAGTCAGAATAACGAACTATGGATTAAAAAACAGCTATTTCCAAAGCATATGGTACATTTAAGGTGCCATCATCATCATCGTCATCATCATCCTCAAACAGCCATGGGCTACGGAGGTCCAACCAGACCGTGCAATTTAGTTCTCCAAGCAGGTCTGTCCTGAGCTACATCTGCTGCATCTGGCCACTGCACACCAATTCTAACAAGGTCCTGTTTGACATTGTCTGCCCACTGCGTTCTATGTCTCCCCCCCCCCCCACACACACTTTCTGAGTCCTTTAGGCACACTGTTCATAACCCTATTCACTACTCTAAAATTATCCATACGGGCAACATAGCCAAACCAACGTCGTCTCTCTCTGCACAACATGCTGCTTAAAGGAGGTTTCCGACTCCTTTACTTAACCTCATCATTAGTTACAAAGCTGAACGACCTTATGCCCAAGGCACTGCGTAAGCATCTAAAATCAAAAGCATCTAGTTTCCTGGTATCTGTTTACAAAATGTCCAAGTTTTATTACCATAACTAACCCTAGAAAGAACCAAATTCTCATACAGTCTAATTTTAGTCTTTAGGTGTATACGCCTATTTCTCCACACTCTCTCTAGATTCTTAGAAGTCCCGGCAGCAATCCCTATTTGTCTGTTTAAGCTCATGCCGCACATCACCAGTATATGTTACATAGCACCCAATATAATTACACTGAGACATCTGTTCAAGATTGCAACATTCAGATTAACTGAATCACAGCCAGCCTGACCAATTTTCATCACTAGTTTTTCTCTCTGTTTATAACCAAACCTACTCTACTACCAGTTTCATCAACAGCTCGAATGAAAGAGTTCATCTCATCAACATCATTTGCTAAAAGGGCTAAATCATCAGCATAATCTAAATCAGAAATTTTCGTATCTCCAGTCCATTTAAGGCCAAAATCTTTCCCTTGAAGTGAATTTCGCATAATATAATCAATAACCAAGCTAAAGAGAAAAGGAGACAAAACGCACCCTTGTCGAACACCAGAAGTAATTCTAAACCAATTGCTACAAGCCTTACCAACTCTCACACACGACTCAGTGTTATTATAGAGAGCTTTCATTATGTTAACTAACTTGTCAGGTATACCATATGATCTCACAATCAACCACAAATTATGACAATCAACAGAGTCGAAAGCCTTTTTGAAATCAACAAAGCTAGCAACCAAAGGTTTCTGAAACTCTAAACATTTCTCAAGAATCTGCCTAAATGAAAATATCTGATCCACACATCCCCTACCACTTCTGAATCCACATTGCTCATCACGCAATTGCCTGTCAACCAGATTCTTAATTCTATTAAGCACAATCATGGAAAGAACTTTACCTGGAACAGAGAGTAGGCTGATACCCCTATAGTTATCACAAGAACTGCGATCACCTATTTTGAAAGTAGGGATAATAATACCTCTGGTAAAATCCTTAGGAATTATGCCTTTATCATAAAAAATATTCAAAATTTCAGTCATCCAAGTGGTAACAGAAACATTCCCAGCTCTAAGCATTTCTGTAGTAATTTCATCTACCCCTGGGGATTTATGAAGTTTAAGTTTAGAAGTAGCCAAAATAACTTCAGATTGTGTTATAGGGCCAACATTAAAGCCACTAATGCATCTATCATCATTGCAAACAATGGGAGTAGAACTAACGCATTGTTTAGAACATCACTGAAATGCTCAGCCCTCCTAGCCATGACAGAATCCTCACCTTCTACAACCTTACCTTGTTTATCCTTCAATCCTTGTATACCTGTCCGTTTTCTACCACACAAAACATTAACTATCTGGTACAGCTCTCTACTGTTGTGTTGTCTAACTGTTTTCTCTGCTTTGTCAGCCAAGACACCAAGCCAAAGATTCTTATCAGCAGCTAACTGATCCTTTACACGTTTATTAAGCTCTCTGTAGTGCTTTCTATTAGGACTAGTAGGTTATTGATTAAGAACATTCCTGCAGCGCTTTCTTACTGAAATAAGCTCAAGTGCCTTATCACTTAAAGAATTCTGTCTCTTCTGCTCCTTTTTTTCCTAAAAGAGTACTGTTAGTTTTTAAAAAAGCCTGTTTGAAATGGTACCATTATTCCTCAACTTCACTAGTAAGGAAGCCATGACTGTCATAATGACGAATTCATAATGAATAATCATGGTAAGCTTTTGTTATAACTGGGTCTTTCAGAGCTTCAGTATTAAAGGTAAATTTTTTAACTTTAGCATAACACCTTTTAAGTTTAATTTCCAAGACACTTTTAACAAGGTAATGGTCAGATCCAATTTCAGCTCCCCTATATGACCTGGTATTCCTAACAGAACTAGCCCATTTGCTGTTAATTAATATATAATCAATCATATTCTTATGCAGCCCATCGGGTGATACCCATGTGTACTTATGTATGTCGCGGTGTTTGTAATAAGTGTTAGTTATTCTGAAACCATTGAGTTTACTTACCTGTAGGAGACGTTGCCCACTGCCATTGCAGCTACCAATACCAAAAGGGCCTATCACCCCTGCCCAAAGGTCAGAGTCAGTACCAACTTTGACATTGAAGTCACCTGGAAAAACGGTAATATCTCCTTTCTTTACAGAATTCAAAATATCCTGAAGTTGTCCGTAAAACCTATCCTTCTCATCCTCATCGGCATCCTCAGTGGGGGCATAACAGCAGATAACATTCAAGTCTTTAACGCTTGTCTGAAATTTTGCTGTAAGAAACCTTTCATTAATGCACTCATATCCTAGAAGAGCATCGCTAGCTTGTCTGCTGAGAAGCAGACTCACGCCTTGTTGATGCTTATTGTCGTCCCTCCCTGAAAAGAGAAATTTAAGATTATTTTTAAGAATCTGACCTTTATCTCCCCATCTGGTCTCTTGCAAGCCTAGAATATCTAACTTATAATGGTGGAATTCTTGTGTGAAGACATCAAGAGAAAAAGCTCTGTGCAGAGTACTCACATTCCAATTACCTATGGAGAGAAAATGGTTCGTAGGATGTTTAAAAAAACTATGTTTATTGAGAGTGGGAATGCCGACAATATCAAACAGCCCCCTAATCGTAGACATGGGCAAAGACCCGTTCCCCCACCACTAAAGGATGAAGCCATCTACCGGAAGACTTCCTCCAATGTAGAATTTGACGATGCCAGTAGAAGCAAAGAGTTCAGGTGCCTGCGATGACCTCTGCTCAGGATTATCCACCAGATGATAAACATATCCTGTGAATCTATTAACTTGGGGCTGTCAACCCACAAACAAACAGAAAACACAGCGGAAGATTTTCCCTCCACAAAAGCCCACCAGTGCACCAAAATCAGGATCCATAATCAAGCTCAGAGCCATAATTCCGTTCAGGTTGGTATATATGGTCAGCACCCGTAACCTGTGTGGTTGACCAATCCTCAGCAGGGTAGAAAAAAAAAACGAAATAGCCATAATTGTCCAGATCAGTAGGTCACACTAATCTGGCAGCCCTCCCCTTCCGTTCATTTCCACAAGAGAGTATCTCTTTTGAAAGGTACTAACGGTCTTCAGCACGAGAAGGCGGGGTCGGACATTAGGTGCTAGGCCTGGACGGTTCTATGCATCATCACAGGGGATTGGTGCATAGCTCTCCTTCCAGTGACTACCTATCTCCAGATGGGTTTTTTCTTAAATAACAGGAAGTTAATAATGAGATCTTTTATAATAATTTATAGGTTTGTAATTTCTAGAGAATTTCTTTTATGTGTATGACCGTAATCTTGTGTTATATTTAAGAATAAAGATTGTCGTGAAATTCAAAATTATCCAACTGCAAAAATATATAAATTAAAAAACTAAAAAATACCTATCTTCCTAGACGTCCCTAAAAAGTAGAAAATAAGCCAAAGGCTTATCGATGGTGCAATCGGTCACTCAGTTCGTATACACTTTAAAGGAAGATCGGGCGCCGTCAATCTTGTTGAGTAGGTAAATCGGCGACTATCTTTAAATCGAATAGGAACTCAGTAACCGATCGCACCATCGATATGATTTAGGTTTATTTTCTACTTTTTAGAGCCTTCTAGGAAGATAGGTATTTTTTTTTGTTGTCACTAAAAACACCTACCTTAAAAAACTTTCATTTTCATTTGATATATGACTCATATATATCGCGCACATTTATCCCTATTTTGGAGCCATGTTTGAGATAACTCATGACATTGCAGACGTCACAACCTTTAATTTGAGATACGATTCGTTTAAGTCGTACCCCGCTAAAAAGCGCTGCTCCCCATTTTGTCAGGGGTGAATATTAGGGGCAAAATTCGAAATAGTTTGCGACCGTCATTATATGAGCTTTCATTTGACAACTTACTCATAACTGTAGGCCCTCTCATTCGGAAGATATATTGGAACGACTTCCATATTTCCCGTTCTTTAGGGGGAAGAAAGCACGGTGGGCCAATTTGTCATGGCCTATGACACGCCCACATCACAAGCTTTCGTTAGACATATAACTCGTTACTTTCGGCATTGGCGTTCAGGAGATAGAGGGGAACAATCATTTTCATATTCACTCCTTTTTTAGAGCGGAAGAAAGCACAGGCCTACGACATTCCCTGCGTTACAAGCTTTCATTCGACGTATAGCTTGTTACTTTCGGGACGGAGGTGGCTTAGTCGGTAGCGCGCCAGGCTCGAGTCCCAGCTGGGTCAGCGTTGAGATTTATCTCCGCAAAATTCCCCGCCCTGCCCACGGTCAGTAGGGGACACCGATGGGCTTGGAAAGGCCGCCGTCCGTCGGATGGGACGTTAAGCCGTGGCCCCGTGTGCGGGAGATCCATACCCTGTGCACGTTAAAG
The DNA here is from genome assembly GCA_038380435.1 of Ryuthela nishihirai. Taxonomy (NCBI): domain Eukaryota; kingdom Metazoa; phylum Arthropoda; class Arachnida; order Araneae; family Heptathelidae; genus Ryuthela; species Ryuthela nishihirai. Next base: position 56,335,786 of record JAWZYU010000017.1, read on the forward strand.
AACACGCTGGATGGCCTTGACGGGAGGCTACCATCTGTCTCCCAACAGCTATTCCAGTGGGTCGCCTCCCCCAACTTTCTCTGAGCCTTCGGGGTCCATGTGACCTGGCCATTTAGCCCATGGTGTGCAAAAAAGTACCGCTCAGAGGTCAAACAACCCAACTTGTTACTTTCGGCTTCGATTTCTGGAGATATAGCGGAACAATTGTTTTCGTATTTACCCTTTTTAAGAGAAAGAAAAGGCACGGAGAGTCAATTATTTATAGCCTATGACACTCCTGCGTCAAAAACTTTCATTTGGCGCATAAATCATTAAGTTTCTCCATCGCTTTCGAACGATATCCTGGAACAACATTTTGTCAAATCCAGAAACCGACCAACCGACAAATGTCTAAGCAAAAAGCAATAGGAAGAAAGGTAAATAAACTTCTTACGACCCTAGGAATAGGAGTTAATGTAAAATTTCTGGAATCCTTGCAATCTGTTTTGATGATTAGTGCTGTCTGATTCAGAAAACACCATTCTTCTAGAAAATTTTTCGTATGTGAAAAAAAAATTCCTGTTTTAACTAAACAAAATGTTTCTGTATGTAACAGATTAGTTTAAGTTCTCAGAGGGAACATCTGTGTGTTCGCAATTCTGATGTTTAAAATCATATAGATATAGAAATAGATTATAAAATAATTTATTATTCGAAAATGCATTTTGCTCTATAAACTGATTTAGGCAAAAAGGTTTAAACGTTGACTTTTACGTTGAAATATGTTGAAGCAATACAATAACCAGTTAATAAAAGTTCATGTCAGTAAATTTTCTACTGCTTCGTAAACCCCCCCCCCCCCAAAAAAAAAAAGCAAATAACTAGTCTACATACAACATTTCATTATCATATCTTATCTAAAATATAAAGAAAGTAGACCTTTTGAGTATAGAAGGAAATTTACTATTTTAACTTGCTTCATAATATAGTAAATATTGTATAATGTTAAACTAATCGGGTAGACATTTTTATATTTATCCAGATCTACATGGGATAATATCATAACCCTAACTACTTCATAATCCAATGGCATATTTTTACAGCATATGTAGCTTTTCATTGGAGAGATGGATGAAATTTATTTTCCCTCTAATTACCTTAATGGCTCTGAGTATAATATCTGGTTAAAAGAAAAATGTAGAGAATGGAAAGAATATTTTAATTATATTCTTTTTCTGAAATATTTACAGCTAGCTATCGCTTGCTCGGGAAATTATTACTGAAATTTTACTCAACTGGAATTTAGAAGTGGATTTAGGTCGCCATTGAATTTAATAAGTACTTGTAGGGTAAGACTTTAATTAGGTACATGGCATTAAAATTATCCCTCTCATTCTTCTAGAGTTCTGCGAAAAAATGCAGAGAAATTGAAATAAAGAACTCGAAATAAAAACTGCGAATTGATTTGCGTTATTTTACTGCTGATATTTCAGTGCGTCAGAAACTTAATTGATTATTGGTATAGTATAGATTGTAGCTGATTACAAAACACAATGTAGGGAGGCTAATTAAAGATAATGAACTTATTTTTTTCAGTTATTATTAAATATGTGATGTATCTTTTTATATGAGAGCTCAATGATTATGTAGAATATTTTAAATATTATTCAATTATTTTCACTTCATTTTCCTATTCTCTTATTTTTTAAGAATGAATTTTGGAATTCTTGTAATTTGGTCATCTGCAACAATAAGTCTTTTTCTTGTAAAAACACTTTTGATCAATATTTCCAATATCTTCTTCAAAGAAGTTTTACAATCTGTGGATAATGAAGATGATTTAATACTTCTGGATGTGGGCTACATTTTGTTTTACGATCAGAAAAATATCCATATTTTCGATCTGTCGAACAAAAGAAATTTTTTCATAAATGACATCTTTAGGACTAAACTTAGAATACTGTGAACACCTTCACGCGTACAGTCGATCAAAAAAGTATCCGAACACTATGGTTGATTACAGAATTCAGAAAAAATATCTAGAGCATGTACAGCAACTGTACACGCTCCAGTTTGTTGTGAACGGTAACTGCACACGCTCAATATTTCTGTGAGTGGGCCCACACGATCCAGGCTTTTGTGAGCTCACACGATCCAATGTGCTGTGAACATTAACCGCAACCGCTCCAGTTTGCTGTGAACGGTAATTGCACACGCTCCATATTCATTGCATTATATATTCATACGCATTATATATGTTAAAAAAGTATCCGAACACTATGGTTGATTACAGAATTCAGGAAAAATATCTGGCAACGATACCTTCGTGTCACGTGACACGAAGGTTGCCAGATCACTAATTTTTTTGAGCGACAGTACATTCCTTCCGCACAGTTCACGAGAAAGTCCATCTCAATGTTAAACTACTAAACTACGTATCGAGATCCAACGAAAACAATTTCACTTTTCTAACCCCTTTCCTTTCTAGTTTTTATTTAGTACAGCTTGTGGGCTTGATGGTCCATATTATCAGCACATCAGAACCTGACAGCATGCAACGGACAGATACAGAACCTAAAAGACACCAAGTCCTGATTTCAACCAACTTCATCCTTCGCCTTCATCAAAATCAACAAATGAAACAAGCAAAAAGCCTCACGTGGACGCAATATATATAAATATAATGAAATTCGAAAAAAAAAAGGTTCTAAGTTTTATTCGGCTGGATAATTTTTAATCAAAAATTAGCTCGTGGCAGCTGGACGAACAGCACTAATCGTTGGTATATGACTTGCAGAGAACAAAACGTTACTTATCATTTCTACATACTTGAGACAGCTTTTACGTGAATTTATTTTGTAAATTCTAGATATTCTCTAATAAACATGTTTCATATATATTTGTGTGTATGCTTTTATTATTTAATTGTACGCTGTAAATAACTGTGTTAGGTTAAACCAGTTTTTGGCAGTAGCTAGGCTACCACCATTTTATAGCGTAAAGTAACATCACATTCCAGTGAAAGGTTACACTTGGGGAAGTGAAAAGTCAGACCCGGATTCGGTGTAAGGTAATTTCATTTGACAATGTAAGGTTACAGTGGAGGGTTGGGTTGGGTTGTTTTACCTCTGAGCGGTACTTTTTTTACACACCATGGGCTAAATGGCCAGGTCACATGGACCCCGAAGGCTCAGAGAAGGTTGGGGGAGGGGACCCACTGGAACAGCTGTTGGGAGACAGATGGTAGCCTCCCGTCAAGGCCATCCAGCGTGTTCTTTAACGTGCACAGGGTATGGCTCTCCCACACACGGTGCCACGGTTTAACGTCCCATCCGACGGATGGCGGCCTTTCCAAGCCCATCGGTGTCTCCCTACTGACCGTGGGCAGGGCGGGGAATTTTGCGGAGATAAATCTCAACGCTGACCCAACTGGGACTCGAACCTGGGAACTACAGATTACGAGCCTGGCGCGCTACCGACTAAGCCACCCCCGCCCCTTACAGTGGAGGAAGTGAAACGTCACACCAAAAACGGGTATAAGGTAACACCGCATTCGTGTGAAAGGCTACACTTGAGAAGATACCCATTACACCATAAAAGGGTATAACACGCATTCTAGTTAAATGCTACACTAGGATAATTACCCATTACATCAGACTGGTGTTACTTTATACCCATTTCTGGTGTCACAATTCACTCCCCAGGTGACTTTCAATACAAGCAAGGGGTGTAAAGCAAATCCATACTGATGAAAGATAATCTCATAAATGTGTCCACTCTGATTATACCTATATTTTCGTATCCTCCACCAACATAAGTATCCCTATATTATGAATATCAACCTAGCGCTGTTACTCGTGGGACATGTTGTAACATTAGGTAAATGCTACAATGAAAGATTCGCATCTGTATGTTTTAACCCTTTTAGTCACGAATTAATTTAGTTAATATAGTAATTTCTACAGCAAAATATTTTTATTTGGACCAAATATATTTCGCCGAAAAAATTAATTAACAAATTAATTAACAACAATAAAAGACAATTTAATTATAGATTCATACAGGAAAGTGTTTTCACAAAATTATACTAATTAATTTATGTTAATCAATATATGCTTTTTTCAAAATACTGTTTTCATACAACCGCAAAGAGCTTAAAGTGTAAAAAAAATTTAATTTACGCAGAAAATATATGTCTGAGTGTAATATATAGATAACGGTAGGAAAAATATTCAGTATGTTTTTTAAACAATTGGCAAAATAAGGATCAACCAGAATAGTTTACCAGGTATTTCTCTTATTAATAATTAAAGTTTACAAAAAATCAGCTCGTTTTCTGTTCATTGCTCGTCCTTAAACAGCCAACTTTTTTGTTTCTAAAGATAAATGAAAAAATTCTTTTTGCTTTAGATCAGTGTCTCGCAAACTTTTTTACTCTGCGGCACACTGAATCAAATTTTTTTTTCCGCGGCACACCTAAAAAAGAATAAAAGTAAACTCTATATAATCGTCACTATATTTGCGCTTTGTTGAAGTCATCAGCCTGGTTTTACTTGAAGATTTGCTCTCGTTCTTTAATTCATAACTCGGTGTTTGTTATAAATATTTGTCCATTCTATGGCTTGAAATAATCAAAAATTAATACAAAAATTTGGAAAAAGCTTGATAAATACTTACAAGATCCCAATTGATAAAATCTGAAAGATTTTTATTAAAGCACTTCGATAGCACGTCGATATTAAAGCACGTCGATAACACAAGTCAAGTCAAAATGAAATCTTTGGAATATCTAGTGTCAATTTGAAAATCTCTCGCGGCACACTTGGAATCTCTCACGGCACACTACTGTGCCGCGGCACACAGTTTGCGAGACACTGCTTTAGATAGTAATGAAATATAACAGTTAATGGATACAAAAATGTGAACACCAACGTTTGCTGAAAGCCTTGCATATATGTTAAATAACGGCGCCTACGTACCACTGACGAAGGCATAAAGCATGCAAAGTACATTCCAGTATGTTTAGCGTTATATCTATAAAGAGATATCCTGTTCAATGCATGTGCTTATTGGTACCATGTCGTCGAGAGAATACCTTAGCGAATTCGCTAAGGCATGATTGTTGAAGCACGTTTGGCTGAATCTTTGGTCGCTAAGATTGCTGAACTCGCTAACGTTTCACGAGGAATAGTTGCCAAGGTCATGTCTGCATAGGAATCAAAAGGGAAGGCATCATCTGAAAAGGACAACAGTGGGAGAAAAAGCATACTCTAGGATTTATTCGATTGTTAGTGTGATGTGCAAAGCGAAACCATTGAGCTACAGCTGATTAATTGTGCACGGATTTCATCGTAGAGTGCGGGAGTCCCTAATTCATCCTCATTCATCGTGAGTGAGTCCTCAATTTCATCGTAGAGTGCGGGAGTTTCCTCAAAAGCAGTCCGTAGAGAACTCCATAGAGCTGATATCACGGTTGAGCTGCACCTCACAAGCCACTCATCACACCTTTTAACACATGTCGTCGTGTTCAGCGGTGCAAAGGGCACAAGCAGTGAAGACTTGAGTAGTGGTAGTCTGATGAATCGTCCTACAATTGGTTTCCGACAAATCGAGAGAACACCTGTGGCACCAGCAGAAGAAAGCTTACAATTGTGATTGCTTGTTTCCTACTGTTAAGAGTACTGGAGGTTCTGTAATGGTGCGAGGGTTCTTTCTCGTGGCATGGGTTAGTAAGCTATTTCGTTAAAAGGCAATATTAATGTCAATCGCTATTTGACAGTAGTAAGTGATCATATTCATCCAATGGTACAGCATTTATTTAATGAAAAAAGGACCGTTTTTTAAAAAGACAATGTTCTCATTGTGGTTTCAGGAGCATAAGCTGAACCTTTAAACGACGTCGTTAGAAATTTCCTTAGAAATGTTGTTGGCTTGTTTTACCTCTGAGCGGCACTTTTTTGCACACTATGGGCTAAATGGCCAGGTCACATGGACCCCGAAGGCTCAGAGAAGGTTGGGAGAGGGGACCCACTGGGACAGCTGTTGGGAGACAGATGGTAGCCCCCCGTCAAGGCCATCCAGCGTGTTCTTTAACGTGCACAGGGTATGGCTCTCCCACACACGGGACCACGGCTTAACGTCCCATCCGACGGACGGCGTCCTTTCCAAGCCCATCGGTGTCCCCTACTGACCTTGGGCAAGGCGGGGAATTTTGCGGAGATAAATCTCAACGCTGACCCAGCTGAGACTCGAACCTGGGAAGTACAGATTACGAACCTGGCGCGCTACCGACTGAGCCACCCCCGTCCCTTTGACAGTAGTAAGTGATCATCTTCATCCAATGGTACAGCATTTATTTAATGAAAAAAGGGCCGTTTTTTAAAAAGACAGTGTTCCCATTGTGGTTTCAGGAGCATAAGGTGAACCTTTAAACGGCGTCGTTAGAAATTTCCTTAGAAATGTTAAACGAAGTTCCTGGACATTGGCATCTGCGGCGTAGAGTTATTTAATTTTAAAAGAAATGTGTTATGAAATACATAGATATATTTTTACAGTCATTCTAATCTGTAGTAAAATATTAACATGAATCTTCTTCAATATACTTAAAATGAAATATAACCAAACCCGATTTCACTTGGTAGGTAAGAGCATTGCCGTCTGTATGATACTAGGCCTCAATACTACACCAAAAAGAAAATTATTTCCTTAAATAAACGAATTTTTATAATATTTCATCTTAAACCTAAATTGGCAGCTTCGTGTTTTTAACTTTTTGTGATCAATTTTTAAATAGTGATAAATATTTTAACTTATGTTATAAATCACCTATGCAAATTTTACAGATTAATTAAGACTCATGAAATATTGATAATTTTAAAAATCCTATAGCTAAAGTATTTCATTTTATATCATTTAAATATAAATAGCTTATAGTTAAATTTTAAACAAATTAAATCATTTAAATCTTTACACATATTTAAATCATTTAACTCTTTACAGATAATTAAATCATTTAAATCTTTTCGCATATTTAAATCCTTTCTTTCCTCCCTTCTTTTGTCCAACGGCTACCTGACTGAAATCAATATTCATCCTGTAATTGAAGTTACAGCCGTCCCTTGGCCGAGTGGTTAGCGCACTTAGCTACTGATCAAAGGGACCTGGGTTCGAACCCCGGGTAAGGCGTGGATGTGCGTGGATGTATGTGTCGTTTTTCTGCTGAGGTCCTGCCATCCTCTCAGACCTTGTACTATGGCATATAAACTGACAGGCTGCTGTCAGACCTCTGTGGCAAGCAGCTGCTTGAGGGGGTATTTATTTATTTATTTATAATTGAAGTTACAACTAAAGTTCACGAAATTGTCTGCTGAGTTAAAGCCACTAAGAGTCACTCTGACAAGTAACACAAAGAAAACTTCTTTCAGGATATTAATGAGATAAAATCTCTGTTGTGGAGTATCTATTGGAACTTCAATAGAGTGAATCGATGATATTACTTTAAACTTTATTTCCATGGAATGTTATTCTTCTTAATCTTCTCTCTTGTATGTAGATGCTTTGAGAGTTATTTGTTGAAAATAATCATTTTGTAGCTAAGACGGATAGGAAAGTAAATTTGTATTCACATATTAAGTGTTCGTGTAGAGATCTTATCAACAGGAGGTTGGGTTGTTTTATCTCTGAGCGGCACTTTTTTGCACACCATGGGCTAAATGGCCAGGTTACAAGGACCCCGAAGGCTCAGAGAAGGTTAGGGGAGGGGACCCACTGGAATAGCTGTTGGGAGACAGATGGTAGCCTCCCGTCAAGGCCATCCAGTGTGTTCTTTAACGTTCATAGGGTATGACTCTCCCACACATGGGGCCACGGCTTAACGTCCCATCCGACGGACGGCGGCCTTTTCAAGCCCATCGTGTCCCCTACTGACCGTGGGCAGGGAGGGGAATTTTGCGGAGATAAATCTCAACGTTGACCCAGCTGGGACTCGAACCTGGGAACTGCAGATTACGAGCCTGGCGCGCTACCGACTGAGCCACCCCCGCCCCAACAGGAGGTTGAAACATACTGTTAACTCTCTTACTAGTAGATCTTTTTCGTTATGAAATGTGGGTGTCTGAACAAATTATGTGTTTCCCGATCTAACAACACTAATGATTCTCTTTGGTAATATTTAGTGAGTGGCATTCGCGTGGGTGGGTGTTTCGTAATGGTTTTATATGGTGCACTTATAAACCGTTATGCTGAATATTATACGCAATCTGATACTTTTAACACAAAATAAGGATATTTTTGTATTCAGATGTAGAATTTGCATTAAGAGAAGAAACATTACTTAAATTGAAGGTTCTGGGTGTTCCTTTGTCCCGAAATAGATAATTATGGAAACTGATAGCAATGAGATACATATAATTTTCTGAAAAGGAAAATTAAAATCATTCCAGTCTTTGATTAATTATGGAAATTATGTTATCCATTCGTTTGTTAGGTACAGTGTACAGTTCCGGCAGAAAACTGCATTTGCGCGTACAGTCGCTCAAAAAAGTATCCGAACACTATGGTGATTACAGAATTCAGAAATAATATCTGGCAGCGATTTTTTTAGAAATTAGTGATCTGGCAACCTTCGTGTCACGTGACACGAAGGAATTATAAAAAATTGAATTAAAAATTGAATTATAAAAATATAATTCTATCAGTTGCATTATATTTTTATGGGAATAAATTTTTTGTTTCAGGTAATGTAGACAGCATTCAGATGAAATTATATGTGAATCAATATCGAGAAAAATGTATATTATTTTTAGAAATCAATACAAAATGTCTGTAAAATGTATAATTTAATCAATGAAAATATGTTTTAAATAATGAGATTTTTTAATATGTGATGAATAAAAATATTTCCATCCCATAATTTCCAACTGCAAAGGCATAAAAACATTCATCTTCATCTTCTTTAGCTCAAAGAGTAGAAAAACCATAAAATGACTAAATTAATAAATCTGTTTATTTTCATAAATATTACAGTTATTCGGAGACAAAATATTACTCTGTTAATACTTCTGATACTTGAAGAAATGCTTTCGTTTCTTATTCTGTTTCTGGCTTTGACGATCAGTTTGCCGATCACAATTTTATCTTACCAAACGTTCCCCAAAATGCTAATTTATTTTGAATAGAAGGAAAAAGATACCAAGAAAATGGAAAGTATGAAAGAGGTTTTAAAAACGTAATCAAATATGAGTAATTATGTCAAAACCATTAGAACAGGGTATAGTTTTGAAATGAGGAAATGTATATCAACTTGTTTTTAGAAGAAATGTTTTAGGACTTGCATACATATAGCTCTGCTATCGACGAAGAAGATTTCTTCTGTATTCATTAAATATATGCAGTGAAATTAATTAACTAGCAATATATTAGCATTTTACTGGTTTCTTACTTCAGCATTGTAAATTGATTCGAAACATGTGACTTGCAAATTTTGCAAACCGTCGATTCAAATTCCTTCAATCATAGCTACCCAGAAAATATCTCACAACTGCTTTCCTAGTTGCGTCGATTAAAATGTTTCACTCATTTATTGGAAAATATTGCATTGATTAAAATTACTTTCGAGATATGATTTTCAAATATTTATAATACACATGCATAAAACCAATTATATATATGTTACCGGCAAAGTGTGAAAAGCAGGCATTGTATAGAATGCGTGACGTTTTCAGGCAAAGTATGAAATGTCTGTTTTATTTTAATATTTCACATACTTTCCCTAAGCATTGTATAGAATACCTAGGCATTATATAGAATGACAAATACTATTTCGGCAAAGTATGAAAAAGGCTTTTATTGAAAAGATGCATGTGAAAATGTAAGATACGGGATTTTTTTTGGCTGCGGGTTTGGGGGTTTTCGTAGGGCTTCGGGGACGCGGTTTTAGTTGGCACTCCGGCGGCTTTGGCTGTACGTTTGGGTTTTTTTTGTAGGGACAGGGTTCACTGTGCGTTTCTGGGGACGTTCCATAGGTTTAACATGGCAGTCTTTACTAATTCGTTCTTACTGGGTCTGCTCAATTTTGGGGCTTTTCTTTTATAATTCGGATGACTGATTCCTGTCTTAGACTTTATATTTTAGGCGTGGAGAGTGTCGTTTTCACAGATTTTGTCTTTTTTAGTTTCTCAGAGGTCCGATTGCGTTTTTTACACTTTTTACCTTATAACTCGGGACATTCTTCGTAGAATCGTCGTTGCATGTCAACATGCCGTGATTGCTGCCCGGACAATGTAGCTTGCTCAGCCATTTTTTGTGCAGCCGTGCCAAACTGAAATCGCGTTTTTCTTACCGCCGAACAAAGCCAGCTGTGCAAATGGCGTGACTCGCTTTGCGACATTAAACGTCACTGCCGGGAATATTTTATACTTTGCTGATTTGCCCTTTGGCATTCTATAGAATGCCTAGGAAATGTGTTCAAATCTAAGCGTTTCATACTCTGACGTCCCACTTTCGGCATTCTATACAACACCTGAATTTCACACTTAGCCGGTAACATAAACATATCTGTTTGGATATTCTTCAGCCTACCAACTGGAATATTGGTAATTACTAACATTGCAGTGATTAGTATATTTAATTACCAAAATCGTTATACATACGATGTTGTTCACGAAACGGTTTTCGCTATGGCAGAGGCTAATATAAATTCAGAATTAAACGTTTAAGCCGACCCAAATCATGCCTGTTATATTTCAGTTTTCCGATTGAAACGTTAGGCTTTCGAAACTATAAGGATAACTGCAGATGAAATTTGGCATCTCTGCATCCGTTGGAATCTTGAGCCCCATCCTAGTTTCGGTCATGTTTATTGTAAAAAATGACAAGTCGTTTACATAAATTGCACAACATAATTTCCATCATGCTTACAACATGTATTTTAAAGGTCTGAATAACATAAAAAGCAAATTCTGCGATACAACTCTTAATTGTAAGTCTTCAACTTTTCTTTCTATGACACCCTTTAATTGGAATTGATCAACGGTTTCCTATATGGAAAACTCTTCTTGATTATTCTCCACAAAGGCTAGTAATGTGTGATAAGATCAGATGATCTCAGCTGCTATTCTAGTTTGTCACAGTTGGGTTGGGTTGTTTTACCTCTGAGCGGCACTTTTTTGCACACCATGGGCTAAATGGCCAGGTCACATGGACCCCGAAGGCTCAGAGAAGGTTGGGGGAGGGGACCCACTGAAACAGCTGTTGGGAGACAGATGGTAGCCTCCCGTCAAGGCCATCCAGGGTGTTCTTTAACGTGCACAGGGTATGTCTTTCCCGCACACGCGGCCACGGCTTAACGTCCCATCCGACGGACGGCGGCCTTTCCAAGCCCATCGGTGTCCCCTACTGACCGTGGGCAGGGCGGGGAATTTTGCGGAGATAAATCTCAACGCTGACCCAGCTGGGACTCGAACCTGGGAACTACAGATTACGAGCCTGGCGCGATACCGACTAAACCACTCCCGCCCCACTTTGTCACAGTGTCCTGCCACAACGTACTATACATTGAATAAAACTTTCATTAAAAACGGCTCGAATCATTCGTACATGATAAAGTTGCAATCAGTCTTGCAATCACATTAACATATTCAAGAACAGTAATTTCTTTAGTTTGTTATAGCTAGAGATAAATATTTGCTGTTACTAATTGATCAAAAAGGAAAGCATCAATTTTGACTTCTGTCTAGATGAAAGTGCAGACGCTTACACATGGTACATTAAATTTATGCGATATCAGTCAAGTAGGTTCATGGACCTCCATTTCAAACAACGGTTGCACTTTACTCTTAATTTCGGTTTAAATATAGTTTTGACGTACTTGAAACCGCTTTCGGAGGTCCGGTAGTTGATAGGTAGAGGTATGACCTTGTTAGAAAAGATAGAGTAGAAGCTGAGGTCATCTGATCATACCACATGCTATAGTCGTTTTACAGAATAATCAATGAGATATATGCATAGAGAAATCTATTGATCAATTAAAATTAAAGACTACCATACAGCGAAAAGTTGGAGACTTAAAAATAAAGATCTATATACAGCTATTCAGACATCACCTCACGTCACAAACATAGAAAGTGTTATTAGACTATAAACAGTAGCCTCCATCATTTCCTAAACGTTAGGCCCACAGAATTCTGCGCATTCCCATAGTCGTTATATATGTGAAACTTTATAGAAATATATGCGTTCCCTTACACGCATATGGAAATGTGTGTTTATATTATTTACGCATAAAATCAGCTCTAATACTGAAGCCGAAAACTGAAGTCCGGATGTAACAACCGCGAAGCAGATGGCTCACCTACAACCACAAGCCACTACTATCACCTATAACCACAAGCCACTACTATCACCTACAACCACAAGCCACTACAATCACCTACAACCACAAGCCACTACTATCACCTACAACCACAAGCCACTACTATCACCTACAACCACAAGCCACTACTATCACCTACAACCACAAGCCACTACTATCACCTACAACCACAAGCCACTACAATCACCTACAACCACAAGCCACTACTATCACCTACAACCACAAGCCACTACAATCACCTACAACCACAAGCCACTACAATCACCTACAACCACAAGCCACTACTATCACCTACAACCACAAGCCACTACAATCACCAACAACCACAAGCCACTACAATCACCTACAACCACAAGCCACTACTATCACCTACAACCACAAGCCACTACTATCACCTACAACCACAAGCCACTACAATCACCTACAACCACAAGCCACTACAATCACCTACAACCACAAGCCACTACAATCACCTACAACCACAAGCCACTACTATCACCTACAACCACAAGCCACTACAATCACCAACAACCACAAGCCACTACAATCACCTACAACCACAAGCCACTACTATCACCTACAACCACAAGCCACTACTATCACCTACAACCACAAGCCACTACAATCACCTACAACCACAAGCCACTATAATCACCTACAACCACAAGCCACTACAATCACCTACAACCACAAGCCACTACAATCACCTACAACCACAAGCCACTACAATCACCTACAACCACAAGCCACTACAATCACCTACAACCACAAGCCACTACTATCACCTACAACCACAAGCCACTACAATCACCAACAACCACAAGCCACTACAATCACCTACAACCACAAGCCACTACTATCACCTACAACCACAAGCCACTACTATCACCTACAACCACAAGCCACTACAATCACCTACAACCACAAGCCACTACAATCACCTACAACCACAAGCCACTACAATCACCTACAACCACAAGCCACTACAATCACCTACAACCACAAGCCACTACAATCACCTACAACCACAAGCCACTACAATCACCTACAACCACAAGCCACTACTATCACCTACAACCACAAGCCACTACAATCACCTACAACCACAAGCCACTACAATCACCTACAACCACAAGCCACTACTATCACCTACAACCACAAGCCACTACAATCACCAACAACCACAAGCCACTACAATCACCTACAACCACAAGCCACTACTATCACCTACAACCACAAGCCACTACAATCACCTACAACCACAAGCCACTACTATCACCTACAACCACAAGCCACTACAATCACCAACAACCACAAGCCACTACAATCACCTACAACCACAAGCCACTACTATCACCTACAACCACAAGCCACTACTATCACCTACAACCACAAGCCACTACAATCACCTACAACCACAAGCCACTACAATCACCTACAACCACAAGCCACTACAATCACCTACAACCACAAGCCACTACAATCACCTACAACCACAAGCCACTACAATCACCTACAACCACAAGCCACTACAATCACCTACAACCACAAGCCACTACAATCACCTACAACCACAAGCCACTACAATCACCTACAACCACAAGCCACTACAATCACCTACAACCACAAGCCACTACAATCACCAACAACCACAAGCCACTACAATCACCTACAACCACAAGCCACTACAATCACCTACAACCACAAGCCACTACTATCACCTACAACCACAAGCCACTACAATCACCTACAACCACAAGCCACTACAATCACCTACAACCACAAGCCACTACAATCACCTACAACCACAAGCCACTACAATCACCTACAACCACAAGCCACTACAATCACCTACAACCACAAGCCACTACAATCACCTACAACCACAAGCCACTACAATCACCTACAACCACAAGCCACTACAATCACCTACAACCACAAGCCACTACAATCACCTACAACCACAAGCCACTACTATCACCTACAACCACCTTTGCCACGACAACTCTTTAACGTCAATTGTTACATTTCTGGTTATAAAAATAAAATTTCCGAAAATTTTCCGTAACTGCGGAATTTTTATTCTATAACGAAACTGGGTAATGTAATATAATTCCCGTAAGGATGAAATTCCATATGAAAAGGCTTCGTAAATCTCTGACTATCGTATTAAAAACACCAATGGGATATTTTTTAATTATTTTCACTGCACGGTAATCGCAAGTTATAGTAAGAAAGAAATGAAGATAGCCAGAAAGCTTGTAGCAGAACTCAAGATTATTTGTTAAGAAAATTTCTGCAAATTCTTCATTGGAAGTTGTTCATATATTTCATGTTCCAACAAAGCATTGAAGAATAAATAGCACGAGTAAGTATTTTTGAAACCTCTTTATTTGACATTGTTTGATGTTTCATAGATAACATCATACAGACACGAAGTGTTGAATTAATAAACTTCGATTAAGCTCTTCGAATGTTCCTTGAGAATCCCTACCGTGTCGATAGAAGGGTAGGAGACTTCGGAGCAGAGGAACAAATTGGCTTTAGGCGGAAGCAATCTACTGTGCATCGACTACTGAGAGTAGCTGCAAAAGTAGCTGAATCTTTAAATAAAAAGAACATTCCGTCCCCCATTTTTGATGTAGCAAAAGCATTTGACAAAGTCTGAACAGACGGTCTCATTTTTAAAATGATCAAAGCTGACTTCCCCTCGGGTATGACTCATATCATCTAATCATACTTGAATGGAAGAACTTTCTGTGTCAAGATTGGCAATTGTCTGTCTACTGAGATACAAATAAATGCAGGTGTCCCACAAGGTTCCTTGTCGAGCTCTGCTCTATTCCATTTTTACACTCGTGATTTTCCTGATCTTAAATCGATCACAACGGCATTTTACGCCGATGATATTGCTCTGCTTTCTCCTTACCTCAACCCTAGTCTTGCAATTAAACGATTGAAGCTGGGATTTGAAAAAGTAGAGCGCTGGTACTCTAAACGGAGAATCAGGATTAGTCCTGAAAAAAGTCAGTCAGTTGTCTTTTCCAGTAAAAGAATTATTAATCCTGATTCTCTAACTATGTTTGGTACACAAAGTAAATGGACACCAACGGTTAAATATCTTGGATTAATTGTTAATGGGATAAACATGTAAAAAAAAATTAAATGGGATAAACATGTAACTAATGTGGATACGCATGTAAATTAAATGGGATAAACATGTGACAAAATTAAATGGATAGACATGTAACTTTTCAAATTAAATGGGATAAACATGTAACTATTAAATTATAAAAAATAAAATGGATAAACATGTAAGTAATGTGCAATTAATTAATGCAAAAAAAGGGATAAACATGTAACTAATGTGCTAAAATGGGATAAACATGTAACTAATGTGCTAAAATGGGATAAACATGTAACTAATGTGCTTTCTAAAGGCAATATCGTTAGATCTAAATTTGGCCCTTTGATAGGGTGGAACTTTACCCTCCCTCCGGAAAAGAAACTATTCTTGTATAAGACCATTCAGCGGTCTATCCTGACATATGCGTCACTAGTGTGGGACATCACCACCAACACGAAAGTCAGGAGACTACAGAGTTTCCAAAACAAAATTTTAAGATCTGTGGTCAGTGCGCCATGGTTTGTGGAAAATAAAGCCATTCACAATGTCCTGGGCATTGATCACATATACAGGGTGTCTCAAAAATATAGGTACAAACTTTTAGGGGAGGTAGCGCGCTTGGCTACTGATCTACGGGACCTGGGTTCGAGCCCCGGGTAAGGCATGGATGTATGTGTCGTTTTTCTGCTGAGGTCCTGCCATCCTCTCAGATCTTCTACTGTGGCATATAAACTGACAGGCTCCTGTCAGACCTCTGTGGCAAGCAGCTGCTTGAGGGGGTATTTATTTTTTATTTTATAGATTACATCTAAAGGAATGAGAATTGCGTAGGAACCCATAACCGGAAACGTCACCGTAAGTCAATAGGCATCAGTGTGCTAGAGGGCAATTCATCAGTGTGCTAGAGGGGAAATTTCGGATTTCCTCATTCGATCAGTAGTCGGCTTACAAAGAGCTTGCAAAGGTATTCGAACAGGGAGCTGGCAGACATGCACTTATGTAAATGGGATAAACATGTAACTAATGTGCTTTCCAAAGCCCTTTAGTATTAAAAATTAGTTTCCAAAGCCCTTTAGTTTAGTGTATGGAAATAGCTGAGGGCAACGGACGAGCCGCTCAACGAATGTATCAAGAACGCTTCCCACACAGACATGTACCGGGCCACCGTTTGTTTGTGCGTGCGCATCAAAATTTGTGCGATTATGGGTCATTAAGAGATAGCACAAGTGAGGGCAGGCCACGATCGCCGCCTACTCCCGCCATGGAAGAAAGTGTGTTGGATGCCATGGAGACTAATCCTAGTACCAGCACACGTGCCATTGCCTCTGTCTTAGGAGTGTCTCGTTGCAGTGTACAGCATGTTTTGTACGGCGAGTCCTTACACCTCTTTCATCTCCAAAGGGTTCAGTTACTTCTCCCCACAGATCATCCTGCACGTGTGGGTTTTGTGCAGTGGTATATCCAAGAAAGTGCCCAAGATGTGAATTTCCCAGCTTATGTTATGTTTATTGATGAGGCCAGTTTCACTCGGGATGGCGTATTCAATCAGCACAATGCGCATTTGTGAGCTCACCAGAACCCCCACGGTGTGCGCACCCATGCGGCACATCGTTTCGCAGTAAATGTGTGGGCAGGTTTGGTCGGCGACTGCTTAGTCGGGCCATACCTTTTACCACCCCGCATGACCTCCGCGAAGTATCTGATCTTTCTGGAACAGATTCTACCAGGCTTACTTGCCCATGTTCCAGCAAATTTGAGACGCAACATGTGGTTTCAACATGATGGGGCGCCTCCTCATTATGAAAGTTGTGTTCGTGCGCATTTGAACATGTCTTTTGGGCAACGATGGATTGGGCATGCTGGACCAGTTGCCTGGCCCCCCAGCTCACCTGATTTAACGAGCGTTGATTTCTTTCTGTGGGGGGGGGGGGGTCCTCAAAGCTACCGTGTATGAATCGCCTTGGAGTCTGACTTGGATCTCGTGGCAAGGCTCGTCTGCGCTGCTGGTACTATCAATGAAACTCCAGGTGTGTTCGACCGTTCCGGCAATCAATGCTCCGTTGGTATCACGCATGCATCGCATCTCATGGTGAAAACTTCGAGCATCTGCTGTAACATTATGAAATGTATCATCTAGTACGCCATTTGTAATAATTATGCCCAGTAAATGTTTTATCATTAATCACTGTCTTGTGTCCTTTCAGATCTTGTACCTCTGCTACCACTTTCCCATGACGTTTCCGGTTATGGGTTCCTATGCAATTCTCATTCCTTTAGATGTTATCTACCTCCCCCTAAAAGATTGTACCTATATTTTTGAGACACCCTGTATACATGTATCAAGAAATTTCTTTGACCTTTTCGAGGCAGTGGGAGACCACTCTTACGAAATTATAAATACTTAATTAATTATCGTTTGGTACTGAAGAAGTTCAAACACCAAAGTTAACTTTTTCAGATTTCTAGTCTGCAATGGCACCCATAGGCCGTTTCCTTTCTCAGTTAAGCCTAACGTATAAAAAAAATTTCAGGTGTCCCAGATTTAAAAAAAAAAATCATACTGATAGGTATGAGATTTATTGTTATGCTGCTTTTTATTTTATCATTGTACTTTCTTTTGAAATGGAGTTACTAATGTAGGAAAATATTTCAATATATTACTAACTCTTCACTTTGCTTACAGAACTATTTCAAGACACATAACTCCTGGAGAAGTTATGTATGAGTCCACTAGAAATAGTTACTTCCGAAAACAACATTAAAGTCTAATTATATTCTACATTTTGCATTTCAATTTCATTTACTGTTTTTAGTTTCTAATAATGAATTTTCCAGAGCTGTTTGAATCAAATTCAGATTTATTTATTATATTTATTTTCCAATTTCTTTCATTTGCTGAGATCCTTGCCAAACCAGAGGCAACCGTATGCTCTTTGGGAAACACGGCAGAGAAGCCTTCGTACTCTTTCATTGCATGCACTAGAGGTGCTAATTAGGAGTAGCAGTCAGCAGTCCCCGCTCTCTCTTCAACAGTGCCCTGCAGGCTACACTATATTTTTCCTTTTCAAACAACAAACATTCGGTAGGAGGAGTAAGAAAGCTAGCGGAAGAAGCATTTAAATCTCCTCCGGGGTTGAAGGTCAGACTCCCATGGCCAAAGAATATTTGCCGTGGTCACGGTTGATTCCCAGGAATAAACATCTCAGGCGTTTCTATAAGCACGATTCACTTCAATAAATGGCTCTTTGAAATTCGTTCGGTTAGTTTGTTTTACCTCTGAGCGGTACTTTTTCGCACACCATGGGCTAAATGCCCAGGTCACATGGACCCCGAAGGCTCAGAGAAGGTTGGGGGAGGTGACCCACTGGAACAGCTGTTGGGAGACAGATGGTAGCCTCCCGTCAAGGCCATCCAGCGTGTTCTTTAACGTGCACAGGGTATGGCTCTCCCGCACACGGGGCCACGGCTTAACGTCTCATCCGACGGACGGCGTCCTTTCCAAGCCCACGGTGTCCCCTGCTGACCGTGGGCAGGGCGGGGAATTTGGCGGAGATAAATTTCAACGCTGACCCATCTGGGACTCGAACTTGGGAACTACAGATTACGATCCTGACGCGCTACCGACTGAGCCACCCCCCTTTGAAATTCGAATACTAAACTGAGAATAAAAGTCATATTTATATTTCCCAAATGGACTTGGTTTCTTAGAAAGAAAGAAATCAATACAATGAAATGAATTATCCGTCAAACAGCTGTTTATCACAGAGGTCTCACAAAACCTTGTCAATGTTAAATGCCACAGAAAAGATCTCGAGGAGGGAAAGACATTACTAGAAAGAGAACACAAGGAAATAAACCATATGTTATGCAGAAGTGGAACCAAGTCTCTTTCATCCCCAGCTTAGTACGTTAAGAGGAAACAAAAAATTTTGCTTCTCACAATTTTCGATATAGTAGTGCACCGAGTGGTTAGCGCGCTTGGCTACTGATCTAAGGGACCTGGGTTCGAGACCCGGGTAAGGCATGGATGTATGTGTTGTTTTTCTGCTGAGGTCCTGCCATCCTCTCAGACCTTCTACTATGGCATATAAACTGACAGGCTCCTGTCAGACCTCTGTGGCAAGCAGCTGCTTGAGGGGGTATTTATTTATTTTTATTTTTATAGTGCACCGTATTAGATGACAGAATTATTTCAAAGCCCAACAATTGAAAATTCTGTTTAAATGAGCGTAATTTAAATTTTGAAGTGGCAATTGTATTGTCACTCCTTTTGACGTTTTGAAGGCGGATAAAATTAGAAATTAATTATAAATGACCCATACAGCGAGAAAATATATTCTGGGGAAAAAAATGTGCAATGTAAAATGATACATACAAGGGAAAAACCGATATATACTTTTTATTTAACCCTGCTAAAATATATAACTCTACAGTCTCGGATCTAGAAAAAAATCGAGGGGAAGAGAATCGAGGGGAAGAGAATAAACACAATCAAACCGAAAAAAATGCAAAAGTGGGGGAGAGAGAGACTAGATTCCCAATGCAGTATAACATTTTCCCCTCCGTTTTATAGGTCTTTAAAAAAGTTTGAAAAATATATAAATACCCCCTCAAGCAGCTGCTTGCCACAGAGGTCTGACAGGAGCCTGTCAGTTTATATGCCATAGTAGAAGATCTGAGAGGATGGCAGGACCTCAGCAGAAAAACGACACACACATCCATGCCTAATCCGGGGCTCGAACCCAGGTCCCTTAGATCAGTAGCCAAGCGTGCTAACCACTCGGCCACGGGACAGCTTTTGAAAAATATAGTAGCCATATAGTAGCCATTTGTTAAAGATTTCGAGGTGCTGAACACGAATATGACAATGAAAATGCAAAACTGATTACGATTTCTGAGATATCCGCAATAGTTTCTTATATAATAGAGTAGTAATACGTATATATGACATGTATCGGTAAAACTCCGCTTCTACCTCTGACGTCGCTTTGCCCGTCGCTTGTACAGCTGCTCAGGATCATCTCTGGCGAGAGTCCAACAGTTGTCAGCCAACATTGAAGTGGACCAGAGTCCCTGGTATCGTTTCTCCATCGTTGCAATGTCTTGGTGAAAACGTTCACCTGCTCATCATAACCATGACGCAGTTGTCGGGGAAGAAATCTAATTGGGAATGAAGAGAGTGGATCCTTAATAGCCCAAAATATTAAAACGCAAAATTGAAACAAAAAATACATAGTACAAAATTTCTAAAAGGGGGAAAATTAGTGTAAAAATTAAAAAAATTATGATGTATTAAAAATGAAAAAATAAAATGAAGTAAAAGTTTACAAACGTGCGTAAATTTTAAAACGTATAAAATTGAAAAAATTATTATGTACTAAAAAATTCTTTGAAAAACGTAAAATATTTTAAAACAGAGAAAACTCTGATGTAATACAAAATATTTTAAAATGAAAAAAAAAAATAAAATGTAAAATTAAAACAAATGATGCAGCAAAAATTTTAAAAAGCGGAAAAAATGAAAAACAAAAATTAAAAAAATTATTATTATATAATAAAAAGTATTTCAAAAATGGACAAAATGGAAAAACGTACAAAATTTTAAACTTACAACCGTAAAAAATTATTATTTAGTACAAGATTTTTAATTTGTAAAAAAATAATTGAAATCTTTAGAAACCAAGAGACTGAATTATACAACATGTAGAAAAAATAGTGAAAATTAAAATTCCCATATATAATTTTCTAGAACTCCATAATGTTTTTTATTAAAATGATCAAATATCTGTGTCTCTAATATCACTCTTCGTGTCATGAGCTGACTCTTCAACGTGTGAATCATCCGCAAACATATAACGATTTTTTTAAACACATATTTTAAACGTTTGTTTCGCAGAACTTTTCAGATTGAAAATTCTTTTCCCGTGGTCTACAGGAGGGTGAATTGGTATACTTATAAATTTATTTCTAAATGCCATTCAACTAATAAAAAATAATTCCAAAGTTAAATGTGGTTTACAAGAAATAAAAAAATTAATTCTCAAGTTAAATGCGGATTACAAGGAATAAAATAATTATTTTTTAATGTGGTTTACAACGAATAAAACTACCTCAATAACAACTACTCTCATAACATAGAATAAAACTGTCTCAATAACAATTTATTCGTAGGTTTTTTTTTTTATAAAAAATAATGGTCGGATATTTCTTCTTCACTAAAATCATTTACCTTTATTCATTTCCATCATATAATATCTTGAATAATGGCCGTGGGAAAATTTTTTTTTAAATAAAAATATAGTACATTTATTCGGACTTGGAATATTTCTGGAGTTTTCCAATTTGTGATGACGTCATAATCCAAGATGGCGGAGAAACGTCAAAAACTCGGGACTTTTTGAAAAGGGGGCGTGGCGACTCAACTTTCTGCAGCTCAGAGGTCAAAGGTCATTTTACGTTCAAGTGGGGGGACTACTACTAACGTCAACCGCGATAAATGGGAGAAGTACGATATCGGCTGTCACATAGCGGTGCAACAGCAGCAGGTCAAACAGCTGTTGTGGATCTCAGTGACCTCCAAAAAGGAATGCTCATTAGTGTGCGACTTGCAGGAGCTTCAGCAACCAGAACGGCGGAAATAGCATGTGTAATACGAGGAACTGTATTGAAGATTATAACTACCTATGCAAAAGGAAAGGGCGATGCTTCCAAACGTGAAAATTGTGGACGCCATACGAAAGTTTGCATGGATTGTAGAGGAGCGGGGGTGGCTCAGTCGGTAGCGCGCCAGGCTCGTAATCTGTAGTTCCCAGGTTCGAGTCCCAGCTGGGTCAGCGTTGAGATTTATCTCCGCAAAATTCCCCGCCCTGCCCACGGTCAGTAGGGGACACCTATGGGCTTGGAAAGGCCGCCGTCCGTCGGATGGGACGTTAAGCCGTGGCCCCGTGTGCGGGAGAGCCATACCCTGTGCACGTTAAAGAACACGCTGGATGGCCTTGACGGGAGGCTACCATCTGTCTCCCAACAGCTGTTACAGTGGGTCCCCTCCCCCAACCTTCTCTGAGCCTTCGGGGTCCATGTGACCTGGCCATTTAGCCCATGGTGTGCAAAAAAGTGCCGCTCAGAGGTAAAACAACCCAACCCAACACTAACGGATTGTAGAATGGAAGCCCAAGATCACGGCACCCCAAATAGCTGCAGAGTTGAACAACAGTCGGAATGATCATGTTTCTATCATAACAGTCCATCGGTGACTTCATTGTGCAGGTATTTATGGCCATGCTGCAATCTACATATCTCTGATTATCAACATCAATGTAGCAAAACGTGTAAGATGGTGCAAAGCCCATGAAAACTGGGATAATAAAAACTGGCAACGTGTCATCAGGTATGATGAATCGGGCTACACATTGTTTCCTACACATTTTCCTGGCGAAAACCTGCAGAAGCGTACCACCCCAACAGTTTGGTTCCAACTATGAAGTATGGAGTGGATCCCTGATGCTGTGGGGTGTCACATCATAACATTCCTTAGGGCCATTAGTTATTCTCTAAGGTCGTGTCACATCCGCAGCGTACGAATCCATTCTCGAGGACCACCTGAACCCAATATTGCGGGAATCGTTCCCTAATGACTGTCTCTGGTTGAAGTGTATAATGCACCCGTGCATTGTGTGAAACGTGTCAAATTACGGTTTGCGGAGCATGAAGATGCGGTATAGCAGTTATCCTAGTCACCCAATCTCCATATCTCAATATTATTGAATGTTTGTGGGAATATCTGGAACGCAAGGTCAGATCACACATTTCACTTCTAGCATCGCCTGCACAGTTGGGTCATATTTTACAGGAAAAATGGTCGCACATTCCATTACCTTATGTACATGACTTGTATATGTCTATTCCACGTCGAATTGTGTCTGTTCTGAACGCCAGAAATAGGCCTGCAGCTTATTAATAATATGTTCTCCACAAACACTAAGTGTTTTTCCATTATTTTGATAAACCCCTTTATCATTATTTCCCTCTTCGCTGACAGTGCGTAAATTTCGGTCTGCAAAATCTGTGCGTTATTGCTATGGAGTATACAAAAGGCGCGGAAAGATTTTGCATTTTCATAAGGATGCAGCTTGGAGATGACACAAAAAAATTCATGCCGATTTATCACAAGTACATGGATATATGAGTTTAGCAGATGAATAGGGAGTGCTGCTGAAACTTTTGAGAATCTATGGAGAGTTGAGAAATAGGCATATACAACTAATGACTAAAATTAGACTATAATAATTTGGTTCTTTCTAGAGTTAGTTACGGTAGTAAAACGTGAATCTTTTGTAAACAATATAACAGGAAATTAGATGTTTATGATTCTAGATGCTTACGCAGTGTCTCGGGCATTAGGTGGTTCGACTCTATAAGTAATGATGAGGTTAGGCAAAGGAGTCAGCAGCCTTCTTTCAGTAGCGTATTGTGCATAAAGAGACTCCGTTGGTTTGACCATGTTGCCCGTATGCATAACTATAGAGTAGCCAATTATATTATGAACAGTTTGCCTAAAAACCTCAGAACGGGAGGGGGAGACCAAGAATGCGGTGGTCAGGCAATCTAAAACAGGGCCATGATAGAATTGGTCTACACTGGCGAGATGTAGCAGATGTAGTTTAGGAGAGATGCGTTTGGAGATGCTAATTGCGCAATCTGGTTGGACCTCCGTAGCCAACAGCTGCTTGAGGTCGATGATGATGATATGGGGATCATGCTTGCTAATATGGACTGCTATGACACGAATACCCAAATTCAGAGAAGGACGATGGACGTTCGATGACCTCCCTCGTGCAGGAAGACGAAAGGAGGCCCTTAAGGAGAAAACCATCGCTGCTGTTCGTAAACTCATTAAGCAAAACCCACACATCAGCATTCAGGTAATAAATTCAGATGCCAGGTAGCTGTTTGCAATGTGAAAATAATTATTCATTAAAATTTAAAGTTCCGAAAGATCTGTACCTAATGGTTACCCCACAAACTAACACAGAAGTGAAAAAAGAGCTAGAGTCGACTCGTGGAAGAAGCTGCTGACAATATTTCTGCCCAGTGTCCCCAAACGGTTAGCAGACATTGTCTGTTACCGAATGTCACAGATGATGTGAGTGGTTTTATTACTACACAACTTCCAGAAAGATCGGCAACTATGTTTTGCAGCGTCCAATAACAGCTAGTCTAGGGTTTTATTTCTTCATAATACCAGTGCTCACCCAAAAAACCCGGCAAGTTACGGTCTATCTGGAGGAGATCGGGTTGAATTGTTTTACCGTTGGCTAAATGGTCATGTCACAGGGACTAAGAACAATTAATATCTTTTAGAATGCAAAATGACTGCATATTGAATGTTTTTTTTACATTATAAAATTTTTCCATACTTTATTAAATCGCGGCTCTTGTGAGCAGCAGAGCCATACTTTATGCACTTTGAATAATATGCTTTGTGGCCTTAATGGGAGGCTTCTTTGTGTTTCTAAATTTGTTTTCGTAAGAGGTTGCAGTTCATTTTAGGGCAACAAAAAAGCCTAGTTCGTAGTTCATCTGGGTTGAGAGTTTTTTCCCTTTCTTCTCACGCTCTGCTTTCAATGAATAAAGAAACTTTCGATAGATGGTAATGATTATATTTGGAAAATCAAACATTAAATATGCTACTTTGTACGAAGGAGCTATTAGTTCTGTCTGTTTGAAAGAGCATATTGGAAAGCCTATTTGCGATAATGCCATACCCACCTGAAACTATTCAATTATCCAAACCAAGTACATGGTCGATAATTAGACGTCTGATGACAACTGACTTGACGTGAAATTATTTAAACAGGGTTTTGGGAAACTGCATTTTAGTATATTGCGAATGCAACATATACCGTATATTTCCGCAGATAAGACAATAGTTGAATCATAAAAAACGCCCCCAAAATCCGGGTCGTCTTATAGGACAGATACAAAAAAAAGTTAGATTGAAATTTATATAAATTGGAACCATTACAAAATAAAACAAATCACTCACCAATGTATTTAAAATCCTGCAAAATCCTCACCTTCATCATCTAAGGCAAATAGTTCCTCAAGTACATCCTCACTTTTGTTGTTGAGAAGCTCGTCATATGGGTCCCATTCTGTACCTAGCGAGTCGATTTCCGCTTCGTCATCGGTATCCCATAACAAATCGTCCTCAGTGCCATCCATAGCATTAGAAATCCCACACTTTTTGAAGGATTTGATCACTGTTTTGACTTTCACTTTTTCCCATGATTTGATCACGAAATCACACAACACATCAAGTGACGCAGCCCGCATAGCTCCACCTTTCGTATACGACTTTTCGCCACTCATCATCCAGTTATTCCATTGTTCACGCATGTGATATTTGAATGGTTTATTCAGAGAGACGTCTAAAGGTTGTAGCATCGAAGTTAAACCACCCGGTATAACAGCAATCTTAGTATTGTTCCATGCTAAGCGATTTTTAGTGTTCTCAGTTACGTGACTGCGAAACATATCCCACACCAACAAACTGTGGTGATTTCGTAGAGTTTGATAGTTTGGGGTCGTCTTATAGGACAGATATATTCTAAAACTATAAAACTTTGACGAAAATTTATACCTCGTCTTATCTGAAGGTCGTCTTATCTGAAGGTCGTCTTATCTGCGGAAATATACGGTATTAGGCTATGGAAAATCAATCAAAATCAAATGATAAAGATTTCGAAATTTGTTAGATGGTGATTCATTCCTTATATTTCAACTCAGTGTGTTCATTCGATGAATTCTTTCAATTACAGTTAAATGTATCAATGAACTGATGATAACACGTCCTTCTTTTCTCTCTATGGGTAAAAGAACTGAATCGTTCTCTCTCAGCGTAATGAATAAGAATGATTTCATTCATACATTGCAGAAATTAAGAAGCAGAATCATCTCGTCATTTCAGTAATTCGAAGTCGCCAGGATATTTTTTTGACTCTTGTGACTGTACAAATCTGAGAATAAAAATAAATAAATAATGGATTCATTTAATTTTAAATGTGTCTATTAACTTGGTTGTTTAAGTTACAATGGATTTGTAAATCTTTTAAACGACTAAATGACCCAATGACAAGGATCCAAACACTGACAATAAATTGATTCATTTTAGTGGTACAGAAATAAGAATGCTTTATTTCAACAGTGTTCATAGTGTTATTTAATTAAGTTATACAGGTTACAGATCTTACAGACTCATAACTAAGGTGACCAAATTCGGGACTCACTTGTCTCAGCAATGAGATTTTTTTTTCTTACCCTTCTCATGCTCTATGCGAAAAGAGAAGATACCTTACATTTTGGAAGGAATCTTCTTCATTGTAAAATAAGTCATGGTTTCGTGTCGAGTCGTGTAAATGCGGTATAGTTGGGTTGGGTTGTTTTACCTCTGAGCGGCACTTTTTTGCACACCATGGGCTAAATGACCAGGTCACATGGACCCCGAAAGCTCAGAGAAGGTTGGGGGGATGGACCCACTGGAACAGCTGTTGGGAGACAGATGGTAGCCTCCCGTCAAGGCCATCCAGCGTGTTCTTTAACGTGCACAGGGTATGGCTCTCCCCCACACGGGGCCACGGCTTAACGTCCCATCCGACGGACGGCGGTCTTTCCAAGCCCATCGGTGTCCCCTATTGACCGTGGGCAGGGCGGGGAATTTTGCGGAGATAAATCTCAACGCTGACCCAGCTGGGACTCGAACCTGGGAACTACAGATTACGAGCCTGGCGCGCTACTGACTGAGTCACCCCCGCCCCTGTGCAGTATATGTACCATACCTAAAGTAATAACTTTCTACGTGTGAATTTTACCCGACTTTTGTCCGGGAAAAGGGTCATCTGAATTATGGCTACCGCAACATGGCTACCGCTGTTATCCGCGGATAACAGAGGTAGCCATGTTGTTCCTACTCAGAAAACCGCGCGCTGCACGTCAATTGTAATATATCTGAATATTTTATACGAATACTGCTCAATAAAATCGCAATTGTTTCATATACGAAAAGCACCGAAGGAAACACTGGAAAGGCAGCAGCTTGGCTGATGGATTATTAAGATGTAACACTTAATGTAGATGACGTGAATTTTACAGAACCCGCTGAATGGCCTATATGGAATATTTCCATTTGTTTCCTAACAGAGATGAGGCTGGAGAGGTCTCAGTCGGTATTGCGCCAGGTCCGTATTCTGCAGTTCCCAAGTTCGAGTCGCGGCTGAGTAAGTGTTGAGATTTATCTCCAAAGAACTCCTCGTTATGCTCATGATCAGTAGGGACACCGATGGGCCTGGAAAGACCACCATCTGTCGGATGAAACGTAAAGCCTTAACCTCATGTGCGGGAGAGCCATATCTTAGGAACGTTAAAGAACGCGCTGGATGGCCTTGACAGGAAGTTACCATCTGTCCCTCAACAGCTGTTAAAGTTTCCTCCAACAGCTGTTAAAGTGTTCCTCTCCCAATTTCTTTCAGCCTGTAACCTGGTAACCTGGCCCATAATGTGCAAAAAAGTGCCTCCCTAAGTTAAATAACCCAACCCTCAAATAATGAATATGAATACTTTCAGGTACTTCTAACCTTATTTCACAGTTTCATTACACTAATAACTGTTGAAAATATGCTGAAAACCTATTATCGCAAATGCCTATTTCGTTACCATTTTGTGTGATAGTACACCAATGGCGTACACTAGATACCTACAAATTTGTCTCCTAAAAGTTTTAAAATAAGTAGATCATCAATATTTTTAATAAATTTTACAATGACACTACAGGTTGTAAATGAATTAAAAATTTTTGTATGACAAACAGGTAAGGGAAAAAGGCGTAATAAGTTACATGCTCTTGGTCAGGCATGTCAAACTCGTTAACCACCGAGGGCCATATTAAGCATTATATATTAAATCGCGGGCCGCAAAACAAAAAAAACCAGATGAAAATTGTTATGTGCAAACTAGACTAGAACGCAGTATTCGTTCACTGACTGCTAACGAATAACTTCCGACTCTACTGGCATTTCGTGACTCATTGCCATGCGCAAAGTACGTACATTTGAATGACCTCGAGACATGTGTATACATGTCGGAGCCCGATCGTAGAATTGCTCATATCATGAAATGCCACTATTTCATGAAGTGATCGGGCATTTCATGATATGAGCAATTCTACGATCGGGCTCCGACATATACATTGATGCGGAATAGTTTCCCTTATATATAAATGGAAATGTTTTCTGAAATACGTTTATTTAATTCATGTACCGTGTACGTACTTATAATTATAATTAAAGAATCCAGTGTTGTCAAAAGTTAAATAAACGATATTGGTTATCAATCTTGGCGGGCCAGAACAGTTCCCGGCGGGCCGCGTGTTTGACATGCCTGCTCTAGGTCAATATGATTCTGCATATAATTCTCTCCTTTATTATTATCTATTATAACAAATATTAACCACCGAGGAGAGATCATTAGCAAAAATGACAAGGTGTGCAGCCCTTGTTATTTTGTTTCCCATTCTAATTTCGACACTGTTTATTAATTATTATTTACATAAGTTACACAGGATGGCTTCCAATTATGCTTCCGACACATTCACGTAGAAAAATTGAATAGCAGAAAGATGAAAATTCTACTCTATAGATCTTTATTTCCAAGTCTCAAACCTTTCGCTCTGTGGTATCCTTTAAATGCATTTCATGAAAAGGTTTCTGTATACAAATGTCTACTTGATTATTCTTCGTAACGAATAGTGTGACATGAAGTGAGATCGGATGGTATAAGACATCACTCTACCTTGTCGCAGCGTCCTATCCCACATAACCACAATATCCAGAAAATATCTATAATATATCGATGATAGCTTATAGATATTTATGGTGATCTTAGCTATCTTATGAATATATTATGGATGTTGTGGTTGGATGGGATATGATTAAACGAAATGTTCATTCAAAATAACTTGAACCATTTCTAGATGATCAGACGGAAATACATTTTGGTGCCAAATCAGATTAGAAACTTCAAAAACTGTAATTACCTTAGTATGTTACATCTGCACATAACTATTTATTGGTATTCTCTGATCAAAAAGGAAAGCGTCGATTATACATGCCGGAATTGACCAAATCCCTGCTCAGACACTTAAACCTGGAACGTTAAGCTCGTATCAAACTATTTGGGTTGTTTTACCTCTGTGCACATGGGCTAAATGACCAGGCCACAAGGATCCAGAAAGCTCAGAGAAAGTTGTGGTGAAGGGGACCGACTGGACAGCTGTTGGGAGATAGACGATAGCCTTCCAGTGGTCTCTTTCTCAAAAGCAGAACTGGACACAGCAGCATTATTTTTTCCTTATCTCTTTGTTGGAGAGCCGTCCCGTGGCCGAGTGGTTAGCACGCTTGGCTACTGATCTAAGGGACCTGGGTTCGAGCCCCGGATTAGGCATGGATGTGTGTGTTGTTTTTCTACTGAGGTCATGAGTTTTCTGCTGAGTCCTCTCAGATCTCCTACTGGGGCATATAAACTGACAGGCTCCTGTCAGACCTCTGTGGCAAGCAGCTGCTTGAGGGGGTATTTATTTATTTATTTTTTTATTGGAGAGAAAATTTATGTAATATATTGATAAAGCCAATAGTATTCGATAGGTTATTGAGACTCATTCATGCATCACTTTCCTCATATATAGTAAGTACCAATTTTCAATGATCATATATGTATTATATATGTCATGCAGTTTTTGGAAAATTTTCCGACACCTCTAAAACAGAGGGTACATTTCTATACTACAATAGAAACTAGTCTCATCCCCCCCCCCCGCTTTTATTTTTTTTCTGCCTCCGGGCCTTATTTTACACTTTTATTATGCCGGTTAATGACAACATAATAACGTACCTATTGCAAAAGCTTATTTTATTATCTTCTAAACAAAAAAATTACACCGATGAGTGAACGAGAAATATTGAAGTAAGGATCCAAGGCATAGTTAATTGAACGAAAAAAGTTTTATTCCAATTTAATTTCTCAATATACAGTATGAACTTCTAACGAATACAGGGGTGGCATAGTCGGTAGCGCGCCAGGTTCGTAAACTCAGTAAAACTAGTTCCCAGGTTCGAGTCCCATTTGTCTCCGCAAAAATCCCATGTTCAGTAGGGGATACCGATGGGCTTGGAAAGGTCGTAGTCGGATGAGACGTTAGAACGTTGCCCAGTGTGAGGGAGAGCTGTGCACGTTAAAGAACACGCTGGATGGTCTTGACCGGAGGCTACCATCTGTCTCCCAACAGCTGTTCCAGTTAGTCCCACTGCTCCAATCTTCTCTGAGCATTCAGGGTCCTTATGATCTAGCCATTTAGCCTGTTGTGTGTAAAAAACAAAAGAAGACTCAGAGATAAAATCACCCAACGGAGATATTTTTATGGCAAATAACCATATGCTCGGCTGCAAGCTTTCTCGTTGTCTTCCTTACTTCTTTTACTGCATCTTATAATATGGTATAATTATGGTATTTAATACATATTCGCATAATCTTGATTTGTTTAGCATGAGTATAAAAGAATTTAGATTGGGTTGTTCACCTTTGTTAATGGATTGATTTTTAAATTTTTTCTTTTTATTTTTCCATATGTGTTCTAACAGGTTACGTTTGTGTTATCTTTTTCTTTTACTTTCTTTTCCTTTTTATGCAATGTTTAACTTTGTGTATATGTATTATATGTCCACTATAATTGGATCTATGTCTGTTGTGGACACTATAATTAAATAAATAAATAAAAAATTTGTACTCAATGAAAAAAAATCTTTCATTAATCTTTTATTGATTTTTCTAATACTGGTAGCATCGATTTATGGAACCTCTCTATAAGGAATTTCACACTTACCGAAATTAAATCTCAGTACCCTGTTTTATTATATAGCAGAATTTACTTAATAACTTTTTGAAAAATGTTTTTTAATTTATTATTTTTTAGAGCTGAAAATGTAACAATTGACCTCGAGGATGTTGTCGTGACCAGAATGGTGACCCGAATTTTATTTTCTGAATATATAATGATTCCCGCTCCTAGATGGCATAATCACTGCTAGTATATACATAATTTTTTAACATAGCATAATTAAAACTCTAACGTGTGGCTGATGTTGCCACACGATTAATTTACCTCAAGGGAGTGTTCGTGCAAAAGTCGGTTGGTTGGTTTTACATCTGAGCGGCACTTTCTTCTGCACATAATGGGTTAAATGGCTAGGTAACAAGGACCCCGAGGGTTCAGAGAAAGTTTGGGGAGGGAACCCATTGGACAGCTGTTGGGAGACATATTGTTGCCTCCCGTCAAGACCAAAACAGTGTGTTCCTTATAGTGCACATTGCATGATTTTCCCGTTCACCATACCATTATTTAACGTGTCATCTAACGGAGAGCTACTGAATGAAAGGAGGCTGGGGGAGGGGGGGGGGTTGAGCAGATAAATCTCAACGCTGGACCAAGTGGGACTCGAACTGTACATTAGTGAAAAATGCTGCAAATATAGAAACCAAGTAGGCCAAACATACATTAAAGCTTCTGAAGCAAAAATAACAAGGCAGAAATTGGAACGGTGGATAAAACAGAAAGTTTATTGGCACTACGCATTGAGGACCTTCAGAAGCAGAACACTCAGATCAACCTATTTTCATTCAGGAGAAGGCATAAGAGAGACCTATAAAAAGTAGTTCGGAGAGGAGAAACTGCAAAAGAGATAGCATTCAAAGCTGAAGGTGAGAGGTTCGATAAATATAAAAAAAAAAGGTAAGTTAAAATAATGTTAGGATCCAGGGAGAGGTAGCCAATGCTTCTGCAGAAACTTTCCTTGACGAACTACTAAAAGTTATTGAAGAGGATAGATACGATTTAATGTAGATTTTTACAGTTGATGAAAGAATGCTCTATTAAAAGCGCACCGCTATTAGTTTAAAAGGGTCATTTTAAAAATTATCTCCCTTTGATTAACATGAGCTTCCGTATAATTTAACACTATGCGATAACTCTCATTCTCACATCCAGGGGAGGGAAACTGTTTTGTTTTAACAGATAATTGCAGAATTCTTTTTTAGTTGGATCGGTGAGGAAATGAAATATTGTAATTCACGTTTTTCAAATCCTTAGGTAGTTTTAATTTAGATCATTAAAGGAAAATAAATACAGAGAAAGCGAAACTTTTAACTCACATAAGTGATTTATTTGTGGTAGAAATTTGAAATTTCAGCGTTCAGTGTCAAACGCTATTCTACTGCCCGCAACATGATACCCCCTTTTCTCAGAGGGATATCAGAAAAATCAACTTTTTAAATTTAAAGAATAAAAGACAAATAATTTTTAAGATGCATAATTATTAATAAAATACTACTGCTTGCATCCCCCCACATCATCCATTAATTCGAACTTTTCCATCCATTCATTGCATTTCCATTCCATTAATTGCAAATCCATTAATTGAAACTTTTAAGGAGTGAAAAAGTAGGTATAGGAAAAAGTTCATTCTCTTTGAAAACGAGATTGTCATACGCGCAAGAGGCAATATGCGTTTTTCTACTTTTTGAAAACAGAGTTAATGATGTAGCTTTAGTAAAATCATTGCTCGGCATTATGAAATTTCTTCCAAAATTAAAATTTAATATATTCACCGCGGCGTGTAAAATTTTCCTCTTTAATTTCTTCAGAATCTAAAGAGGATTATTTTCGTTTGTACATTTTTATTCTGTTGGATGTAGACTCCAACATTTTTGTCAGATTAATAACTTAAAAAAAAATGAATGGAAAGATGTTACAAAATATAATGGACAGTTTTTTTTACAATAAGAGAGAGGATTTCTTTGCTATTTTGCAGACGAAGTTAATATATTTCAAAATTCTGTTTAAGGCATTTATCACAGTAAAAGCAATCTGATATTTGTGATTTATTTCTTGAGATAATTCATCTAAAATGACATCAAATGTTATTCTGTTGCTTTAGTACCATGAGATAACAACTGAAGAACTTTCTAGCGTTAAGGAAATGTGAATTATTCACGGCCTAGGATTGCTAATTTTGAAATATTTTTTGTATGTTCCGGCGTTAATATTTTTTGTATGTTCCGGCGTTGTGGTACATACTAACTAGAATGCTTTATTTCCCAAAGCTCCAAAACAAAATTTTCCAAGGTAAAATTTAGTGCTCTTTGTAATGTTTTATGAACGGTAGCTAGAATATTGTATGACTTTCAGTTAAAGAATATTTTTAAAATGAAATTAATAAAAATTTAGAAGATAAATAGCATTCAAATTAATAACACTGTTGTTATAAAGATCTTAAGACAAAATAGAGAAAAAAAACTATGAAAAATTACATTCCGTAATAAATCTGCTGCCATCTATCACAGTGATCTAAAGCAACAAGTGCATCATTTAAATATAATAAAAACAAAATAAGGTAACTTTCAATCAGAGAACTCGTACTTAATATTTACTGCTACCGCCGACTGCAAAGATATTTCCTGTATTGTGCCGAATAGCCTTATACATTTTTAATAACGAAAATCATCAGATTCTTGACTCATTAAATAAGTTTCTTTGATTTATTCAACTGCCTCTTCAACTATTTAACTTGACACAGTAGTCTTATCACTTCTTCTGATCTAATGTTTGATTATCTAAAGTGTATAATTAACCCTTTCACGACTAAGGGAAACATCTTTCCCCATTTCAAAATTGGTGATTGTTTTATTTAATTATAACCTTATCTGTATTTTTTATACAGAATGTCAAAATAGAACGTATGCCGAACGCAATTACGTAAACGGGAACGTTTAGAAAACAAAAACAGAACTGTCAGGACGCATAATATATGTACTATGTGCAATGTCCATCTTTGCCTCACTACCAAAAGAAATTGCTTCGCAGAATATCATAATTAGCACATCATTTTGTATAGTAATTTTATTTCATAATTTTGTATTATTTTAGTTAACATTTTGTTATAATAAACCAATAAATAAAAGACATTGCATAATAAGCCTAACTATAATTTGTGTTACCTTTATAGTCCATTGGGAAAAATATTTCCCATAAAATTCCAAAAAAACTACACATTGTTATGTATTTTTCTTATGATTTTTATTTATTTTACGTCTAAACAAACTAAAATAAACAGTTACATGCTAATATTTACTCTTAGAAACCTTATGGTCCTGAAAGGGTTAAGCAGGACATTAATATAGACGTTTCACAGATCTAACAATACTGGCATTTTATCGATAACATAAGGACGATGGACCAAACTATGCCGTCATCATAGGTAGTCTTATGTCTAGAAAAATACTTGAAATTTTTTTTCTAATTTTATTACTAGTATATTACTATGAATAATAATAATAATAATAATATTTATTTATAAATATACCTTATTTAGAAGGAAAATTACTCATATTTATGAGAAATTAACATAATGCTAATATAACATGAATAATTTTCGTTCTAAATACAGTATATTTATAAATAAACCTTAATATAATTATTAGCACGATTGCAGGACTACTAATGTAGACGTTATAACTTGGTCTATCCAGCATCTCCTTTAACAGAAGGCTAGTGGACGAAATTATGACGTCAGCACATGTAGTCCTTTAATACAGACATTTCTTATTCATTTATTTCTATTATTATGAGTCATGCACTTCTACACTAATCTTTATACTAATGTTTATTGAAAAATAAATCTTTTTTATAACGAATATTATTCGTATTTCTTAGCAATTATGACAATGTTAATAAATGCAAACAATATTCTTTCTAAGTAATGTATATTTATTAATCAACATTGCTATAGATATTGGTATAAAAGTACACCAGAAATAGGAGTAGAAAAAAATATATAAGTAAAGTCTAGATTACAGGACTACCCGTACTGACATCATAATTTGGTTCACTTGCCTTCTGTTGTGGAAGGTGTTGATTATAATACACTATATGGCTCTCAAACATAAAAAATAAGAATTATTTTTCTTTATTACCCATTTGATATGAGTCTTGTAACATTAAAAATGCCTATGCCTAATAGCATTCGAAGTCAACGGAATGAACTTTCGATAGTCACCAGCAGGAAAGTATCTATAAGTGAGACATTTTTGCCCTGAATGTATATTTATTTTTACTACATGGGATTTCAGGTATATGTCGTCAATATTCAACCTTAATCCCAGAAAGTTTTCTTTAAAAAATGCGATAGTTTGCTATGCTATCCAGTACTGGATGTTGGATTGGATTGTTTTAACTCTGAGCTTCCTTTCTTTTGTACACAATGGACTAAATGGATAGGTGACAATATTTGCATTGTTATTCAGGTCCGAATGTAGGGGGCCGGGGGGGGGGGCTCAGTCGGTAGCGTGCAAGGCTCGTAATCTGCAGTTTTCAGGTTCGAGTCCCAGCTGGGTCAGCGTTGAGCTTCATCCTCACTCCTCAACCTGTCTCGGTCAGTGGGGGAATACCGACAGGTTTGGAAAGGACGCCGTCCGTCGGGTGGGACGTTAAGCCGTGACACTGTGTGCAGGAGAGCCATAACCTGTGCACGTTAAAGAACTCGCTGGATGGCATTGACGGGAGGCTACCATCTGTCTCCCAATAGCTCTTCCAGTGGATCCACTCCCCCAACTTCCTATGAGCCTTCGGGATCCTCTTTTGCATACAAATTGGGCTAAATGGCCAGGTCACAAGGACTCCGAAGGCTCAGCGAAGGTTGGGGGAGGGGACTCACTGAACAGCTGTTAGGAGACAGATGGTAGCCTCCCGTAAAAGCCATCCAGCGTGTTCTTTAACGTGCAGAAGATATAGCTCTCATGCACACGGGACCAAAGCTTAATGTAGCATTCGACGGGTGGCGGCCTTCCAAAGCCGCCTACTGACTGAAAACCGCCTACTACCTTCCAAAGCCGCCTACTGAATCTCCCCTACTGACCGATGGCAGGGTATAGAGTTTGCAGAGGTAAATCTAAATGCTGGATCGGGTAGGACTTCTTGCACCCTTTCCTTTAATAATTTTTTATATCTTGGCCTAATCCTAAATGTGGAAAATGTGGAAAATGTTTTCCAACAGAAGTTTCCTATTCATAGTACCACTAATCTGCAGAGAAAAATCCTGAAGTAGAATGAACTGTTGATATGATCGAGGAAACATTTGTAGTCAGCGAGTTTACAGATATCCACTACTTTTAAGGAATCTTCTTCTCCAGAATGCGATATAATCCAAACACTCGTAGATGACTTTTCTATGATCTTACTATCCGATAATATTCTCTTCCTATGAGAGTGTCAAAATTACATTCTTTAGCATTGGAGCAGGGGGATGGGTGGCGGCTCGGTCAGTAGCGTTTCAGGCTCATAATCTGTAATTCCTAGGTTCGAGTCCCATCTTGGCCAGCGTTGAGATTTATCTCCATAAAACTCCCGCACTGTACTCGGTCAGTTGGGGACACCGATTCCCAATACTGCCCTCGGTTAGTATTGGAAAGGCCGCCGTCCGTCGGATGTTACAGTAAAAGTCTTGGCTCCGTGTGCAGGAAAGCCATACCATGTGCATATTAAAGAACACGCTGGATGGCCTTAACGGGAGGCTACCAGCTAACTTTCAACAGCTATTCCAGTGAGTCCCCTCTCCCCAAACTTCTCTAAGCCCATGGGGTCTTTGTGATCTGGCCGTTTAGCACATTGTCTGCAAGCAAAGTTTACAGGTAAAGTAACCCAACCCTTTATTTTTTTCTTAACATATATTTGATTTTTGGTTTTTCAATTTAAGTAACGTTTGCAGCTTTAAACATTTTATTAACTTGCAATTTAAAAAATTATTTTACAAAGAATGTAATTGAAAAAAGTTAGCTACCGTTCATAAAATTATATTCAATTTATGTCATATTTTCGAAATTTTTACATTTCGTTTTGTTAAACGTAGTTAGGTGTTCAGAAATGATGTACCGAAATGCAGTATGTCGAAATGTAGTAAACTTTTATATTCATCCGAATTTCTCATGCAACCGGCATAAAAGAAATTGTTTTTTCTTCTAAAATTAAGGTTCAATTTAATTTCACTATTTTCGTGTCTCGGATAATATTTTTTATTTAACTTGTAAATACTTTTCGACTGACTTTACCTTTCAGAAATATTTTTTCACATTTCCTTATTAGGAAAATAGGGTACTACTAGATGTCCTGTATAGTTAGAGGCTGGCCATCTCGGTGATTCACTGCCATTGGTTGATTGAGTCACATGGTTTATGGGCGCTATATTTTGTCGTACCGTGAGACGAAAGCCTATGAGTTAGTGTATGTACCAAATTAAAACTTCTCAGTTGCAATAGTTTTATACATTTTTACCACTTTTTTGTCTATCAAAGCTGCCATATTTTATGAATGCCTCACTGCGCTGCATTTGGATTTAAAAATTTCACTCAAAGAATAATTTAATGAATGTTTTTCCCAGGAGAAACTCTGTCAGAAGACGGCAAACGGCTGCAAAAGTGAACCGAGCTAACTGAAAACCAACAAATAATTTCTTTTAAGGTTTCGTTTAAAAAACGAGCTAAAGTTTTCACTTTGTCGTCTGTCTGTCCGTCTCTCTGTTAACTGTTGTCTGTCCATATGTCTTTCCAGCTGTCTGTCCGTCTATAGACAATCAATTTTTCACTTTTAGAGCTAAATGAAAAATATTCTTTTTGGGTTGGATAGGTGACAAACAAATATTGTAATTAGCAATTTTGAAAATTTTCAATAGCTTTAACAGCGCTCTCTAGCGGTGGGAAGAGATGGAATATCTTTTATTATCATGATGTTCCAAGGAGAAAAGGGTGTGACTTGTTTCCCATTCGACTTGATCCTTTTCCATGTCTTTGTATTAGGAGTAAAGATATTAATACTGCGACAAATATTGTCTCATTCTTTTCTTTTGGCTTCCTTTATTCGTTTTTTCGCTAAGGAATTTATCTTTTTATAATATATTATGTGATCAAGTCATCTGGCTTTTCTTGCTATCCTTTCTGCTCTTCTCCTGCGAGCTATAAGTTTATTAATTTGTTCTGTATTATATACTGCTCACAAAAATTAGGGGATATATTATCGCTTCATATTCATTTTGAAATATCCCCTAATTTTTGTGAGCAGTATATTTCAAGTTCTTAGGGTTTTCAATTTCTGTGGAACTATCGAGCTTAGCTTTTTTAATTTTATTTGTTATAGTAGAAAGAGTTGGAGAGTCTTCAATACAACTAATTTCCTGCTTACGAACCTCTCTGAAATGATACCAGTTTGTTATTTTAACAGAGTTGTACTCTTGCTTTTTAATAAATCTTTTCTGGTGAAGGTATCATTTAAAGTTGTGCGAGATAGATTACTGCCCAAACTTGAATCCACCAGAGTTAAATCAATTAATGATTCTTGATTCCCATTCCAAA
The DNA here is from genome assembly GCA_038380435.1 of Ryuthela nishihirai. NCBI lineage: Eukaryota > Metazoa > Arthropoda > Arachnida > Araneae > Heptathelidae > Ryuthela > Ryuthela nishihirai. The sequence goes on from JAWZYU010000017.1 coordinate 56,374,764, forward strand.
ATGTTGGTTTCATATCATTGAGAAGTGCTAAATTGAAGTCATCTGTTATTTTTTCTATATTTCTACCTCTGTTATTAGTGACCTCAGCTCCCCATAAAGGGTTATGAGCATTGGAATCTCCTGTTAGTACAAACGTTGGAGGGCAAGCAGAGATAATCTCGGAGAAGATTTCAGCAGGAACATTTTCCCCAGTGACATAAAATGAAATTAAATAGAAATATATATTTCCAATTTTCAACATTACTGCTACAGTTTCTAGTAGTGTATGATTTATGGGGAGATTAATTATACTCTGGATAATGTTTTTTTTATCCAAAATTCCTACGCCTCCACTAAATAATTTTTTGTTTTCTTGATAAGTTACATCTCCTGGCAATTTTAAATTTTTTGAATAAATTTCTTGTAGCGATATTATATCCGTTTTGTATTTTTCAATCATATTTCTTAAAAGAGGAACTTTGTAAGAAGAATTTAACAAGGAACTTTAAAAGAAGAATTTTGCTCTCATTGTTAATATTCGTCATGCTCAATTTTTTTTGATTTCCATGAGGGATTCCATGCCTTCTTCAGACACCTCTATTTTTGAGATAATTGAATTAACACATTTTGCAACTAAATCAGTTAATTTTTTTATCAGTGTTTCAGATTTTTTCACTGCATATAAGCTGTGATTTTGACTTTTATTTTCTTCAGAGCTGCTCGAAACACTGGGGAAGTCGAAGAATTCTTCCTGGGTTCTTTCTGTAATAGGTTGTATAATCCGAAATTATGAATAATTTCCTACATTTTTTAAAGAGGCTGGAGAGTTCTTAGGTATCCTTACTGCCTGAGCTCATGTTAAATGATTTTTAATCTGAAAAGCCTTGGTCTTACAAGCAGAAATCTTGGCAACTTTTCCTGAGAATGTCGCTGGATGAGGCCCTTTAAAATTAGGGCAACAATAAGAATCAGCTTTGCAGTTTTTGTAAGTGTTCTTGAGAACATTTCTTGCATCTCATTTTTGTTTTTACAAACAGCTGTCTTGTATCAAATTCATTGCAAAGCAAACACAAAAAAGAGTTTCAAAATAGTCTCTAACTTGAAATCTGCAGAAGCCTAAGATGATTTCTTTGGGTAGTGCTTTTGAAAAAAAATGAGAGAATTAGTTTATCAGTTGACGTTTTTTAGTTCGATTCCAACTCTTCTGAAAACTTTACCATTCTCCGGCAGGATATAATTCCTTGACTGAGAGTTCATTTAAGATATTATCTTCTGAGATATCCTCTTCAACTCCTCTGATTAGGCTAAGAGTCTTAAAACGTTTTCGAAGAAATATACATTTTATTTTCAATTCATGTAGCGATTTCAGTTTGTTGAGTTTTTCGATTTGAATTTTAGAATTTAAATATAGCTGTAAGTTTCCATTACGAGTTACCTTCCCTGATACAAGTACCTAGGTAGGAATCAAGAATACTAATTAGTTTCAAAACATTAAAGTATTCAGTTTTTCATGCTCGCATGAAATAATAGTAACTAAGTTATTATCATTTATTTCTTTAGTATACTGTCTCTTCGTTTTCTTTCTCTATTTACTAACACCAAATTCATTGATATGTAGGGGCGGGGGTAGCTCAGTCGGTAGAGCGCCAGGCTCGTAATCTGTAGTTCCCAGGTTCGAGTCCCAGCTGAGTCAGCGTTGAGATTTATGTCCGCAAAATTGGAAAGGCCGCCGTCCGTCGGATGGGACGTTAAGCCGTGGCCCCGTGTGCGGGAGAACCATACCCTGTGCACGTTAAAGAACACGCTGGATGGCCTTGACGGGAGACTACCATCTGTCTCCCAACAGCTGTTCCAGTGGGTCCCATCCCCCAACCTTCTCTGGGCCTTCGGGGTCCATGTGACCTGGCCATTTAGCCCATGGTGTGCAAAAAAGTGCCGCTCAGAGGTAAAACAACCCAACCATTGATATGTAGATGTGTTCACTTCTGAAGGGGAAAATGTCGCAGAGAGCGATATGGCTTCCACTTCAGTGGCATCTTGGTCGCTATTATGAGAAGAACCAGACTCAGAATATTAAACTACAGTTTTAAAAGAATAAAGATTTTCTATAAAATAATTTCCAGTGGTTGCAAAGAAATTATATTTTTGTTATTCATTTTAGATATAACAGCGTTGACTACATTAATGTTATAGAAACTGCATAGTTGTTCGGCATAAAAAAATACTTTTTTAATTTTTTAATGTAGAGTCTGAAATATTATTACCATCCATGTGAATAATGTTAGTTTTCTATAACCTTACCTTATACCAATGAAACTAACTTTCTTGAGTTCACAAAAATCAATGAATTTTCAAGTGTTTTATACTTACGTAAATAATATCAACAGCGAAAATTAAGATTACTTTTATATAGCTTATAGTTGAGTTTGCTACTTAATTCCTCAAAATAAATTTCTCTTTTTGACTACCACAAGCATACAATCAAAATAGGAAAATTTAGCATAATATTTGGAGATTTATTTCGAACTTTTAATTGTTTAATATTATATGCTAGCCCATGAAAGTAGCTCTTATACGTTACTGTTTGAAAATGCAATGAAATTTGCCTCAAGAGTTATTTATCTCGCTGTCCCGACTTGTCTCTTGTACGTTCTTTGTGTTCTTACAATGCACTCGTTGGTGCGTTCTAGATAATTTTGCATTGTATTAAACATCAAGTATTAATCAAACGAAAGATTTTAAATATATAAATTTTAAGTTTAAATTAATAGTGGTAATCAGAACAAGATATAAAAAAAAAACATTTCGTGAGAATGAAATAGTGATTGTATCATGTCGAAAATCAACCTAAATGCGTTTCCGCTATGATTATTTCCCCCCCCCCCCCTCTATATTACTTGTCTATGAAACCTTTTCTAAAAACTTTGGATTACATTTCTGTTTAATTTTCTTCCTCCGTTACAGTTATTAACATTTTCAAAGTTTTGAGGGATAACTAAGGCACCCTTGACTCCCTACTTTCTAGATACAGTCCTAGTGGTGGTAAAGTTATGTTTTCATCACATATGGATATTATTATTTGTCAGTTGTAAATTATATCGTGTAAAACAGAACCTTGGAAACGGCTTATTAATAGCGTAAATAAGCAAAAGAGAAAAGCTCTACTTATATCCTTAATATTTATTAAACTTAGAGCATTGTTTCTGTTGTACAGAACAAATAACTTTGAGAGTAAATTATTATTCAGTGCTGCTAGATCTCAAAATAAGAAAAATAAACGAATTGCAGATCATTACTTAAGCAATTGTGCATAAAATGGATGCCCAAATGAATATGGTGTGCTTAATAAGAAAACGTTTTATCAAGCTGACTAAGTATACTTGAAGTGTACTACGAAGCAGATATAATCTCAGTACATCTGTCCAATGTAGTGTACTACGAAGCAGATATAATCTCAGTACATCTGTCCAATGTAGTGGAATACGAAGCAGATATAATCTCAGTACATCTGTCCAATGTAGTGTACTACGAAGCAGATATAATCTCAGTACATCTGTCCAATGTAGTGTACTACGAAGCAGATATAATCTCAGTACATCTGTCCAATGTAGTGGAATACGAAGCAGATATAATCTCAGTACATCTGTCCAATGTAGTGGAATACGAAGCAGATATAATCTCAGTACATCTGTCCAATGTAGTGCTGTCCAAAATGATCTATCGTTCTCATTAAGTTATTCAATAATTTAATTAATGATATTCAGATTATTGCTAAAAACAACTTATGGTCTTAACAGCTGGGCTGCGAGGTGAATGAATAATAGAACATGCATTTATTCATCTGAAAAAAAATATTTCTGACGAGGCGGGAATCGAACCCGCAGCTCTCTAGTTACATGCCAGAGCACTCTACTAAGCGTAACTGACCTCCTCATTAACACATAAATCATTAGCAACAATGGAAAATAAGTTCCCTCTCCTGAACTATAAATGGCACAAGATCCGCCACATTTCAATTAAAAAATTATAGGTCTTATCTATGTATCATCTGATGATGAAAATCTATGTATCATCTGATGATGAAAATCTATGTATCATCTGATGCGTGTTTTGGCATAACGCTCTGGCATGTATCTAGCGAGTTCGATTTCCGCCACGTCAGCAATAATTCTTCTCAGATGAATAAAAGTTGAACTCTATGCCTACAGGTAATCTGCGTAATTACTATGATAGCACATGCATTAATTGTGTTTTCTTTTTGAAAATATAAAAAAAGTTAATTGGAGCACAACTTCTTTTGCTACTTACAATTATATAGTTTTTGTGAAAGTGTATGTACATAAACTTTTGTTTAATACATCGCCAGTTTTATCAGACAGTTTTATTAGCTTCCTGGCTCTGAAGATATTATTGTGAAACAGAGATTTTTTCTATGTAATTTTATTCCAAATATTACAATATTCAACATAATGTGTCTGAACGTTTGCATTTCGTTTGATCTCTGTGGAAAGCTGCTTCTTTAGGAATAATTTGTTTTACTCATTAATAACAGAATCCTCTCCCATAATAATATCCACTAAAGACACAATGTGAATAACCCTAAAATATAACCACCTAGGTCACCCAACGGAAAAGGCGTCCTGGCTGCAAAGCAGGAAAAGTTATATTCTCAGAGAAAAGTCTGAGAATCCAGAAAGCATCGTATGTGAATAGTCAACTCTTATTCGTAGCTCTGGAAAATTTGCTGAAAGCTTCTTTAAACAGCTTCATTTGGAAAGAAACACTTTCTTTAATCATTGTTCTACAAAAAGAAGTTTTTCATGCAAAATTCACACGCACGAGGTTACGACTTTTGTACATTCTTTTGGCTATTTTAGGGAAATAATTCACAATCTTTTAATATATTTTGTTCACCAAATAAAACAGAATTTTTGACTTCAGTGGATTCCTCAATTAGTAGACTCTGCTAGTAGAGTACACGTAAAATCCATACGTAAATAAGGCAAACATTTTCCCGCTCAAATATCCACAACATGTGGAAAACTGTTCTGATGGAATTTTCGAATTTGTATGTCATGGCGATACTACGAATGCTATTTTTAAAAAAATAAATTCACGAGGAATTCATATTCAACAAAATGATATCCTGGAAACATCAGAATTAGATGGACTTGGAAACTGTATTCACTAGATCTGAATCGTTTTTATTATTTATATTCGGCATAGGAAACATAGATTCGTCCCAGTGGTTGGGTGGTTAACAGGCTTAGTTACTGATTAAAGCGACATGCTGGTTCGAACAGAGCGAAGCATGCATGTGTATGTTTGTTTCTGGTGAGATCTCACATTCCTCACAAGCAGTCTTGGGCTACGGAGGTCCAATCAGACCGCACAATTTAGTTTTCCAAGCATATCTGTCCTGAGCTATATCTCCTGCATCTCGCCACTGCACACCAATTCTAACAAGGTCCTGTTTGACATTGTCAGCCACCGCATTCTAGGTCTCCCCCTCTTTCTAAAACCTTTAGGCACACTCTTAATAATCAATACGGCAACATGGCCAAACCAACGGAGTTTCTCTCTGCACAATATACTGCTCAGAGGTGATTGCCAACTCCTTTGCCTAACCTCATCATTAGTTACAAATTTGAACCACCTAATTCCCAATATACTGCGTAGGCATCAAGAATCAAAAGCATCTAGATTCCTGTTATCTTGTTTACAAAGCATCCAAGTTTCACAACCATAACTAACCCTAGAAAGAACCAAACTATTATACAGTCTAATTTTAGTCTTTAGGTGTATACGTCTATTTCTCCACACTCTCGATAGATTCCTAAAAGTCCCAGAGACTATCCCTATTCGCCTGTTAATTTCATACTGCACATCACCAGTATCTGTTCCATAACTCTCAAGATAATTAAACTAAAAACACTTTCTCAAACACATTGCAACCATCCAGAGCGACTGAAGAACCAGCTCCTGTTCAATTTCATCACTTTAGTTTTATCTCTGTTTATCACCACACCAATTCTATTACCAGTCTCATCAACAGCCCTAAAGAAAGAATTCATCTCATCAACATCATTAGCCAACAAGGCCATATCATCTGCATAATCTAAATGAGAAACTTTTAAATCGTTAGACCATTTAAGGCCAAAATCCTTCCCTTCCAAAGAATTTCGCATGACGTAATCAAGAACCAAACTAAAGAGAAAAGGGGACAAAATGCACCCTTGTGGAACACCAGAGGCACTGTTATACCAATTACTATAAGCATTACCAACTCTCATACAAGACTCAGTGTTATTATAGAGAGATTTTATTATAACTAACTTCTCCGCTGTGCCATACGATCTTACAGTCAACCGCAAATTAATTATTAATATCCATTAATATCTATATTATTATTAATATTCCAGTTATCCTCCTCCTAACTGGCCTCCACGGAATTATCGCGTTGCCGTGTCTAACAAGTTAGGATTTGCTTCAGTCAGTGTTCTATTCGCTGGTTCTGCTTAAAATGAATCCGATGGATGCGTTCTAGACCATGGGGCATTTACGCCCTGTCTTAAGATTTTATTTTGATAGATCTGGAGTTTCTTAATATTTGCCTTTGTCGCGTTAGCCATATGGGGGCTGCATATGTTATAACGGGTCTAAGAACTGTATGGTATAGTAGTAACTTATTATCAATGTAGAGGTCATGTTTGCTTTTTGCAGAACGTTTTAAATTTGCTTGTCGCATCTGACCTTGCTATGCAAGGTAACGCCCAGATACTGGTTTTCTTCCAGTTAAGTGGTGTATCGAAAAAGTTGAGAGTCAAGGGGTTAGTGACTCTTTTGGTAGTAAATAAAAGTGAAGCACTTTTCTCAACATTGATTCCAATCTTCCATTTACTGTACCATTGCTCTATCTTATCCAGGCTTTGCTGTAATCTATTAATAGTAATAGATGCGCTCAGCAAGGATGAGAGAAGACCAATGTCATCAGCATGCATAGCAGTATTGATCCTGTCAATAACAGGATAATCATAAAGACCGATGGTAGATCGTAGATCGTATAATCATATTCGATGTACCGGGTAACAATTTTACCCCTAAACATCTCCATCATAAAGATATGCCCATTTGGCTTGAGTAAGAGCAAAATATATAAGTAAACCACTCTTACTTGGGCTCCTAAGGGCAAACATAAGAAAAGCTAAAAGTAGCAGTAGAATTTTATAAGAAACCTAAAACGGGTAGGTCTCCTCAGAGAACGTTACCGTTTTAGGCCTCTTGTACTTGTTCAAAATAGTATGATGGAAAAGAATCAGAGAAGAAATAATCTCATTGGGATCATTGCTTAAAGCCTCAACAAAACTTTTTGAGGTGCGTTTTATACGCATATATATGGTCGATGCCCAGGTCTTTATGGAGTTGTCTGTTAGTGACAAACCAAGGGGCATCGACAGCAGTTCTCAAAATCGTCCGTAAGACCAGAATCTTACGAATATTGGTGGTGTAGTATTCGCCCATGTGGGTGAAGCATAGAGAATCACCGGTCTGATGATCACATAAATACCAATGCTCGCCGATCAATTGTTTTTGAATTTCCTCCAAGAGACAAATTTCTGGAATCAATTATAAAATAAATAAATAAATAAATAAAATTCATAAACATATGAAAAAAAAAATGAATGAAAAAAAATATGTAAAAAAAAAAAATGAATGAAAAAGAAAAAAAAAAAGAAAAAAAGAATAATAATAAAAAATGAAAAAAAAAATGAACCATATGAAAAAATATTTATTTTTTCTTAATTACCCTCAAGTAAGATTCTTGAGGTTTTCTCTTTGAATTTTCTTACTTGTTCTGGGAAAGCCTGAATAAGGACCTCCCAATTTTGTGTAACGTTAAGAAGAAGAAGAAGAAACGACTTTAGAACTTTTCCCGTTTAAAATTTTAGTGGTTGCTCACATTATGAAACTCTATGCTTTTCATAAAAAATATTCAAATTTCAGATTATAATTTATAAAGGTTAAAATAAAGAAAATATAAGTTATATGAAATATACAACAATTTCAAAGTAATTGGAATTCACATTGGTTGACGTGGATTCCACAGATCAAACGAACGATACGGGAGTATCTCAACAGCACCTTTCCTGCGTGATGGATTGGCTGGGACGTACCTGTCACATGGCCACCAAGATCACCCGACTTCTCCCCCATTGATTTCTTCCTCTGGGGTTACCTCAAAGGCCTTGTGTACGAAACCCCATAGCCTCTGATGCTGACCTCGTCGCAAGAGTCGTTGAGGCAGCAGCATGTGTTCACGAGAGGCCTGGTATTTTTGAACACGTTCGCCGATCCATGTGTCGACGTTGCGAGGCATGTATTGCTGCGGATGGAAAAAACTTTGAGCACTTCCTCTGAAATTGTAAACATGATGTCTAATAAACATGTTGTTATACCTTACTTGTATTACTTTATTTTTGATTATTCCTGTTCCTCTAGCATACTTGGGTAGCATTTGCGGCTATATTTTCCTATGTAAAAATGGTTTGTTTTTGTATTCCTGACTTACCTTTACAGTTTGTCTAAGAACTTTTGAATAACCCTGTATATACGTGACATAAATGTTTACAATAATTTTTTACTCCTGGACTCATTTGAAACATGCTCATAATATCCCGCATTTATAATTAAGTTGATGAAAGGCAATTTCGAGTGTATTTCCTCGCTAACTCCATATATACTAGAGTAGTCTCCCCTATATCTTAGTGTTCAAAGCAAATAATGGCAAAAAAATATAGCAAACAATCGTTTATGCTATTCCCCACTTTTTAGGGGGGGATCCACCCTGTGGTAAATGTTTTACCACCTTTGATAGTCTCTTGCTTCATCGTAACAATTTTCGTTCCTTTTTTCGAGGGAAGAAAGTAAAGGGAAAAAATGTTTATAATATTGTGACTCCCACTTCACAAGTTTTAATTTGAGATATAATTCGTCACTCTCTGTCCTCGCGTTTCAAAGATATAGTGGCACAATTGTTTTCACAGTCGCTTTTCAGTGGGAAGGAAATATGGGAGGAAAGTTTTTATATAACATCGTGACACTCTCCACGACTCAAGAGTTCGTTTTATACACAACCTGTTGTCGTGGGTCAAAAAGTTAAAATTATATAATGGAACAACCCTTTTAACACCCACATAGATTGACAAACACGACAAATGACGTAGAAAAAGCAATTGGAAAATAAAGAGATATTAATAGAAAAATTGGCAATTAACTACCACTATATTAATAAAATAATTTTATTCAATTAAATATTGTTCGTTCAATCCACGACAATGTCCTCAGGAATAAGGTATAGATCACGGATGTATCTCAGCGATATGTCCATCGTTTAAGGAAAATATATTTTATTGCGAAAGGACCAAATGATATATTCATGCATCATCATTTGGACATCCTTCCGGTTCTTGATACTGAATATAGAATTGTATCATTGATATTGCTTCCTAGTCTCCAAAGCATTTTCATGCATTCGGTCACAATTATTTATATAAATTATTTTTTATTTAAATTTTGCGTTTTTTAGTTTTTTTGTATCGAAAATGATTGTTGAAGTATAATTACCCAAACGCAATTCAGTACATATTGCAATATGACATGACATAAATATGAATTAAAATAAACTTCAAATTCGTGAAATATTTATATTGATCCCTGTTTTAGACGTTATATAACAGTTGATACACACATTATTCAGAGTATCAGCATTTTATATTCAATATTTCATAGGCTAGCCCTGTGCTTAAATAAGTGCTTTTTCCAAGAATGAACTACCATGGAATGCACTAATTTAAGTTCGTGTGTAATAAAATATGGTTAAGAGGAAACAAGAATGCCTAAATTAACTTACGTGTATCTGGACGCCTCTGCTCGTAAATTTCCTTACTTATTCTGCATTACAAGCTCTGTATTGGATTAAAGTGTGAAGTCCAGTCGATTCCATCTTTTTAATCGTGCTATCTACTAACCACTTCTGAGCAACCTTTCCACAGACAAAGTGAATTTCGTCCAGTTAATCAAAACATTCTTAAGATCTATGTTCATCCCAAAATAAGATCCCAGACTCTTGGTAACAATTTTGATTCCAGTATTTTGATGTAGTCCTTAGCTTTCACTATTCGTTTTACAATATGTAGCCTTCCAACACCATGACAGGACATGGAATACCATACAATGACTTTCGTTGAATGTTCCACAATAACAATAAGATGAGCACACATTAATGTTTGCTGTCAAAATCCATCCTCTCAGTACTTGTGGTGATTTCAACTTTGTACAGTAATACCCCGCTTTACGACGTTCCGTTTATACGACGATTTTCAATTATGACCAGTACCCATTTATACGACGATGCATTCGCTCATACGATGGTTTTAGCGATATGACTTACAGTGAATCAACTAAAGCTTCTGGAAGTCGGCGAAATAGAATTAAAGAATTCTGGAGAGGCATAGATATAAAACAGGGATATAAATATTTCACGAATTTGAAGTTTCTTTTAATTCATATTTATGTCATGTCATATTGCAATATATACTGAATTGCGTTTGGATAATTATACTTCAACAATCATTTTCGATACAAAAAAAACTGTAAAACTCAAAATTTAAATAAAAAATAATTTATATAAATAATTGTGACCGAATGCATAAAAAATGCTTTGGAGACTAGTAAGGAGTGTCTAAGGGAGAAGAAAGCTAGCTTCCATAGGCTTAATGTAAACTTTTCGATTGCAGCGCCCTCTAAATATGGCATATTCGTACATTGCAGTGAAGCCACCTAGCCAGGGAGAGGAGCCAGTTCGTTGCGTTATTTTTCCACCGCCCAGCAAGGTTTCCAATGGCTTACACCACGTCACTAATTTTACATTCACTTTAGCTCTGATCAAAGTGTTCATTTCTTAAATTTTACCATCATAATTTCTTCTTACAAGGATTAATTAAAATTATTTTCTTTAAAAAATCCCGTTTTGTAAAACAGGTAGTAGCTATGCTCAAGAAAAGAATTTTAATATTTTTAATATTTTACAATATTTAATACATTATAATAAATTGAAATTTATGGCTCTATGCGAGATAACATGTTTTGTTTAATTATATTTTATAGAATTTTAGATATTTTCGATAAAAGTCATATCGAGTTTCTTAGTTGTATAAATTGTCAGTTAGTTGTATAATCAGCAGGCACTTCTCGTATCAACCATAAAAAACTTTACTATTAGAACGAGCTGCAGACACCTATATACATCGATATGCTCCAGAGAACACAAAACTGCAACATACATTGACTTACATGTTCGCAAGATGATTAAATGCATTAATTTACATATTAATTTTAAAAATTCTGCAAATTTACTCAAAATAAACATACAACGGTTTTTCCAGGTATCGTAAAATGTACTCCTGAACGAGATAAAACACTCATTGAATAACTTTCGGGTCAGCTACCACTGTGCCAAACAGCCATGGCTGTTAGACATTTGGAAACACTGGTTAAATCACAATATACATACCAATAGTAAGACAAACCATAGCTGCATTGGGTTAAAATAATTGCACTGCGCATGCGCATATCACCCCTTACAGTTGTTTTTAGCCTGCACATCAATTTGTCACGTTCAGCCTCGGTAAAATTCCGCAGAACAGCGCCACTTACGCTTGTGCAAAGCTAGCCTTCTTCTCCTTAGACCTTCTTTGGTACAATTGAATCGGATCGTTAATTCTTTTAAATATTATTTGTATATTTAAACAGGTAGCTTTAATTATCATGAAAAAAAAATATTTATACCTATTGCGATTAATAAAAGTGTGATGTACTGTTCGTTTATTTTCGATAAATTCTCAGTTAGATGTGTCTAAAGTGTAGTTAGATGTATAAAGGATTTAGTTTTGTCTCAGTTTACTTATTGCAATAGAGACTCCATGAGGACAGATTTTAGGATAAATATGTAAAATATGTCAAATAAATTTCTAAATCAATTTTTTGATGCGGAGGATTTTCCGTTGCATTTAATAAATAACTGAAGCAGGATATTATGTTACATTGATGTGATAAAACACAGTCTGAAGACGATGTGTGTCTATAACACGGTATAAAGTATATGAAATGTATAACGATGTGTTTCTATAACACAATCTGAAGTTTATTAAATGTATTAAGTCAATTAATGTATTAAGTCAATTAATATGTTTATATATTAGTAGGCCTGTAAATAGTATCTAGGTAGTCACTGGAAGGAGAGCTTATGCACCAATCCCCTGTGATAACGCATAGAACCTGCCAGGCCTGCACCTAACGTCCGACCCCGCCTTCTCGCGATGCAGTCCTTTAATCATCATCATCATCATCATCATCCTCAAGCAGCCATGGGCTACGGAGGTCCAACCAGACCGTGCAATTTAGTTCTCCAAGCAAGTCTATCCTGAGCTACATCTACTGCATCAGGCCACTGCACACCAATTCTAACAAGGTCCTGTTTGACATTGTCTGCCCACCGCATCCTAGGTCTCCCCTTCTTTCTGAGACCTTTAAGGAACACTGTTCATAACCCTATTCGCCAATCTATAATTATTCATACGGGCAACATGGCTAAACCGACGGAGTCTCTCTCTGCACAATATGCTGCTTAAAGGAGGTTGCAAACTCCTTTGCCTAATCTCATCATTAGTTACAAAGTTGAACCACCTAATACTCAAGATACTGCGTAAGCATCTGGAATCAAAAGCATCTAGTTTCCTGTTATCTTGTTTACAAAGTGTCCACGTTTCACTACCATAACTAACCCTAGAAAGAACCAAACTATTATACAGTCTAATTTTAGTCTTTAGGTGTATACGCCTATTTCTCCACACTCTCCATAGGTTCTTAAAAGTCCCGGCAGCAATCCCTATTCGTCTGTTAATCTCATGCCGCACATCACCATTATCTGTTACATAGCTCCCAAGATAATTAAACTGTGACACCTGCTCAAGACTGCAACCATTCAGATTAACTGAATCACAGCCTGCCTGACCAATTTTCATCACTTTAGTTTTCTCTCTGTTTATAACCAAACCTACTCTACTACCAGTCTCATCAACAGCTCGAATGAAAGAGTTCATCTCATCAACATCATTTGCCAAAAGGGCTAAATCATCAGCATAATCTAAATCAGAAATTTTCGTATCTCCAGCCCATTTAAGGCCAAAATCTTTCCCTTGAAGTGAATTTCGCATAACATAATCAATAACCAAGCTAAAGAGAAAAGGAGACAAAATGCACCCTTGTCGAACACCAGACGTAATGCTAAACCAATTGCTACAAGCCTTACCAACTCTCACACACGACTCAGTGTTATTATAGAGAGCTTTCATAATGTTAACTAACTTGTCTGGTATAACATATGATTTCACAATCAACCACAAATTATGACGATCAACAGAGTCGAAAGCCTTTTTGAAATCAACAAAGCTAGCAACCAAAGGTTTCTGAAACTCTAAACATTTCTCAAGAATCTGCCTAAGTGAAAATATCTGATCCACACATCCCCTACCACTTCTGAATCCACATTGCTCATCACGCAATTGACTGTCAACCAGATTCTTAATTCTATTAAGCACAATCATGGAAAGAACTTTACCTGGAACAGAGAGTAGACTGATACCCCTATAGTTATCACAAGAACTGCGATCACCTTTTTTGAAAATAGGGATAACAATAGCTCTGGTAAAATCCTTAGGAACCATGCCTTTCTCATAAAAGATATTCAGAATTTCAGTCATCCAAGTGGTAACCGAAACATTCCCAGCTCTAAGCATTTCCGTGGTAATTTCATCTACCCCTGGGGATTTATGAAGTTTAAGTTTAGAAACAGCCAAAATAACTTCAGATTGTGTTATAGGGCCAACATTAAAGCCACCAATGCATCTATCATCATTGCAAACAATGGGAGTAGAACTAACTACATTGCTTAGAACATCACTGAAATGCTCAGCCCACCTAGCCATGACAGAATCCTCCCCTTCTATAACCTTACCTTGTTTATCCTTCAATCCTTGTATGCCTGTCCGTTTTCTTACACACAAAACATTAACTATCTGGTACAGCTCTCTGCTGTTGTGCTGTCTAACTGCTTCCTCGGCTTTGTCAGCCAAACCATCAAGCCAAAGATTCTTATCAGCAGCTAACTGATCCTTTACAAGTTTATTAAGGTCTCTGTAATGCTTTCTATTAGGACTAGTAGGGTATTGATTAAGGGCATTCCTGCAGTTCTTTCTTTCGGAAATAAGCTCAAGTGCCTTATCACTCAGATAATTTTGCCTCTTCTGCTCCTTTTTTCCTAAAAGAGTACTGTTAGTGTCCAAAAAAGCCTGTTTAAAATGATCCCATTCTTCCTCAACTTCAGTAGTAAGCAAACCATGACTGTCATAATGACTAAGTAACCTATCATGGTATGCTTTGGCTATAACTGGATCTTTCAGAGCTTCAGTATTAAAAGCAAATTTTTTAACCCTAGCATAACACTTTTTAAGTTTAAGTTGCAACACACTTTTAACAAGGTAATGGTCAGATCCAATTTCAGCTCCCCTATATGCCCTGGTATTCCTAACAGAACTAGCCCATTTGCTGTTAATTAATATGTCATCAATCATATTCTTATGCAACCCATCAGGTGAAACCCATGTGTACTTATGTATGTCGCGGTGTTTGTAATAAGTGTTAGTTATTCTGAATCCATTGAGTTTACTTACCTGTAGGAGACGTTGCCCATTGCCATTGCAGCTACCAATACCAAAAGGGCCTATTACTCATCCCCAAAGGTCAGAGTCAGTACCAACTTTGGCATTGAAGTCACCAAGAACAAGGGTAATATCTCCTTCCTTGACAGAATTCAAAATATCCTGAAGTTGTTCATAAAACCTATCCTTCTCATCCTCATCGGCATCCTCAGTGGGGGCATAACAGCAGATAACATTCAAGTCTTTAATGCCTGTCTGAAATTTTGCTGTAAGAAACCTTTCATTAATGCACTCATATCCTAGAAGATCATCGCTAGCGTGTCTGCTGAGAAGCAGACCCACGCCTTGGTGATGCTTATTGTCGTACCTTTCAAAAAATCTTCACGTTTCGGTGAAGTGGTGTGGGAGTACGGGTGCCTGGACGATATTGTACGTCACATCCACGAAAAGTGTCGCAAGCCTTTTGCTTCTGTCATCGCTTATAAGGGAGGATTCTATGAGAAATGACTATTGACCAGACTTGGTATATCTTCGCTGGATTTAGAAAAAATTGGTTGTTCACGTTTCAAAGACCTTCCTAAAATACCTGGAACTGAGTGCGGTTATCAAGAAGGTACATGTTTGGAAATTAAAAATCTAGAGTACTGACAGTCTATAATTAGAATAGCAGTAATCTAGTACTTCCATCAGCTAGTACCACCTGCTTCGCGAATCCGGAAGTGGGGACCCCCTTCATCGCTCGGCTAGACTAAGCGTTTGCATTCTCAAAACCTTCAACCGTTTTAAAACGTAACGCATACAGCGATAGGTCTCTCCACGGTTATTTCACACTTAACACACAGGCATCAAGACATTCACTTTACAGCAGTAAAGAAATGGGAAAAGAAAAGGGAGAAACGATAGGAAAGTAAGATAGAACAGTCCTAAATTCATTCACCCTTTGCAAAAGAAAACATGTATATAACTCAGAAACGTAAGCACTCAAACGTAAGAGACAAATGCATCTAATCAGCGAAAAAACAATATACGGGTCAGCCCGATAGTGCATTGTTCACAAGTCGAGACAGCAGCATTTAGCACATGGATGAACGAGTATATCGAGAAGCACTCTACGCAATGTACCGGTCGTTAATTGGTCAATCGCACAGACAATTAGAGGCTTTTCCTCTAATTGAGGGATTTGTTCGTTCTTTTTTTGTGGGATTTCTTCGACGAACCTGACTATTTTGGCGAGAACGCTCCACCTATGATTGAAAATCCGAGTCCTGTTGAAGACAACCCTTCTGTGAATGAAGAAGGTAGCCTTCCTGTGAATGAAGAAGACACCCCAAATGTGAATGAAAGTTATAACCTCCTATTAGTGATGAGGAAAAACCTCCATATGTTAATGCCAAGAATGTTAATCACTACATCATCAACACTATCAATACAGAATGTGGGAAAGTTTGGAGGTCACACTAGCTGAAGAAAAAACGTTTGCCATTGATGGTGTAGTGGTTAGCATGCCTGGCAAGTTACTGGGAGGTGTGATTTGGAATCCCACTCACAGTAAAACCAATTTTTTCCAGTTTGAATATTTCATGAATCCCATGTCTACAGGACATCTTGTGATACTTTACTACTCAAACTAATAGATTTAACATAAACTTACATATCAATGCATTACTAAAATATATGAAGGAATTTGACCAACCAGTACTATTTAAGTTTAAAAAATTAGCTTCTTAAAATATGTGCAACATTTGTGCGATGTATCAGCGTTTAGTTCCTAAACATCAAATTCAATTGAAAATTTTTTTTCACACTAACAGACAAGGCCAGCGCGTTCTCCAGAACCCGGCCCCACGCTTTAAAGGGCTCCGCAGTCCACGAAAAGCTCATCGTAAAAAACGACACCATTTTCCTATCTTTAGCACAGCAGCCAACACAATGCATCCTCGTTCCTCTAGCTCCACGTCCCACCACCAGAGAGCATGTCAGTTATTTTGCAAGCCCAATAGTAAATCCAATCGCAGAATTCGCTAATCGATGACTAACTATTCTTTCAATGGAAAGCGAAATCGGTCAATTTTGATGACGTATTAAAAGACTTTGCGGCGAAAAAGGCGAGAAAAATTATGTAATATTTATAATATACTCGGTATTCCTATACGTTATATGTAGATATGTACGCACTTTGTACTTATAATAAATAATTTATTATTAACAAATTTAGAAGTACATATAAATGAGTTTTTTTTTGGCCCAGCACAATTTTAAAACCCGTCCCCACAAAAGTTCAGCCGGCACTGCTAACAGACATTCCAATTAGGGAGTTGTATTCAAATTGTTATCAACAGCCAATATGTTACGAAATGGAGTGCCGTTTTCTCCTTCACATAATTATTATAATAACAATCAAAGTGATTTTATTAATAGTTTAGTAAATATCCATTTATATTAGTAGCAGTTATCTGAAATATTAATAAATAATTTCCGAACCCTAAAATCTCAGTATTCGTTTAAATTACACCAAATGTCATACAATAATTATAAAAATGTAAGCTTTATTAATATACTGCAAATCACTTTAAACACTTCTCATTGGGAAGCAGGGCTGTTGCCAGATTGGATCGTGTCCAGAGGCAAACAATTAAATATCGCCCCTCAAAAGGTCGGAGTTGCGCATGCGCAACTCCAACGCTTGGAACGAGAATTGCAATGTCCACAAAATGAAATAATATTCCCCTAAATGTTAAATATAAGGTAAATTAAGCCAAACTGGTTAAGGAAAAGTAAAAGTGAATGGGTGGACCCATCACAGGCGCCGTGAGGCAGGCTCCCTCTATGCTACAGCCTGTCAACAGTACTGTTAGGAAGCCATATTAGCAACGATTTCTTCACACTGCACTGTCGCTATTAAAATAATTTCAAATTAACTATTGCTTAGTAATACTTTCACTGTCAACTTGAGTCGAGAATATACCCATTACCTAAACTAATGTATACTACTACTGTTAGGGGGGGAAAGGTAAATGTTGATTCTCCCTCTAATTTATGATTTTGCATATCTGTTATTTTAAGTACATTACGTTATTTCTAATGAAAGCTGTTGGCCGTTACTACTCATTTGCCGTATAATCAAAGTTATTAGAGCAGCAGAACAAAATGATATTAATTCTTGCTTATATTATAACCAAACAATTTAATAGATAAAAATATTTACAGTTTAAGAGGATATTTCAAGACAGTAAGTAAATTTTCTTCTCCTGAGTTGGAGTTCATGCTGACTCTTACAAATAAATGAATTATGCTCATAAAAACTTATTAACATGTTTGAAGGCTTTTCTCTAGTCATTCGAATAGGTCAGTGACCAACAGTTGCCGATATTGTCTTTTTATAGTGAGAGACCGAGCTCAGTAGTTACAAGAATTTTCTTATTCAAGAAAAATGAACATAATCGATTCGTACCTCAGGTTGTTGTCCTTGTCCATAATCCATCACGGAGATGGAAGCAGAGGTTGGAGAGCATTCGTCTTTAGCAGGTACAGTCGCTCAAAAAAGTATCCGACCACTATGGTTGATTACAGAATTCAGAAAAAATATCTGGCAACGATTTTTTTTAGAAATTAGTGATCTGGCAACCTTCGTGTCACGTGATTACAGAATTCAGGAAAAATATCTGGAGCGAGTTCAGCAACTGTTCACGCTCCAGTTACCGTTCACAGCAAACTGGAGCGTGTGCAGTTACTGCACACGCTCCAGTTTGCTGTGAACGGTAACTGCACACGCTCAATATTTCCGTGAGTGAGCCCACATGATCTAGTATCAAAATAATATGACCACCTACAGTCGCTCAAAAAAGTATCCGAACACTATGGTTGATTACAGAATTCAGAAAAAATCTGGCAACGATTTTTTCAGAATCTGGCAACCTTCGTGTCACGTGATAATCACGTGACACGAAGGTTGCCAGATTACTGATTTCTAAAAATATCGTTGCCAGATATTTTTTCTGAATTCTGTAATCAACCATAGTGTTCCGATACTTTTTTGAGCGACTGTACTTTTCGCCTGTGGATTGGAATATCATCGTCTCATGCAATGGCAAACGAAAGGATAACATGGAATGTCACACAGCAGCAGGAACGAAAGGTTGCCACGACGATGGCGGGGTGAACATTTAGTCATTTGCTGAGCTTTCAAAATTGGAATGTGAATTGTTCGGTTCGGAGATGATTTGCACTCACTTTTCTAAAGGGACATCTTCCTTTCTGCATTCACTTCACATCTCAATGTCTCACTTACTGGGTTGGGTTGGGTTGTTTTACCTCTGAGCGGCACTTTTTTGCACACCATGGGCTAAATGGCCAGGTCACAAGGACCCCGAAGGTTGGGGGAGGGGACCCACTGGAAGAGCTGTTGGGTGACAGATGGTAGCCTCCCGTCAAGGCCATCCAGCGTGTTCTTTAACGTGCACAGGGTATGGCTCTCCCGCACACGGGGCCATGGCTTAACGTCCCATCCGACGTACGGCGGCCTATCCAAGCCCATTGGTGTCCCTACTGACCGTGGGGAGGGCGGTGAATTATTGCGGAGATAAATCTCAACGCTGACCCAGCTGGGACTCGAACCTGGGAACTACAGATTACGAGCCTGGCGCGCTACCGACTGAGCCACCCCCGCATCGTCTCCTCACTGACCCAAACTGAAACGTCGAACCTGGTCGCACTCGCTCCGCACCCGACTGTCTTGGAGCTTCACCTTCTTCTATCTCTTTTTTCAATTTTTAGGTTTTTCCTTTTTGAATCGGAAACAGGGGTTTTCTCGAAATGTTAAGAAATCTTTTCTCCCTTCTTCCTCATTGGCTGCTCTTGGCCTTCTTTTCCGAACTTTTCGCTTTGGGTCCAATAGGGGACTTCCTAAATTTGCACTCCCCACGTGGCCCTGGGATTTCGGGGATTTCGGGGAAACGGCGTCCGTGGCTAATTTTGTCTTTTTCGCATGCTCATGATTCCTACAACACAGTGGGAAGATCGCCACGGGGTCGCTTGGCCACCAGGGGGCGGCAGGCGTCTGCCGCTTGCGCCCGCTAATTGGAGCTGTCTTCGGCGGTGGCGTCCCACAAGATCGGTCTCTTCTTAAGTGTTGATATGAAAGCGGATCTATGGCTTGTTCACCTTGTTACTTGATAGGAACGGTGCGCTTAGTGGCGTACTTTAGCGGGGTGTGGAGCACATCAATGGAGGTTCTAAGCCCCCTCTTAGGACGAGAAATTCGTTGCGCTTCCGCAGCTTCTTCTCTTTGGGAACAGAGGCGGACCCGCCACGAAATTCGCAGCTCTTTGTGTGAGAAATGTTCATATTAAGTTATGAACAGACTGGGATCTGCTCATAACACTACATATATTACAAATATATAACTATATATATTTTTGCTATATAATGAAATATTACTTATCGTAGACACCATAATGGTGCCTCCTCCATAACCGCTGTATTTCTAATAACCATGTAGTAGTGGCGCCAATGAAATAGATACATAGAGTGAGCAACCGTTGTGTTATAGCGCCCCCAGTTCCCCGCAGATCATCCTGCACGTGTGCGTTTTGCGCAGTGGTATCTCCAAGAAAGTGCCCAAGATGTGAATTTCCCAGCTTATGTTACTGATGAGGCCAGTTTCACTCGGGATGGCGTATTCAATCAGCACAATGCGCATTTGTGTGCTCACCAGAACCCCCACGGTGTGTGCACCCATGCGGCACACCATCGTTTCGCAGTAAATGTGTGGGCAGGTTTGGTCGGCGATTGCTTAGTAGGGCCATACCTTTTACCATCCCGCATGACCTCCGCGAAGTATCTGATCTTTCTGCAACAGGTTCTACCAGGCTTACTTGCCCATGTTCCAGCAAATGTGAGACGCAACATGTGGTTTCAACCTCCTCATTATGGAAGGTGTGTTCGTATGCATTTGAACATGTCTTTTGGGCAACGATGGATGGGCCTGGTCCCCACGCTCACCTGATTTAGTGAGCGTTGATTTCTTTCTGTGGGGGGCACTCAAAGCTACCGTGTATGAATCGCCAGTGGAATCTGGCATGGATCTCGTGGCAAGGCTCGTCTGCGCTGCTGCTACTATCAAAGAAACTCCAGGTGTGTTCGACTGTGTCCGGCAATCAATGCTCCGTCGGTGTCACGCATGCATAGCATCTCATGGTGGAAACTTCGAGCATCTGCTGTAATATTATGAAATGTATCATCTAGTACGCCATTTGTAATAATTATGTCCAATAAATGTTTTCTCATTAATCACTCTCTTGTGTCCTTGCAGATCTTGTACCTCTGCTACCACTTTCCCATGACGTTTCCGGTTATGGGTTCCTATGCAATTCTCATTCCTTTAGATGTTATCTACTTCCCCTAAAAGTTTGTACCTATATTTTTGAGACCCTGTATTTCGCACCCTTCTATAAACCCACCCTACTTCCCCAGAATAATGCTTCCAGCTGAAACCTCTTGCATGTTTTAAATAGATCAAATATCTAACTGCTGTATAGCAACCTGTGACTGTTATGATGGGTAAACAAGACGACCTGAGAAGTTCAATCATGGGCACATAATAAGTGCGAGGAGGAAGATGGGAGACTCCATATCCATGTTTGCAGAAAGACTGGGATTTCCACATATGACCATCACACGTGTGTTTGGTTGTTTGGAGTTTAATGATGTAACTCGAACTAAGGCTATATTGTGCCACATACATGGTATATCACAAATGTATACCAGGACTACATCAAAACTGGAAGTCACTGGGGAAAATCTGGCCATAACCAGGCCATTGATGTTAGAGGTGAGCTCTGCCTCTCTTGTATCATAACGTCAGAATGGAGGGTCACAGATGATAGCATTGGCATTCAACAATGAGACAGCTATGAAGGTTTGTGCAAAGACCATTCAGCCTATGACAGCACTATTGAGCTATGGCTGCCAACGCCCATACTGAGTAACTTGTTAACAGCATGTCACTGGGCTATGAGGCTGTAGTGGGTGAAGTGACATCAGTGGGTCGTGAAAGACGACTGAGTAACTCGGTCCGATGAATTGAGGTTCCAATACAAGATGCAACAGCAGTTTTTGTGTATGTGGCTTAGACCACATGAAGCCATGGACCCCTATTCGGGGAGAAACGATCTTTGTTTTTCCATCTTCAATTTTGTATACATGCATCTGCATTGTCAATTAAAAACTCATTTTTGGCTGTGCATATTTAAGCTTCATATAGAACACAGAATTTAGTAAGGATAATCTGATTCGGTTTTATAACATTAACGAAATAGTTTTAATAATTTTAACACACTAAGAATGCCAAGGAGAGGGCATTAAAACAAGGATGCTGCCTTCCCCTCCTGGGTTGGAACGAATGCTTGCTCTCACAAATTGAATAAATTCACTTAGGGGCTTCTCTTGCTCGTGGTTGAGGGTCATGAGAACCACAGTTAAGTTTTGGTTTTTAAGTATCATAGTATGAAGTCTAAACAATCATAGGAATGTCTTTATTTTGAGGGGCGGGGGTGGCTCAGTCGGTAGCGCGCCAGGCTCGTAATCTGTAGTTCCAAGGTTCGAGTCCCAGCTGGGTCAGCGTTAAGATTTATCTCCGCAAAAATTCCCCGCCCTGCCCACGGTCAGTAGGGGACACCGATGGGCTTGAAAAGGCCGTCGTCGGTCGGATGGGACGTTAAGCCGTGGCTCTGTGTGCGGGAGAGCCATACCCTGTGCACGTTAAAGAACATGCTGGATGGCCTTGACGGGAGGCTACCATCTGTCTTCCAACAGCTGTTCCAGTGGGTCCCCTCCTCCAACCTTCTCTGAGCCTTCGGGGTCCATGTGACCTGGCCATTTAGCCCATGGTGCGCAAAAAAGTGCCGCTCAGAGATAAAACAACCCAACCCAAGCCTTTATTTTGCTTACTGATTGATAGGAAAGATCTGACTGTTCCCTACATTCTCTTATCCTGTTGTCCTAGGCAGTCTAGCATTACAAAAGCAGCAGATGGAGAGGTAAAGTGCCAAGGGATTTACACATATGAGCAGAATTATTAAAGTGTAATGCGACAGCACTTAGAAGAGGTGGCGAGGAGCATCATACAGCTCAGCGGATGGCACAACTTTCTAGGCTTTAGTGTCAGGCCTTAAGATCATGCAGCAGATATCGGGAGTTGTAGATCAGCAGGACTGGTGCAGCACGAAGCATCGAGTACTGAGCATTGAATATCCTACAACGAATATATTGCGTGACAATCCCGGTGCGCTGCAGTACTGTGACTGCATATCACCATAAGGGAATTATCACTGAAACCACAATCGACTAGCCAGGTTCCTGTCTGTTTAAGCTTGCTTTACATTGTACCTGCCTTCAGCGGGAGAAGACCTTTGTGAAGAGATAAGCACTGTTTGGGATTTTATAGCCTGCCTGTAGAAATAATCATTGAGGTGCATGGAGAGTGGGATCTTTTGAGAATTTTGAGTAATTCCTAGGAATATGCCCATCACTCACTAGATTTTGTCCAAATATATGCCAGTAAATAAAATAAAAAATGGTACCTTTTGAATTTTAAGCCAAAAACGTAAAAAATGAAATCCTAACTTTTTGAGTCCTCCACAGCAGAGGCTCTTAGGCACTTCCATCGATAAGCCACGCCTAATCGGGTCCCCAGTCCTTTCAGCATGATCTTCAACTTCGTCCTCTGCATCGAGCCGGGCAACCACAGCTCGCTCGCTGTCTCGGCCCTAACCATGCCGAGGCCGCGTTGGGGACACCAGACCGGAGAACCGTACCAAGCCAGTCGGCGGCCCTCCAGCAACCCCAACAAAGCCATTAGCCTACCAGGCTTACGTGACCGCAACACCTGGACCCCCACTTCACAGAGGAACCCAAGTTCTTCCACTGCGAAAGCTATATATGGCCAAAACTAATTCCGTGGGACTCTTAGTTTGGCTGTTCCATCGATAAGTCCGTCTACCAGGGTAGCTACTCCCGGTCGCGAGCCTCCAACTTCTACCTCTCCATTGTGAACGGGCCGAAGCCCCCCAGTGAATAATCTTCCCGACCATAGTATCACCGAGACCGCATCGAAGATCCCACAGACGAGTGTACGAAGAGGTGCACAGCTCAGTTCGCGGTACTCCCCGATGAGCCCACAGAAGACAGGGTTCTCCAAGTCCTGTCTGGGGCCCATAGAACGGCCCCTCAACCGGGGCTGCAATCCCCAGCGAAGCTGGGGACAAGTCAATAAACCAACTGGACTGCCAAACACAGACAGTCCGCCGGCCCTCAACAGGCCCCCTCCACCGGGGGCCACAAGATATCATGAACTCCAGGGCACCAGCGATCCGAGCTCAACTTCTCAGAGGCACCGTCGGCACCCCCCCCCCCACCTCGTCAAGGAGGTCCCACTCCTGGGGGGGGGGGGTTGAATATACTACAGTCAGAAGAATGTTCGATGATGAGTCTTTGCCAGTTCTTTTCCCACCACTTTTTCCATTGGTCAACCCCTTGGTCCAGTCAGTTGCAGTCCCGTACAATGGGGCCAATGGAGAGCTCCGAATGATTTGCATAGGCTCTCATGGTCTTAGAACTCCTGAGGCTGGTTTCAAATGGAATTTTCTGCTTTTACAGCCTTCAGAAATAGCTGAGGGAGGACATAAACAGTCCAATTAAACAGAATGTAACTGGAACCGTTTGCATCTTTCCTCCCGTTCACTAGTTAGGGACGTTCTTGCAGTTTCAGTTTTATAGAGAAGCTTGTGCACTGTGAACCATCTCTTATATGGTGGTGGATTTAGTTAAAGTAAGGATGTGCTGAGAGCTTTTACTTATATTTTATTATGCCTCCGGAAACAGGCAATATGCCAGTAAGATCCATGTCATACTGGGAGGACGGTGGCCACACCTGCGGTCGTCATTTGCTTCTTCTTGGAGAAAGAGACACTTTTTCATTCCATGGCATTCCCACCTTAGGAACGAGAAAGCAGATCCATCACACACAGTACTAATGAGTTATAATTGTGTTGTTTAGAATATTTTTTAAGTTATGCACTAACTGAAATATCAGTTCATAAAACTCCACCAATTGGGGTGTTACATACCAGTGGAGATAGTGTAATGTTCTGAAGTGTGATTAGGTGGGTCATATTGGAGCCCCCTGTATCTATTGAGCCCACCATCACTGCACAAGGCTATTTGACATTCTAGCCAATGATCTACACCCATTCATGGCTAACCACCTACACCTTTCATCATTCCATATTGAGCATCTGCGCGAAGAAATGGAGCGACACACCACTGGCAACTTTAGGCACTTTATGGACGGTTGCCCTGGAATCATGAGCTGCAATACTACAGAACGTCTCCAACACCTGGTAAAGTCCATGAAATGACGTATTGCTGCTGTTTTGAGGGTAATGGTGGGCCTACACGTTAATAAGTCGGTGAGTATAATAAACTGCATTTTCAGTGTATGTGACAGAGTTAAACCAAGAAAAAAAATTAAACAACTGTTATTGGCTGAGAGTAGAACGCTCTCTCAGATGTTACAAATCGAAACCCTAACCTTAACGATATTCTTGGGTAAGAAAACTCCCGGAACTTGAAAAAGATGTAGGGGGAAGGGTCAAGAAACACAATCGACCAGGAAAATGTAAAAGAGGTGACCAAGTGACTGAATTTCCAACGCAGTAGAGCAATTCCCCCTCTTATTTACAGGTGTCTAAAATTTCTTCAAATATGTATGAAATATAGATAAGTTTAATACTTTTGTTTGGCATCTAATACCCTTACTCTTACTAGCATTCTGAAAGGGAGACATGGCCCTCGTCACCCCCCCCCCCCCTTCCCTAGATTCGGCTTTGCTTTAGTTATAACTTCCAGCTGATATAAAATGAAGCAAAATTTCAACAATTATTTATAAAACGTTTCAGCTTCTATTTATAATAAAACTCACATTTAATGTATCTCGATATACAATACACCGCCTGCCGCATTATTCAAAACGCCCTTAATGAGCGAAAGCCAAGTGAGAACGAATCTGTAAAGTGATGAATCTCTTGAGTATGAATCTTCGGGTCACGTGACTCAGTGGTCCGAATTATCATGACATGCCCCGGATGAGCGGAGGCCAAGTGAGAACGAATCCGTCAAGCGGTGAATCTCTTGAGTATGAATCTTTAGGTCACGTGACTCTACTTTCGACACTAGAAACGGTCATGCACACCATGGGCTAAATGGCCAGATCACATGGACCCCGAAGGTTCAGAGAAGGTTGGGCGAGAAGACCCACTGGAACAGCTGTTGGGAGACAGATGGTAGCCTCCGTCAAGGCCATCCAGTGTGTTCTTTAACTTGCACAGGGAATGGCTCTTCTGCACATGGGACCACGGCTTAACGTCCCATCCGACGGACGGCGACCTATCCAAGCCCATCGGTGTCCCCTACTGACCGTGGGCAGGGCGGGGAATTTTGCGAAGATAAATCTCAATAACTGACCCAGCTGGGACTCGAACCTGGGAACTAGAGATTACGAGCCTGGCGCGCTACCGACTGAGCCACCCTCGCTCCTTCTATCGTTAGAGATTCTTAAATTTTCAAAATGTCAAAACTTGAAACAGATATTTTATATAATCTGTTGAAGCAAATAATAAAAAATTTGGTGGTAGAATATAGTTGAAAAAGCGATGGTTTGTTTAATCTCTGAGCAGAATTTTTTTTTCACGAAATGGGATAAGTGACCAGATCAAAAGAACCCCACGGACTCATAGTAGGTAAAGGCAAGGGAATCCACTGGACAGTTTTTGGGAGATAGAAGCTTCCCGTCAAGGCCATTCAGCGTGTTCCTTAATGTGTACAGGGTATGGCCCTCTCTCTCACACTCGAGACCGCGGCTTAACGTCGCGTTCGACTGACGGCAGCCTTTCCGAGCCATCGGTGTTCCTTTCCTCACTGGGTCAGGATGGTAGTTTAGCAGAGATAAATCTAAAATGGGCAAAAGTGGGATTCGAAACTGGGAACTGTAGATTGCATCCCCAGCACGCTAGGGACTAGTCGGCAAATTGCCTAGTTACGCTATTGAGGGCATGGGTGGCGCAGTCGGTAGCGCGCCAAGCTCGTAATCTACAATTCCCAAGTTGGAATCCCACCCGAGATTTATCTCCGCCAAATCCTCACCCTGCTCTCCGTCAGAAAGGGACAATAATGGGCTTGAAAAGGCAACGCTTCATCTGATGGGGCTTTAAAACGCGAAACCCCATGCGAGTTGGTTTGTTTTAGCTCTAAGCAGCGCTTTTTTCCACACCATGGGCTAAATGGCCAGGTCACATGGACCCATATGGCTCAGAGAAGGTTGGGGGAGGGGACCCACAGGAACAGCTGTTGAGAGACAGATGATAGCCTCCCTCCCGTCAAGGCCATCCAGTGTGTTCTTTAACGCATACGGGACCACGGATTAACGTCCCATATGACGGACATTCTACGCCCATTAGTGCCCCCTATTGACCGAGGGTAGGGCGGGGAATTTTGCGAAGATAAATTTCAACGCTGGCCCAGCTGGGAGTTGAACCTGGGAACTGCAGATTACGAGCCTGGCACGCTACCTACTGAATCCCCCTTCCCTATGTGGGACAGCCATCCATACCTGTGCACGTTAAAAATCACGCTGGATGGCCTTGACGGGAGGCTGTTATTTCTCTCCTAACAGCTATCCAGTGGGTCCCCTCACCCCAACATTCTCTGACCTTCGAGGGGGGGGGGGGGCTCAGTCGGTAGCGCAACAGGCTTGTAATCTGTAGTTCCCAGGTTCGAGTCCCAGCTGGGTCAGCGTTGAGATTTATCTTCGCAAAATTCCCCGCCCTGCCCACGGTCAGTAGGGGACACCGATGGGCTTGGAAAGGCCGCCGTCCGTCGGATGGGACGTTAAGCCGTGGCCCCGTGTGCTGGATAGTCATACCCTGTGCACGTTAAAGAACACGCTGGATGGCCTTGACGGGAGGCTACCATCTGTCTCCCAACAGCTGTTCCAGTGGGTCCCCTCCCTCAACCTTCTCTGAGCCTTCGGGGCCCATGTGACCTGGCCATTTAGCCCATGGTGTGCAAAAAAAGAGCAGCAGAGCCTCTCTCTACAAAGTAAAACAATTCAGCATGTCTTTTCAATCACACAAATCTGCTTCAAAATTGATACATTTTTTAAATAAAAATACGTTATTGAATAAATTTTAAATAGCGTGTTTTTTACGCATCAAACATTCTTTTGTTGCATAAATATGATCCCACCCTAAACGACTAGAAGGACACGTACGAAAAGTAACGTGCCTCTACATCATGATGATTATTCAAATGATCAAACCACCAATAAAATCGCAGCAGGAATGAGGAAGCAAGGGTCTCTCCTCTGTGGTGCAATCAGATAGCTTTGGCTGGAAATGACACTGCATCACGTGGGTAACGATGACATTGCAACCGTCTGGGTGGCAATGTCATGTATGGGCTTCTCTGAACTCAGCCCCCTATTTATGTTGAAAAATAAATCTACAAACAATTTAAGCGGCCTCGGCAACGCAGCAATATCGTGGTGATCCTGTAACTGATGGGGTCCTGGTTCGAGTTGCAGATTGACATTGGCTGTATATTCTGTGATTTTGTATTGATTGTTCTTCATTCTAAACTTGTTGAATTACCTATACGAAAAATTATTCTTTAAGCAGATGCTTTCCTTAGAAGTACAACAGGAATCTGTCAGTCTAACACTCCTACAAAAGATCTCTGAGGAAGGGTTGGTTTGGTTGTTTTACCTCTGAGCGCCACTCTTTTTTCACATGGGGCGGGGGTGGCTCAGTCGGTAGCGCGCCAGGCTCGTAATCTGTAGTTCCCAGGTTCGAGTCCCAGCTGGGTCAGCGTTGAGATTTATCTCCGCAAAATTCCCCGCCCTGCTCACGGTCAGTAGGGGACACCGATGGGCTTGGAAAGGCCGCTCGTCCATCGGATGCCGTCCATCGGAATTTAATAATTATGATCAACCTCATTCTGAAAGATGACATATTGGTCTTTAGTTAGAGAGTTACTGGAAATCTGTAACAATAGGTTCAATATATTTTTCGCAAGAAAAAATGCTAACTAAATTAACATTTCTTTCATCACTACCAAAAATGGGTTGCGAATTCTAGTAAACTCAATGGCAGCCAAAAATTATTAAATATCTGCATATTTAAATATGCAGCCGAAAATTATTAAATATCTGCATTTTGCAAGAAATTGAAAAAAAGGAAAACGAAGGGGAAAATGTTCCCCTGTAATGGAAATCCGGACTTCCCCCCCCCCCCCCCCCAACCATACTTTAGCTTTTTTTCAGCTCGAATACGTCGCTTGCATCTTCACCCCTCGCCCATTTTTTTTAGATCCTTCTTGGATCGATCGTATTATTATTATCGCGCAATAGTGATGAACGTGGCAAGATATGAACTAGTTCCCGCTGCAGGTTTCGTCTGCTTTAAAATCTATAAAGTAAATATATAATAAATAACTTTTGTTAGAAAAGTCGAAGAATGAAAATTTATTGTTTTATTTTTATATGCGTTTTTGGATTATACAAAAAAAATTGTTTCCCAAATATATAAAATTTGGGAAACCCTACTACAGACTCTAAACAAGCATTTTACCTCATACAATGTCATCTGAAATCATTATCTGTGATTTTAAACAGCTCTCTCCCAAGCAGCTCGTGACACAAAAGTTTAATAGAAGCTAATCAACTGAATACGATATGCAAAAGAACTCTGAATGCAGTATATAAGTTTCCTTTTATTACTAATTATTTATCAGCTAAAAATTAACTTCCGCGTGGTATTTCTCAAAATGCGGTACAGCCCATGGAGGTAGGAAGATAAGGAGAGGCCCTAACGCGCTTTCCCTGTCCAAGGAAAATGATGCTTAGGCAGCAGGGCGGTAGCCATGTTGTTGCGTTCAAAACAAACCGTCTGCCGCTGCAATCAAGCCTACTTTTCACGTGCTATACTCAGTTTTACTGTGCGTTATATACGGGAAGATTATTTTTTTATGACTAAGAGAAAGCTCATTTAAGCTATTTGGAATTTATATTGCTTTTTTTTAATGCAATGAATATTTCCATACAGAATTACTAAATAGCAGAACTATTTATGTATTTCGTTGAATACGACAATAACAAACAATTCCAAGATTTTAAAAGTTTATTTATACTACACTGATAACAGTAGAAAACATTTTATGGATAAAACAGAAAAGTTATATGCAATAGCAGCATTTAAACCGCAAAAAATTACATTTGTAAAATTAAGAAAATAGTTGTTTTACGTTAAAAAATTCTCATTCCACAAAAATAAAAAAATTTGCTTAACAAAACTAAATAAAGCCAACAGTATAAGAAGTAAAAAAAAACTAAAAAAATATATATATTTATACAAAAAAAAACGCCCCAGATGGTGGCTCGAAAACAAACCGTCTCTATGTCACCAGCTCTATGTTTGTACCCTCAGCTTCACATCTCTCCCCCATCTCATGCTCATTCTCCTCCCTCAACCAGAGTTAACAATCAATACAAAATACACAATTATTACAATCTCTCAAGCGCCAGGCTCGTAATCTGTAGTTCCCAGGTTCGAGTCCCAGCTGGGTCAGCGTTGAGATTTATCTCCGCAAAATTCCTCGCCCTGCCCACGGTCAGTAGGGGACACCGATGGGCTTGGAAAGGCCGCCGTCCGTCGGATGGGACGTTAAGCCGTGGCCCCGTGTGCGGGAGAGCCATACCCTGTGCACGTTAAAGAACACGCTGGATGGCCTTGACGGGAGGCTACCATCTGTCTCCCAACAGCTGTTCCAGTGGGTCCCCTCCCCCAACCTTCTCTGAGCCTTCGGGGTCCATGTGACCTGGCCATTTAGCCCATGGTGTGCAAAAAAGTGCCGCTCAGAGGTAAAACAACCCAACCCAACCCAACAATCTCTCAAAAAAAAAAATCTCATAAGGATTGAAATACATCCTTCCTCAGCCACAAAGGAAAATTTAAAAATAATATCTGAAAAAACTATATGAAAAAAAAAGGCAACTAAAAATTATACTAAGCAAAAATAATAAAAAATTAAAAAAATATAAAAAAAAAGAAAAAAATATATATCCACAGGGTGAAGGGAATATAATATCCATTTTAAAAAAAAGGCAACGTTCCAGACAGTGGCTTGAACCCGACATCTCAGTTCCTGACTCCTCAGTCTCTCCTATCTCCCTTCATGTACGCCTAACCTACCCCTTAACCAAAGTAAAAATAAAATAACTACAGGCAATAAACTCGCTCTATTTGAAATCCATACAGAATTAAATAAATTCAGTATTCACCTTAAAAGGGGCAATTAGAACCCTATCAGAAGAATTAACGAAAAGGAGAAAAGCATTACACTCTCCTCTCCTCTTTTAACTAAAATTATTTAAACAATTTGAAAATTTTCACCCTAACTAATGATCGTTGTCACTCACCTATGACAATTTACACCAGATACATTAAATTAATCTAAAAAGGAATTCAAAAATATAAGACTCCAATCCAAGAAGAAAAGGGGGCATTTAAACAAAACCCTTAAATGCTATCCAAATTTAGAAAAAAAGAAAGATTATATTTCTCACCTTATGAAAATACTTTATTGTAATTTACTTTTCTCTTCTTACACTGAACTTATTAAATCATGAAGAGAGAGGAATTTAAACACTGAAACATTTAAACAAAATAATATCTAATACTTCCACCTAAAATAAAATAAAAAACAAAAAAGAAACTCCTTGATATTTTAATCACCTCTATTTAAAAGTATGTAAATTCATCATCCATTAAATAGAATGCACACTATATTAGAATGCACGAATTCAATTATAGCCAACAAAATTTTTTAACTGAGAAAGCCTGCAGAAGGAATTCTCAAATAAGTGTAACGTAAAATCAATCAATCAATATAAGAAGTACATCTTCACATTTATCACTGAGTACAATCCGAAGAAAATAAAAAAAAAAAAATCTGGTGAAGAATCGAGGTTTGTAACACGAAATAAAACCGATTTCATAGCGGCGTAATTTAAACACAAAGTTGCTTGTATCATTATAAAATTATTTAAACTTTTATAAAAATGACAAACTTACCGATGAAAGGTAATTCCTGGTATCTTTTTTGAAGGGCGATTCGTGCAGCCGTAAGCTGAACAGGCTGCCATAATACAAATGTCGAAAAAAATTAAATTTGTATAGCGCAACACTTCATTACTCACCTATACTACTGATCAATGTTTTGAATAGAACAACATGGCTGCCGCGCAGTCGCCGAAGCCTCATTTTCAAGTGCTTAGGGCTCCTCCTCTTATCTTCCTACCTCCATGGTACAGCCCACAAAATATTACTTTCAATAGCAAAGTGAAATGGAACAACGTCTGCCATCTACGGGCAGAAAGTTGAACTGAACATAAATATTAAGGCTCGTATGAGCTTGGCCAACAATGATGAGAAGCGATGTCAAACATTAAAACAGTACAATATTAATTCAGACGGAAATCAGAGAAATAGGGTTCAAGGCCTGACAACAGGAACTGGAACAGGAATTAAGAAAAATATTGACTTTTTGAATGGATATTTTTATATGAAATTACTCAGAGAAATCTTATTTTCTTGGCAGTCCAGAATATTGGCCACCCCGAGAGTGGAAAAGGGTGGTTGGTGGTGGTTGCAGGGGGTAGAGGCCGACGACGCGGGTAATAGCCGTCGTTATCGTCCCCCATAATTCTTTAGTAAATAAAAAATAATAAATACCCCCTCAAGCAGCTGCTTGCCACAGAGGTCTGACAGTAGCCTGTCAGTTTATATGCCATAGTAGAAGGTCTGAGAGGATGGCAGGACCTCAGCAGAAAAACGACACAAACAGCCATGCCTTACCCAGGGCTCGAACCCAGATCCCTTAGATCAGTAGCCAAGCGCGCTAACCACTCGGTCATGGGACGGGTGTGCCAAAAATATTTATCGTGTATTGACTTAACAATATGTAATCTTCAATATTTATGTTTTTTTTTTTTCGCTTTCGAGGGCATATCATTTATTTTTATTTATCAATATGAAATATATATTTTTTACTTGTATTTTCAATAATAAGTTTGCTTTTTTCCTTTTTTAAACGGGCATCATTAATTGTATTATAGTATGATCATTGGTGTATCTTCCGTCGGTTATTGTCCGTCGGATGGGACATTAAGCCTTGTCCCTGTGTATGGGAGACCCATACCTTGTGCACGTTAAACAACACACTGGATGGCCTTGACAGAAGGTTTCAATCTGTCTCTTAACAGCTGTTTAGTGGGTCCCCATCCAACAACTTTTTGTGAGCCCTTGGGGTTCTCTGCCCCAAGGCGGAAACAGGCGGAATTCGTCATGTTTGGGGGGTAGGGGGGAACTCGCGATCACTATGCTACGGCCACACAACGTAGTGAGCTACCCCCGAAGTCACCAGTGGTGCTTGCGCAGGGCCTGGGCATTTGGCAGCCTGGGATCCAGCGTAGGCAACACTGGCGGGCGCTGGTTGAAGTGTGGCCCTTAGCAAAGTATGGCGTATCGGCTATTACGAAATTGTAATAGCCGGTACATTGTACTTTTTCGTTTTTTCCGAATCTCCTTTTTAAGGTATTCTTATCTACCTTTCCGAATCGCCTTTTTAGAGTATTTTTATACACTTTTCCGTTTTATTCCTTTATAAGGTATTCTTACGTATTTTTCCGTTCTTTTCCGAATCGCCCTTTTTAGGGTATTCTTAAAATATTTTAACAAAAGACCGTTTCTATCTTCATGTTGCTTTTCGCTCGTCATTTTTCAGTTTGTCGGTTTGTGTGTTTGTCAAAACAGTTGTTCCAACATATCTTTCGAATGCGATGGAGAACTTAATGATTTCTCCATCGCATTCACTAAATAATTTATTATTTATGATAAATGCGATGGAGAATTAATGATTTCTCCATCGCATTCCACTAAATCACCAGAACGCGAGTGCTGAATGAAAGCTTGTTACATGGAGAGTGTTGTGGCTCATAATATTATACCTCTTGCATTCTTCCTGGCTAAAAGACAAGAAACATGAAAGTCGTTGTTCTACCATATAAAATTTAGTTATGAATTAAGTGTCAAATGAAAGCTCATATGATGACCATTGTAAACAACTTACAATTTCCCTCCACACCTATCTTTTTCTACTTTTTAGGAGGCATTTAGAATATAGGTACATAGGGTGAATTTTCCTGTTATATTACGCTGTATATTAAATAGAAGAGCCGGTTTGTCAAGCTAGGAGTGTTGGAAAACCATCGCGTCATTGCTTCTGCATTGGTCTCCTATCTCACAGCGGAAGTCCCATTGTTCATATTCAACCAGCAGATACTGCATTTCTGCTACTGATGCTACTGTGCTGGCTGCTTCATAGCATTGTGCATTTTCATGTTTCTCACTTACCGCTAGGGAGAGACTATTCGCTCTATGATCGGTTGCCATCATTTATCGATAGCGTCACTTAGGATATCAACGGCATCAACGGTTCATTAAAGGTAGGTTTACTCATTTGAACTAATTTTTGGAAAGCAAGACGAAATCCTCCTTTTCCCTTTACTTTTCTGGACTCGACTTTCACATTCCAAGTTTTGTACAAATATTTTTGGTAATATTGCACTGCCGGCGAACGTTACCGTGCCCTTTCGTGTTCTGACATTATTTCGAACCATTTATATCATTTAATTACCGTATTTGCCGGCGTATAGGACGCACCGGCATATAAGACGCACCCCCTTTTTTAGACACATTTTTAAGGGGAAAAAAATTTTTCCACATTGCTTCATGAATTTCCATAAAGATTTACTGTACTCATTTTATAGTTATTTATGTATACAAAAAATGTAACTAGGGAACATTGTAGTTAGGTACCTTTTAATGTTCATCCTCAAAAACCAGAAATTCATCTCCAGAAATAAATGAAAAACCACTTGAAGCTTCTTTTCCAGGAACTGAGTCTTCGCATTACAAATCATCCTCTGTGCCATCAAGTGAGTTACTAATACCACACTTCTTAAATGACTTTACAACTGTCTCATGTTTCGCAGCATTCCATGAAGTTTTGACCCATTCACAAATCTGCAAAATGCTAGGTCTCTTCCTTCTTCAAAATCTGTAGACTGCATCCAACTGTTCCATTTCTCCTTCATGAATCCTTTAAATGGTTTATTAATGCAGACATCTAAAGGTTGAAGCTGGCTCGTTAGTCCACCTGGAATTACAACTAACTGAGTTTTCAGTTGGTTGATTTTATTTTTTACAGCTTCTGTTCTATGACTCCGAAACTGATCCCATACTAGCAAGGCAGGTTTCTTTAACAGTCCACCAGGACGCCTAGACCACACATTGTCTATCCACAACTTCATCCCCCCTTCATCCATCCAGCCCTTAGGATGAACGTGCACAAACACACCTTTAGGCAGTTTTTCCTTGGGCAAGTTTTCCTTTTGAAAATCAAAAGAGGCGGCAATCTTGTTCCATTGGCACAACAAGACAACACGACTGTGTAGTGCGTTTTCTCATGTCCACAAGTTTTAACAATAACACTTCTTGCACCTTTGGAATCTACTGTTTTGTTTGAGGGTACATCGAACATCAGTGGGACCTCATCCATGTTTCCTATTTGTGAAAGTTCAAAATTTCCACTTTTTCTTGTATTAATGACAATTTTATGAAACTCGATAATCTTGTCTTCATATTCTGTTGGCATCTTTGGTGCTATTTTTGTTTTAGTCCGCATACGTAAGTCATTTCTCTTCATGAATCTAGAGCACCATGACGTCGATCCTGTAAAATCAGCGATACCTCTGTTAGTAGCTATCACTCTTGCTTGTTGAATAGTCATTTTTGTGGAAATTGAAAATCCCGAGCTTCGGTGGACTAATAACCAAGTTTTTAATTCTTCTTCTAGTTCCGGCCATTTTGCAATTTCATGTCGCAGATTATGTTTACTACGCATAGCTTTTTTAGGTCTTCTTCCTGTCTTCTCCAGTTCTTATCATCTTTTCTGTTGGCGGTGATCCGAAATTCTTCTCTGCTGCCCTGTTTCCGTGTTCTTTAGCATACTCAATCACTCGTAGCTTGAATGCAATATCATAGTAGAATCTGCGTTGTTTTTGCGCCATGTTTCGCAGCAAAAACATGAGAAAGCTTCTTCGGTACTAAAAGTTTACGTTTTGGTTGCCTTGAGGCGCTGTAACCGGTAACGACGCGCCATGCTCGCGCTTTTCGAAAAAATATGCCGGTGAAATGTGATCACACATGCACACATTGGATGAATCGTAACCTTGAGGTGTCAGTGGATCTGAACTCTATTTTACTGGAATGCTCCCTCTATCAGTAGCGAAACATTAAATACATCACGCAACTTATTATTTTTACAGAACAAAAAAAAATATGGAAACGATTTATTTGAAACCACTCTTTCACAAAAGGACAAAATGCAAAAGAATATTTATATATGTATATTGATATAAACCAAAAGTTTTAGACTGAAATTTCAACTCATTATTTTGATTACCGGCGCATAAGACGCACCCATATTTTAGGCGTATTTTGAGGGGAAAAAGTGCGTCCTATACGCCGGCAAATACGGTACCTATATAACAAAAGAAGGTGTCTGTCTGTCTATCTGGCAGCCACAACTCATAGGAAAATCAACGTACATGCTCCAAATGCTCAGAAAATGTTTCAGGTTGTGGTCCGGATTGCAGTGCCAAATTTCAGATTGAAAATCCAAAAGGGGTGCTTGCTAGAAGCAAAAATATTTACCATGCTATTCCTACGGGAAACGAAAATCGCTGTCAAATTTATTGTTGCCATTTACTGCTACCTAACTGTGAAAGCAAAGAGTTAAAATCGCACTTAAATATACTGCCGTTGCCAGATCCCCACATTTCCAAAGGCATTATTAAGGCGTTCCATTGCAGCAAGGGACATGATTTTCTAATCAAACATGGGATCGGGCAGGAGGAACCCGCCTACGAAATTTGGGACCTTTCGGTGAAGTACATTGGGAATTACAGAATGCCAAAAACTGACGAAATAAATATCTCGATCGTTTGCGACGGGCTCTGAGAGTGCGCGCCGAGTCAGCAATGGCCTTTGCAAAATCGTGAAATTCTTCGTGTTCAAACTGTGACAAAATGTCGGGGGGGGGGGTAAGATACTCACAAAAGTAACCTTTAATGCAGGAAACAACAGAATACGCAGATTAAAAGTGAGACACGAGTTGTCACTATTTGTGTAGAAACGAAGCCACGGGCTAAGTGGGAACCTGATTTTTAAACCAATCACCGGGCCATACGGTGGACGCTGTGCAGAAAATTTGGACCGTGAGAAAGAATATCAAGGGAGCCATAGGGCGGCCAAATCTGTGGCAACGGAAATAAAATCTCGATAGCTTACGCAGAAACTAAACCACGGGTTAGGAGAAGAGCTCGCTGATGTCAACAACGATCCGGGCAAATTTCTTCCTGTTGAAAATCTGTGCTAAAGTGGAGAGAGGTGGGTTCTTACAAAATTTACCTTTAATGCAGTGAAAATGAGAATATACAGGTTAAAAGTGACACCCGGGCAGCGCCGGGTACGTTCAGCTAGTGAGAAATATAAATTTTAAAGAATAATACAGTATTATAATTGTATAATCATTGTTTATTGTTTATAATTGTATTAATTTATAATATAATAATATTATATATATTATTAATATAGAAATGAAATTAAAATTTTGCTCTGATGAGGAAAAAAGTCCTGCTTTTCATTTCGTTGAAAAGGTCACCCTGCTATAAACTGTAAAACCAATCAGTAATATATTTCTGGAACAGCATAAGCATGTGAATCTGCAACTGAGGTTACTAATAATGGCATGAATGTGAATCCGACTGATAGAGGTACAGTCGCTCAAAAATGTATCCGAACACTGTGGTTGATTATAGAATTCAGAAAAAATATCTGGCAACGATTTTTTTAGAAATTAGTGATCTGGCAACCTTCGTGTCACGTGATTACAGAATTCAGGAAAAATATCTGGAGCGTGTACAGCAACTGTACACGCTCCAGTTACCGTTCACAGCAAACTGGAGCGTGTGCAGTTTACTGCACACGCTCCAGTTTGCTGTGAATGGTAACTGCACACGCTCAATATTTCCGTGAGTGAGCCCACACGATCTAGTATCAAAATAATATGACCACCTACAGTCGCTGAAAAATGTATCCGAACACTATGGTTGATTAGAGATGTGTCACGACACGAAGGTTGCCAGATCACTAATTTCTAAAAAAAATCGTTGCCAGATATTTTTTCTGAATTCTATAATCAACCGCAGTGTTCGGATACGTTTTTGAGCGACTGTACAAGGGATTCATTTTTGTGTTTAGAAACACTTTGTGCAAGTGGAATCAACAAGAAACAGTTATACTTTAAATGCGTAAATTTAATTTAGGCTGGGGTTCCGTTGATCGTATTTTTGCAAACATGTGGTAAACAGATTATGAGCGAGTTTTTGATTCCACATGTTTACTGATTCATTATTCTCTGAATTTTTTTTTTGGTGGCTTTTTTTATAATGTGCCAGACGGATTCATATGAACCGAGAATTCTTGACTGTACGATTATAATATCTATAAAATTTTAATATAAACTTATTAACACAAACAGTGCATATTATATTATGTTATAGCGAATCGTTGCTATCCAGGGCGAGTAACAGAATGATTTGGTTAATTATTTTATGATAAATATACTTTTCATAAAATATTACACAAATTTGAATTCTCGTTTCAAATGAATCCGCTGCCGGCATTACACAAAAGCTACCAAAACATTTAAAGTCAGAGAGGAAGTGAATCAATAATGTATGGAATAAAAAAAACGAAAATCGCTCATAATATCGTTACTTTATGTTTTCAGAATATCGCCCAAACTTCAGACAGCCCAGAGGAACAGAAGCCGAAATTATTTAGATTATTTTAATAGTCCAACTTTAGTTTTATTTTCAACTACAGTACTCACCATCTTTGCCTGGAAATGATATATTGGCAAGTGGTTTGTTAGGTAAATCACTGTCTAAGTATACAAAATCACAGCTCTTGTCACTTAGTGCATGATACTGGCTGCAGTTTTCAGGAGGTGAACAAAATACGGCTATATACATTTCTGGTTTGCCATTTATGCTTGTACACTGAGTACAAGGGTCACTTCGAAGCAGGAAGTACCGATCTCCATGCATTACAAGCCCCCCCCCCCACACCCTTATGATCCAAGCATGTTGATTTTTTAACTTCAGTTAAAAGAATAGTATATAAATTGCAATAATATGCAACTCATCAAAACACAGTAGTGGACTGGTAAATGGAAGCAGTCCTGGATCTCGTCAGTGGACTCGTCTCTGGATATGCAACACACATAAGCGCCCTTTTTCTCCCATGGGTTGGTAGGGCTAATAATAATTTTTGACAGGTGTTTGGAGTGTATGGAATACCCTACAACAGGAGGTTTTGCCTCTAGGGAGGAAAATTTGAAAAAGAAGCAAAGAAATACCACATTTTAAGGATATTTTCGAAGCTAGGGCGCCTTCTCGGAGTGGTTGCGAGGTGTGTACGCAATTTTTCTTTGTGCTGGGGGTGAACATCACTTTTTTTAATTGCCTCGTAAAACTCTTGGCACGTGACATACAGTAGCATAGTGAGGACATTTGTGTTAGCGGGGGGGAGGATGTGGGATTTTTGTTCTTTTAACCAGAAAAGGTTGTTGGAAACAATGTTATTTCTGTTGGTGATTCCGTAAATCAAAATTTCAAAAATTGACAGCTAATACTGAGCAACAAATTTTGACCTTTGGTGTGTTTCGGAAGTGAAAACAACGTTTCTATGTAAATCGAGGCGCTGAACACGAAAACGACAACAAAAATATTTGGTTGGTTGCAGTTTTTGAGATACAGTCACTTACCTGTATTACTTCATTCGCTGAAGGTTGCATATCGGTCTGGGGGTGGGTTGGGGGTGGCTCAGTCGGTAGAACGCCAGGCTCATAATCTGTACTTCCCAGGTTCGAGTCCCAGCTGGGTCAGCGTTGAGATTTATCTCCGCAAATATTCCCCGCCCTACCCACGGTCAGTAGGGGACACCAATGTGCTTGGAAAGACCGCCGTCCGTTGGATGGGACGTTAAGCCATGGCCCCATGTGCGGGAGAGCCATACCCTGTGCACGTTAAAGAACACGCTGGACGGCCTTGACGGGAAGGTACCATCTGTCTCTCAACAGCTGTTCCAGTGGGTCCCCTCCCCAACCTTCTCTGAGCCTTCGGGGTCCTTGTGACCTGGCCATTTAGCCCATGGTGTGCAAAAAAGCGCCGCTCAGAGGTAAAACAACACAACCCATATCGGTCTACAGCAACCACAGCCTCTGCGCATGCGTCTTATATACCAAGACTTAGTAATCTCAAATCACATTCCAGCAATAATCTGCTAACATTGATGGTCTCGATCTTCCTCGATCTCTCTTTTCCATTGTAGCAATTTCCTGATGAAAGGTTCCCCAAGCTCATCACTCAGAATGTCAGTTTTCCGGAAAAAAAATCCAAGTGAGAAATTAAGAAATGTAACTTCAAAAACATACTACATCCGAGTTTGTGATATGAGGACAGCAGTTCTTCCGCGTTGGCATTGTAATTTTCTGCTTTTTTATTCCTTAAGAAGCCCGTCGCCACCTGTCGGAAGGCATGCCATGCTCTCCGTTCATCACCAGTGATGATAAAATCAAATACCTCATCATGTAGCAGTGAGTGAATAGATGGAATGGTAAAAAACCTTCTTTTATATTTACGTTACTAAGTCTTGAAAATTTCTGTCGACGGTACAAAAAGGCAGTGTGCGTCTGACCCTACCCTTGACAAAATTCTTGATTACGCCGAATTTTATATGTAAAGGTGGCAACAAAATCTTCATGGATTGTATCAGCGGATGATTCAGGATTGTATCAGCCCAATGATGCCAAGAAGGACAAATCTTTTTAACTTAATGAGATGCTTTTGTCTCTGCGATTCCGTTTGCAAAGGAAGCAACAGAACTTTGCATATCCGAGCTGTAGTCCAAGCAAAAGAGCAATGACTTTTAAAACGGCACAAATATGCCGCTTTTATTTGTCATAATTTATGCATTGAAGCAATTGTTTCGTTTTGTCATACGTTTCCTTCATATTAACAGCATGGCCGACTGGAACAGAAGGCAACACATGCCCATTGTGTAGAAGAACGGCTTTCATACTTAACTTAGAGAAATCTATAAATAACCTCCATTCTTCTGGAGTATGTGGCATGTGGAGGGATGTGAATAAACCATCAGCATCTTTGCAAGCAACCAGGTTACCTACCATGGTAAAGAACAATACCGGATCTTTTTTGGCGGCTACGATACGCACTTACGTTCACATCTCTATCAAGGAGATTCCACTACTGCAGTCTTCATCCTAGGAGTTTCGTCTTGCTCTTTGACAGATCTCTTACAAGATCATTCAACTCGTTCTGCGTGACCTTGTGTGGTGAATCCGATATTGTGGGTGTGAAGTCGGGATCTACAGATGCTATTTCCTGTTTCTTCCATCTCTTCCTCCTCTGGGTCCACATTGTAATGTTCTGATGGTTCCGGGACGGGCAGGTTTTCCTCATGTGGCACTGGGTGGGTGGTAGATGGCATAATGAGATAGTTTATTGTCTGCTTTTTCTTTTTAGTAATACCACTTCCCAGCGGAGGTGCTACACAAAAGTAATAATCACTCACGTGGTTAGACGGTTCCCGCCATATCTTAGGAATGGCAAATGGCATCGACCGCCTCTTGCCATTTAGCCAGCTGCGATGACGTGTTGTACAATTATTATACACAATATGCGGAGACCAGCTCCTCTGTTGACCTCCAATCTTGCACCCGAATGTAAGAGTGGTAGGCCTTTTTGATGACAGGTGTTATTTCAGCTTCTGTGGCGCAAAAGTAACTTCGCCACAAATGTAACAAAAATAATCTGCATTGTTCAGAGAAGAGCGAGGCATATCGCTCACATACAGCACCTGCATACAATCATGAAGGGACGGTAACTGAGGAAGGGTAACTCCGTAATGATGTAATAGCTCCCGATATTGTGTTACCTCGAATGATGCAATAATCTCAGATATTGTGTCACCTCGGCGCACCGTACAGTGACAAAACACTCAGTCAGTATGTGAAAGTTACCTCTCGCCAGCACCTATTACCTAATGCTAATTGCAGTCGGTGCGCTTTCATATGAGCTCTTTCCTTGAGTGTTCTAACTAATGTCAGGAGATTGTGCCTAATTAGTGGTTTGAGATCTCAACACAATGACTTCGAATTAAGTATTTATTTACAGAACTTATATTTACGCATATATATATACAATAGAGTGACCAACACTGTGGTTTAGTATCTGACCCGGTTGCCTATCCCGGTAAACCGAACTCAGGCGTACAGAGGCATCCAATCAGGACACAGCCTCACTCTCCTTCAAAGTCCGGCGTCTAGCTATCAGGTGACCTCTGCTGACATCACCAATCGCCTGCCACCGTCCACAACGATTCCTTTTAGCATTAACGACTCCTTTTAGCCACCGAACATCTCCTTATGGGGCAGACCAGTTCCGAGCATCGTGACTGGAACGGCCTTGCCAAGAAGCTTTATGCTGTTCCATCGATTTAAAGAAAGGAAGGGGGGGGGGGGGCATTAACCGCCTCTTGCCATTTAGCCAGCTGCGATAACGTGGTAACTCCGTATATTTGTGGCGAATTCGCCCCTTACACAGTGTACAGTCGCTCAAAAAAGTATCCGAACACTATGGTTGATTACAGAATTCAGAAAAAATATCTGGCAACGATTTTTTTAGAAATTAGTGATCCGGCAACTTTCGTTCACGTGACACGAAGGTTGCCAGATCACTAATTTCTAAAAAAATCGTTGCCAGATATTTTTTCTGAATTCTGTAATCAACCATAGTGTTCGGATCTTTTTTTGAGCGACTGTAGGTGGTCATATTATTTTGATAGTAGATCGTGTGGGCTCACTCACGGAAATATTGAGCGTGTGCAGTTACCGTTCACAGCAAACTGGAGCGTGTGCAGTAACTGCACACGCTCCAGTTTGCTGTGAACGGTAACTGGAGCGTGTACAGTTGCTGTACACGCTCCAGATATTTTTCCTGAATTCTCTAATCACGTGACACGAAGGTTGCCAGATCACTAATTTCTAAAAAAATCGTTGCCAGATATTTTTTCTGAATTTTGTAATCAACCATAGTGTTCGGATACTTTTTTTTGAGCGACTGTACACTGCATATGGACACAGCCTCCTGTATTTTAAAAGCAAGAGCTAATCACCATTTTTTAATCTCACAATCGTGTTTATCGCCTCGAAATAAGTAAGAAACAACGGTTTTCATTTCCAAATCATTTCAGTACCCTGACAAGCTGCAAGTACTTTAGCATCTTTTTACTCAATCTCGGTTAACAAGCGTTTTTCTCCCCAAGCTTGAACTGTGTCTGTGAAGAATTTTATTATTTTCCAATGTCGAGCTTTCAAAATTTAAGTGACGATGCTTAGAACGCCCCCCCCCCCCCCCACACACACACACCCTGGACACATAATATTTGGTTGTGAGAATGTATAAGAATGAAATTTGGCCTCTGTCCTCCTGCAACAGAAATTATTGGAATAGCTTGAACATTTCCATTGCAAGTTCTTTGGAAGAGGAGGAGGAATTTTATGTTGTTAGCAATTTCACATCGAATTCATGCTGAAACATTTTTTTTCACGCTTCTGTATTTCTGATTACTAAAATTGCAAAAAAAAATTTTTTTTACTTATTCAGGTGTCATTGCTTCACAAAATACAAAGACAAAATAATATTGGATTCAGATAAAATCATAGAATGCACGTTTGAACTCCAAAAAAATACTACATGAATTATAACGATTCCCTTGATGACAGTAATTGATGTCTGTATGACTAATTTTTAATGAAATGCAGGAGTGTGCAAAGTGCTTCTTCTTGCGCATTATTGCAGACAACCATAGTACTATGTGAAAGCAAAATTTCTCTTTGAAGTAGGGTGGGAGGAGGGTATTCTTATATTACAATTAAAACCCTAAGTCAAAATAAAATATTGTTATCATATAATTTAAACGGATGAAAACTGAGCGCGAGTTCTAAAATATATTTAACCCTTTCACGACTAAGGGAAACATTTTTCCCCATTTTAAAATTGGTGATTGTCGTATTAAATTATAACCTTATCTGCGTTTTTATACAGAATGTCAAAATAGAACGTATGCCGAACGCAATTACATAAACGGGAACTTTTAGTCCATGTCCATCTTTGCAATAATGTTGCATCTGTGC
Organism: Ryuthela nishihirai; assembly: GCA_038380435.1. Lineage (NCBI taxonomy): Eukaryota > Metazoa > Arthropoda > Arachnida > Araneae > Heptathelidae > Ryuthela > Ryuthela nishihirai. Next base: position 56,419,037 of record JAWZYU010000017.1, read on the forward strand.
AATGTCCATCTTTGCTTCACAACCAAAAGAAATTGCTTCGCAGAATATCATAATTAGCACATCATTCTCTATAGTAATTTTATTTCATAATTTTGTATTATTTTAGTTAACATTTTGTTATAATAAACCAATAAATAAAAGACATTGCATAATAAGCCTAACTATAATTTGTGTTACCTTTATAGTCCATTGGGAAAAATATTTACCATAAAATTCCAAAAAAAACTACACATTGTTATGTATTTTTCTTAAGATTTTTATTTACTTTACGTCTAAACAAACTAAAATATACAGTTACATACTAATATTTACTCTTAGAAACCTTATGGTCCTGAAAGGGTTAACAAACCAAAGTATGAATGAAGTAATTTATTACAAAGGCACAAAATCATACAAATAAAACAATCTTATCTAAACACAAGTATTTCTCTTCCTCTTAGTTAAAGTCAAGCCATAAAAAGAACGATTTATTATGTTTAACTAATTTCCGATGTTTAAACTACAGTGTTGTCAATATTCACCTCTTATGACAAAATAGAACCTATTACCTTGTAACATTCAACAAACAAACCTATTTATATTGAATTTTATTTGTGATACAAGACTACCTTAACAATACTTTATACCTTATGGATGCGAAATATCTAACGTTGACGTTCCCTGATAGAGGACCCAAGAACAAACTTTACTGTTGATTTCCTGTCACCACCGAAACAGACTTCATCTTGAATCACATAAGAGCAGTCTTCTTATGTAACATCACACAACACTAATTTAACACACTATTGGCCGAGTGGTTAGCACGCTTGGCTACTGATCTAAGGGACCTGGTTTCGAGCTCCGGGTAAGACATGGATGCCTGTATGTGTGGGGGCGGGGGTGGCTCAGTCGGTAGCGCGCCAGGCTCGTAATCTGTAGTTCCCAGGTTCGAGTCCCAGCTGGGTCAGCGTTGATATTTATCTCCGAAAAATTCCCCGCCCTGCCCACGGTCAGTAGGGGACACCGATGGGCTTGGAAAGGCCACCGTTCGTCGGATGGGACGTTAAGCCGTGGCCCCGTGTGCGGGAGAGCCTGTGCACGTTAAAGAACACGCTGGATGACCTTGACGGGAGGCTACCATCTGTCTCCCAACAGCTGTTCCAGTGGGTCCCCTCCCCCAACCTTCTCTGAGCCTTCGGGGTCCATGTGACCTGGCCATTTAGCCCATGGTGTGCAAAAAAGTGCCGCTCAGAGGTAAAACAACCCAACAACAACCCAAAGCCGGTATGTGTCGTTTTTCTGCTGAGGTCCTGACATTCTCACCAGACCTTCTACTATGGCATATAAACTGACAGTCTCCAGTCAGACTTCTGTGGCAAGCAGCTGCTTGACGGGTATTTATTTATTTATTTTATCCTTGTTTCTTTACTACTCCACTATATCTTTCGTTTTTCCTCCACAATTCTTATTATTCAAAGCGTCTCTTCGTTCTAGTTGTTGTCAATCAGTTGATAACGTAATTTTGACGCTGTATATCATTCGCTAGAGTTCATGGAACATCTACCAGAAGTTCACTGTATCAGGTTCATCTATCGTAACAATATGCATTTCTATTGACAAAAAAATTAACCCATCAAATTTTGTTTTTTATATTAGTGTGCTTTTAGTGATCATATTAGGAATAGAAGATATATTTAAATTAACTAAAAGCATTAAACACATTCAAGTTTTCTTGGGATGGCAAACTCTTGAGTCTGTTCCTTATAATTTTTAAACGAGAAAAATTTCATTCACATGCAAACTGGGTACATTCCAATTTAATAGCATATTTATATGCCATATAAGTATTGCTATTCACATTACAATATATCGATACTTAAAAACAGCATAAATACAATCTTTACAGCATGTTTTTTGCGTGGTGCATTTCTATCATTTCTTCGAATTCTTTCCGATCAGACTTTCCTCTCTTCCTTTGAAATGAATATGAATGTAATGACTCATTGCACAATCCATATGCTTTATTTTAATTTTCTGTTGTTTAGGGTTCATATGAGAGATAGGTATTTATTTGTTTATTTATTTATTTCGCTTATAAATAAGGGAAAATGCCTGCAGCAGATAAGTAATTTAAATAATACAAATGCATGAATAGAATTATTAATATCTTACATCAACTAAGAAAGAATTATGAACGAAGAGATTCTATTCATATTTAATGTACTGAACAGAAGTCGCATCTTAGTATAATCTACTGCTTACCTACACATCTCATGTTTATGCTTTGGTATTAACCTAAGCGAAAACATGAGATTTGTAGCTAAACAGTAGATTATACTGATTGCGAAATTATTTTTGCTAAATGAAGTAAGAAGGTAACTTTTCCTGCCTCCATGGTTTTAATGCCCCCTCCTATGAGTGACGAGGCCGAAGGACAGCGACTCATGCGTTTTGCAACAATCCGCCCTTCGATTATGTTGATGGGGAAATCCCAATTGGGTGAGGTGAATTGGTGGGTCAATAACGGGTAGACGACAACTGGATTAATATCACAATGGGAAGGATATGATAACTGAGTTAATTTTACAGTTGGGAGGGCGACAACTGCGTTGATTTAGTAACTTAGAGGCTGCAACTAGGAGAATTGGAGAATTTTGTGGATACGGCAATTCGGCAGATACAACTGGGTGAACAACATTTGGTAGTGGGCTTTAAGAAAACTAATTACTCTGTGAAGTAAATCGGTAATCTAAGGAATGCACCCTAGAAAATCAAACCAGAAATATTTGACAGTATTCATTTTAATCTCGAATTCAATAACGTTATGTTTTTAATTCTATATCTTATCTTATCAATCGGAAATCGAACGAATCCGTAAAGGAAATCAATGCAGCCAAAATTTACATCTGTTCTCCCTAATTAGGCATTCAATAAAATGGACTGGTTTTAAACAGGCGTGCACAAATTCCGGCTCATTTAAAAATTTTTATCAGGCCCATGTGAAAATTGGATAACATAAAATAATTTTTTTTTTTATCTCGCTCTACTAAAGTAAAATACCTTCTAAGAGTCCCTTCCCTTCATTGTCAGGGCCACATTCTCAAATATAGGCATGTTTATTAGTCTTCGTTACAGTAAAAACTTAGTTCAAACAGTGAAACCCCTAGCATGCGAAACAATTGCAAATAATTTGCTCTTAGCTTGACCTAGAGGCCCTATATGTAGAGGTTGGCCATCTCAAAATTGGACGCCATGTTTTGTCGTCGCTTGGATTGTTTAGCGCGCATAGCTGAATGGTATTGAACGAATACTTATGGATTCATGAAAAGGTAGGGTAATATTTCATACAGATTTCAGTGTTCATGATTGGAAGCACTTTAGAAAACGACCAAAAATCGGAAAAGTAAATTTTACGGCTTTTTTTTTAAAGATATAATTTTGTTTTGTTGTCTTTTCCGTCTGTAGAATCGAACTTTTTTGTTTATACAGATAAATAAAAAATTCTTTTTGTGTTAGATAGGAATTAATGATATATTACAATCTGCATTTTTCGAATCTCCCAAAAGTTATAACTGCGCCCTCTAACGGTGGAAAAATTTGAAAATTCCAAAATATCAAACGACTATTCCAAACCATGCAGTTATGTTAGAAGTTTGAAATTTTGGTGTTGAAATGTGAAGCTTACGAAATTACTATTGGTAACAATCACTTGACCCTTAGACCCAGGGGGAAGGTGAAAGAAATTTTTTTTTCGCTTTAACAGAAAAGTCTCTAAAGTAAAGAGATTTATCTCTAAAAACATACACTTTTCTGTGTATGCTTTTAGATATAAATTAAAAATTCTTTTTGGGTTCGTCAGGTATTTGTGAAATATTACAATTTGCATTTTGCGAAATTCCCAAAAGCTAAAACTGCGCCCTCTAACGGTGTAAAAAATCGGAAAATAGCAAAGATTTAAAACGAATATTGCAAACGATGCAGTTATGCCAGAAATTTGAAATTTTAGTCGTGGAATGTGACAGTCTTGAAAATTCCATTGACAACAATGAGTTGACCCTAATCCCAAGGTACGAAAGAAACGGAACGGTTTTGTTTTAAGAGATAATTGGAAATCTCTTTTTTAGTTGGTTCCTAATGAAATGTAGTTCGCATTTTCAAAAGTAGTTTTAATTTATATCATTAGAGATCACTAAATATCGAAACTGCAAAACTTTCAACGAAGGTTTCGAGTGATCTGTTTATGGTAGAAATTTCGGCGTGTAGAGTTCTGTTATGGTAGAAATTCCACTGACAGCAATGATCTGCCCACTATTTTCAGAGGAGCGAGAGAAAAGCAACTTTTTAAATTTAAGAACTAAAAGACTAATACTTTTTATGTTTTATAATTGCTAATAAAATACTACTATGTGCATTTTCCCCATCATACATTAAAAAATAAATAACCCTTCAAGCAGCTGCTTATACAGAGGTCTGACAGGAGTCTGTCAGTTTATACGCCATAGTCGAAGGTCCATGAGGATGGCGGGACCTCAGCAGAAAAAGAACACAAACATCCATAATTAAAACTTTTAAGGAGTGAAAAAGTAGGCGAAGGAAGAACTAAATTCTCTTTGAAAATGAGATTCCCATATGCGCCAGAGGCGATATGCGTTCTTCCAGTTGTTTCACATTTTCAGTACCTCTGACAGTGGAAATTCGGACTACTATATAATTGAGAAAATAAACTATTAATATTTTATTGGTACCTGTAATGTGCAAAAAAGGTTTTCATTTATCTTTCAAAGCAGAAAAGTTTTACCAATGGGACAAATCATTACTATTAGGGTAAAACACTTGATCATTACACTCTATGACCAAAAACTTAAGTTTCCAGCAAAAATAGATCGTTTGCAATATTTATTTGAAGATTTGGAATTTTCCAGCATCTTCCAGCGCTAGAGGTCGCCTTTTGAGTTTTTATTTACCGCCTTTAGCACTCTCTAACACTGGAAATTGCAGCTGATGGGAATTCGAAAATCGTAAATATTAATATTTTTGTGGAAAAAAAAATTGCCTTCATACGGGATTCGAACCCGCAGCTCTCCATAAATATGCCAGAACATTCTAACCTGTTAAACAAAAGCCGGATTTTTTCACAAAAAAATTTATTGAATTATAGACGTTTAAACGTCTACAGGTAATGCTGAAATTATCAAATATTGTTTAAATCATTAATATTTTGTTAGTGTCTGTAAAACAAAACAAAAAAAAAAACAAGCAACAACATTGTTTCGTTTATCTCTTAAAAATTTTTCATTTTCGCACCCCTCCCTTTTGGCTAAGGTGGCAAAACCTTGTTGCCGTTGTAAACCTTCTGACCATAACACTCTACTACCAAAATTTCAGATTTCCAGTGTAAATAGTTTGCTTGTAATATTCATTTGAAATTTTTGCATTTTCCATCTGTTCTCACCGCTAGAGGGCGCTATTAAAGCTATTGAAAATTTTCAAAATTGCTAATCACAATATTTGTTCGACACCTATCCAACCCAAAAAGAATATTTTTCATTTAGCTCTAAAAGTGAAAAATTGATTGTCTATAGACGGACAGACAGCTGGAAAGACAGATGGACAGACAACAGTTAACAGAGAGACGGACAGACAGACGAACAAATACTGGCGTAGACAGACGACAAAGTGAAAACTTTAGCTCGTTTTTTAAACGAAACCTTAAAAGAAATTATTTGTTGGTTTTCAGTTAGCTCGGTTCACTTTTGCAGCCGTTTGCCGTCTTCTGACAAAGTTTCTCCTGGGAAAAACATTCATTAAATTATTTCTTTGAGTGAAATTTTTACACCCAAATGCAGCGCAGTGAGGCATTCATAAAATATGGCAGCTTTGATAGACAAAAAAAGTGGTAGAAATGTATAAAACTATTGCAACTGAGAAGTTTTAACTTGGTATATACACTAACTCATAGGCTTTCGTCTCACCGTACGACAAAACATGGCGTCCATAAACCACGTGACTCAATCAACCAATGGCAGTGAATCACCGAGATGGCCAGCCTCTAACTATACAGGACATCTAGCTTGACCTACGCTTGGACAATATGACATTCTTGTCAAGCAAAGTTTTCATATAATTATCTGCCATTGTTGTATATGAGATTGAATAAAAGAATTTTTCTATTCTATTCAAATACAACAATAGAAACAAAAAATCCAGTGACAAAATCAGTGTTAGATATCTTTACTGGAAATGGGCCATCAGCACCTTTGAAGCTTGCCGCTATCAAACGTGAACTTATTTAGGAGAAAGTTAAACACAGATAAGGCAGTTCATTGAAGAATGCTCAATCATCTTCCTTATCCCTGACAACACTTGTTGAACTTTGCGCTTAATTTAAACATTCGTAGATGCATAACAACGCAGTTATGTTATGATGTTTTCGGAGGAGATGAGTGTTGCATATGAGCACTCTAATCACTGTCCTTGGCGATCTCTTGAGAAATCGACCTTTATTCCAGTAAGTGTCCGCAGACACAGGAGACTGTTTTTAATCCTGAGGATTTTATTTCTTTCTGTAAAAGGCGCAAAGGAATTCTTTAGCCTAGAGGTTCTTAAAGTGGTGTACACCATGAGAGCTCAAAAGTCGATTACCCAGTAAAATGGTTACAATTTTACAAGATTAGTCAAATTGTTTATGTCATTTTTTTGTGTTTATCGATATATGTAATTTATGAATACAAAATTTAATGTGTATATACAATATATACGTTTAATTTCATTCCCATTGTTATATTTTAACTAGAGTTTTATCTATCTATACGAGGGGTACGCCAATTACATACATATTTCCAGGGGGTGGTTGAAGCATGAAAGGTTGAGAACCACTGCTTTAGCCTCTCCGTGTAAAACTCAGAACATTTTGCATTATTTCAACGAAACCTCAATCTAACGTTTGGACAGGTAAAAACAAATCCTATTAATACCATGGTTTACTTTAACCCTAGCAAGTTTAATACTGAAACGGAATGTGCACTTACAACAGATACATCACGTAGTGTGAAAATATACGTCATATATTGCGAACAGAATAAAATTAAGTTTGAAAGTACGTCCCGTTCCGCAGCCGATGGTTAGCGTGCTTGGCTTCGAGCTCTGGGTGGCGCATGAACCCGAGCTAGATGGGGGGTGGGGGTGGGAGGGTAATTGATAGTTTATAATCCTCCCTAGACTATTTTTATTTTTGTGAAGCTTAGTCTAGTTTTACAAATTAGATCTACATCTTGACTTATTGTCTAAGCTGGTCTAGAAGTTAATACTATTTCTTTTTTCTCTTGCATCTATGAACAGGTTGGGTTGTTTTACCTCTGAGCGGCACTTTTTTGCACACCATGGGCTAAATGGCCAGGTCACATGGACCCCGAAGGCTCAGAGAAGGTTGGGGGAGGGGACCCACTGGAACAGCTGTTGGGAGACAGATGGTAACCTCCCGTCAAGGCCATCCAGAGTGTTCTTTAACGTGCACAGGGTATGACTCTCCCGCACACGGGGCCACGGCTTAACGTCCCATCCGACGGACGGCGTCCTTTTCAAGCCCATCGGTGTCCCCTACTGACCGTGGGCAGGGCGGGGAATTTTGCGGAGATCTATGAACAGGATAATCAATTTTCTAGCGACTCTTATTCAAGCGATTTCTTTAATTAACCTATTTTCTTCTCAACCCATTATAAATTGCTATAAAATCTCTATTTTAATTTTTTTAGTACCTTTATTTCAATATAATTTTTTAGTACCTTTTCACTTGCGGTTCATCACCTTAATACAATCCATTGAATGAATTCTTTACCTAATACTCTCATCCGTTCAAAAAATTATTCATTTATCTCTTTTATCCTCTATTAAATCTTAACTAATTCAACTCTTTACCATCACATCAGCCATTATAGGAAGTCTAGGAGGTTGAAATCAAACTAATTTTAAATCTTTGATTGTTTATTCATCTATTGTTCATCTTGGATGAATACTTAGTTCCATTTTCTCCATTTCAATAATATGACTCTTCTATTGAAGTTACTGTTTCATTTTATTTTCCTCTATTATCTTTAAAAAATATATTTAATTTCTTCTAAAAGTATAATAGCCCTACGATGGCCAAAACAATTTCTAATTCTATTTATATTTTTATCTCTAGAGGAGACTCCCTCTTTTATTTGGGTTTCTGCCGAAACGATTTATATTAAATAATTTGATTATTTTTTTTCCCAAATAATTAGATTAATCTTAGTTTTATCCTCTATTCCAGGGGTAAAATTTTTTGGGGTAAGCCGTGAGATCTCAAAAGTCGCTAGATCTAGTGACAAAGTCACTTAGTTGGCATTATTATACCATAACTATAGTTTTATCTATGTATATAAGGGGTACGCTAGTTACATACACATTTCCAGGGAGTACGTGAAGCATAAAAGGTTGAGAACCACTGGTCTATTCTAAACTTATTTTTCTATGTACGAATTTTCTATGGACCTATACTTTTCATAAGCCCCTCATCTAAATTTAACTCATTATCCTCAAAATTGTCAATTTAGTCCTCAATTATTCTCTGCTGAGGTCTCACATTCCTCACAGACCTTATACTATGGCGTATAAACTAACAAGCTCCTGTCAGATCTCTGTGGCAATCAACTGCTAGGGGAGATTTTTTTTTTCAGTTTAAAAAAATAGAACTTGTGCAAAACGCGAAGGTGTCAGCCACGATTATTGTTATTATTACTTTTAGTTGCGAAGAATTCGAATGATTTCGGTCGTTAATTAAAGGCAAGAAGCGATGTCATGATTTGTATCTAGAAACTACTGTGGTTCAGTTGCAATTATTATATTCTTTTATCATTTTATATCGATGAATGGCCATAGTAATTAGCTATTAATTTACATAATCCATTTCTATTTGCTAAAATTGATAGTTTTATTTATTGAAAAGTAAATTGATCTGTTTTTTACGAATTTACGTACGGTTACCAGAAAAAAATGCTGCTAAAAATCTATAACAAAGCATTATAATTAAACTCCAGAAATAAAGGCAAGAGGAGGGAAAGTGACTGGATTTCCATTGCAGTGTAATATTTTCTCCTTCGTTTACACTAAGGGTAAACACAGTGGCCAAACAAAAGGGTGGCAGGTGGCAAAATGTCACCTGCCACCCTTTTGTTTTTCTGCAATCGGGAGCAGGTGGCAAAATGCTACCTGCTCCCGATTGCGATATAAATTAGCTTAAATATTAATAAAATTATCACAATTTTGATAATTTCCATCTTTCTGAGCCCATAGATTACGACGAACTCGAATTAAATCATTGATGATTTTGTGGAAGTTAATGCAAAGAAAAAAGATTTTAACAGTTTCTTTTTTATATAATATCAATAAAAATCGTTTTATTTTATATTTACCAATACTGATTTCGTACTTATATTTTAATAAATTACTACACTTTACCACTAAAGCCTTTTTTTATTTTCTTAACTAGAAAAAATATGCATTAGATAACAAAGCTTTAGGCCTCCAAATAAACTACAAAAGAAATGGATATAAGGAGCCCATAATTTTTTGTCACGGGCCCTTCCCCGCTTCTAGTTAAGCCATTTGTTTCTAACAAATTTGCAATAATTAGTTAGTAGTAGTAAATAATAATTTGCAAATGAAAAGCATTATAATTATCGTATTTATGATTATTATTATCAAAGCAAAATCCTCATTTTTGAGTAATATCATGGAAAAATGGAAAATACTTTCATATTTGTAGAAGTCATTTCACTACACTCCATAGGGCTTGGGTTGGGTTGTTTTACCTCTGAGCGGCACTTTTTTGCACACCATGGGCTAAATGGCCAGGTCACATGGACCCCGAAGGCTCAGAGAAGGTTGGGGGAGGGGACCCACTGGAACAGCTGTTGGGAGACAGATGGTAGCCTCCCGTCAAGGCCATCCAGCGTGTTCTTTAACATGCAAGGGTATGGCTCTCCCTCACATGGGGCCAAGGCTTAACGTCCCATCCGACGGACGGCTGCCTTTTCAAGCCCATCGGTGTCCCCTACTCACCGTGGGCAGGGCGGGGAATTTTGCGGAGATAAATCTCATCGCTGACCCACTGGGACTCGAACCTGGGAACTACAGATTACGAACCTGGGGCGCTACCGACTGAGCCACCCCCGCCCCTCCATAGGGCTCCTGGATCTCTAATCCGCTACTGAATATATAAGTACTGAATATGTGTTTTCTAAACGTGCGTGGGGGGTTAAAATGGCTTTGTTAAACACAGAGTCACCACTTTAACGTGAAGCGAAAGGCGATTCTACCCTGATTCTCGCTCAACAGATGTCGATTTTTAAGCCCCCATCAGTTGCTTATTTCTCAGCAGGGGGAGGAAAGGTTTTCGTTGGGAACAGGTAATCGACGACGCTTTTGTCAGAACCATCAGCAGGCTCTTCTGGGTAACTATAAATTTTGGTAAGTATTATATTTATTAATTTTTTCTTCATTGCTCACCCTCATGAGAAAATCCAAAATTTCAAACTGGATGCTCACTTTCGGACCATCATTCTGGTGACTCAGCAATACTGTGGTCAGCGGACCCTCAGGGATCCGAGATAACTTCTGAGGGGGTACACAAGAAACTCACTTCTGAGGTTCCTTCTGTGGTTAAAATACGGCGGATCCCTCCACAGGGTACGCCGTATTTTTAAAAATAAAATATGGGTCCTCAGCTTTCCAAAGGTTGGGAATCGCTGCTAGTGGACAGTCGCCTGCCTGGCAGAGAAAGAGCATCACAGGGGTTTCTGTCATTGGTCGCCGGTTGTTGTTGGGTTGTTTTACCTCTGAGCGGCACTTTTTTGCACACCATGGGCTAAATGACCAGGTCACATGGACCCCGAAGGCTCAGAGAAGGTTGCGGGAGAGGACCCACTGGAACAGCTGTTGGGAGACAGATGGTAACCTCCCGTCAAGGCCATCCAGCGTGTTCTTTAACGTGCACAGGGTATGGCTCTCCCGCACACGGGGCCACGGCTTAACGTCCCATCCGACGGGCGGCGACCTTTACAAGACCCATCGGCGTCCCCTACTGACCGTGTGCAGGGCTTGGAATTTTGCGGAGATATATCTCAACGCTGACCCAGCTGGGACTCGAACCTGGGAACTACAGATTACGAGCCTGGCGCGCTACCGACTGAGCCACCCCCGCCCCAACTGGAAGGGGATAGGAGTAAGATCTAACCTTTTTAAATTAGATCTTGCAAAATGTGCTTCAAAATATTAGATTAAATTAGCTCAACAGAAAATGCTGTTTGAGAATATAATGGACGTTTTGTAGTATTTTCAACCAGACACGTACCCAGGATTTAATTTCGGGAGGTGGGGGGGAGAAAATTTTTTTTTGGAGTTCCGAGCATTCAGTTTCGGGAGACTCCGAGAGTTTAGCTTCGGGGAGAAAAATAAGATTGTAAAATTACATGAATAATAACTGAGAATAAGACTTGGTAAGGTTCCCAATTGTAAAAATTCCACCAAATAAGAAAGGTTAAAATGATATTCTATATGGAATGAGATTTTATAGTAGCTGTTTTTTTTAATCTATTTTTAGCGTTGGAGATAAATATGGGGCTAAAATAAAATTATAGAAAGACAACTGTCATCTGATTTGGATTTCAAAGCAGATAGACAAGTTTGAGATTTGAAACGACAGGATTTTCATGATTGTATGATCTTCATGATGTACATTATGTATTATATACAGTGAACCTTTCCCAGAAAACAACAACGACATAGTTTGAGTCTGAAAGTTTGGGTGGCTGTAAATGAGTCATATTTTGACATCCGTTACTATAGTTAAGAGATGAAATGAATTGCCATAGTAACAAATCGTAGGATTTCAAAATTTCAGACATATATTAATCGAAATTTGAACAACACTGGTGTTCAAAATAAAGTATAATGTATAAATTCGTACATTACTCGAAGTATTTTTAAGGGAATGCAATAAAATTTATTTGATAAAGAGGTTTATTTTTACATTACAAATACAGAAGAAATTCATAATCGTATAATGTGCACGCGTTAAGATCGTAATCGTGTTGTGTGTTGTTGGGTTGTTTTACCTCTGAGCGGCACTTTTTTGCACACCAAGCGCTAAATGGCCAGGTCACATGGACCCCGAAGGCTCAGAGAAGGTTGGGGGAGGGGACCCACTGGAACAGCTGTTGGGAGACAGATGGTAGCCTCCCGTCAAGGCCATCCAGCGTGTTCTTTAACGTGCACAGGGTATGGCTCTCCCACACGCGGGGCCACGGCTTAACGTCCCATCCGACGGACGGCGGCCTTTCCAAGCCCATCGGTGTCCCCTACTGACCGTGGGCAGGGCGGGGAATTTTCCGGAGATAAATCTCAACGCTGACCAAGCTGGGACTCGAACCAGGGAACTACAGATTACGAGCCTGGCACGGTACCGACTGGGCCACCCCCGCCCCCTCATAATCGTGCAATTGACATGAAGGAGCAGTCTATGGAATAATATAGTAATACCCCACTTTACGACGTTTTTCAATTACGACAAATACCCATTTTTGCGACGCCGCATTCGCTCATTCAACGGTTTTAGCAACATGACGCTATCGTCAATCAACCAAAGTTGGGTAAAGGTAAAGAGGGACGACTGCAGAGTAAAAATGGCGCCGCATTAGTGACTGACAGCAGCGGCACGAGCTACATTTCTTTGGGCAATACTTTGCCATGCTGACAGCAGCGGCACGAGCTACATTTCTTTGGGCAATACTTTGCCATGCTGACAGCGCGTGCCAAAAGCAGGTGGTGTTTTGCATAGCGATGACTATGCACGTGACTCTTTCATTGGACTATGTTTTCCGTTTACAGTTTTGGAATAAACCGATGCGCAGTTTTCGGTGGACTCAATGTGTTTTCTGATTTCCCTGCGAATTATAAACTGTTCATAACGATTATTTTATTTTATGGTTATTAATAATGGCAAATAAAAATCAAAGTAAGAGTACTGTTGCTTCCAGTGAAAAGAAGAAGACTAATAAACCTATTGCGTCAGATACGAAGTTTAAAATTACGAAATTTAGTGGTGAGTGAGAGTATTTAAATTGTAAATGCTTTATTTACGTCAGTTACGCACATATGCGACTGCTTAAAAATATTATCAAATCATTACACGCATCTACAAGGGAAAATAAGGCAATGATTCATGTTATACAACGGTGGTCTGGAACCTACGTGTCGAATGAGCGGGGTAAGCATGTACTCAAAGTCTGTTACGTACGACATGCGGTGTGTTAATATGGAGTACGATCACAGCTGACAGCCATGCAACTCAAGCAACGACGCCTCATAATGTTTATGAGGGTATTGATGAGGTCTTAAGGCAGGCATGTCAAACACGCGGCCCGCGGGCCGCATGCGATCCGCCGGGAACTGTTCTGCGGCCCGCCAGATCGTAGAATTGCTCATATCATGAAATGCCCGATCATTTCATGATCATTCCATTTGTTTGTTTTTTTGTTTTGGGGCCCGCGATTTAATATATAATACTTAATATGGCCCTCGGTGGTTAACGAGTTTGACATGCCTATCTTAAGGGATTAATGACCACTGCTCGACAAGTGCTGTTCTGAGTTCGTGGAGTATTCGGGGGGGGGGGGGCTGGTGAGCTCTAATGCATCTCCCTAGAGCATCCCATAATGTGCTCAATGGGATTGAGGTCAGGAGATCTGGGTGACATTCCATTCGGCGAATATCTTCCTATCGAGAAAATCGCCGACGCATGAGCTAGATGAGAGTAGACGTTATCGTCCATAAGCATAGAATCTGGACCGACGTCTCCCCGGAATGACTTGACATATGGGTTCAGGAACTCGTCTCTGTACTTCAGGGCAGTAACGGAGCCACTCGAAAAAAAAGGGTCATGATTCCTGCTCCAACCATCGCGCCATGGCCACCACAGTAGGTAAGGATAATTCCATCACACCATAGTCCCTTTCTCTGATGTTCGAGGCACTCTTGTGAGTCCCTGGTTCTCTCCAGATTAGAATGCGTCGTGAATCACTACTTAAACTGAATCGCGATCCATCTGTGAACGTAATATGTGCCCACTGGTCTGGACTCCAAGTGTGATGTTGGCGATTCCCGTTAAACGATCTCACCGGGCGACCGGAGATAGAGGGACACAAATGAACAGGTCTGCCATAAAGGCATTGCACGTGAAGTCTCCTGTAAACATATTGAATCCCTCGTTCCTGTAGCTGCTGCAAGCAGGGGCGTAGCTATGGGGGGATGGGGGAAGGCTCCCCTCCAAAGTAACTCGGAGTTGGCAAAATTCGAAGCGACTTCGTAAAATCTAGGTGAGTTGTGAAAATTTGTAATTTTTTTTGTAAAATTAAGGGGAGTTGTCAAAATCTAGGCATCTTGGCAAATCTAAGGCAGTTTGGAAAATGGATAGACGGCAAAATCTAGAGCAGTTGGCAAGATTGGAAGCCACTTAGTAAAATACAGGTGAGTTGGCAAAATCGGGACAACTTGGCAAAATTTTGGGGAGTAGGCAAAATTCGGAGTAACTTGGTAAAATCTTGGGGAGTTGGCAAAATTCGGAGTGACGGCAAATCTTGGGTTGTTGGCAAAATTCGGAGTGATTTGGCAAAATCATGGAAAGTTGGAAAATTTCAGATGAGTTGTAAAAATTGGGATATTTTTCTGTAAAATTATGGCGAATTGGCAAAATTCGAATCCACTTGGTAAAATATAGGAGAGTTGGTAAAATTCGGAGTGACTTCGTAAAATTGTTGAGAGTTGGCAAAATTCAGGTAAGATGTAAAAATTGCAATCTTTTTTCTGCAAAATAATGGCGTGTTGGCAAAATCGAGGCAACTTTGCAATATCTAGGAGATTTGTCAAATCTTGGGAGAGTTGGCAAAATTCAGTGATTGCAAAAATCAGGAGAGATGTAAAAATCGGGATTTTTTTCTGTAAAATTGTGGCGAGAAGGCAAAATCTATTGCAATTGGCAAAATTCGAATCCACTTGGTAAAATACGAGTGAGTTGTGAAAATTGGGATTGAAAAAATTGTGAAATTAAGGAGAGTTGACAAAATCGAGGCAACTTGGCAAAATCTAGGGGAGTTGGCAAAATTCGAAGCCACTTGGTAAATACAGGGTAGTTGTGAAAATTGTGCCTTTCTTGTGCAATTAAGGAGAGTTGATAACATTCAAAGTGACTTGACAAATTCAGGGAAGATGTAAAAATTGCGATTTTTTCTGTAAAATAACTGCGAGTTGGCAAAATCTGGGGTAGTTGGCAAAATTCGAATCCACGTAGTAAAATACAGGAGAGTTGTGATGATTGGGAATGGGTTTGTGAAATTAAGGACAGTTGACAAAATAGAGAAAACTACACCACTGCTGAAAATCATCCATACGATGTCTTCGAGACATAATCAGCTCGACGAGACACTGAAGTGAAATCAAGAGTTACGTGTAACAGCTACCAACTGCGAGTAGGCTCGCGCATCTTTCTATTCCGGCTTACGTGCGGCAACTGTAAATGCGGGATAGTTTCCCGCGTAGCGTATTTTCCATGTTCGCTCATTTTCCGTGCATTCTTTTACATATATCGTCAGCTATATACATTTTTGTCGATTATCCCTTAATTTGAAGACGTCCCATGGCCGAGTAGTTAGCACGCTTGGCTACTGATCTAAGGGACCTGGGTTCGAGCCCCGGGTAAGGCATGGATGCATGCGTCGTTTTTCTGCTGAAGTCCTGCCATCCTCTCAGACCTTCTACTACTATGGCATATAAACTGACAGGTTCTTCTACTATGACAGATTCTTCTACTATGGCATATAAACTGACAGGCTCTTACCAGACCTCTGTGGCAAGCAGCTGCTTGAGGGGGTATTTATTTATTTTATTTATCCCTTAATTTTGAGCACTGGTGTACTTCGCAAAGCAGGACATTAAAGATCTAATCAAATGAAAATTGGTGCATCAAAACATGTAATACTTTAAAAATCATTTTATTTAAATTAAATTCAGTTGCTCACAGTAGTTGTTATTTTGTATCCGTTTGTGTATACCGAAAGCGGTTGACTGATGATCATCCTGATGACTCTCTGAGTTTAGCTTTTAGTATTAACTATGAAACAGATTATCTGAAGATAGTTGATGATCTACAACGTGCATTAGCCCACTAATTTTAATAAATATCTACTTTTATAATTGAAATTTTTATTTTTTACCTTTCTCTTTAAAAGTTTTGTGAATGGAGACAAATTATTTATTCTGAGGCGAACGCACTACAAGTTAAACACAAAATCTCTTTTCCCAGCTCATAAAGGTTGGCACCCCTTCAATGTTAAACAGACCTTGACTTCGTGAATTCATAACTTAGACTTAACGATATAATTTTGATATAAACTTTTACTTATAGAGTATAAAGCTTAACAAATGAGCGATAGCTGCTTACGATGTGACACTAGAAGACTGCGTGAAAAGCGCAATTGAAACAATATCATGCTTAGCATTTCTTGTCCGTAAACAGTGGACTTGGGAATCAGCAGGGGGGGGGGGGTCAAAATGAAAGTCTCCTACCCCTCTGGAAAAACTGATCGAAAAATTTATTTGCTTTGAATAATATAGGTGTACCAAAAATAAATGTTTTTTTTTTTGCTTTAACGAAATGTACAGTCGCTCAAAAAAATATTCGAACATTATGGTTGATTACAGAATTCAGAAAAAATATCTGGCAACGATTTTTTTAGAAATTAATGATCTGGCAACCTTTGTGTCACGTGACACGAAGGTTGCCAGATCATTAATTACAGATCATTAATTGCCAGATATTTTTTCTGAATTCTGTAATCAATCACAGTGTTCGGATATTTTTTTGAGCGACTGTATCTTGAATTTTTTACGCTTTCTTTGGTTTTCAAAAACATGGCATTTATATTTATTATTATTAAAAGAAAAATTTTACGTCTTTTCAATGAGAAGTTTCCACTTTTTTGTTCTGAAAAAATTTAAACTGGTTTGAGATGTTCTAAACGTTTCCGTTTAAACGTTTAAATGACAAGCTAACAACCTTACATTATGCAAAATATAACTTATTTTTTACGGGATTTCTGATAGACAAGTGGTTATCGTGCTTAACAACAGATCAGGCCCGTCCAACTCAAACTTACTGAAGGGACAATAAGATTGGGTTGGGTTGTTTTACCTCTGAGCGGCACTTTTTTGCACACCATGGGCTAAATGGCCAGGTCACATGGACCCCGTAGGCTCAGAGAAGGTTGGGGGAGGGGACCCACTGGAACAGCTGTTAGGAAACAGATGGTAGCCTCCCGTCAAGGCCATCCAGCGTGTTCTTTAACGTCCCATCTGACGTCGGATGGGGCTTAACGTCCCATCCGACGGACGGCGGCCTTTCCAAGCCCATCGGAGGGACAATAGGAAATCACCTGTGTACTTAAAGACACGTATGAAAAAATTCTGTATTTAAAAATTAAAACATACATTTTTAACCAGTGTTAATTGTGGGGGGACTATATTTTTAAGGAATCAAGAAAATATCATGATTAAAAAACAAAAATATTCATTTTTAATGAGTAATATAAATTGACAAATTCGTTTAATTACAAACATAAAAATGTTTGGTAAAAATATTTGGAAGAAGCGAGCCAGATTCGCTATATTGACAATTTGTTTTATTAGCAGCGAATGGACGAGACTACCAAAGATGTTCTTAAAAGGTGAAAAGCTTTGAACCAAAAAATGGGAAATTTAGAGTACTGAACTTATAAATAAATATGTAAATATGTATGTAAATCTAGTCACTTTATCTATTTGTAATATTGAGTTTGTATCTCAAACACTAAATTTTGAGTCATCTAAAAAATAAAAAAAAGGAAACAGATGTTGAACTTTTGAGTCTTTATTTAAAAAATAAATAAAGGACAGCATATTTATTCATCAACAGATGACTCAAAAAATATTCTAAGGCGGATCAAGAATGATTCCATTCAAATCTGAAACATCTACCAAATTCTTCAGCATTTTTAATTTCCGGAACGCCTTTCTCAAGTTCTTCTATCACTTTCAACTTGTTAACGATAGTTAAAATAACCTGTTTTCTTTTTATACCACTTTTTAACTACTTAGGACCCATAATTAAATCAAATATTTAACCTAATCAAATAGC
This sequence comes from Ryuthela nishihirai, assembly GCA_038380435.1. Lineage (NCBI taxonomy): Eukaryota > Metazoa > Arthropoda > Arachnida > Araneae > Heptathelidae > Ryuthela > Ryuthela nishihirai. Next base: position 56,437,260 of record JAWZYU010000017.1, read on the forward strand.
AGAACACAGATTATGCGTTATAAGCAATAACGTGTGTCCATCAGAAAGTTAACAACACCACAGAACACTCCAAACAAAACACGTTTGTTGAGCACGTTGAGAAATAATGTCCGTCTGTCCGTCAATCACGATTAGCTGTATCCAGACTAACGAGAGTTTATCGTAACAATAAATATCTGAATAGGTGGGATGCCTTTCAACCAGTATTAATTTCCATCTTGTTTTTCAGCAAAGTCATTCACTTGTGTTTTATAGTTTACAATGCATTCCATAAAGAATGGCTGAAAGAAATCTTACCTGACGTTCTTGGGAGAAGAGCAATTAAGACACACCCAATGACGAAGGCTAACAGCCATTTGCTTCTTGCACCAGCCTCCATGTCTTCGTCTATGAAAGATAAATCACCCTCTGTTGACTCGTTCCCAGTAATCCTTGCTACAAGCACGCAGAAAGCATTAATCCAAAGTGTGAAGTCAGTTGCGCACGTTCATCATGTCTGTATCGTGCGTTGCTTCTTGGAAGAGTCGATCAACAGACGAGTTCGAGGCCGTTCTAGCAAATGACGAAGGACTCGTATCAATCAGTACGAAGGGATGACCTCTGTACGGCACTTGAGAGATACCGATAAAGTTCCTTCAGTCTTCAGATAAGTTTCCCCATTGCCAAACCTATTTGCTCGTCAATATAAAGTAGCTCTTAACTGCATATTGCTCTTGTTGACTCCGAAAGTTTATTCAGGAAATTAAAATAACATATCCTTATATTTGGGGCTGGGGTGGCTCAGTCGGTAGCGCGCCAGGCTCGTAATCTGTAGTTCCCAGGTTCGAGTCCCAGCTGGGTCAGTGTTGAGATTTATCTCTGCAAAATTCCCCGCCCTGCCCACGGTCAGTAGGGGACACCGATGGGCTTGGAAAGGTCGCCGTCCGTCGGATGGGACGTTAAGCCGTGGCCCCGTGTGTGGGAGAGCCATACCCTGTGCTCGTTAAAGAACACGCTGGATGACCTTAACGGGAGGCCACCATCTGTCTCCCAACAGCTGTTCCAGTGGGTCCCCTCCCCCAACCTTCTCTGAGCCTTCGGGGTCCATGTGACCTGGCCATTTAGCCCATGGTGTGCAAAAAAAGTGCCGCTCAGAGGTAAAACAACCCAACCCATATCCTTATCAATTCTCTAGCTTGGGTGTAGATTGGGTTGCTTTTAGTTTCCGATTAGAAAGGGTCCAATTAGGGAAAACTAGTTAAAGAATCAAATCACGTTCACTTGCGATAAATAAAACTGGAGTTTTCAATTCTTATATTTTTGAGGCTTTCCTCAATACAGGAAAACGAATAACGAAATGACAATGATTATCAGGGTTGGGTTGTTTTACCTCTGAGCGGCACTTTTTTGCACACCATGGGCTAAATGGCCAGGTCACATGGACCCCGAAGGCTCAGAGAAGGTTGGGTGAGGGAACCCACTGGAACAGCTGTTAGGAGACAGATGGTAGCCTCCCGTCAAGGCCTTCCAGCGTGTTCTTTAACGTGCACAGGGTATGGCTCTCCCGCACACGGGGCCACGGCTTAACGTCCCATCCGACGGACGGCGGCCTGTTCCAAGCCCATCGGTGTCCCCTACTGACCGTAGGCAGGGCGGGGAATTTTGCGAAGATAAATCTCAACGCTGATCCAGCTGGGACTCGAACCTGGGAACTACAGGTTACGAGCCTGGCGCGCTACCGACTGAGCCACCCCCGCCCCTCTTGGTCTTAGGCGTTAACCTTAAAATCATTATATATAGCGTCAATGGCAATGATAATAAAAGAAAACAACCCCAAAGGGGCCCAATGGTCAAATACAAGATATTTACTTAAAACACAGCAGAAAAAGTAAATAGGTTAAAAACAACCAACAAAACAGTAAAAGTGTAGAATGTATCAAAGTGTCCCCTTATGATCCACCGCCCGGAAAGGGGTTTTTAAATACACGATTCTCAAACACCATTAACTTTGGGCATTTGAATTTTCAGCACCAAAGGATCGTGATTGTATAAATTATTTATAATTACATAAGGGTGGTCTCCCACTGCCTCGAAAAAGGTCTACGAGAGTTTCTTGATGTATGCATATATGTGGTTAATGCCTAGGTGTTTGTGAATGGTTTTATTCTTCACAAACCATGGCGCACTGACCACTGATTTTATATCTTTGTTTTGGAGACTCTGTAGTCTCCTGACGTTCGTGTTGATGGTCATGCCCCACACTGATGAGGCATACGTCAAGATAGGCCACAGAATTATCTCATACAAGAATAGTTTCTTTTCCGGAGGGAGCGTAGAGTTCCACCCTATCAACGGGCAAAGTTTAGATATAACGATATTGGCTTTGGACAGCACATTAGTTACATGTGCATCCCATTTCAGCTTCTTATATAGAATGACACCAAGGTATTTAACAGTTGGTGTCCATGTAGTTTGTATACCAAATACAGTTTGAGAATCAGGATTAATAATTCTTTTACTGGAAAAGAGAACTGATTGCTTTTTTCAGGATTAATCCTGATTCACCATTTTGAGTAGCAACGCTCTGTTTAGTTCAATCCCAGTTAAAGTTGTTTAATAGCCAGACTGAGGCTTAGGGACGGAGAAAGAAGAGCAGTATAATCGGCATTAAGTGCCGTTGTTATCGGTTTAAGATCAGAAAGATCATGAATATAAAAATTTAATAGAATGGGGTCCAATTAGGAACTTTGTGGGACACCTGCATCTATCTGTCTCTCAGCAGATATGCAGTTACCAATCTTGACACAGAAAGTTCTTCCATTCAGGTATGACTGGATGGTGTGAGCCATTCCCGAGGGGAACTCATCTTTGATCATTTTAAAAAATCATCTGTCCCGATTTTATCGAATGCTTTTGCTACACCTAAAAAGGTGAACGCTACAGTCTCCTTTTTATTTAAAGATTCGGTTATTTTTTTCAACTACTCTCAGTAGTTTATGCACAGTAGATCGTTTCCGCCTAAAGCCAAATTTTACCTCTGGAATTAGACTATTTTGATCAGTGTGCTCCATGAGGCGATTTAATATTATTCTGTCAAATAATTTGCCTAAGCATGGAAGAGTGATAGATGGTAGAAGGTTTTGAGGTTTGAGCTCCTTTTATGCGCAGTTGTTGAGTTATGAAATACGTCTTGAATCGATCCTTTGCGATTTGTAATTTCAGTATCTAGATTTACGTGTTTGACTTTTCTGAATGTACCAGGAACTATTTTATTAAGAATAATACGAAATCTGTCCCAGTTTACTTTGTTGGAAGTGGGAAGGTCCCGTATTCCCTACAAATCAAATTTGAGCAACACCGGATTGTGAACTGACGACAGTTTGCTTAAAACTTGCAGATTGTAGTTAAGAAAGAAATTTTTGTGAAGAACAACGTCCAGCACCTCTGATCTAAAAAGACTGACATGAGAGAAGTAAGTCGGAGCTTGTAGTGCATTCACTATAATGTCATTTTAAACTGAGTAGCTAAATAACAATCTATCATTAGTGTTTGATAATTTGCTATGTCACCTAGTATGCTTTGAGTGTAAATCCGCAAACCACAAGAGTTGAGAAATTATATGGAAAGACAGAATCCATATCTGTGGTGCAAAGAGGAGCATTCGAGGTTTGTTCGCACTTTTTCGCAGAATATGTCAGTATTGTGGATCTTCAAGACCAACAGCTGTGCCAGAGTAGCAAGATTGCCAAGAGGAAATTCATGATGCATGAGTTGTCTTCTGATAAGAACAGCCGTTCCTCCTCCTTTGTTATGAAGTCCGTCGATCCCATGGATTACAAAATTTGGGATTTTTATCGAATCACCAAGTTTCAAAAGTGTTTCGACAATAAAGTGCAATATCAATGTTGAACTCAAACAGGAAATGCTTCCGTTCTGCGAGTCTTTCACCTCGTTGGTATTCCAATAAACAATCGAAAGTTGTCTGCCGTTTGAATTATTGGCCATGATTCGAACAGATATTATTGATATATTCAAGCACTTTGAATAGAATGGCACATTTGTCTGAATTTGTCTTCGCAGATTTAAAATAAGAGATAATTGATTTAATGAATTTAAAAAGGTTCTGTGAAACTAAAACCATCACAAAATTCAACAATTTCCTTTGCAGCTTCTAAAATTTTTAAGTCATGCCTTGCTATGATAGAAATATTTTTGTCGTAGAACCTTTGGCAACATGTTTTCCAGTTTTTTCCCTTTATTGCTACTCTAGGAACAGAGTCTTGTTGAGTAGAGGAATGCATTTTATCGAATCTGAAATTTGGAACAGAGACTGTTGGCTTAGAGTCATCATCATTTGTGGAAGGTTCAGTCTGATTTATCACAACCTTAGCATAGGATTTTACCTGTTGTACATTTTTAATTTGTTTAGAAGGTCAAGATTGTTTAATTTTTGTAGTTTTTTTTATCATTTTTTGTATTGTGTTCCTCGGGGACTAGGCTTAGGGTAGGCTTGGCATCCTTCATAATTCGCAGTATGTGAACCTCCACAGTTTACGCAGTTCGCCTCTCCATCTTTCGGATCCCTATTGAATTGAGTCGTAAGATGATGACCAGCACATTTCTCACATCTTGGCTCACTTAATAAACACAGAAAATACGTAAAATATAATCGAAAGACGTGATGCTTATTTTTATATAATTAAAACTTATTAATATTTTTTTATAATTGCAAGATATTTGGAATCACAGACATTCTACTATGAGGTGTAAACTGACAGGCAGTTCTCAGACCTCTTTGGCAAGCAGCTGCTTGAGGGAATATATTTATTAATTAAATTGGACAATTTTTCAAGTCCATGACACTCCTTCGTAACAAGATCGCATTTGGTATGTAGCACGTTACTAGTAATCAAAAGGTTGAGAAGATATGATACCTTAGAAGAACTGCTTTTATATACCTATAGATAACCTCAAAAACCAGCAAATCATAGGAAAAATATAATATGACGCAATTAATATGCACCAGCACCCGATTTATAAGTTAGCATAATAAAACAGAGTATCTTTCGTTCAGTCACAATAAGTTATGTACCAATGATATTATTACGGATATATCTTTACGATATATCTTAATTTAAAGAAAAACGGATTTTATTTGAAATGCATCAATGATACTTTCTTATATCCTACGAAAATATACGATTGTATCAACACCATGACTTCATATAATAGGCAACTTTAATTTCTTCAATCAAGATTCACTAACGTACCCTTGAAAACTTCATTCTTTATGGTAATACATCGGAGGCAGATGCTTTTGTCCACTAATTAAGATTTTTCGTAAAATAACAATTGTTTGATTTAGACTCTATAGCAAAGCAAATAAGATTATATCGGAAAGAGGTTAGAAATATTTCGTACTAATCTGCTAATCTGAATTGCAAGCACTGAATGTCGTTTAGCAAAAGGAGGGAACTTAAATATGCATAAATATGCATCAAAATTTATAAGCAATTTAATTTGGCTAATATTTCATTGAATTCCATTTATTTTTAAACTACATAATACGAAACAATTTATCCATTGCGGCGAAATTGCATTTAAATTTTTATGATTATTTTAAAATTGCTTAACAGATTTTTAGAAAAGTAACAGCTACCAGTCGAAGTTTAAAAATTTAAATTTGTTGGGCAAAAGGAGGGAAGAAAATTTTTGAAACATCCCTGAAGAAGAGAGGAAGGGTTTATTGCCTTTCCCAGAGCTTCTTCTCCTGGGTCATTTCTTTGTACCAGTAGAAGGCATCGAGAAGGAGCAATTCTCTTCAGTGTAGTGCTGCGGTCAAAATCTGCGCTTTTCCACTGAAGAGTCCCGATCCATGGATCAAAACTGTTCACAAGAACATGAAGGGTTGGAAGAAACAAAGCACATAGCGGAGTAGACAGACTGTCGACCACGACTCAAACTGTGGAAAAACAGTATGGAACACTATCACACATTGTCCGAGAATGTATAGTACACACAATTCCGCACTACCTCTGATTGGTTCAGGGCAATGCGATAAACAACGGCCGTGAGGAAAATGGCGACCATGGAAAAATATATATTAAATGCACAGTCCATTACTGCAATGGATTTGTATATATATTTTAAATATAAAGAATTTCTGAGTCACATCTACGGGACAGCACTATAATGAATCAGAGACGTACAGGATAGTGTTAAAGACTTATGTCTGTTACATACCTCTGTCGCATATGATGTTACTAATTTACAAAGAATATGAAATTTTTTGTTTTCCGATTTTCCAGCATTTGACAGCGGAAATTCGAAAACGGAGGATTTCGAAAATGCAAATGATATAGTTTTTTAATTCTTATGAAACAAGCGAAGAATTTCTTATTTGTCTTTTAAAATGAAAATGTTCACCTTTTTCACCTATTGGTGTTAAGGGGGTAAATCAGTCAGTACAAACCGATTGATCGTCTGTCTTTAGCTACAAAATTTCAAAGTTTTAGCATAAACAGATTGTTTTCAATATTCGTTTAAAGTTTTGCATTTTCAAACATTAAGCACCATTTAAAGATACATATCGAAATTATCAGAGGGTTCCAAAAATGGGAATCACAGCATTCATTACCATATTGCCAACTCAAAAGAAAAACTATTTCGTTTGATTCATAGGAAAGTTGTTCTCTCTACCCATCCCCTCTGGGAAAAGGGACAAATCGGTGGATACACGGGGAATTTCAAATCCACGCATTTTATACGATTGTTGAAGAAATCAAAGATCAGAATTTGACCTTTTTGCGCATCGTTTTGCGCATCGTTGGGTTGTTTAACCTCTGAGCGGCACTTTTTTGCACACCATGGGCTAAATGGCCAGGTCACATGGACCCAGAAGGCTCAGAGAAGGTTGGGGAAGGGGACCCACTGGAACAGCTGTTGGGAGACAGATGGTAGCCTCCCGTCAAGGCCATCCAGCGTGTTCTTTAACGTGCACAGGGTATGGCTCTCCCGCACACGGGGCCACGGCTTAACGTCCCATCCGACGGACGGCGGACTTTCCAAGCCCATCGGTGTCCCCTACTGACCGTGGGCAGGGCGGGGAATTTTGCGGAGATAAATCTCAACGCTGACCCAGCTGGGACTCGAACCTGGGAACTACAGATTACGAGCCTGGCGCGCTACCGACTGAGCCACCCCGCCCCCTTTGCACATCGTTTATTCCTCATGTGACTCGCCAGACGCCACTTTCGGAGTGATCCAAATACAAAACAAATGATAAGAAAGACATTTTGCAATCCAGGCAATAGTGTGAAAAGCAGATATTAAGATAAGTCACTGTGTTCAAATTCGTTCAATAAATAAATTTCCTAAAATGTTCCATAACCTAAACTTTCAAGGAACCTTGATGAGAAATATTTATTTATTACAATGTCAGGAGTGAAAACATATACCAACAGAATTTCAAGAAATAGAACAGACGTGAAAGTACAGTCGCTCAAAAAAGTATCCGAACACCATGATTGATTACATAATTCAGAAAAAATATCTGGCAAAGTTTTTTTTAGAAATTAGTGATCTGGCAACCTTCGTGTCACTACAGTCGCTCAAAAAAGTATCCGAACACTATGGTTGATTACAGAATTCAGAAAAAATATCTGGCAACAATTTTTTTAGAAATTAGTGATCTGCCAACCTTCGTGTCGTGACACGAAGGTTTCCAGATCACTAATTTCTGAAAAAATCAATGCCAAATATTTTTGTGTCACGTGACACGAAGGTTGCCAGATCACTAATTTCTAAAAAAATCGTTGCCAGATATTTTTTCTGAATTATGTAATCAACCATGGTGTTCGGATACTTTTTTGAGCGACTGTAGGTGGTCATATTATTTTGATACTAGATCGTGTGGGCTCTCTCACGGAAATATTGAGCGTGTGCAGTTACCGTTCACAGCAAACTGGAGCGCGTGCAGTTACTGCACACGCTCCAGTTTGCTGTAAACGGTAACTGGAGCGTGTACAGTTGCTGTACACGCTCCAGATATTTTTCCTGAATTCTGTAATCACGTGACACGAAGGTTGCCAGATCACTAATTTCTAAAAAAATCGTTGCCAGATATTTTTTCTGAATTTTGTAATCAACCATAGTGTTCGGATACTTTGTTGAGCGACTGTACTCCAATTTCTACAGAAACTGGTATGCTTCAAAACCAGCTCGGATATACCAAAAAATTGAGGGAAGGGGAGTGACGCAATAGAGCTAATAAAGTAAAAGTGGGGAAGAAGCTGAATTTCCACCGCAGTATAATATTTCCCTTTCTTTTTAATGGTCTTTAAAGTTTTTCTTGAAAAATGCGTGAAATATGCTGGGTTGTTTTGGTTGTTTTACCTCTGAGCGGCACTTTTTCGCACACCATGGGCTAAATGGCCAGGTCACATGAACCCCGAAGGCTCAGAGAAGGTTGGGGGAGGAGGACCCACTGGAACATTTGTTGGGGGACAGATGGTAGCCTGCCGTCAAGGCCATCCAGCGTGTTCTTTAACGTGCACAGGGTATGGCTCTCCCGCACACGGGGCCACGGCTTAACGTCCCATCCGACGGACGGTGGTCTTTCCAAGCCCATCGGTGTCCCCTACTGACCGTGGGCAGGGCGGGGAATTTTGCGGAGATAAATCTTAACGCTGACCAAACTGGGACTCGAACCTGGGAACTACAGATTACGAGCCTGGAGCGCTACCGACTGAGCCACCCCTGCCCCGTGAAATATGCACATTAAGGGAAGTAAAGGAAATTTTGTTGAAGTAAAGGAGTAACCAAGTGTTAGAGCATCAAAATGAATTGGTTATTATTAATGACACGGGTAAACCTACAGGAAACAGATGGTTCCCAATAACATTTTGATTAGGGGTCAAATAAATGCACTGTTTAATCGTGCCAGTCAGCAACCTTTGAGGAATGAAGAGGAGTCTTTTGAGTGGCAAGTGGATTTCTCTTTGCATTTTGATTCAAATTTTACAATCGATGAAATTGCATCAATGTTTATATTTTAGATTCATATTTCTTAAGAATCCCTGATTAATAAAGAAACGATGCATTATAGCACTAAACACAATATAATGATATCATTATAGGCATGCAATTATCCTCTTCACACGTTTCCAAAATTAGAGGCGTAAACCTGTTAAAAGAAGACGAAATTGTATCACCATAAATTAAATTGCAGATTCAAGATAAGAGGAACTTATCTACTCAGTAATGAAAGGATGAGAAATAATTTCCAACTTAATATATAATTCATTGGGGAAGACTGAATGATAACCGACGAAAAAATGGGAGAAAATGAAACTTGATGCTTCAATTGCTCTCAGATCATGTATACACTGAAAAGGAATTGATCAAATCATCGACCCATTCACGGTACTCCACTAAGTTAGAAGTATCGTTTCTCTGCAATAGAGCAAGGTTTGCTTTCATCGTTCGCACTATGTGGCTGTGTTAGTTGCTTAAACCAATGAGAAGGAATGTTGGTTGACTAAAGAGAGACTTGGACCTAGAAATAAATCGAGGGCGGTGAGCAATACACACAATCGACCAGGAAAAATAGAAAAGGGGGAAGTGGGCAAGGTACTGGATTACCAATGCAGCATAACATTTCCCACTCCGTTTTCAAGTCTTTAAAACATTTCTTGAAAAATGCATGAAATATAAATCTGATATTGTTTTGCCACTTTACCACTTACCAAGCACATTTTGAAAGGGAAAGGGGACACCTTCTCCTTACCTTTCGATCCGGTCCTGACTAAATATGTATATATTTACTCGATTAAATGAATCCTAGTTTTATAATATTTCCAAATATAAATATATTGCTACATTCTTTAATTGCTTTAGAAATATTTTTAAATGGGATGATATTCACCTTCGCTTGTGCCGTTGCTATGCTTGAAAAAGTTGCAATTACATTGCCTTAATCAAATACAACAAAATGTGCAGCAGACAGCATAGCGCTAATTAAAATGTCATTGAAAATGCCAGAGAAACATATACGGATGAAACTGCAGTCGGAAAACGATACCTCTAAGAAGCTGTTTTTGAGTAAATATGCTAAGATTTAAGTTCGTTTATCCTTTTACTTTTAACTGTGTACCAAAGTGTTTAGTGAAATTTTTTTTTCTAATCTATGCATAAAAATTCGAGTACTTATCACATAACTTATGATATACGCACTTTTCATATAAGTATGGAAATTAAGCTACTAGCAAGGACTGTCTACATAAAAACTTTTAGTTAACAAGATCATAGTCAGGTCTCACAAGATGCAAAAATACGTTTTAAATAATAATATTAAAAAAATAAAATTTAAATAAAAATAAGATAATATATCCATAAAAACAGTCTATTTAAAGTGAATCGAAATTACAAGTCTTTAAAGTGGCTAAAATGGGTGATTTTGTTAGAACTAAAATGGGCAACGGCTGAGAAATATAAGAGTAAAGGAAAAGAAAGATTTTTAATTCTTTAAACTTGAAGGGGCGGAAATGTTTACTACTCTTAAAATAAATCAGCAGAATGCCATTCTCGGGAATAATATTACGATTCTTTTTAAGATTAAAATCTAAATCACTTACGGTTATATCTGAAAAATACCCCAAGTGATCCCCAAAATTTAAAGCTTTAGGTAATTCAGCTCTTACATTTAGGGGCGAGGGTGGCGGTGGCTAAGTCGGCACACGACAGGCTCGTAATCTGCAGTTCCCAGGTTCGAATCCCAGATGGTTTCAGCTCTGAAATTTATCTCCTCGAAAATCCCCGCTCTTGCCCACGCTCAGTAAGGGAACCTATGGGTTGGAAAGGCTGCCTTCTGTTCGATGCTATATTAAGTCGCGGCCCTGTGTGCGGGTGAGCCATATACTGTGCATCTTAAAAGAACACCCTGGGTGGCCTTAAAGGGAAGCTACTATCTGTCTCCTAACAGCTTTCTAGTGGGTCCCCTTCCCCAACTTTCGCTGAACCCTCGGGGTCCTTGTAGACTGGTCATTTAGTACATTGTGTGCAAACAATTGCCGCTTCGAGGTAAACATCCCAACACTATTTCTTACGGATTGTTTTATATCCAAATGTTCGCACATCACATATTTTCTTATCGCAACATTTGAGTGAAGACATCCTTGCTGCAAGCGAACATTTACAATATTTCTGTTATGTGGCGTTAAAAGATTTATGCTTTTTCGCTAATTTTCTGTAAAGCGAGGCATTGTTTTAAATTTCTTTCTATCTTTCCGTCCATATGCATTCTTTTAAATTTTTAAGATTTTTAGAAATAAAAATTAATTTGCCGTTCGATAGGCATCGATTAAAAGTTAGGATTCGAATTTTGCCATATCCCAATAATGTAATAAATGCGCTCTAAGAGTGGAAAAAAATTGAATAATGCAAAACGTTTGAAGGAATTTTCAAGCAATTGATGTTTCAAACTTTAAGTGTGGTAGTGAAATGTGATGATGAAGAGGTTTACACTTACAACAATCCCTTTAACCCCAGGGGGGCATTGAGGTTAGACCCCTTATTCCCTTAACCAGAGAGTGAGTGGGAAATACATATCTTTTATTTGAAGGGATAAATGAAAAAAATAAAGAAAATGAATGGAGGGGTAAGTTATAACGGTTAAAAACATTACAACTATCCCTCGATTTACACGGTACTCAGTTCACACAATTTTGGCTTTGCACGGTCAAAAAATGCAACCAGTTTCGATTTACACGGTACTGACTGAGACGTACATAGAAAGGTCTCAGTCAGCACCGTGTAAATCGAAACTGGTTGCATTTTTTGACCGTGCAAAGCCAAAATTGTGTGAACTGAGTACCGTGTAAATCGAGGGATAGGTGTATTTGCATTTTACCACTCAACCATTAGTTTGAATTTCCTCTGTTAGAAGGTGCAAGAGTCTGAATGAAGTTTGTGGGTCCAAATCTTCAAGTTCCTTTAAATAATAATTAGAAGAAGCAATATACCGAATTTGGCGGTCAAAAATCTTGCAGTTTATGATATATTATTTCCTTTGTTTTGTTGGGGTCATAAAATTGTGTGTTTCAAGAGGAGGCTGACATCTGAAACTGATATTCCTAATTATTGCCTTTAGCAGAAGTTCTTATCAAAGAGAAACACAAATTGATGGAGAAACGAACCTTTTAAACTACATAAGAAATATACAGTACAAAAGATCAATAACTTCATCTTTAGGATATTTATTAATTTGATTAGCAATTCTGCATAATCATTGAAAATTGCTTTTAACGCTATGTAAAGATATATAAAATATAATGATTATCATTATTGTTAAATACAAAAATAGTCCAATACGACAATTAATCCTCAAATTAATATCATAATTCGATAATGTGGCTTGAAATTGTATTCAGAAATATATTTCTATTATTGCTTACCGCATATTTTATCTTTTATTAACATATTAAGCATATTTCATAACATGTTTAAAATTATATTTATTTTTAATTTTACTATTAGTTTTAGATTAATAAGATGTGTTAACTTCTATTTTTTGCCTACTTAACATAACTACCATCAGAAATATTGCCTTTTTTCGATCATAATTCAATAAAATCGACAGGTTCAGAAAAACTTCTGCTCGTGCAGTCATTAAACTATTCCTCCAAAAAAATTGTATTCAGAGATAATGTCCGATTACTCATTTTTCTCGTGCAATTTAGTTTTTTAATAATTGTATGTAAAATGCCCTGTTATAAATATAAGGCAGCAGTCATTAATATACGCTATGAAAGAAAGGTACAGAATTATATGAAACATATTAGAAATAAGTATTTGCATATTTAACGTACATCTCTGCGTTGAATATCTGCTGCTGTTCACCTAGAAACAGACAAATACTTTAGTTTCTCTACGATTATCTTTCGTGTCATCCAGATCATTTATTGTTTATCTTGCTTAACTGCAGTTTAAATCTAACATGGGTTCGAGCTGGTAATAAAAAGATTTTTTTTGCTGACTTCGCGCCTTTCTCACAGATCTTCTGTTTAAGATATATTAAAATGAGAGTGTTCTTCTCAGATCTCTGTAGTAAGCAGCTGAGTAATTGGTAATTTATTCCTTTTTCTTTTTTAGGTGTTTTAAATAACTGGCTGAACAATTGTTATAATTTCTGTACACTCATTTTAGTATTTTTAAATAAAAGACAGATAGTTGCTGTAGTTTGTTTATAGATATTTTCATTCAGAAAGAATGAGTAGCAGAAAAAGCTGCGAAGAAAAGGAAATTTTAGCTGTCCCCGAAAACATGCAAATTATATGAATAAATGGATTATTATTATTAGAACACATTAGCTACAAATGTAATAGAGAAAGTAATATAGAGTATTAAGTACCTCCTACCTATTATATTTATTCGATTAATAATTATGAAGTGAACTTTATTCTAAATAATCAAATCACTATTACTAAATATTGTCTTTAAACAATATGTTATTACAAAAACTATAATATTTACTGGTTCCCTGCTCACAGGAAATAAAGGATAGTAATCATAAATTTCAAAACTTCAAAACTTCTCCTTAAACATTTTCAATATATAGGAACAAAGATTTTCTTTAAATTTTAATTTGCGATTAACGGGCCTTTTAAATGATAAATTAGTCAAAACAGTTATCGTGACCGAATAAATGAAAGGTGATTTGAAGACTATTCTAAGAAGCAAAGTGATTATACAAGTATAACATATTCATGGAAACATTTAATGAATACCTGATAATATCACTGATGCATTTCGGGGTATTATTTTTTGTAAAACTTTGGACATATCGCTAAGATATATCCGCTATATACTACTTTGGGAAATGTTATCGCATTTATGTGTTTGAACGAAAGATATTTTGTTCAATTAGTTTATTGTATAAATTTAGTGGTGGTTAGAGCGAATTTTTTTTTCCTTTGTGTTTTTGTATTAGGATTGGGACTTTGAATGAATAAGTGTTTGAATTTGAATGATTTGGCTTTTGGAATATAATCTGTCTGGTCTTTCTCTTTTTAACCATATTATCGCAAAAAAATCAGTGAACACTTTGTGTTTAGTTCGTTCTTTACTGTTGTGTGAATCGTTTACAAATAATGCACGGTACAGAGGTCCACTGAGTTCTACTTCGGCCGTGTTATCTACTACGAATGCAAACAGAGTAGAATAAAGGAGTATCAGCTCAACACATGTAGTACATTAAAGAAGGTAGGTTCAAAAATGTAGATGGAAAATATGGATTCAATTTTTTTCAGTGAATTAAAACGCCTAATTTCTTTTACCATGAACAGTGTTACAACTACGCAGAAGTGTAAACAGGAATTTGAAAAAGGGAGGTTCTCTCTTATCAGACGACGATGAGTTTCACAAAGGTGAGGATGAAAGTTTAAATTTGCGCATGCTGAAAAGGGAAATTGCAGCTATTTCTGATTTACGAACATATCTATAAAATTCTGACGTAGGGGGTTTGAACCCCCAATATTACCCCCGTAGATACTTCCCTGCCAATAAGTAATTATAATTTTGCTCTTATACAATTGGTTTCGAGCTCCATATATAAATTACACTTTTATTGATTAATTGCTCTATTGTGCATGCTAACAATCTTTTCTAATTTAAAACTAAATTGTGCTTAGGAAGAGAAATGGCGATTTCCAGAAATTCATAGTATTTAATATCGGCTGAAATCTACTATGAAATTTTGTAACTAGTTCCCTGTCTAGTGTAGCGCTAGCCCTATATAGTGAAGTCGATATTGTACGTAATTTCAAAGCCAATTGGAATGTTCCTGTGCACATTTTTCTATGTTGTATTAGAAAACATGAAAATTCTGATAGAGCATCTACATATATATACCTGAAACAGATAATCAAATTTTGTCACAAACGCACGATAGTCATCAATGCATTTGGTTTGAATGCGGATATAAATGATTTCGAGTGGTTAAAAACTGACATTCAATTTAGAATATATGCTTTTTCTTCCAAAAACAAAACTGGTAAAATTTCTGAATTCAATCAGCATGTTGTAGGTAGATCTATGTATAGTACATAGGGTCGTACATATAAACTTTGCCATTGAAAATCTCAGTTTGGGTAGAACAGAAAACCTTAACTTGCAGAGATACTTTACTACGCATTACTGGTATCACTATTCTCTCTTTCCCACGCTTCAGCTGAGATATCTTAATGACTGAGAATTCTAAGCTCTCTAGTTCAAGTTTTATTTCCTCGCAGTCATCATCAGTAGATAGGTTTTTCAACACTATTTTCAGGTTTTTTTCACCCTTTAATTTGTAAGTATGAAAAAGGAGAGCTAGGCACCAATCCCCTGTGATGATGCTTTTAATACCGAAGCTCTGAAAGACCCAGTTATAGCCAAAGCTTACCATAATAGGTTACTTAGTCATTATGGCAGTCATGGTATGCTTACTACTGAAGTTGAGGAAGAATGGGATCATTTTAAACAGGCTATTTTGGACACTAACAGTACTCTTTTAGGAAAAAAGGAGCAGAAGAGACAGAATTATCTGAGTGATAAGGCACTTGAGATTATTTCGGAAAGAAAGAACTGCAGGAATGTCATTAATCAATACCCTACTAGTACTAATAGAAAACATTACAGAGAACATAATAAACGTGTAAAAGATCAGTTAGCTGCTGATAAGAATCTTTGGCTTGATGGTTTGGCTGACAAAGCCGAGGAAGCAGTTAGACAGCACAACAGCAGAGAGCTGTACCAGATAGTTAATGTTTTGTGTGGTAGAAAACGGACAGGTATACAGGGATTGAAGGATAAACAAGGTAAGGTTATAGAAGGGGAGGATTCTGTCATGACTAGGTGGGCTGAGCATTTCAGTGATATTCTAAACAATGCGGTTAGTTCTATTCCCATTGTTTGCAATAATGATAGATGCATTGGTGGCTTTAATGTTGGCCCTATAACACAATCTGAAGTTATTTTGGCTGTTTCTAAACTTAAACTTCATAAATCCCCAGGGGTAGATGAAATTACTACCGAAATGCTTAGAGCTGGAAATGATTCGGTTACCACTTCGATGACTGAAATTCTGAATATCTTTTATGATAAAAATATGGTTCCTAAGGATTTTACCAGAGCTATTGTTATCCCTATTTTCAAAAAAGGCGATCGCAGTTCTTGTGATAACTATAGGGGTATTAGCCTACTCTCTGTTCCACGTAAAGTTCTTTCCATGATTGTGCTTAATAGAATTAAGAAACTGGTTGACAGTCAATTGCGTGATGAGCAATGTGGATTCAGAAGTGGTAGGGGATGTGTGGATCAGATATTTTCACTTAGGCAGATTCTTGAGAAATGTTTAGAGTTTCAGAAACCTTTGGTTGCTAGCTTTGTTGATTTCAAAAAGGCTTTCGACTCTGTTGATCGTCATGATTTGTGGTTGATTGTGATATCATATGGTATACCAGACAAGTTAGTTAACATAATGAAAGTTCCCTATAATAACACTGAGTCGTGTGTGAGAGTTGGTAAGGCTTGTTGCAATTGGTTTAGCATTACTTCTGGTGTTCGACAAGGGTACATTTTGTCTCCTTTTCTCTTTAGCTTGGTTATTGATTATGTTATGCGAAATTCACTTCAAGGGAAAGATTTTGGTCTTCAATGGACTGGAGATATGAAAATTTCTGATTTAGATTATGCTGATGATTTAGCCCTTTTGGAAAATGATGGTGATGAACTCTTTCATTCGAGCTGTTGGTGAGACTGGTAGTAGAGTAGGTTTGGTTATAAACAGAGAGAAAACTAAAGTGATGAAAATTGGTCAGGCAGGCTGTGATTCAGTTAATCTGAATGGTTGCAGTCTTGAGCAGGTATCACAGTTTAATTATCTTGGGAGCTATGTAACAGATAATGGTGATGTGCGGTATGAGATTAACAGACGAATAGGGATTGCTGCCGGAACTTTTAATAATCTAGGGAGAGTGTGGAGAAATAGGCGTATACACCTAAAGACTAAAATTAGACTGTATAATAGTTTGGTTCTTTCTAGGGTTAGTTAGGTAGTGAAACGTGGACACTTTGTAAACAAGATAACAGGAAACTAGATGCTTTTGATTCCAGATGCTTACGCAGTATCTTGGGCATTAGGTGGTTCAACTTTGTAACTAATGATGAGGTTAGTCAAAGGAGTTTGTAACCTCCTTTAAGCAGCATATTGTGCAGAGAGAGACTCCGTTGGTTTGGCCATGTTGCCCGTATGAATAATTATAGATTGGCGAATAGGGTTATGAACAGTGTGCCTAAAGGCCTCAGAAAGAAGGGGAGACCTAGGATGCGGTGGGCAGACAATGTCAAACAGGACCTTGTTAGAATTGGTGTGCAGTGGCCAGATGCAGTAGATGTAGCTCAGGATAGACTTGCTTGGAGAACTATGATGATGATGATGATGATGATGATGATGAAACTGTTGTTTGGTTGTTTCAAATTTTTTCACAAATGCACGATTGTCATCAATGCATTTGGTTTGAATTCAGATCGAGTCTCCTGAATTCTTGACAGTGAAACTTTCTACTGCTATCCTGGTTAATTCCCGATAAATAGTTGTCCAGTTTTTTGGAGATCGGAGTATAATGGGGGGAATGTTTTCTCTCCTATTTCCATTAGCTTGTGATTGAGCAATATCTTCATTTTCGTCCATTTCGGACACATTTGGATCCAGATTTTCTTCATCTAAGACAGATAATCTGGTTTTTGAGATATAATTACTCTCAACAGAAAGCGAGAGGGATCTTTTATGTCCTTTCTTAACCTTATTAAAATCATCAGTGCCTGTAACAATTTCTTTCAGAGACTCAATTTGTATAACGTTTGAGTTATCAGCATTATTTATAAAAGTATCCATATCATTCAATGGGTTACTAGTATTGAATTCATGGGTTGAATTGCTTGCTCGTTTAGCAACGTCAGAGACATTCGCCAATCTTTGGTATTCATCAATACAAACGTGTTCATTTATCTCTTTTCAAGATAAAATTTTGTAGAATTACTTTACTTATGAGAGCATATCTCATGGGAGGAAGTCCATAGATATCTTTTATATTGGGGATATTATTTAAAATCTCATTAACATCATATAAAATTATGTTTATCTTAGCTATAAAAGTTAACATGGGAGCTTTCTTGGTGGTCCGATATGGCTTCTATTATAATCGAGGCTTCCCGGTGGTACAATTCAAGAGAAACATTGACTCTGAAAAATTAAATGAAAGATATGAAATCTCCAATATCTTTCATCTTTCATTCAAGAGTAAAAGAACCGAATATTTAAACCTCCCTTTCACAATACATGAATTAGAAAGAGCAATTAAAGAAACTAAAAACAAAAACTGCCTCAGGACTTGATGAAATTAGCAATAAGATGATGAAAAAATTTACCAGAAGAATGGCTAAACAAAATTTTAAAAGTTTTCAACGAATTTTCGACATCAGGCAAATATCTTTCACAATGGTCAGAAAACCATACGTTTTTTATACGTAAACAAGGCAAAAACTATGAAGAATTAAAATCACAAGGAACAATATGTCTTAGTTCAAATTTGTTGAAACTATTACAAAGATTAATTTATGGAAGACGTCATTGGCACATTGAAAAAAATAAAATTTTGAGTGAGAATTTCTATGGCTACAGATATGAAAAATCCACCAAAGATTTACTTATGAATCTTATCTTTGACATTGAGGGCTCTTTTAAAACAAAATCATTTTAGTAGCTTTAATCATTGATATTGAAAATGCATTTGATAGAATATGCCATAGTGCATTACTCTATAAAATTAAAAAAATGAAAATTTCAAGTATTTTATATAAATTTCTATACAATATTACCTTAAACAAAAAATTTAGAGTCAAAATTCGAACAACACTATCAAAAGAATATAATTTTAAATCTGTATTAAATCAAGGAGACATTCTTTCACCATGTTTATTAAACATGTATTTGCATCACATACAAGAGATTTTTCCATAGTATATCAACTATGCTGATGATATAATTTTTTCCTGTTACCCAATGGCATAAACATATTACAAAACACACTCCAAAATAAAATGAACTCACTTTTTGCCTATTGTCAAAAACGCAATTTAGAAATCTCAAAGGAAAAAACTTCAATAATCCCATTCCACTTACATAAAAGAATCTCACAGGATTTTTCTATTAAGCTTGATAATCACCCAATTAAAATTGTAAACAAGATTAAGTATCTAGGAATTATTTTGTACTCAAAATTATCATGGAACCCTTAAATAGAAAGAGCAGAAGACAATGCTAATAAACTATTAAATTTTTTGAAATATCTTGGCAAAGCTAAATGGGGTTGTTCTGTAAAAAATTTAATAATAATCTTTAAAAACCTAATAAATCCAAAATTTCTTTATGGAATTGAATTATATAATAATTTAACTACATATAAAATAAAAACTCTAGAAAGCTTACAAACTAAAATAATTAGATTCTGTCTTGGATTACCTCCTGGCAGAAAATCTTTAGACCTATATGCCGAAACAGTCATTCCCCCAATTGTTATAAAAAAATTCATGTTTTCAAACCTACTCTTCAGAATTTTTTCCAAAAAATAAAACACATCAAATAATAAATAAAATATTAAATGATTACAATGATAACACTATCAAAAATTTTAATAATAAAAATGATCAAAAATTTTAATAATAATAATAATAAAAATGTTACAACAATCATTAAGTGAACAATATCTCCCAATTTTTCCTTGTTGGATAACATGATTCCCTATTTTACATTTAAACATTCCAGGGATCATAAAAAAATACTTTAGATAAATCTCTTATAAAAATTATTACCGAAAAATATATTGACTCAAATTTTAGCAATACACTATAAATCACAGATGGATCAGTTAACGAACACAATGAAATCTCCTTGGGTGCTTTCTTATGCCCTTCACAAAAATATTCATATAAATTCAAATCTGATAAGCCAACCGCCATAATAATTGCATAACTACAACTATCATCCTAGTACTCAATTGGGCTATAAAATTTAATAATTCAGAAATTTTTATCTTCTCAGACTGCAAATCAGCTATTCAACTTCTACATCAAGACTATACGAAAACTAAATTCCCCATTTTTACAAATGATATCTCTATTTTAACATTTGAACATATTAAAAAAACATAACCTTATACACATAGAATGGGTCCCATCATATGTAGGAATTAAATTCAATGAAAAAGTAGATATTTTGGCAAAAGAGGCTTTAAATTTAATAACACAATTTCAACCTCCTTCTTCATTCCAATCACAAAAAAACTAAATGCAAAAAATCATTTCAGCAAACTGAAAACTACTTTCAAGAAGAAGCATATAATACAAACAGATTTAATATTTCAAATAATATACAAACATTCAATGACTTTAACTTTTCAAAAAAGACATTTCTTATCATAAAGACAAAAATTAATTATGCCTGCACAAATACATTACACAAATACCTTAAGGACCGAATCTAGAAAAGAATCGAGGTAAAGTGGGTGGGAAACAAATAAAACTCAATCGATCTCATATTTCAATGCAATATAACATCTTTCCCTCCGTTTTACAGGTTTAAACAGAATGAAGCATAAGTTTATTATTCAATAGCATGAAATATAAATAACTTCAATAGTTTTTTGTCCCTATTACCCTTACTAACATTCTGAAAGAGGGTTAGGACTCCCTAGATCCGGCACTGCATTGGTTATAGTTTTATACTCAATCCATATTTTGCGAAAAAGATGCTGTGTAGCTTTCATTTGATATGTAATTTGTTGACTAACCCTAAGTGGGGTTAAAAAACTGTATGTAAAAACAAAAGTGAATGCAAATCCAAAGCGGAATGGTAGAGTTTTGAAAAAAAAAATCGATTTTATTTAGCAATAATTGTCGAAATAGTCTGCTAATTTAATCAAAGGGTTTCAATCACTATTACTACAAATACAACATATATAAATCTTGAAATGTTGAATAAGAATTTCTTTTTCGTGCATGAAACAATTACGATGATTTTATTGAGCAGTATTCGTATAAAACATTCGGATATATTGAAAATGACGTGCAGCACACAGCTTTCTGAGTAGAAACAACATGGCTACCGCCGTTCTCCGCGTCTACACTAGCGACCACTGCTAAGAGATAGTAAGGGCGCCTCCTCTTCTTCCTCTTTGCAATAATCACAGAACCAAGAACCAACCCCTATTCATCTCTTGCCACACAACTCCAGTATCTGCCACATAGCTCCCAAGATACGTTCAATTAAACCTTGTCAGGAAATTGGCGGGCTGGGTGGTCGTTAAATTACCAACAGACTGTAAGATATTTACACGACCACCCAGCATATTTATTATTCACCTAACTATAACATTTACGGCTTCCCTAATAGTCAACCTCCATTAAGGCCTCACACCTGACCCTGCTCCACGGCAGGTTACCTCGCCTACCGCACGCAAATCCTGGTTTAAAAACTCTGGCCACGGCTGGGATATCCTCCAAGTCGAATTGGGATCGATGTCGGAGTATGAAATCCGACCTGCAGCACACTATATATTGCATTGGCCCGAGTACACAATCCCTAGCGGTTTGGGGATTGTGTACTCGAGACATATCTGTAAATCAGAAGGACCCATAAACAAAGTATTTTCTTTGCTTCTTGTCTTGGTGTGGTCACGTGATCCTTTTCCACATTACAGGACCAATAATGGGAAGTATGCAGATCTCGGTGCCTGTCAATGAACGATTGATGACCCTTGAGTACCCTCACATTCGGTCCTAAAGCTCTTCGACCTTCGAGTCGGGTGGGCGGAACAGACTCGCTTCATCTGATCTTTACAGAAGGCATTAAAACAAAAAAATTTCCAGTTCAGAATAAATGTAGCTATCAAAAGAATTTTATCCGGAAAATTTTTTAGTCATTCAAATTTATCTGTACTTCCAAATGCCAAAATCTTACATTTCCAGAGTACAAATCAGAAAAAAAAATCAAACGTAATTTATAGACCTAAAGAATAAAATTATGGTATATAATAATTTTTTCCTTTCTGAAGCTTGTTATGGTAGTGAAATTGAATTATTTCCATGCAAGATAACAGGAAACGTGACGTCTCTGATTCTGTAGGGGCGGGGGTGGCTCAGTCGGTAGCGCGCCAGGCTCGTAATCTGTAGTTCCCAGGTTCGAGTCCCAGCTGGGTCAGCGTTGAGATTTATCTCCGCAAAATTCCCCGCGCTGCCCACAGTCAATAGGGGACACTGATGGGCTTGGAAAGGCCGCCGTCCGTCGGATGGAACGTTAAGCCGTGGCCCCGTGTGCGGGAGAGACATACCCTGTGCACGTTAAAGAACACGCTGGATGGCCTTGACGGGAGACTACCATCTGTCTCCCAACAGCTGTTCCAGTGGGTCCCCTCCCCAAACCTTCTCTGAGCCTTCGGGGTCCATGTGACCTGGCCATTTAGCCCATGGTGTGCAAAAAAGTGCCGCTCAGACGTAAAACAACCCAACCCAACAACTTGGAAAGGCCGCCGTCCGTCGGAAGGGACGTTAAGCCGTGGTCCCGTGTGAGGGAGAGCCATACCCTGTGCACATTAAAGAACACGCGAGATTGTCTTGATGGGAGACTGCCATCTGTTTCTCAACAGCTGTTCCAGTGGGTCCCCTCCCGCAACCTTCTCTGAGTTTTCGGGGTCCATGTGACCTGGCCATTTAGCCCATGGTGTGCAAAAAAGTGCCGTTCAGAGATAAAACAACCCAACAACTGATTCTGTATGTGTACTAAATACCTTGGGCACTAAATGTATTTGGTTTGCAAGTAATGATGAAGTTTAGATGAAGGAGTAGGCAACCACCTTTGAGTAGAAGCCTCGTGTGCGGAGATAGATTACTTCAGAGTGGCTATGTTGCCTCTATGCATTACCACAGAAGGGTGAATGGGGTTATAAAAAATCGTCCCTAAAGGCTTCAGAAAGGAAAGGGGAGACATATGTAGGATGAACTGCCAAACAACACCCAATGAGAATCGGCCAAATGCAACATTCATAACAGAATAGAGCTTTGTTTGGAGGCTGAATCATGTATTCTGGATGGACATCCTTAGTTCGTGGCTGCTTGGAGATTGTGTACTTGGGCCATAACTGATTCAGAGAATTAATCACTCGACCAAGATCACATGACGACTAACATAAAACTGGATAATTTCATATCCAACAGATAATGGTGTTTGCATTGCCGCAGCCCTAGACCAACATTGAAGACCCCTGCTGCGGATATATACTACTCAGTTAGTACAATAGCCAGCAATTGACTACCCTAGGTATCAAGTGTTTGCCTCAGGACCTCCTGTACGTCTAGTGTTATGAAGTGGCTTGCATTGGATTATTCAAGAAATGTGGTGAGTTGAAGTCAGCAATTCCTACAGGTAATTGCAATCTTTCATGAATGATAAATGCTCTCTCTACAACACATTTAATCGGTTCTGGGAGAGACACTGCTATTCCTTGATTTTTCATTAGTATATGTAATTAGAGACTGCACATCTTTGGCATTGTTTACAAAATGACATGCATTCTGTTTAATGAATAAACCTATACCAAGTTATGAGGAACATTTGAAAGAGTATGCGATTTTGGATGACGCAATTACAGTCTATCCAAATGAAAAAGCAATTTCTGCTCTTATTCTAGATGAACACCTGGAAGTTAATAACATGTTCATGAAGCATCGTTTTGTGGAAAAGCGATTGCAGATCATGTTTGTAAAAGAGATTGTAATTGTAAATTAAATGTCTCTATTGCAGATGCTGCATCCAGTAAACTAATGGATACGGATTTTTCACCTATTAAAAAAGGCGAGTAAAGGCCACTCTTTTCTCTTCTCCTTTAGTATGTACTATTGAAACCAAAATTAGATTTCTTCCCTAACGGATTACCAAGAAAATGGAACTGATGAAAATGAGTTGCCCCCTGAGGTACACATATCAGATTCCACATAAAATCTCCAAAAAGAGTAGAATTCTACTTATCATCATCCGTAATAACGCTGGATGGTTGAAACTCCACAGGGAATAAATTACCCTGGCTGAAGGGGATTTTGCTGCGAAAATTACTGGAGATACAATTAGAATTCAAACAAAATGTATTACAGACTATCGTAATTTTGTTAAAAGATTTCATGCAGAAAAATTCTCTTTCCACAATTATCATCCTAACAAGGACTATTATGGGATTAGAAGAAATTAAGTATGAATTATAGTCTTGGCTTACCAGTGTTCAATGTTCAACAGCTTCGGAAAACCACTAACGAGGCCCCTCTTCTCATCTTCTTCTTAGAACACATCAGGGACACTGCAGGGAAGAAAATGTTTAATATATGTGACCTCTTTCACTTAAAGGTCCAAATGGAAACATAAAAAGAGACCTGGCCGAAATCAGTGCCATAAGTGTCAGAGATTTGGACATCCCAAGCGAGCTTTAGTAATACTAATCGCTGCGTGAAATGCGCAGGGTGCACTCACTGCTTCATGCTCGAGGGCAATTGATGACTGTTCTCGCACATGCGCAAATTGGGGTAGAAGTCATACCGCAAATTGTAAAGATTGTAAACTTTACCCGAAACTCAAAACGCAGCGCTATAGTGATGGACAATGTTATTGCACAGGGAGAAATAAAAAATGCTATAAATGGGAGGCGGGGGTGGCTCAGTCGGTAGCGCGCCAAGCTCGTAATCTGTAGTTCTCAGGTTCGAGTCCCAGCTGGGTCAGTGTTGAGATTTATCTCCGCAAAATTCCCCGCCCTGCCCACGGTCAGTAGCGGACACTGATGGGCTTGGAAAGGCCGCCGTCCGTCGGATGGGACGTTAAGCAGTGGCCCCGTGTGCGGGAGAGCCATACCCTGTGCACGTTAAAGAACACGCTGAATGGCCTTGACGGGAGGCTACCATCTGTCTCCCAACAGCTGTTCCAGTGGGTCCCCTCCTCCAACCTTCTCTGAGCCTTCGGGGTCCATGTGACCTGGCCATTTAGCCCATGGTGTGCAAAAAAGTGCCGCTCAGAGGTAAAACAACCCAAAAACAAGCTATAAATGGTAAACCAAATGAGGTGATTCTGGGAAGGACGTATGCACAGGACAGACAACAATAAAGAGATTCATTCAATTTCTCATGCTACAAAGCAAGAGGATAAATACTAAAATCTTTATTTCCTGTCAGATATTCGAGATCTTTTTTGATTCCTTCAAAAGATTTTATTCGACACTATGTTTCTAAATTCAAAAAAGATTATTTTTGAATTTAAGAAAACTAAAACTCCATTTGATAAAATTGATATAGGGTTGAAAGTTTTACAGTCCCTTAATGGAATTTTTAATAATATGAATATTACATCCTATCAAAAGAGTAATATTGAAATATTTTTCTGGAACTCAAATGGTGTAAAAAATTATCTTTCCGAGTTTAAAAATTTCTGAGTAGAATTTAATATTGATGTAGCTCTCATGAATAAGACACATCTTTATAACTACGATAAGATCAGGATTGCAAATTATGCTCGTTTCAGAAGATACAGAATGCAAAATTGAAAAAGGGGCATACCTATCTTTATTACCAGACGAATAGGGATTACTGCTGGGACTTTTAAGATTCTATGGCGAGTGTGGAGAAATAGGCGTATATACCTAAAGACTAAAATTAGACTGTATAGTAATTTGGTTCTTTCTAGGATTAGTTATGATAGCGAAACGTGGACGCTTTGTAAAAAAGATGGCAGGAAACTTGATGCTCTTGATCCTAGATGCTTGCGCAGTATCTTTGGCGTTAGGTGGTTCAAATTTGTAAGTAATGATGAGTCGGCAACCTCCTATGAGTAGCATATTGTGCAGAGAGATACTTCGTTTGTTTAGTCATGTTGCCCGCATTGATAATAATAGATTAGCGAATAGGTTTTGAAGAGTGTGCCTAAATGTCTCAGAAAGAGGGGGAGACCTAAGATGCAGTAGGCAGACAATGTGAAACAGGACCTTGTTAGAATTGGTGTGCAATGGCCAGATGTAGCAGGTGTAGCTCAAGGCAGATATGGTTTGAGAACTAAATTGCTCAATCTGGTTAGACCTCCGTAGCCCATGGCTGCTTGAGGATGATGATGATATTGGGGAACAAACAAAAATTTGTAAATTTATTGGATGTGGCAAACAAAAATGTTGGCGAAACGTTTTGACTCAGTACGGCTACCTTAAAAAAAGATCGTAGGCATGGGGCAAAGACCTGTTCCCCTACTAATAAAGGATGATGCCATCGTCACAGGAAGATTCCTCTATGTAGAATTTGACGATGCCCATAGAAGCAAGAGTTCAAGTGCTTGCGAAGACCTCTGCTCAGGATTATCCACCAGCTGATAAAACATATCCTGCGAATCTGTTCACTTGTGGTTATCAACCCACAAACAGAAAACACAGCAGAAGATTTTACCTTCACAGAATCCCACCGGTGCAGCAAATTCAGGATTCATAATCAAGCTCAGAGCCTTATTTCAATTCTGGTCAATTATATATGGTCAGCACCACATATAATTCTGTCTGGTCAATTTATATGGTCAGCACCACGACCCTGTCAAGGCATTGACCCTGTACTGTTGGCCACTCCTCAGCAGGGTAGAAAAAAAGAATAAAAGTAGCCGTAGTTGTCCAGATCAGTATGCCACATTAATCTGGCAGCCTCCACTTCCGTTCACTTCCACAAGAGAGTATCTCTTTTGAAAGGTACTAACGGCCTACACCACGAGAATGCGGGGTCGGACTTAGGTGCTAGGCCTGGCCTGTTCTATGCATCATCACAGGGAATTGGTGCATTGCTATCTTTCCAGTGACTACCTAGTACCATTTACAGATCATAGTCGAATTACTTTGCAAATTGCTGCGGTGTGCGCGCTCCCAATTAGGAATTAGGAATCAATATCTGTTGCTGCTCATCAGCCAATAATGTGTTAACATTATTTGCTGCACGGTCTAAAAAAGAATAAAATCCCTACGCTACTTTTATTCTTTTTTTCTACCCTGCTGAGGAGTGGCCAACAGTACAGGGTCAATGCCTTGACAGGGTCGTGGTGCTGACCATATAAACTGACCAGACAGAATTATATGTGGTGCTGACCATATATAATTGACCAGAATTGAATAAGGCTCTGAGCTTGATTATGAATCCTGAATTTGCTGCACCGGTGGGATTCTGTGAAGGTAAAATCTTCTGCTGTGTTTTCTGTTTGTGGGTTGATAACCACAAGTGAACAGATTCGCAGGATATGTTTTATCAGCTGGTGGATAATCCTGAGCAGAGGTCTTCGCAAGCACTTGAACTCTTGCTTCTATGGGCATCGTCAAATTCTACATAGAGGAATCTTCCTGTGACGAAGGCATATTCCTTTATTAGTAGGGGAACAGGTCTTTGCCCCATGCCTACGATCTTTTTTTAAGGTAGCCGTACTGAGTCAAAACGTTTCGCCAACATTATTTGCTGCAGGGTGAGTTTATTTTATTGAATTTAAATTTAGGTACCTATTATGGATACATGCTAGATCTTTGGCTCTTTTGATTTCAAGAAGTGTTTGCCTGAAGCGAGGGTTAATTAATAATAAATCTATGTATCTATAACTTTACTGGTAGTTTAATTTAGAGTGTATTACGTCAAAAGCAAGACTGAAATTTAGCTCCGTGACTTGTAAAATGGCAGAAAAATATAATTTTTACATTGCAATCTTCAGAAGATTCTTTCAATATTTAAAATGGTAGAAAATTTATAGAATATTAATTGCAACATGCCATTGGCCAATTTTACTTGCAAATGATGAAAACTAAATGGATTATTACAGAAACTTCTAACTCATGCTTTATTGCATAATCTATTTTGATCTACTAGGTATTTTTTGTTAAGAATTTTTTACTACTGCGAATGAACAGATCTAACAGGATGAGATGGAATGGGTTGTATTGTTTTACTATTTAAATGTTGCCGCACTCTTTTGCACATAATGGGCTAAATAACCAGGTCACAAGAACTCCGAGAACTCAGAGAAGGTTGGGGGAAGGGGATCCATTGGCAACTGTTAGAGGACAAATGGTAGCCTCGTATCAATGCCATCCACTGTGTTCTTTAGTATGCTCATGGTATGACTCTCCAACGTCCCATTCCATTGGTGTCCCCTACTCATCAAGCGCAGAGTAGGGGTTTCGCGGTGATAAATCTGAACGATGGCACAGTTGGGACTCGGCTGGGTTGGGTTGGGTTGTTTTACCTCTGAGCGGCACTTTTTTGCACACCATGGGCTAAATGGCCAGGTCACATGGACCCGAAAGCTCAGAGAAGGTTGGGGGGAGGGGACCCACTGGAACAGCTAAAGGGAGACAGATGGTAGCCTCCCGTCAAGGCCATCCAGCGTGTTCTTTAACGTGCACAGGGTATGGCTCTCCCGCACACGGGGCCACGGCTTAACGTCCCATCCGATGGACGGCGGCCTTTCCAAGCCCATCGGTGTCCCCTACTGACCGTGGGCGGGGAATTTTGCGGAGATAAATCTCAACCCTGACCCAGCTGAGTAATGTTTTATTTTCTGCTAAATAATAATTTTTTTAATGTCAGTTTTATATTTTAGTAATTAAATTTTAATTCTCAAAGTATAGCTAAAGGTTAGCCATTTTAAACATATAATATTCAAATTTAAACTGCATGAAATATTTATTGAAATACTTGTAATTCCTTTTATATTTTCATATAATTTATTTCTAACCATGTTAATGTAGTGTAGTTGTTTGGAGCTGTGAGTGCCTATTCAGTTTGTGGTCCTTTTACTGGGATGATTTAATTTTCTGGAGAAGATCTTCCACAAAACAAAGTCCTATTTGAATTATTGCGAAACATATATTGTACGAATTCGGTAAATTTTCGGTAGTTAAGAGAAACACTTATCATATACTACAAATATGTAGCTAAGGTAGGTAAAAGATGTCATCTCAGATACTACATCTCTGTAGGAATTTCTAGTTTCAGAATGCGCATTGGCGATCCCCACATGATATATTACAGAGGTTGGATACCGTGAACGAGTTGCGGCCAGTTATTAAGTACTTTCCTCCGCTTAAGTTCCTTAAAAGGTTGGAGATCAGATCACGGAGTTAGCCATTCAACAAAAGAATAAAGCACTTTGATGTTGGAGCTATTAACAGTTTTATTACAGATATTTACACATAGCTAGACTAGCTATAATTATGCCTGCTGCATCACTGTACCTTTCATTATGCAAGGGGAGGTCTCTTACCGAATGGAATTTCAAAGGAATTTTTTCTCTCCTTGAATTCCAAAGGAGAAATTAATCCGAATAGGTAATTTAGGTCAACTCAAGGGCAATCTCCACCGCTCAATGTATTTCTACCTAGGTTCGGCAGAACTCATCCAACGTTGACAAATCTTGTCACGCGTCCGCACTGTCCAACAGTTAAGTATTCTCCCACGCAGCCTTCTAGCTTCCAACTCACCCCCCTCAGGGTTTCAAGGATGAGGGGCCCGTCCTGAGCTGCAAGAGCAGCTGGGCAGTGGGAACCGAGGTCACCTCCTTGAGACCATTGAGAAATTACATAAAAAACAAATACCTACTATTTACACAATTACAATGAGGGAAGC
The DNA here is from genome assembly GCA_038380435.1 of Ryuthela nishihirai. Classification (NCBI taxonomy): domain Eukaryota; kingdom Metazoa; phylum Arthropoda; class Arachnida; order Araneae; family Heptathelidae; genus Ryuthela; species Ryuthela nishihirai. The sequence continues at coordinate 56,466,996 of JAWZYU010000017.1, forward strand.
GAGGTCCTGGCCTCACAATCTCTATAAAATGAATAATCTTTTTTCCCACCACTACTTCCATTTATGTGGATTTCAATTTCAAGTGATTCATATTGATCTTGCTTGCAATAAACTGACAGCAATCATTATTTTTATGAAAATTAACAATAGTTTTATATATAAAAAATTATTGCGGGGGAATTCAATATGAAGTCTTCATCTGTCTTCACGAGAGGGCAGACGTAACGAACAGCTCCATCGCAGGCCTTTGTTAGGCAGATTTCTTTGCTGCAGTTAGTTTATTTCTTTGCAAAATCTCGGCTTCACATGACGAATATTTCTGTGAGATCTTTTTTTTATCTTCTGTGAAAAGGGCCATCTAGATATAAGGGGTCAGAGCAGCTGTGGAGTAAAATGAAAGATTGGGTTGTTTTACCTCTGAGCGGCACTTTTTGGCACACCATGGGCTAAATGGCCAGGTCACATGGACCCCGAAGGCTCAGAGAAGGTTGGGGAAGGGGACCCACTGGAACAGCTGTTGGGAGACAGATGGTAGCCTCCCGTCAAGGCCATCCAGCGTGTTCTTTAACGTGTTTCCAAGTCCATCGGTGTCCCCTACTGACCGTGGGCAGGGCGGGGGAGTTTCGCGGAGATAAATCTCAACGCTGACCCAGCTGGGACTCGAACCTGGGAACTACAGATTACGAGCCTGGCGCGCTACCGACTGAGCCACTCCCGCCCATAAAATGAGAGAGATAAAGAAGGGAAATTATAGGTGCAAATTTCTCTAAATATATAATTAACAAGAACAAAGTAAAGCACATTTCTTATGATTTTATTAAGATACGTATCGAGTACTTAAATAATTAGTAATTTCATAATATCAATAAATATCAATTTAATTTTAAGAGAATAAATCCAAATTAGGAACTTTTATGTCAGGCGTATCCAACCCGCGGCCCTGGACAGCTAGTAATGCAACCACAAAATCGTAAAGATTACGTATTTACGACATAAGCTTTCAACATGATAATGTGATTTTCAGCGAGCTTTTGATATTCCTCTAGTTTTATGTTGCGTTTTTTTTAATTTTATAATAAAAAACATAAGAAAATAAATGAAGTTTTATTATTCATATACATTAACTGTATTATATATTTTATATGTGGCCCCAAAACAATTCATCTTCACTCAATGTGGCCCAGGGAAGTCAAAAGGTTGGACACGCCTGCTCTATGTGAAAAAAATTGTTATTTAATGCTGGTGAAATACGCGAATCCAGTTTTTGCAAATGGGCCCAGTGTGACCAATATATCGTTAAATACATATCATTTACATAGTGTACATATTATGTTGAAAATATTTCCAATTGTTCTAAATCGTCATTTCCGATTTTCAGATAGATTTTTCATCTGCCAGTTCTTGCACCATTGTTCAAAGCTTCTAAACAGACAAAATACATTCTTATTCATAAAAGATACATTGCATCATAATTACGAACTTTAACCATAAACTCTATTTTGATTAAAAATAATTTAAAATTCTCTATGGTTAAGCAATAAAATTTTTAAAGTTTATCCTTCAAACTATTTGCATGTTGAAGGAAACTTTCAAGTATGAAGGATAAATTTAAAAAAAATTATTGCTCAATAACAGGATTTTTTGAGTTATTTTTAATTAATTTCTGAGATTGGGTTGGGTTGTTTTACCTCTGAGCGGCACTTTTTTGCACACCATGGGCTAAATGGCCAGGTCACATGGACCCCGAAGGCTCAGAGAAGGTTGGGGAAGGGGACCCACTGGAACAGCTGTTGGGAGACAGATGGTAACCTCCCGTCAAGGCCATCCAGCGTGTTCTTTAACGTGCACAGGGTATGGCTCTCCCGCACACGGGGCACACGATCCCATCCGACGGACGGCGGACTTTTCAAGTCCATCGGTGTCCCCTACTGACCGTGGGCAGGGCGGGGAATTTTGCGGAGATAAATCTCAACGCTGACCCAGCTGGGACTCGAACGCGGGAACTACAGATTACGAGCCTGGCGCGCTACCGACTGAGCCACCCCCGCCCCTAATTTCTGAGAAAGAAAGTCCTTTTAATTGCCTATTTTGATGCTATAAGAAATCAAAATCCCTTAAAACTGATTGTTACCTAACGCTGAGGTGAATGGTGTTCCAGCAAAACGTTCCATGACAACACGTAAGAGGGAGAATGAAAGAGAATTTTAAATTCGAACTAAAAAGAGCGTTATCTAATTTATGGACAATCCCTTTACTTTAAAACACAGAATGAAACAGTGAACTTCTAATACTCCAAGATTTCAAAAGGGTGATTTAGTGCTTAATTTAAACTAAATAATACCGTTATTTATTTTCTAAATCCATTAAAACATAACAAACAGTGTCGATGATATAAATGGTTAACGGCGAATTTCCTCGTTAAGGTAATATCTAATTGTTGTTTAAATACTTAATGTATCCATTCGATACTTAATGTGCTAGAACCTTATAGGAAAGAGTCTGAATCACAGAGCAATAATTGAACAAAACTCTCTACTTTTGGATGTTAAATGATACTTAAAGGTTACATGTTGTGATTCTGTGCACGACCTAAAATTGTTACAATTCATGTAGCTTAAAACGAATATGAAATAGAAAAATTTATTAATTTTTGATCATATAAAGATGTTAAAGAATAATCTAAAATTAATTGCTACCTTTTTAAACACAAACAGACTGTAATAACAGTTTTAAATTCTAATACACGATCAATGGAGATAATAATAGACATATCCTCATGTCAATGGAGAAGCAAATTCATAACTGGTTAAATAAATTTTTTGGAGACATAAGACTGAAAATAAATATATGACGTCAATTAAACTCTAATATTTTCGATTTTTACTCGTTTTCAGAGAAAACGAGATAATAGTTTTACTTTGTTGTCTGTCTGTATGTCTGTCTCTGTCCGTCTGTAGACATCGGCTTTTTGTTTACAGTGATAAATTAAGAATTGTTTGTGTTGGATAGGTATTGAAGAAATATTACGATATGCACTTTTCGAATCTCTCTAAATCTATATTTAGGCCCTCTAGCGGTGGAAATAGATGAAAATTAAAAAAATCCAAGCGAATATTGCAAATGATGTATTTATGCTAGAAATGTGACTTTTGGTGGTGGAATATGAAGGTCACATGGTTTCTACTGACCACAATGAGTTGACCTCCCGTAGAACCAGAGGGGTGGGAAAACACATCATTTTAGTTTTAGCAGATAATTGTTTCTATTTAGAGATAAATTAAATAATCTTTTTAGGGTTAGATAGGAATTGATAAAATATTATGATTCTCACTTTCGGAATCTTTCGAACTCTAAAATTGCGCCCTCTAACGATGAAAAAGTTTGAAAATTCCAAAATTTCCGAGGAATATTGCAACGATGCATTAATGATAGATTTTGTTGGTGGAATGCGAACGTCATGAAGTTTCCTTGGAAACAATAAAAATGATTAATTAGAAAAATATATTTTACTTTGATTGGTACTAATGATATATTATAATTCGCATTTACCAAATGCTTTGTAGTTTAAATATATACATATCTTTATATAACACTGAAATGATAAAACTGAAGAACTAATAGCATTTTACAAATATTATATATAGAATAGAAATTTGAAAAATTGTATGTCTGTTGGGGGAGGGGAGAAATTCAAGTTTTCAGATTTAAGAATTAAAAAGAACGAATACTTTTATATTGTATAATTAATAATCAAATACTATTTGCATTTGCTCCATCATCTGCTTGCTCAATTTAAAACTTTTAAAGAATGAAACAGTAGGTAAAAGGAAAACTTCTTTCACTTTGAAAACGAGATTCTCATATGCCCCAGAGGTGATATGCGTCCCTCTAATTAACAATATTAATTCAGAACTGAGAGATTTTTTTTTTACCTCAGAATTTACCTCAGAAATTAATGGAAACTTTAAAAGAAGTGTTATTTCAAACCATTTTAATAAAATATGTGTATGATTTAGAATTTTCTCTTTCAATAATAATTTAGAACTTCTTTCAATAATTGTCAATTTTACACAAGTTTCTTAGGCCTGGTTTTGATGCTGTCAAATATTCGCACCTTTCGAGATTTAGATAGATTTGAATGACATTTAAATTTATTTAGTCCTATTTTCTTATAAAACGCTTATTGCAGAAATTACAGATCTTGGAATGTTGCTTTCTATTCCCTTGACATGGGAATGTTTCAATTTTTTATGTCCTGTATATGTATATAGTAAGCCAAGTTAGTTTACCTGCTCTTTAAACAAGAATACCACCAAACAACCTATAAGATCCCATTTGGATCATGGAAGAAGATTAATATGTAGCTTCTTTCGATATGTTGGCATCTCACTTTGATTGGATTTCAACCAAAGGTTATCAGTTAGATAACTTAGTGAAAAATCTCTTTGGACTTTTCAAACATTTAATTACTTTGCTTCTATTTTAGATTTCACAACTGAAAAGGAAATGGAAAGCGCTGTTGAAAATATTAATTCTCAAGAACTCGTGAGATATAAATATGAAAATCATATTAAGATTTTTTATTATGGTATTATGGGGAAATGTTTTAAAGCATATATCACTTGTGGGAACAAGATGATTTCGTTCAAGTTTCACCTCTTGTTTACATCGATCTGCGCTTGAGAAATGCCACTTACACTTTCAAAAGAAATTTTTATGAAAAACGTGATTTCTACATTTATGCAATACGCCAAAGCTGATGCGGAGAATTAATAATTCAACCGGGAAGTGAAAACGACTTTCCAAAACTTGGAAATTCTTTTTATCACCCACTTTTGATATTTTATTTAATGCTAGTTGTGTAGCATTATCCCAGTTCTCTACAAACTGACTACCACGAATCATTTATGAAAATGTTCCATATAAAATAATGAAATAAACTTCGTTTAACTATATGTATATAACAATAAACATGTGATACTATTTATTTATTCGTTTAGTTTAGGTTACAGAATTACCTGATAGTTGAAAATAAATTAATAGATAGTAGAAAAATAATCATTCGTCAACCTGTGATGGTTGATTGGCATCATTGAAAAATTGGCAAAATTTTCATTTCCAATCTATGGATGTGATTTGAAATTAGTCTTGAAATATACCATGAAGTGATGTAGATTCGGCAGCTCTGGTTTAGTGTAGAGTTTGTCTATTTATCATCACAACAGTGTAAATGACCAAATAGCAAAATATTACGAAAAAGGTTTTTTTTTAAATGAATTATTGAAAAACTGATTTTGCTTGAATTTTCCTTTTAATGCAGTACAAAAGTATATAGGCATTTCGCACTTTGGGTGCTTTTCGTATTCGTTTTTAGTGCTTAAGAGGCAAAACTATTACAAAGTGTCTCAGAAGATTAAACTCCAGTGGCCGAGGGGGTAGCGTGCTTGACTACTGCTCCAAGGGACCTGGGTTTGAGCTTCGATAAGGAATAGATATTTGTGTTGTTTTTCTGCTCAGAAAACAACTTCATCCTCATAGACCTGCTTTGTACTTGCTAGACCAGACTTTTCTCTTCTTTCTCTGATGTGCTTGCTAGACCAGACTTTTCTCCATCCTCATAGACCTGCTTTGGGTTAGTGCACATGAAATTTCCGAAATGAGAGTGCCACTTTCAAACCCTTATAAAAATAGGAAGTTGTTACCTGACTAGTCAAAGAATCCCCCCCCCCCCAACATCAACACATTTCTGCCAACGGATTACGAAGTTGTGGATTCCATAGCGATAAAACTCTGGAGTCTCTGAGGCAAAGAAAGTGGCAATGGCTAGACACACAGCTCGGTCGTTTGGGAAGATCTCCACCAGGAAATGGTCCACATGACGGAAGAGGTGATAATCTGGGAGAGCAAGGTCAGTGAATGTGCAGGGTATGGCATGCAACAGGAGGACCTCATGCATGTCAACCAAAACTGCATGACATTTCAGCACAATAGCATAGACCCCATACGAGAACAATCACTTTCCACAGGTATAGGAATGGTTTTGGACAATGTTTTGGTGGCTCCGTGATATCCAACCACTGTGCTGATAGATGACAATTGTTTTAGAGGACACAATTTTCATCGCAGGTTACGATCCGATGCAGGATTCCTTTCCGTTTTTTTTCGGAAAATTAGTGAAATGAACACCTCCAGAGGGCGTGTCCTGTTGGCTGCTATCAATTCGAGTGGCACCCAGACATCAACTTTTTCACCTTTCCCAGAAACGACACGCGGCGGATAACAGTCGAATGATGCATAACTTTCGTTTGTACCAAATGGACCTTCGCTGCGATCTCACGGACACTTTGATGTGAGTCGGCTCCCACGATGTTTTTCACCATCTCATCTGTTACAGCTGCTTGTGGACGACCACAAGGCTCATTTTCAAGGGATGTGTCTCCTCCTTGGTGAATTGACTGATGGTTTGACCTGTTTGTTTATTAAATAGTTTAATTGTATTTCTGACTTTATTATTTGGAGGTAATGCAAGGGAATGTTTCCGGATAGGGATGAAAGTTGTGTTATTGTAATATTTATCATGTTTTCTACATTTATTTAATTTCAAGATTCCATTTATTATGATTAATACATTGCAAAGTAGCATTATAATATTATAATAATATTGCTTACGGTTTTTTAACGTTTTAGGGTGAACTTGTTATGGGTCGAGAACGCATTGAAATTTTTTCCGTAAGAAATAATAGAAATATTCGGATCGCTATACGAACGGCTGCTTCAAGAAACTTTTTTCAGGAATGAATTAGGTTCGCAAAGCGAGACTTGATCCTTTTTAAGTTTTATAAACTTCTTAGAGAAAGAGAAGTTTACTTTTCATGCCTACCAGCGGAAGTCCAAAAAGAACTTAAAGGTGATCATCAAGAACATTTCTGATGACATCACCTATGAAGAAATGGCACAAGAATTGTCCGGAATCGGCTTCATGACCCTTAAAGTTTCTCAACTTAAGAAATACAGGGACAAGATTCCCTTACCTATATTTCTCATTCAGTTGGCAAAAACAGATGGCAACAAACAGATCTACAATCTGACTGATCTATTTCATCTAAAGATCACTGTTGTGTAACACAACTCAGGGTAACTGCTTCAACACCCCGAGATGTGCCAAATGCGCTGGCAACCATCTTACTACTACGTGTGCCAGGACACACAAGGATGGTCCACCGACCTGTGCTAACTGCGGGAAAGAGCACACGGTCAATTACAGAGGATGTGAGCTCTTTTCCAAGCTTCCCAATAGAGGAGTACCTTTGGCAAAACCCAAGAAGGATAAAAATAAGGTACCCCAATATGTACAGCCCAATAAGACCTACGCACAAGCTACCAGACTTCCTGAAGAGATTTCACGAAATCCAACATTGCTCCACCAGTTACTAAGCCTTCAGAAAAGGGGAAGGTCACAGTTAATGTACTAACTAAAAAGAGCAACGCTAATGAGGAGGAATCGTTTGACTTTGCTAAGAAAGTTAAAGATATCCTGGAATTCTTCAAGAAGCTGAACTTGGGAAATATTTATTCAACGTTAAAAAATTTTGCCTTAAATTTAAGATGGCTAAGGATTGGACTGAGAGAATCTCAGTAGGCATCCAATCCTTTGAATTTGTTGCATCTCTCTTCTCTAATGGATAAGTCCTCCTCTTCTTCGAATAACCTTCGTATTTTTGTTTGGAACTCCAATTGTGTAAAAAGCGATTTATTGGAGTTCCGAAGCGTTTTATATTGTCAAAATATTGATGCTGCACTGCTCTGTGAAATACGTCTCAGAGCTAGTGACAGCATCAAAATATCGAATTATGACATCTACTGAAATGACAGATATCATAACAGAGATAGGGGAATGGCAATAGTTATTAAGAAAAGTTTACCTCAGCTCTGCCTTCCCATCTCTGATATTATAAATATTGAAACCACTATTTTGGTTCTTCAGCATATTGACTAGGTAATATTACGCTTGTTGTAACTTATAAGCCCCCCAAATGCTGAACTTTTATTCAAGGACTTAGATTGTATATTTAGCCATAGAAATCCGACTGTGCTTGCAGGAGAACTCAACTGTAAGCACCAGTCTTGGAATTCCAGATTGGGAAATAAAAGTGGTCGTTTTTTACTGGATTATGCTACAACAAAAGAACTCGTTGTAGACGCACTAAAGCATGGAGCACACTACATTTTTTGGACACTTTTGTCCTGATTTACAAGTGATCCACTAATTGAGTTCGGATGACGAACCCTTTCTTATTAGGTTGGGTTGTTTTACCTCTGAGCGGCACTTTTTTGCACACCATGGGCTAAATGGCCAGGTCACATGGACCCCGAAGGCTCAGAGAGGGTTGGGGGAGGGGACCCACTGGAACAGCTGTTGGGAGACAGATGGTAGTCTCTCGTCAAGGCCATCCAGCGTGTTCTTTAACGTGCACAGGGTATGGCTCTCCATCACACGGGGCCACGGCTTAACGTCCCATCCGACGGACGGCGGCCTTTCCAAGCCCATCGGTGTTCCCTACTGACCATGGGCAGGGCGGGGAATTTTGCGGAGATAAATCTCAACGCTGACCCAGCTGGGACTCGAACCTGGGAACTACAGATTACGAGCCTGGCGCGCTACCGACTGAGCCACCCCGCCCCTTTCTTATTAGAACGAGGAATGAGTAAACAGAAACTCGTATACAACATAGGATCACCAACTGGGAGAGGTATTGATTCCTTGTCAATGAGAACCTTAATGGCAAAACAACTGCTAAAACCCCATATTTCAATGAAAGATAAATATCTTCTTTTAATGATTATATTATGGGTGCTTACCTCTTGGCCAGCAGGAACAAGAAGAGTCGGATCGATGCCAACGAGCTCGCTGATGACATTCTTGAGACGATATTTCTTAAGAATAAAGTCAGAAGAGATTGGCAAAAATATCAACTGCCACAGATTCATGAACGTCTCAGAGAGCTCCAAAACTCTGTTCGCAATAGAATTTGCGAGCATCTATTTGACTATTGGGATAAAAAGCTGTTCTAGTTTACAATTGAGGATAATTCCATCTAGCGAATGAGCACTGCCCTGAAGGAATTACCTGCTGATTATCCTCCCATTTATGGTATGAATGGGGGGATCAGTTCCAGGACAATGATGATTTGTCAGATACATCACAAGATGCGGAAAATGCACTGAACTATTTTTCCCAGTCGGTGATCTCAAGTATCAGATTTACAACTCCTATGGAGGTTAAAAACTCTATTAAGATGCTAAAATCTAGAAAGGCTCCTGGCATTGATGATTAAACAACTTCCGCTTAGGGCCACTATATACATCTATTCTATTTTTAATGCCCTTCTACGGTAAAAATATTTTTCATCAATCTGGAAAAAGGCCTTAATTAAAATGATACACAAACCTGGGAAAAATCCAACTTTTACTCCGAGTTACAGACCTATCAGTCTGCTTCCATGCTTAGGAAAATTATTCGAGAGAATAACCTTGAATCGCCTCATGGAGCACACTCATCAAAATAGCCTAATTCCAGAGGAGACGTTTGGCTTTAGGCGGAAAGAATCTATTTTGCGTAAGTAAGTAGTGGAAAAAATAGTTGAATCTTTAAATAAGAAGGAGACCGTCGTGTCCACCTTTTTATACGTAGCAAAAGCATTTGACAAGGTCTGGACGGACGGTCTCATTTATAAAATGATCAAAGCTGACTTCCCTTCGGGTATGACTCATATTCCAGTCGTACTTGAATAGAAGAACTTTCTGTGTCAAGATTGGCAACTGTTTGTCTACTGAGAGACAAATAGATTCAAGTGTCCCTCAAGGTTTCTTGTTGGGCCCTGCTCTATTCAATTTATATATTCATGATCTTCCTAATCTTAAACCGATCACAACGGTACTTCATGCCGATGATATTGCTCTGCTTTCTCCATCCCTAAGTCCCAGTCTGCCTATTATACACGACTGCAGCTGGGATAGCCCACAGAATGGTCCTACACAAGAAAAGTTTCTTTTCCGGAGGCAACATAGAGTTCCACCCTATCAAAGGGCCAAGTTTATAAATAACGATATTGGCTTTGGAAAGTACGTTAGTTACATGTGCATACCATTTAAGCTTCTTATGTAGAATGACATCAAGATATTTAACCTTTGGTGTCCATTTAGTTTGTATATCAAATATAGTTGGATAATCAGGGTTAATAATTCCTTTACTGATAAGAGAACTGATTGATTTTCATCAGGATTAATCCTGATATGCTATTTTCAGCTTGTGTTTTATTTTAACCTCTAGAGACCTATCCACTGGTGGTTTGCATATGATATGTTTTGACTTATGTGTTACAACTGGGCTTATTCTCAGATGAAGATGGTAATGGATAAAGTTTTACCTGGAACATCGAATATCTATCTTTACACGATCTACAAATGAGACAATGCTTCATTCTCGTGGTTCATCGCCTCATTCATCTTAGAATGTTAATAATAAGTTTAGAAGTGGTGATCAGTTGGGATATGGGGGTTTTCTACTGGATAAACTTTTGATAGCCCTTCCCTTGTTAAAAAGCTAGAAACTATTCCAAACGAAGCTCTAAGAATATGTTTGGACCAGTTAGGTCTCCTTCCATCTATTTCTCTGAATGCCGAGGCTAATATTCCTCCCTCTTTCCATCAGAAGACCTTATGTTCTCTTTTCACAATTCTCAAGATTGCTTTTCAAACAAGAATATCACCCAGTGACCGAAAGATCGTTTTCGGATCAGGAAAGAAGATTAGTGATGCAACTAGTCCATCCGCCGACATCCCCTCTTCTATTTGATTTCAACACAAGGTTATGAGATACACAAACTTTCTGAAAAATCTCCTTGAAACTTTCAACAATTTGTTTGCTTTGTTTCCATTCTAGGCTTCACATCTGAAAACGAAACTTGAAAGCTCAGTTCAAAAAATTATTGCTCAGGAGCTCATAGAACAAAAATATGAAAACCATGTCAAGATTTTCTCTGACGGATCTTTAAAACAAGTTAACACAAAAAACTGGAGCGGCTTTCTGGGTCTCAGAAATGTCTTACTTTGAAGCTATCAGGTTGCAAGGTACTTCAGATGTTATGACTACTGAGTTGACTGCAATTCAAATGGCTCTAAAATGGTGTTTTAAACAACCGAAATCTAATTTTGTTGAACTTACAAATAATATCTCAGCTTTGTTTTTTTTTTTTTCGGGAAGACCCATATCGATTCAAGAATATTGGATTCACATCTAATAAAGGTCCAAAACACACTTGAGACCATCGACCAAATAATTCAAAAAGGATCCAAAATTACTTTGCTAGGAATTACTTTTACCCTGGACATATTTCAAGTAATGACATCCAGGAAATCCAGGGAAATGAAATAGCTGATTTTTTTTAGCAAAGACGGCCCTTAACAATGGAAAATACCACCAGTTGCAAATTGGTAATTTATATCTTTCTAAATTAAATAAAGAAAACCTAAAGGAGAACTTTCTGCATCACTTCCAAGTCATCGTTGAAAGAAAGATCAATCATCGACAATTAGTAGAGAACCAGATCATTCCACTCAATGATCTGTACCTTTCAAGAAGAAATTTGGTGTTCGTCACCCGACTCAGAACGGGTACATGCTCTTGAACGACTCACCTTTCAAGATGATTAAAGTTCTTTCCCCCAATTGTCAGACGTGTAATGTAAAGGAAACGGTGATTCATGATTTGCTGAATTGTACTGCTTACTCGATGGAGAGAAGCAACTTAATAGCAAGATTAAAAAAAGAGAAGAACATCCTTGAACTAAGTCTGCACAGTTTGCTTGGACAAGAGGAACTGACAAAGCGCAAAGTTTGCTACAATGAAACAATCCATTTTTTTCATGATGCGAATCTTTTCCATAGGATTTAAGAATTTTTATCATGGTTTTGCAACATAAACGTCATCAGCTTCTTGGCATTATCCAACCTTGCCATCTCGAGAGAGGGTCGAAAGACTCTAACATATCCAGAGAAAATATTTATTTTTGACTGATGATAATGATAATCCAACAAGTGTGTTTATACCAAGTTATACATCTACATTGAATTCTGAAATCAGACCCAGGAAACGTTTTCTTAAAAGTCTACTTGAACCTTAAGATCTAACGTTTTAGGTGAAATATTTCCTTGGAAAAACATTAATTAGCCTGAATTTATGAAAGTTCGATTAATAGAAAGAAATTTATGAATATTTGATCTTATTGACTCTCGTCCTGTGCTTGTTCACTAAACCTTTCACACTAAGCAAAACAAAACGACCGCCCGCGCACACATCACATAAAAGATACTTATTTTCTTTTACTTATTGTGCACTGACTCAGTCCATCTGAACATCCTTTCAGATCTCACAACTTTAACACACTGCACTGCTATATTTTTATTCTTCGCAATCGTTCTCAGTTACAAATCGGTGGCTAATTGAATCTCACTTAGAAGCACCCACGAGGGCTCCAGTCACGTTAAGTCATGAAGTCACTGTTGCTCGCTCATCTGTCGTAACAATATGTATTTGCTTTGCGGAAAAAACAAATTCTTACAGTGTTATTTTATCCAGCTTCTTTTAGGTGTACAAAATCTTTAGAATCTAGTTCAAGCTTCGATTAATGAAGTATTTAAAAGACTAAAACTTGATTTAATGAATGAAAAAGTGCTTTGGAAACTACTGTAAAAAGCAATAGAATTAATGTACATTCAGATTGGGGACGAACTGAATAATGCCTGAGAATTTCCATTGTGCATTTCGCAGAATAAACTTAATTTATTAAATGTTGGACATATCACTGAGATATATCCGTGATATACAATATTTTCAAGATGAAATAAAAACTGTAGATTAAACGAACGATATTTAATTGAGTCAATTTTTTTTATAAACAAGGTGGTAGTTTATTATCAAATTTCCTTCAAATATCTTCCTATTCTATTCTTCAATTTTCATCATTGTTAGTTTAAGTGCATGTGTTTTACTTGACAATCTTTAGTGTGTCATTTCTTAAGCAACGGGTTATACACCAAATTAACTCTTGTGTAGTGGAGAGTGTCATAGGCTATACAGGGTGTGATGTTAACTCTTCGTTTGTCAGTCTATTTGGACCACTTAGGACGTTCCCTCGGTTCGATCGCTATACGCGACGGGTGAAAGAGTCTTTCGGATAAAAACAACGGTTTATTCACAATTGCAGAGAACTGATGCTGAAGCTCCTCCCCAATAAATTAGTTCAACTTCAGACTTTACTTAAAAATAACAAAGATTTATTTAACCTTCCAAACATACTGGCTGGACGAGGACATATGCTCAATTACATAGATTACTACAACACCACTTACTATGCCTGTTCAGCTGTATTTACAGAGCCAATGCCGCTATTACCAGTCGGCATTTCCCAGCTTTAACATTTCTCGTCCGTCTCCTTCCGAAACTCGACCGGCTCTCTCGTTCTCGTCGTTGCCAAACCCTTTCTTCCTTTCTCTCCTCGCCTCACCATCTGGGGCGAGCAGCAGGGTGACCTCCGTCCCTCGGGGCACTGCTCTTCAATTAACTTTCCCGATGCTGGGACAGAGGGCCTCCCCGTAGCATATGACTATTTTGGCGAAATCCAAAATAAATATACACAGCCTGAACAAAAAAAAAATCTAAAAATGCCTCTAGCCTGACACAGGGTGTCGCTGAATTCATGGCCCAAACGTGAGGGGATGGTAGTACATACCGAACCCTTCAATATTCGTCATAGAATATGCGACCACAAACGTAGTGAGGAGTCGGAAATGAAAGACAGACATAGAGGTTTCCAGAGTGATATTTATTGGAGATCATTACTACAAATGCTCGAACATCTGCCCACCAAAGTTGATACAGGCGGCACAACGACAGAGCAGTGATCGGCATACCTGCTCGTAAACACCGGGCTTGTCGTGCACATCGGCGGCTGCGACAGACACTTGGGCTACCAGATCCTCCGTGGACTGCACGGGTGTCTTGTACATGACACTCTTCAAATGTCTCCACAGAAAGAAATTGACTACGCTGTACATCGAGTGCATATCGACTACGCCGTACATCAGGTGCATATCGGTTTTCTCTGCGTTCATAAACTGCTCCATCTCGTGTCTGGTCGATGCTGAGAATGCTGAAATTTGGTCGATCCAGCGCTTCTAAGCCATGCCACCTCATCTATGCCCCCTACCGGCACCGTGCTGCTTTTGCGGCCGCATATTCTATGACGAATATTGGTGGGTTCAGTGTGTACTACCATCTCCTCATGTTTGGACCATGAATTCAGGGACACCCTGTATAAATGTTTAATCAAGTTTTTCTTTCCCCTAAAAAAAGGGAGCGAAAAGTGTAAAAGACTGTTGTAAAAAAGCTTTCAAATGGGGGTGCCAAATCATTTGTTGTTTTTCGTTTTGCGGCCGGCGATTTAATATATAATACTTAATATAGCCCTCGATGGTTAGCGAGTTTGACATGCCTACCCTATGCTAATGTTGCGTGTGCATTGCGTGGCTATTGCATTGCGTTGCGTTACGTTTCTTCAAAAAAATCCTTTTAGCCAGTTGACTTCTGCTTGTATCTTTGTCCCTATTTTTTATTCTCGAAAGGGAGTTGGGCTTAATAAGGCCTAAACTTTCCTTTATGTTGTTGCTTCATTCATTCGTATTGGATATTGAGAATGCATATAAAAGATATTTTTTTAAATTACACTAGATATTTATTTTTTGTTTCAGAGGGGAGTATTGACGCACATGCTACTAAAGTAGTTTAAATTAAGAGGTGGTGGAAGAAAATTCCAACCCACTCGCTGGTTGAAAATCTAATTTAAATACCTACGAAAATTTCTTTGAGTTTAAAAGTGAACAGACACATAAATTGATTATCAAAATAACAAAATGAGCATGATTTGAGAGCAACGCCACAATAAGAAAATGTGAAGTTTTAAAAAAGAACTACGTCAAACTAAGTGTTTACAAATGTGGGAAATACTGATTACACGGCGAAAGTGCCAGGTTGAAGACAACAAGAATATTCACAATGAAAAATGCGATATTTACCAATGCTGCCACTAGATGGCGGGAGTGACTGACCAATATAATTGTAGTTTTTTTTGTTCTCAAAATATACATTGTTTACAAAAACCCATATAGTATGTATAAATATTTAAAGCACTTTAAAGCACAGAAATAAATGATTAATTCAGAATATATTTAATCAATATGAGTAAATACAACAATAAAATTTTTTATATATTCATTTGCAAACGTGAATAGGAGACATTTCGTATCAGGCGTAAAGAATGTGATGAATTCAGACTACTCAAAATAAATTTGGCATTTCATAATTCATTCAGATTGTTTGTAACTAATAAATCTTCCAGCTAACACTAAAAAAGCTAAATATGTACACACCAAATGCTTTGGAGAACTTGTTTTGGTTAACAAGATTATTATTGTGCGTTATGTAGCGCCATCTATTCGTGAAATTATGAAACTTCTGATTCATATTAAATAATAAAATAAATAAATATTCTCTCAAGCAGCTGCTTGCCACAGAGGTCTGACAAGAGCCTGTCAGTTTATATGCCATAGTAGAAGGTCTGAGAGGATGGCAGGACCTCAGCAGAAAAACGACACAAACTTACTCATTTTAATTATTAAGACCAAGTGTAATTTATTTTCTCATACAAAATGCACTTTCATCTTATGCGAATGAAAACTGCTTAACTTTATATATAAAGTTTTACGAAAAAATAGTAATAATATATATCATATTTCAATTAAATTTATCCAAATTTCGACTTTGAACAATAATTGCTTAACATTTAAAGAGTTTTAAAAATAACATTTCAGGATAAGGCAGCTGTTTCCGCAGATGTCTGACTTTGCAGGGGTTGACAAATTTGTAAAAATCTGACCAGCCAGCAGTTTTCCCCACAAACAAAGCATAGGCATGTGTATCAAAACCTGAGAGGGAGGGGCTAGGATTACAAGACACAGGCCCGGACTTATGCATAAGCTAACAAAGCTACAGATTAGGAATTCACGATCATAGATTGTGTTCGGATATGCGATTTTCATTGTAAAACATTACCCATTACCATCTCCATCTGAGAATATGCCAGTTGGCATAAGTAAAAACATATAACGAGTAAGCCAGCAGTGGGTAAGCCCCTAGAGACTAACATAAAACACAAGCTAAAAATAGCATACATATATCATGCACAAGAGACCTAAAACGAAGTAGCATTCCTTAGAGAAAGCCACCATTTTAGGAACTCTTGTACTTATTAAGAACATTATGATCATAATTAAGCAAAGAAGAAATAATCTCATTAGAATTATTTTTAACAGCCTCAAAAAACCTTTTTGAGATGCATTTAATAGGAGTATATATATATGGTCGATGCCCAAGTCTTAATGAAGTGGTCTGTTAGTAACAAACCAAGGGTCATCGACCGCAGATCTCAATATTTTGTTTTGCAAGACTTGAATCTTGCGTATATACGTGGAGGTGGTGTTCGCCCATATAGGGGAAGCATAAGTTATTATCGGACGAATAATAATTTCTTTCTACAATAATAATTTCTGGTCAATCATCAAGGTAGCATTTCTCTGAAGGATAGGACCTAGTTGACATCTCACTGCATTGACTTTAGTGACAATATCATGAATATGAGGGTCCCATTTGAGCTTTTGATGTAGGGCTATACCCAAGTATTTGATGGTCTTTTGCCATTCAATTGGTTTATTTAAAAAATTTAAACGTTTTGGTTTTTTAATAAGTTTTCCACTGAAGGATGGCAATGCTCCTCTCAGTGTTTATCTTGACCTTCCATTTATGGTAGCACTCCTCCACCTCATCAAGACATCTCTGCAGCCTGTCTACAGCAATCGTTGGACCCAATGAGGAGGAAAGCAGGGCGATGTCATCGGCATATTGGGTTAATAGGATGCGATCAAAATGTGGCATATCATAAAGGTAGAGTGAAAAGAGAGAAGGGCCTAAGAGAGAGTCTTGGGGTACTCCAGTGGCTATTACTCTCTTTGTAGATAGAAAGATTTTTACTTGCACTTGAAAAGTGCAGGTTAAAATCTTTCTATCTAAAAGAGATCTGGCAATCTATCTAATTAGTGATCTGGCAACCTTCGTGTCACGTGACACGAAAGGTTGCCAGATCACTGATTTCTAAAATAATTGTTGCCAGATATATTTTCTGAATTCTGTAATCAACCATAGTGTTCGGATACTTTTTTGAGCGACTCTACGTGAGATGTTATGACTACTGAGTTGATTGCAATTGAAAGGGCTCTAAAGTGGTGTTTTAAACAACCAAGGTGTAATTTTGTTGTACTTACAAATAATATCTCAGCTTTGTTTTTTTTTTTTTTTCGGGAATACCCATATCAATTCAAGAATATTGGATTCACATCTAATAAAGGTCCAAAATACACTTGAGACCATCGACCAAATAATTCAAAAAGGATCCAAAATTACTTTGCAATGGATCCCTGGACATGTTTCAAGTAATGACATCCAGGAAATCCAGGGAAATGAAATAGCTGATTTTTTAGCAAAGTCGGCCCTTAAAAATGGAAAATACCACCAGTTGGTAATTTATATCTTTCTAAATTAAATAAAGAAAACCTAAAGGAGAACTTTCTGCATCACTTCCAAGTCATCGCTGAAAGAAAGATCAATCATCGACAATTAGTAGAGAACCAGATCATTCCACTCAATGATCTGTACCTTTCAAGAAGAAATTTGGTGTTCATCACCCGACTCAGAACGGGTACATGCTCTTGAACGACTCACCTTTCAAGATGATTAAAGTTCTTTCCCCCAATTGTCAGACGTGTAATGTAAAGGAAACGGTGATTCATGATTTGCTGAATTGTACTGCTTACTCGATGGAGAGAAGCAACTTAATAGCAAGATTAAAAAAGAGAAGAACATCCTTGAACTAAGTCTGCACAGTTTGCTTGGACAAGAGGAACTGACAAAGCGCAAAGTTTGCTACAATGAAACAATCCATTTTTTTCATGATGCGAATCTTTTCCATAGGATTTAAGAATTTTTATCATGGTTTTGCAACATAAACGTCATCAGCTTCTTGGCATTATCCAACCTTGCCATCTCGAGAGAGGGTCGAAAGACTCTAACATATCCAGAGAAAATATTTATTTTTGATTGATGATAATGATAATCCAACAAGTGTGTTTATACCAAGTTATACATCTACGTTGAATTCTGAAATCAGACCCAGGAAACGTTTTCTTAAAAGTCTACTTGAACCTTAAGATCTAACGTTTTAGGTGAAATATTTCCTTGGAAAAACATTAAGTAGCCTGAATTTATGAAAGTTCGATTAATAGAAAGAAATTTATGAATATTTGTTCTTAAGTTCATATTAGAACAATTTTTCTCTGAACTTACGGTTTCTAAAACTGTGGTAGCTACCAAAAAATCAGTTTTAAAATTTACTAATCCCTCGTCCCTCCCTTTGCACGTTTCACGTAATCACGGTTAATGACACTGTTGTTCATAACTTAGGAAGTTGAAGGAAAAAGGAAATATAACGAATAATCCCCTTTTAGAAAATACGACGGTTTCAAAATTTTATTTTTAACCGTAAAATGTCGGTTTCAATTTTCTTTAATTATATGTTGTTTGTTATGCTTGCTGATTACAAAACTTGTTTTAATAATTTGGTTAAAAATAAAGAATAAAAGAAATCTATGCCTAACAATTTTTGATCAGTTGGTATAACTAAAACGTTCCCATGGTGACACTAATAACAGTTGTTGATGGTTGGCCAGAACAATTTATCATCGCACCTTTTGGAAACTTTCTTCTGGAATATGCTTATATGATTACAAAGTATTTTCTGTATTAATAATAATAACATAATTATAACATATAATATTAATAATAATAAGTAATCATAAAATACTTATGTACTTGTAATAGTTATTGACTTACACAGTTGACTTTATACTTTCCCATAGTATTGTGCTCAGAGGTAAGCAAATGGAACATGGTGATATGTGTGTGATCGTATTCATTTTGCATGGCGAAAAACACACAGACTGATGAATCACTCGATTATAGATGACTGTCAATGATTGAGTGGGTGATAGGGGATCACGCAAATTTTAGTTATAATGTAGAAATGGTAAAGTGCAGAAATTTTGTATCAAGGGAAATCGGGGCTTTCGTTCTTGGATAAAAAGATAAATTTAATATCCGAAATTTCCTTCAACGTCAAATAGAGGCAACGCAGAGATTAAACCTTGACCTACGACTGCTAGAAACTTGGGAGATGGTGCCTATAGGTGATTCGGATCGTAAAGATCTACCGGTGATTAGGGGCTACAATTTGGTTCCTAGAAGTATTTTGGGTCTTCTCAAAATTGTAAAAATTTCGGTCCGATGGGTCGAAGGCGAAATTCAAGACAGAAGTCCAATTTCGATCATTTGGTACTAGAGCTAAAAATTGGTGTTTAGAAGTATTTCCAATAGTACATCTTAGAGAATGTTAAAAAACTGATTGAATTCGATATTTGCAGCCAATTTTGATGAATAAAATATTCTTTCTGTGTTGCCTCTGAATCAGGTACTATATAACCATATGATTTCAACGTTGGAGAAAATTTGCCAAGTAAACCTAATTGGATTCTTTAAACAAAGTATCATGGACCTTACTCTCAGTTCTCCTGTTTCATAATCAGTTAACCAATAATTAAAATAGAGTTCATATATATTACGAACATATGTATTTGCTTTGCGGAAAAAACAAATTCTAACCGTGTTATTTTTTCCAGCTTCCAGTTATTTTTTCCAGATTCCAGCTTCTTTTAAGTGTACAAAAACTTTAGAATCTGAAACTTGTTAACTACAAGTTGAAGTATTTAAAAGACTTAAACTTGACCTAATGAATGAAAAAGTGCTACGGAAACTACTGTAAAAAGCAATGGAAATAATGTACGTTCAGATTGGGGGACGAACTAAGGAATGCCTGAGAATTTCCATTGTGCATTTCGCAGAATAAACTCATTTATTAAATTAAATGTTGGACATATCATCGAGATATATCCGTGATATACAATATTTACATTCCACAATGTTTTATGGGTTGAGCGAACGATAATTAATTGATTCAAAGTTTCTTATAAAAATGGTGGTAGTTTATTATCAAATTTCTACCTATCCTTTTCTTCAATTCTATCATTGTTTGTTGGTTTGAGTGTTGTGTTTTTCTTGTCAATCTTTAGTGCGTCATTTCTTAAGCAACGGGCTATACACCAAATGAACTCTTGTGTAGCGGAGAATGTCATAAACTATATAAATGTTTAACCAAGTTTTCTTTCCCCTAAAAGAGGGAGCAAAAAGTGTAAAAGACTGTTCTAAAAAAGCTTTCAAATGCGGTGCCAAATCTACTTAGCTACGTGCCAAATGAAAGCTTGGTGGTTGGAGATTGCCATGGGAAACAAATATTTTAACCTCCAGTTTCTTTTCCCTTTTAAATGGCGAAACGTAAAATGATTGTCCGGTTATATCTTTCGAATATAAGTACCGAGCTAAATTATTGGTAAAATGAAGGTTTGGGTCGACGTTGGGACTATCATAGGTCGTATAACATTTTCCAACTGTGTTTTCCTTCCCTTCCAAGAAAAGTGGTGGATTGCATAAACCATTTTCTTACTAGATCATTGAAAAGTGACAGCCCAGTGTAATGTGTTAGTGTGAAATGATAGCTTGTAATGTGAGGACTGCCAGAGGTTACTTTAAGTTTATACTTCTCGCCTCCTTCTTATTAAAAAAGGGAAGGACATGTTCAATGAAGTCGATACATTTCAAATAAAAGAGTGAGTCCTATGAATATCATGAGTTACAAATTATGTCTCATCTTTCCTTCGCCCAAAGCGGGAGATGGGAATGAACAGGGTCGATGTTTATGAATTATATATATTAAATGGGAACCTAAGAAGTGCAGAGTATAAAAGGAAATTTAATAATTTCTTCCTCTGAAACATAGAAAAATTAAATGTTTCGATGACAAAGTTTCTTGCGAAGTTAATTTTAAAAATCAGCATATATATATATACACCACTGACCATTAAAAGTGCAACACCAGGAAGAACAAATCAGATTGTCCCGAAATATGCAAGATGGGTAATCCATGGGAGAACATGTAAATGATTCAAAGCGCAGTACATATGCACATCACGTGTGACAATAACGTCCCCTGGTAGTGGTATAAGAGAAGATTACAAAGAGCCGGTGTAAAACACTGGAATTGTGTTTGCTCGCAGCTCTTGCGCACTAAAGGATCGTATACCCTGTTGAAGAACACGGCATCCATACGACCAGGTTTCTGACTTTGAAGAAGGGAGAATTGTGGGATTACGGGAAGGCGGATTATCGTACCGAGGCATCCGTGCTCTTGTTGGACGGAATACAGACACTATGATGAGAATGTGGCGTCAGTGGCTAGAAGAGAAACGAACTCACCAATATGAGGGATCTTAACGGCCCTGTCGCGCAAACGAACGAGAGGACAGACATCTCGTGCGCATGACTTTGAATGATCGTACAAAGGAATGCATGAATCACACAAATACTTAGGTCAATAGTTACCTTAGGTCAATAGTTAGGGTGTTCTGCACATCAACCAGTGTCACATCAAATACCTTAGGTCAATAGTTAGGGTGTTCTGCACATCAACCAGTGTCCGCACATACGGTTGACGTCATCTGCAGCATTGGGGCATCTTTGCTAGGTGGCCATTGCTTCGGCTATCATTGACTCTACAACACAGGCGCATGTGACTGCAATGGTGCCAAGAACTTCGCACATGGATGTGCAAATGGCATCGATTCGTCTTTTCAGACGAATCCCGCTTCAGTATGAAGCACCATGATGTACGAATCCGTATCTGGTAGTACCACGGCGACAGGCTCAGTGAGACATGCATGATGGAGCGCCATACAGGTCGAGCCCCTGTTTTTTATGGTATAGGGTGCTGTTGGACTCCACTTGTGTACGTCTCATACTCATTACCGTTACTTTGAACAGCCAGCGTTACATCACTGAGGTGTTGGAGCCTTTGGTCATACCTTATCTTCAGATATTCTCTGATGCCACTTACTAACAGGACAATGGCCGACCACATGTGGCTTGCATCGTCCAACATCGTCCAACATCGTCCAACAAAGTGTCACATGGTGGCTGGATAGCCACCATGTGACACTTCTGCCTTGGCCTGCGCATTCACTGGATCTGTCCCCAATCGAACATGTCTGGTCCATGATCTCACGACGACTAGCACACAAGACACCAGCAGCTGCTACAACAGATGAACATTGGCTACGTATCGAAACTGCATGGACTGACATTCTCCAAACACACATCCGACATCTCATCCTCTCAATGCCGCACCGTATAGCAGTGGTTATTACCGCTCAGCTACACAAGTTACTGATTTCTTTGTATTCCACAAGTCTATCGAGTTGTATTTGTAATCATTTGATCCTTGTAACATAAGCTAGGTATCCACTAAATATGGCTTTGATATCTCTTGTCTCTCCTGGTGTTGCACTTTTAATGGCGAGCAGCATTTTGTTTATTAAAACATTTAAAAAATATTATCTTTTTAGATGCATCCTAAAAAGTACAACAATAAAAGGAATACCAATGATAAATTACCTTACTGGATTCAAATTAATTTGAGAGTCGACGCTTATTTTGCTTACTAACTGAACAAGAAATTGCCTATGCCTTCGTTTATTCCGCTCGAGAGAGAATGATTGAGGGTGGTATTTCTTGTCTAAATGCTCTTTATCCCAATAATAAAGTAATTAGTATGAGGACTTAAAGATGATTAACATAAAGATGTTCAAGAGAAATGAAATACCGCCAAAGTAAGTTGAATATAAGCTTTGAGACAATATAGTAGAAAGAGGGGTTTCTTGTAAATACAGTTCGCATATTGTTGTTGTTTTTGCACAGATAGAATATTATGCTTCGGGAGTGGCTGGAAAATTTGAAGATGATTTATTCTGTAGGATTGTATACCTCATTTTTAAAGTTAATACGAATTCAGTAAGTAATATGATCATTGGAATTTATGCTAAGGCGTATACACACACCCATCCCTCGATTTACACGGAAGATAGGTTCCGGGATATCATCGTGGAAATCGAAACCAACAACCTAAAATAAAAGGTTGGATAAGTTCCGAAAACATCCTTGTTAGGAAGAAAACGCACACTGAAATTCTTATTTATACACATTTATCTCAAATTTCAGTTCAGCAGTAATAATAAATATTAATATAACGTCATTTTTTACTTTATTTGCACTAATTCATATCAGAGAGATTAATTTCTTATGCTGTTTTATGGTGACGAAAAATACTCATCCTTAAAGTAAATGTACACTCTAGAATTTGAAAAAAGAACATTTATGAAAAAAAATTTAGAAATTTAACATATGTACTGACGCTTAGTTAATTTTGCAAAATTAGTATTTATATGAAATTTTATGACACATGATACTTGCGAATCAGATGAACTTAGCTTTGTAATAATCTGCATAGTTAAACTTGTAGCTGAAAATGGGATAAAACACTATTTTTACAAGTTTGAAAAAATCAGGCTTGAAAAGTCAGATCTTGCTGCCGAATCAAAACAGAGTTAATTTCATTAAAATGTCGCGAGACAGATATATTACAATGGCAAGATATTTAATTTTTGGCGAAATAATATAAATACAACTTGTAATAGATGACGATTTTATTAATACAGGAATTTATTATTTTCCACACTGCTCAAATTGGAAATCGTTACACCAAGAACTAATGGAAGTAGAGATATATTAATCACAGAAGGCTTGCTTGCTTGAACAAATCTCCAATTGAATATTCTTGCTACCAGAATCTAATCCGGTAGCAAACTCATTCAGAAAAAAATTATTATTTTTTTTCATTTTTTTTAAAGAATATTAAACATATTTATCTGTTTGATAAAAGAAATAAGAAGACTATAGCACTTTCCTTTGTGCTTAGAATCAGTTGGTTCCAGGATGCTCCTGAAGTTAAAGGAAGTAATGTTCAACTTTTGCAATGCATTATAATATCTTTCTCTTTCTATAATAAATTTCCTGCACTTAAATAGTGAATGTTCCAAGTTTTCATATTCATTGCAAAAGTCACATGTCGGGGAATCTACCTTTTTCATTCTGTACAAAAAAGCTTTGGAAATCAAAGAGTTTGTTTTAATTTTTAAAATTATGTTAATTTCTTTTTTATTTAAACCAAAATTATTAAATTGAGATATAATAGGAGAAATTTTGTATCTATGAGTTTGATTTGCATTAATGTTATACCAATTTTGTGTATCTTTAAGCATGTTTTTTTTGTTTAGTTTTTTAATTAAATAGAAAAGATCAGGAGTTATCATATTAGGATTTAGTTTTGTGGCTGATTTTGCTTTTTTTATCTACTATTTCATTAAATGTTATCCCTACATGACTGGGAATCCATTGAATGTGAATTATATTCTTATTAATTATATGATTCTTTATTAAGATTAAAATATCATTTATATAAATTTTAAAGTTACTTTTTAAAGGATCATTGTAAATAGTTTCTATGGCTGCTTTACTATCAGAGAATATGACTATGTTTTTATTTTTAAATTTTAGAGACCAATTTATGGCTAAAATTATTGCTGTTAATTCAGCAGATAAGATAGGATTTGCTTTATTGAATTTGAATAGTTGTTCATAATTTTCAGCTGGACATACAAAAGCTCCAGCAAGATTATTTCTATCTTCACTAAGAGAACCATCTGTGTATATATGTAAAAATTTTTTATAATTATTTTCTATATGAATATTTGCTAATGATTTAAGTAAATTAATATCATGTGATTTTTTTTGAGTATAAATTTTCTATATTTGTATTTAAAATTGGAAATGTTGTAGTCCAGAATGAGATTTTAATGATATTGTCTCCACTCGATTTTTTATTTACTATTTCATTTATGTCATTCTTGCATGATAAGTTATATGTAGAAATATCTTTAAAGTTACTAATAATTTTATCAATTAAGGGATGTGTCTGATTTTTCAATGTAATTCTATATATTAAATTATGTAATAGATATTTTTTCTTTATTAATAAAGGAGGAAAAGATGTTTCAGCATAAATATTAAAACCATTTGAATGTTAATGAAGTCCTAAACAATATTTCAGAATTTTTAGTTGTAAATTTTCTAGAATTTTTAGTTTGGTTTTAGAGATGTTATTAATTAATTCTAAACCATAAAAACGTTTTCGAAATATCATTGAAGAATATAACAATAATAGATTTTTAATTTCACAACCCCATGTTGAGCTTCCAGATATCTAAGAAAATTAAATAATTTGTTTGCTTTATTTTTTGCAGTATCAATATATTTTTTCCAAGCTAATTTAGAATCAAAATGAATTCCTAAGAATTTGAAATTGTCCTCAATTTTTATCAATTTATTTTTAATTTTTAAAACAAATTCATTAGTTAATTTTTTATTTTTTAGAAAATAAGATAAAATAGTTTTGTCTATTGAAATTGATAGATTCCATTTTTCACAGTATTTTGTTATATTGTTAATTAATTTTTGGAAACTATTTTGTAAATTATCAGGATTTTCATTCATTGCCCAGAAAATTATATCATCAGCAAAAGAACCATACTTAAAGTTATCAGGTATAACATCCTGCAAATCATTTATATATAAATTAAAAAGAGTAGATGAAAGCAGATCACCTAGTATTAAACCATTATCAAATTTACATTTTGATGAAAATTTATTACCAATTTTTACTTTGAAATTTTTATATTTTAAAATATTGAATAAGAAACTATATAAATTTCCACATATTTTTAATTGTTTAATTTTATGTAATATTCCATTATGGGAGACTGAATCAAATGCTTTTTCTATATCAATGCTAAGAATTATCATGAATTGTTTGTTAGAAATTACATATTCAGCATCAGAAATCAAATCCAATAAAAGATCTTTAGAAGATCTGCCTTGTCTAAATCCAAAGGAATTATTATTAAAAATTTTCTTATGTTCTAGGTGCCAATTTAATCTGTTTAATATAATTCTTTCAAAAAGTTTTAAAACATTTGAACTTAAGCAAATTGGTCTATATGATTGAATATTGTCTGCATTTTTATTAGGTTTTTTAATAAAAATCATATGATTTTCAAACCAGCTATCTGGATAATTCTTTGAAATCCATATTTTATTAAAAGTATGTAGGCAACTGATCATTGGATGTATGCAAATGATCAAAGTTCCGCAGCAAATGAACACTTGATACTCAGTCGAACCATGAATAAATACCGGGTGCTCGCAAATTTGTATCATAACATCATAAGCTTGTATATAACATGACCACCGGTGAGGTTGGAGTGCATGCTGAGAAATGTTCAGAACATGCCTTGAAGATGCCTGTGGACCCTTATACGCAATTAATGACTTCTGAGAGAGAGCGAATCGTCTATACATGAGAATTCGAATTGAGCCATTGAGCGATCAATGAACGCATCGAATGCAAGGTGAGCACCGTGCAATAGCACGCCTCACAGAGCACAATGGAACATCAAATGACATGAAGTTCAGATACGAGACCAGCACGCCGTCAAGATTGCATGCTTCATAAGAGACCTTTGCACCACAGTGACTGTGCTGCAAAATTGAATACCGCTATCGGTACTATGCTATCCATGCAAACCATTAGAAACTGTGTGCATGATGCAGGAATGAGGGTAAGACGTCCAGTCCGGCATCTGTCATTGCAGCGGCGTCACCAGTTACTTCCTACTTACCGCTCGCCGCTCCTCAAGAACGAGTTTTCGATGACTGCGCATTTTCTGGAGTCGATAGTCAAGTGTCACTTCCTCTACACTAGCCATCGCACGACTTCAGCTGGAATAGGTTCTATTTTTATTCTCGCCGCACGGTACGCAAGCGATCGAAGGCAAGAGCCAATCAAATGGCCGCTGACGTTTCTAGAGCAGTCGGATAGTGCGCATTTGGAGATATTACACTAACGGAATATTTGTATATTTAAATATTTAACGTTAAGTGAGTTTTTTTTAACCACACATAAAGTTTTCGAAATTTGTTTGGAAGTAGGATTTTTTCCAGGAGTAGCTAAAAATTGTAAAAATACAAAAATGCACATAAAATTTGAAACTTATACATTTTGGGTGATTCGCCTCCCCCTCCTCCTTTAACCACGCTGCTCAACATAAAACCAATTTTTAACTTTAGCTGTCCCATTTGATGATAAGGAGATTACTTATTTACACACACACACAAGGAAAGAAATGGAAGACAATGATTCATTCCATAATATCGCATAAAATTAATGTTTGTTATGCTGATTTTAATGTATCATCGGGCATTATTTAACTACAGCTTATGCAAATGTAACCAGTATATTTTCTTGATTAGTTATGCTGTAACTGAAACTTAAAATAATTTATATCATCATCATCCTCAAGCAGTCATGGGCTACAGAGGTCCAACCAGCCCATGCAATTTAGTTCTCCAAGCAAATCTGTTCTGAGAGTCTAGCCACTGCACACCAATTCTAATAAGGTCCTGTTTGACATTGTCTGCCCACCGCATCCTAGGTCTCCCCCTCTTTCTGAAGCCTTTAGGCACACTGTTCATAAACCTATTCGCCAATCTATAATTATCAATACGGGCAACATGGCCAAACCAATGGAGTCTCTCTCTGCACAATATGCTGCTTAAAGGAGGTTGCAAACTCCTTTGCCTAATCTCATCATTAGTTACAAAGTTGAATCACGTAATGCCCAAGATACTATGTAAGCATCTAGAATCAAAAGCATCTAGTTTCCTGTTATCTTGTTTACATAGCGTCCAAGTTTCACTACCATAACTAACCCTAGAAAGAACCAAAGTATTATACAGCCTAATTTTAGTCTTTAGGTGAATACGCCTATTTCTCCACACTCTCAATAGATTCTTAAAAGTCCCTGCAGCAATCCCTATTCATCTGTTAATCTCATGCCGCACATCACCAGTATCTGTTATATAGCTCCACAGATAATTAAATTGTGACACCTGTTCAAGACTGTAACCATTCAGATTAACTGAATCACAGCCTGCCTGACCAATTTTCATCACTTTAGTTTTCTCTCTGTTTATAACCAAACCTATTCTACTACCAGTTTCATCAACAGCTCGAATGAAATAGTTCATCTCATCAAATATCATTTGCCAAAAGGGCTAAATCAACAGCATAATCTATATTGGAAATTTTCGTATCCCCAGCCCATTTAAGGCCAAACACTTTCCCTTGAAGTGAATTTCGCATAATATAATCAATAACCAAACTGAAGAGATAAGGAGACAAAATGCACCCTTGTCGAACATCAGAAGTAATGTTAAACCAATTGCTATAAGACTTACCAACTCTCACACACGACTCAGTGTTATTATAGAGAGCTTTCATTATACGTTAACTGACTTGTCTGATATACCATATGATCTCACAATCAACCACAAATTATGACGATCAACAGAGTCAAAAGCCTTTTGAAATCAACAAAGCTAGCAACCAAAGGTTTCTGAAACTCTAAACATTTCTCAAGAATCAGCCTGAGTGAAAATATCTGATCTACACATCCCCAACCACTTCTGAATCCACATTGCTCATCACTCAATTGCCTGTCAACCAGATTCTTAATTCTATTAAGCACAATCATGCAAAGAACTTTCCCTGGAACAGAGAGTAGGCTGATACCCCTATAGTTATCACAAGAACTGTAATCACCTTTTTTGAAAATAGGGATAATAATAGCTCTGGTAAAATCCTTAGCAACCATGCCCTTATCATAAAAGATATTCAAAATTTCAGTCATCCAAGTGGTAACCGAAACATTCCCAGCTCTAAGCATTTCCGTAGTAATTTCATCTACCCCTGGGGATTTATGAAGTTTAAGTTTAGAAACAGTCAAAATAACTTTAGATTGTGTTATTGGGCCAACATTAAAGCTAGCAATGCATCTATCATCATTGAAAACGATGGGAGTTGAACTAACCATATTGTTTAGAACATCACTGAAATGCTCAGCCCACCTAGCCATGAGAGAATCCTCACCTTCTGCAACCTTACCTTGTTTATCCTTTAATCCCTGTATACCTGTCCGTTTTCTACCACACATAACATTAACTTTCTGGTACAGATAAGTAAACTCAATGGTTTCAGAATAATTAACACTTATTACAAACACCTCGACATACATAAGTATACAAGTGTTTCACCTGATGGGATGTATAAGAATATGATTGATTATATATTAATTAACAGCAAATGGGCTAGTTCTGTTAGGAATACCAGGGCATATAGGGGAGCTGAAATTGACTCTGACCATTACCTTGTTAAAAGTGTCTTGCAACTTAAACTTAAAAAGTGCTTTGCTAAGATTAAAAAATTTACCTTTAATACTAAAGCTCTGAAAGCCCCAGTTATAGCTAAAGCTTATCGTGATAGGTTACTTAGTCATTATGATAGTCATGGTCTGCTTACTAGTGAAGTTGAGGAAGAATGGGATCATTTTAAACAGACTTTTATGGAAACTAACAGTACTCTTTTAAACCTTATGGCACTAATATCCATCACCAAAATTTCCAGCCTATATTCATGTTCAGCTACATGCATCTTTCCTTATTGTTAGCGCCAGTCTTTCAGCTGCGGAAATTGATTTCCAGAATTTCGTGTCCTTTTTTTCTAAATCTACAAAACCTCTTTAGATAAACAACAAAAAACAATAGCCAAAATCGCTTTGAATTCCGCAGGTGTCATACACAAAAAAGTTTTTGTAACAGTGTTAGCGTCTTGAACATTAAGGGTTAAATTGTGGAAATCGTCCAAACTTCTTCTATCATTAAAAATCTTGCGAACCCATTTAGTACGATTTTTTTATAACTATGTCTATGATTATCCAAAGCAAATAATACTAACCGTTTACCAAAGAACAAACTTCTGTTCCTGGATATAATGTTTATTACAGTGTCAAAGAAATGTCAGAAAGCATGGTAGATCTCGCAGAGACAATGGAACATGCGTTCCAGGTTATTTGCAACGAGAATCAATGAGTTTAATTCTTTGTTGCAGACTGTGCGTTTAGGAGCGGCTAGGAGCGGGAATGACGTCATAGTGCGTTTGCGACGCGGCGAGTGGTAAGTGGTAAGGTACACTTACTCTGTCTCCACTGGTGGAAATATGATTGTGTGATGCCATCCGATGCTCCACTGTAGAGGAAAATACTGCATCTGTTGGACGACACCACATGTCACATTCGTGTGCTGATCGACGCAAAAAAGAAAACTGACATTAAAGCTGCGAAGCAGCGGAGAAGAAATCTATTGAAAAGATCTGCATTACACTAAAGATATCAAATCATGTCAGTTCATTCATATCAGGAAAGTCGAAACTTTTCGAATTTTGTGCCGTGCCAAATTTTCATTGCCAATAAGATTTCGTAGCAATATGGTTTGAATTTACAGCGTCGTATCAGAATAATATGACCACCTACCATAGTATATGTATGATAGGTGGTCATATTATTCTGATACGACTCTGTATACTGTAACTCTGTAAATGAATTGTGCCAAAAGTCGA
Source organism: Ryuthela nishihirai (assembly GCA_038380435.1). Classification (NCBI taxonomy): domain Eukaryota; kingdom Metazoa; phylum Arthropoda; class Arachnida; order Araneae; family Heptathelidae; genus Ryuthela; species Ryuthela nishihirai. Next base: position 56,497,790 of record JAWZYU010000017.1, read on the forward strand.
CCGTTTTTGAAGGATGAATTTCGAGCTTTTTTTAAAGAAAAAAAAATGACTACCGCTACGAAATATTCAAATAATTGGGACCAATGTCCAAGTTCCAAACTCTTGTGTGTTCGTGGAGTGTTGGGAGAGGGGGCCCACTGGATAGGGTTTGGGAAAAGGCTGTCAGCCTCCTATCAAGGCCATCCAGTGTGTTCTTTAACATGTGTGGGCGTGGCTTTCCCATACACGGGGCCACGGTTAAACGTTAAATCCGACGTTCGGTGACTTTTTCAAGCCAAACAGTGACCCCTATTCACAGGGAGTATGGCAGAGAAAATCTCTACACTTGCCCAGGTGGTTAGGTAGGCTCTTTAGCAGAGGAGATCTCTTAGCCCCTTAATTAGATTCACCATTGCTTAGATGAAATAATGGGTTCGCGGTTGTTACACCCGTACCGACGTATGCCTTACACTTGCTGCGCCAAGTGATGCATAAAGATATGCCCATCAATTTACGCACGAGAGTTGTATAGGGACGACACAGTTTATTCATATTTATATAGAATCACAGGCTGGTGATGTGCTCAACTCTATAGGCCTTTGATGCTATGCTGCTGTAAACAATTATGCAATGACGTGGAGAATCGCACTTTGTAGATTCTCGCTTTACCGACCTCAAACTGGGCGAAAGGATATCCAACTCTTGCCTACAATGTGGTTTACACAGAACTCACTTCAGTTCACAGAAATGTATTTGGTTCACCAAGAACAAAACCTTGATTCTCACGTAGAATCGAACCCTCTCCTTAAGGATTTGTTTGAGTAAGAGTGGCGTCCCTTGACACTTTTCAAACGTCCTTCCTATTTGACAGCGATGCTCAAGACTGTTGTTCACTCTCACTGCCATAGTCTACAATGCCCACACTCGTGCCCCAGGTTAGTTGCAAATTGTCGTAAAAAGGGCTTTTGAAGTCGTCAGCTCGTGCAAGCAGCCAGCTCAGACCCGAAAACAACAGCTATGAGTCACATCCGTACAGTAGCACTTCCAAAAATACACTTAATGCATAAAAATGTTTACAACAACAAAATGCTATTAAAATGCAACAATAAATAAATATAAATAAATTAGTAGAACATGACACATCTCTTCCCCAAAGAGTTTTAACAATTTTTTCCATCCTTATAAAACGCATGCCTTTTGTCAATCTAATGTCAATGACACTTGGCTTGGCTGGTGAACAATGACCTCACCCGAAGATTGCCCAGTTAATTTACTTGAAGTGCACCAAATGTCATTGCCACTCAGAAATAATTAACTTCAGTTCACTTCACATGACGGAGCCTATTTCATGAGCTACCATGAGGATCCCACCATGGCACAATGATAAGGGGTGGCCTCACGAATGGTTGGGTTGGTTTGTTTTACCTCTGAGCGGCACTTTTTTGCACACCATGGGCTAAATGGCCAGGTCACATGGACCCTGAAGGCTCAGAGAATGTTGGGGGAGGGTACCCACTGGAACAGCTGTTGGGAGACAGATAGTAGCCTCCCATCAAGGCCATCTAGCGTGTTCGTTAACGTGCACAGGTATGGTTCTCCCGCACACGGAGTCACGGCTTAACGTCCTATCCGACGGACGGCGGCCTTTCCAAGCCCATCGGTGTCCCCTACTGACCGTGGGCAGGGCGGGGAATTTTTGCGGAGATAAATCTCAACGCTGACCCAGCTGGGACTCGAACCTGGGAACTACAGATTACGAGCCTGGCGCGCTACCGACTGAGCCACCCCCGCCCTCCTCACGAATGGTAAGGGATAGCATCACATATGGCAACTGGACACCTCTTTTCCATGTTTCTAGTGCACTAATGGCGAGACTTTACATCGATGGCATTGTTAATCCTGTGGCACGATCCTTCCTTATCACCAGGCCTGGATTGATTCTGTAACATTATCAAACCCAGCCATACACTCCACATGCAAAGATGGACAGTTTCCAAGTTGTGGGCATTCTCCAATGGCCAGCATATTATCCGGATTTGTCACCATTTTGAAGGTTTGTAACCTTATGATAAGCTGCCTTCACTAGCTCCATCTGGTAGCGAACTTGTTACAGTTCGGTAACAAGGCATATAATTTGGAACGCCATACCTCAGGATATCATTAATGATCTGATTGATGGAATGCCAAGAAGCCCACAGGCTTGTATAACCACTCGAGGTGGGCCTGCAACGTATTGATGAATTATTATTATTATACTGATGGATAATTATTTATTTCTTAAAACTTTTATTTAAAGCACCGTTTTCATCACAATTCGGAAAAGGCATTATCCAATGTGTTTCCTGTTTATCCAGATTAGATTAAATTTCACAAAACAAAATATCCCCCGAAGCAGCTGCTTGCCACAGATATGTGACAGGAGCTTATCAGTTGACACACCAAGTAGAAGGTCAACGAGGATGCCATGATCTCAGCAGAAAACATCACAACTACCTATGTCTTTCCAGGAGCTTTAACTCAGGCACCTTTGATCAGAAGCATCGGGACACTTCACAACTAATGCAATTACCAACAGGTTTCTATGGGATTTTATTTATTTACATTTCACAAACTCTGCGGTGTTTAGTGATTCACTTTTGTCCTATGGCAATTGTTTTTTTCTCCTTAAAGTAGAATAAAATAAAATATTAATATAAAGAATTGCAAAATATGTAAAATACAGTAAATAAACTTAAAAAGATAGCACAAATTTATATAAAGATGAATTCCCATTCTCAATTGCTGTTGAAAATTGAAAGTTAGTTGATATAGTTAATAGATCAATCTTCATTGGTTGGTGAGGCATCTTTCAGTGTCGTCCAGAAGCAACCAGAAGGAAACGAATGCTACCAAATTAACTATTTCAAAATTTGGTGGAAAAAAGGGGTAGCAAGCAGATAGTCAAGCATAAGTTTAGAAATTGAATGTTTATTGCTGATGGGTGGATCCTTAACGTTTTATAACGTGAAGTCTGAGGTCAATATTCCCAGCTTTGCAAACAGATCGGTTCTTTCAATGCTATATTTTGGGCAATGAAGTAGAATATTTCATTGGTAAATTATCTAATGAAAAGGTTATCTTGATAAAAGGTTTGCTCGCTTCGAGCATCAACAAAATAAGTCCTTTTTTGGTAGCATAATCTAGTAACAATCTGCCGCTCTTGTTGCAGGTTCTAGAGTGCCAAGCTACGTTCTTGGCATTTAAATCGTCTGTCAGAACAGTAGGAATTCTTGTATCAAAAATGGAGTTAAAATCATCGTATACAAAGCCAGAATTTGATGTCTTGTATGCAGCTATAAAATTGATAGTGCCAAGATTAACCAATCCTGGCACTATCAATTTCATCTGTAATTGCGATTGCAGCAGCTTCCAAACTATTGAGATTAGAATTGGAAATTAAATGATGTTTTATGGATCGC